>CM065782.1:107379600-108122100 GCA_033296515.1 Macrochelys suwanniensis | reverse complement strand
AACCCTAACCCTAACCCTAACCCTAACCCTAACCCTAACCCTACCCTAACCCCTAACCCTAACCCTAACCCTAACCCTAACCCTAACCCTAACCCTAACCCTAACCCTAACCCTAACCCTAACCCCCCCTAACCCTAACCCTAACCCTAACCCTAACCCTAACCCTAACCCTAACCCTAACCTAACCCTAACCCTAACCCTAACCCTAACCCTAACCCTAACCCTAACCCTAACCCTAACCCTAACCCTAACCCTAACCTAACCCTAACCCTAACCCTAACCCTAACCCTAACCTAACCCTAACCCTAACCCTAACCCAACCCTAAAACCCTAAAACCCAACCCTAAACCCAACCCTAAAACCCAACCCTAAAACCCAACCCTAAAACCCTAAAACCAAACCCTAAAACCAAACCCTAAAACCCAACCCTAAAACCCTAAAACCAAACCCTAAAACCCAACCCTAAAACCCTAAAACCCAACCCTAAAACCCAACCCTAAACCCAACCCTAAACCCAACCCTAAAACCCTAAACCCAACCCTAAAACCCAACCCTAAAACCCAACCCTAAACCCTAAAACCCAACCTAAAACCCAACCCTAAAACCCTAAAACCAACCCTAAAACCCAACCCTAAAACCCTAAAACCCAACCCTAAAACCAACCCAAAACCCAACCCTAAAACCCAACCCCTAAAACCCTAAACCCAACCCTAAAACCCAACCCTAAACCCACCCTAAAACCCTAAAACCCAACCCTAAAACCCACCCTAAAACCAAACCCTAAAACCCAACCCTAAAACCCTAAAACCCAACCCTAAAACCCAACCCTAAAACCCAACCCTAAAACCCTAAAACCCACCCCAAAACCCAACCCTAAACCCAAAACCAAACCCTAAACCCAACCCTAAACCCAAAACCCAACCCTAAAACCCAACCCTAAAACCCAACCCAAAACCCAACCCTAAAACCCAAAACCCAACCCAAAACCCACCCTAAAACCCAACCCTAAAACCCTAAACCCAACCCTAAACCCAACCTAAAACCAAACCCAAAACCCAACCCTAAAACCCTAAAACCCAACCCTAAAACCCAACCCTAAAACCCTAAAACCAACCCTAAAACCCAACCCTAAAACCCTAAAACCCAACCCTAAAACCCAACCCTAAAACCCAACCCCTAAAACCCAACCCAAAACCCTAAAACCCAACCCTAAAACCCAACCCTAAAACCCAACCCCTAAAACCCTAAAACCCAACCCTAAAACCCAACCCTAAAACCAAACCCTAAAACCCAACCCTAAACCCCTAAAACCCAACCCTAAAACCCAACCCTAAAACCCAACCCTAAAACCCTAAAACCCAACCCAAAACCCAACCCTAAAACCCTAAAACCAAACCCTAAAACCCAACCCTAAAACCCTAAAACCCAACCCTAAAACCCAACCCTAAAACCCAACCCTAAAACCCAACCCTAAAACCCTAAAACCCAACCCTAAAACCCAACCCTAAAACCCAACCCTAAAACCCTAAAACCCAACCCTAAAACCCAACCCTAAAACCAAACCCTAAAACCCAACCCTAAAACCCTAAAACCCAACCCTAAAACCCAACCCTAAAACCCACCCTAAAACCCTAAAACCCAACCCTAAAACCCAACCCTAAAACCCTAAAACCAAACCCTAAAACCCAACCCTAAAACCCTAAAACCCAACCCTAAAACCCAACCCTAAAACCCAACCCTAAAACCCAACCCTAAAACCCTAAAACCAAACCCTAAAACCCAACCCTAAAACCCAACCCTAAAACCCTAAAACCAAACCCTAAAACCCAACCCTAAAACCAAACCCTAAAACCCAACCCTAAAACCCTAAAACCCAACCCTAAAACCCAACCCTAAAACCCAACCCTAAAACCCTAAAACCCTAAAACCCTAAAACCCCTAAAACCCAACCCTAAAACCCTAAAACCAAACCCTAAAACCCAACCCTAAAACCCTAAAACCCAACCCTAAAACCCAACCCTAAAACCCAACCCTAAAACCCAACCCTAAAACCCTAAAACCAAACCCTAAAACCAAACCCTAAAACCCAACCCTAAAACCCTAAAACCAAACCCTAAAACCCAACCCTAAAACCCTAAAACCCAACCCTAAAACCCAACCCTAAAACCCAACCCTAAAACCCAACCCTAAAACCCTAAAACCCAACCCTAAAACCCAACCCTAAAACCCAACCCTAAAACCCTAAAACCCAACCCTAAAACCCAACCCTAAAACCCTAAAACCAAACCCTAAAACCAAACCCTAAAACCCAACCCTAAAACCCTAAAACCAAACCCTAAAACCCAACCCTAAAACCCTAAAACCCAACCCTAAAACCCAACCCTAAAACCCAACCCTAAAACCCAACCCTAAAACCCTAAAACCCAACCCTAAAACCCAACCCTAAAACCCAACCCTAAAACCCTAAAACCCAACCCTAAAACCCAACCCTAAAACCCTAAAACCAAACCCTAAAACCCAACCCTAAAACCCTAAAACCCAACCCTAAAACCCAACCCTAAAACCCAACCCTAAACCCAACCCTAAAACCCTAAAACCCAACCCTAAAACCCAACCCTAAAACCCAACCCTAAAACCCTAAAACCCAACCCTAAAACCCAACCCTAAAACCAAACCCTAAAACCCAACCCTAAAACCCTAAAACCCAACCCTAAAACCCAACCCTAAAACCCAACCCTAAAACCCTAAAACCCTAAAACCCTAAAACCCTAAACCCAACCCTAAAACCCAACCCTAAAACCCAACCCTAAAACCCAACCCTAAAACCCAACCCTAAAACCCAACCCTAAAACCCAACCCTAAAACCCTAAAACCAAACCCTAAAACCAAACCCTAAAACCCAACCCTAAAACCCTAAAACCAAACCCTAAAACCCAACCCTAAAACCCTAAAACCCAACCCTAAAACCCAACCCTAAAACCCAACCCTAAAACCCAACCCTAAAACCCTAAAACCCAACCCTAAAACCCAACCCTAAAACCCAACCCTAAAACCCTAAAACCCAACCCTAAAACCCAACCCTAAAACCCTAAAACCAAACCCTAAAACCCAACCCTAAAACCCTAAAACCCAACCCTAAAACCCAACCCTAAAACCCAACCCTAAAACCCAACCCTAAAACCCAACCCTAAAACCCTAAAACCCAACCCTAAAACCCAACCCTAAAACCCAACCCTAAAACCCTAAAACCCAACCCTAAAACCCAACCCTAAAACCCAACCCTAAAACCCAACCCTAAAACCCTAAAACCCAACCCTAAAACCCAACCCTAAAACCCAACCCTAAAACCCTAAAACCAAACCCTAAAACCCAACCCTAAAACCCAACCCTAAAACCCAACCCTAAAACCCTAAAACCCAACCCTAAAACCCAACCCTAAAACCCAACCCTAAAACCCTAAAACCCAACCCTAAAACCCAACCCTAAAACCAAACCCTAAAACCCAACCCTAAAACCCAACCCTAAAACCCTAAAACCCAACCCTAAAACCCAACCCTAAAACCCTAAAACCAAACCCTAAAACCCAACCCTAAAACCCTAAAACCCAACCCTAAAACCCAACCCTAAAACCCAACCCTAAAACCCTAAAACCAAACCCTAAAACCCAACCCTAAAACCCAACCCTAAAACCCTAAAACCAAACCCTAAAACCCAACCCTAAAACCCTAAAACCCAACCCTAAAACCCAACCCTAAAACCCAACCCTAAAACCCTAAAACCAAACCCTAAAACCCAACCCTAAAACCCAACCCTAAAACCCAACCCTAAAACCCTAAAACCCAACCCTAAAACCCAACCCTAAAACCCAACCCTAAAACCCTAAAACCCAACCCTAAAACCCAACCCTAAAACCCAACCCTAAAACCCTAAAACCAAACCCTAAAACCCAACCCTAAAACCCAACCCTAAAACCCTAAAACCAAACCCTAAAACCCAACCCTAAAACCCTAAAACCCAACCCTAAAACCCAACCCTAAAACCCAACCCTAAAACCCTAAAACCAAACCCTAAAACCCAACCCTAAAACCCTAAAACCCAACCCTAAAACCCAACCCTAAAACCCAACCCTAAAACCCTAAAACCCAACCCTAAAACCCAACCCTAAAACCCTAAAACCAAACCCTAAAACCCAACCCTAAAACAGATTATTATAATTAGGGGGTGGGAGAGCATGCTCAAACAGTAAGTAATCAGACCACCCCACCCCTACCAATTATAGCCCCACAGTTCTCACAAACTGGTTCACAGCTATTTTGTGAACGGAGAAATACACCAATACAAAAGACAGATTCTTGTTTGGCAACGCATTGCTTTATTTACTCAAAAAGGCATCCATTACATCAATAATTTGCAGTACTGTATGTCAATTAATCAGTATGAAAATATTGGACAGCAATGTTTTATTTCACATATATGAATGTATCTGATTACATAACATGATGACCAAAAGCAACACTCACATTTCATTTCCACATACTTTCAATCAGCCCTGTACAAAACCTTGCATGTATTGTGACAGGTGGGAATGGTGCTTGACCATACCTCACCTAACAACTGGCCAGCATGCTCCCTCAACAGCTCTTGCACGTGCAAAATGTTAAGTCTAAGACTGTCCGGGACAGTCCCAACCATGGTGCAGTGCAGCAAAACAGCCAAAAGGCTGACAAATTGGTAACAACGTCAGCCTTCCGGCTGTTTGACTGCACTGCACCATGGTTTCACAAATCACTGGAGTGATTTAGCACACTACAACATGGATGACTACATGAGTCATCGCACCATAACCCAAACTATACATTACAGCTCTACAAATACAGCATACACAACGATATGAACACACTTGACAAACATTTCAGAATGTCCATAAAATTACACAATCACTAACAGTGTTCTCTTGCAACTTTGATGGCTAGAACATTCTCACTGGCAAACAAACTACTCCTTTCACAAGGAAGTTACATTTTGTGCAAGTAATTACAGGAAGTACTGCACATAAGTGAGCAACCACATGAACCCAACCTCTCTGATTGGGATTGCAGAACTGACAATGCCATTTAATAATATTGGTAATTCTGGTATCTGGTATCTGAACACAGTGATACCAGCCACACTGCTTTACTGTATTCTAGCCATCAAACATAGGACACTTCACATCACAACCCAAAACATATACAAGCTAACCCCAATTCTTCCACACAAAGCACACCAAAGTCTTCTCCGGTGACACTGATGCCTTCCAACCACACAGATGGAAATAGCTGCCTATGAGAATGAGAACAAAAGATTCACACATTCAACAGCACTAGAACAAATTATAAACATCTCTATTTGTAAAACAAACATGACAAACGCACATGCGATTCCCATTAACATGCACCCAGTGAAACACAGTTCCCATCTTTGACGTAGAACCGACCAGAATAAGGACATGATCAATAACCTTACTTAACTTGCGAACCTGCCATCAATTCCACTTCCATTTTGGGAAACAAGGACTTCATGTCCCCCACAGTCATACTTCACCTTCACTGGTTCTTTGCCAAATTGGACCCCATCTGCACATGGAACCTATGATGACAAAAAAAACTTTAACGACGCATACAGTGCACACCAGCCAACACCATAAAGAGTATCTCAAACCATCTGCAATTATGCACCCGGCACTTATTTTGGTGTAACCCTTTTCCATTCCCCCACAAGGAAATGCAACACTGGACACCATAATGGCACCTGCATACACCATGACAACTTCTTTTACAGGATACCAACACAATCTGGTGACACTCCACTCCCTCTCCTCCCATCACCAAACAAATACCACAAACAGCTACATACATGACAGGAAGAAGCAATCACCAGTGATATGTGACAAGAGACAGCTTGGATGTACCTGTAGTTGTTTATCTATTGTCCCACAATCCCCACAAATGCCAATAAAAGAACCCACGCATAATAAACCCACCTCCCCTAACGCAGCAAAGACCACACTCTCATCGACAGCAGTGAACTAAAAGCTCTAACTTGTCACTTACCTCACAGATGCAGCCAGCGCCTCTGCTCCCATTGCTGCCAACACCACCAGGAACCATATAGACCACAACAGGGTGCACTTGCCACAGCCCATTCCCTCAGTTCTGGACTCAGATCCCCCTGTGGCAGACAAACAATAAATGCCACAGTATTGCTGAATGCCAGAACAGCACAATACCACACTCCCTTTGCTAAACTAACCTATTCAACACCCCAAACGAGCCCCAGCACATTTGTACCTACAATAGACAAGCAACGCACTACTTCCATACAGTTAAAATGAACATGCGATATACTCACAATGTACACAATACTCATGGCCGTTTCCCACCATGACAGGGGCCCATCCCTAACTAGGATGCTCACATCCTCCTCAGAAAACCAACACCCAGTAGGGGACAGACAAACAAGGTAGTACTGACCAGTGATGCAAACCCAGTGCTCCGTAAGAAGGAACTGAGAATGGAGCACCTCTAGTTATAGACGGGTCACTCTCCCAGCAAATCAATCTTCCTGCAGGGGAAACGCACACTCCCTCCACACGACTATCTCCCATCCACCCCTCACATGCTCATTAAGAATGGGCAGAATTTATAAGACTCCTATCCGTAAATGAGAAGCCTCAACAGCACAAATACTTCTCTCCTTCAAACCCTTCGGCACATGCTTATTAGTCAGGATGGGCAGGAATAGCATCCTTAGCCTCTGTTTGCCAGAAGCTGGGTTTGGGTGACAGGGCATGGATCACTTAATGATAACCTGTCTGTTCATTCCGTTTGGGACACCTGCCATTGTCCGCTGTCAGAGGACAGGATACTTGGCTTGATGGACCTTTGGTCTGACCCGGTATGGCCATTCTGATGTACTTAACTTTCAAAGCCACTCCCACTCTCAAGATCTTCTTTTCTTTTGTACACATGACATCACTCCCACACATTAGCATCCATCCAGCACCAACGCACACCTATGCTCTAACAGATGACAATAGAACTAGTCACAGCGCTCCATGGAACAAGGTGACACGGTACCACATGTGGATGCATCTGCAAATACAAACAAAGCTTGACTGCAAACCTACTCATAATGCTCCAAACTACACAATATGAAAGATGACTACACCTGCATACTGCTTACTGAAGACAAGAAACATCTACCACACACTACAACCCCCTCAGAGAAGCCTCCCACCCACCCCAAACACTCTCTTCCACATACTGGTGGCCTCCCCGTTTCCGTCCACCACACCAGGCCCATGACTAACTAGAATGCTCACATCCTCCACAGAAAACCACAACCAATAGAAGACAACACAAGGATGAAGCGGTGACCAGTGAAGCAAACCCAGTGCAGTGTAACAGACAAGGACTGAGAACGGAGCATCTCTAGTTACAGACGGGTCACTCTCCCAGCATTCAACCTTCTTCCAGGGAAAACGCACACTCCCTCCATACAATGACCTCCCTCACATGCCCATTACCAATGGGCACAGGTTAGAGGACTCCCATCCCTAAACAAGGGGCCCCACCAGCACAAATACTTCTGACCGTTGAATGCTTCGGCAGATACCCAACTTTGACAGCCGCTCCCGCTCTCGATATCTTCTTTTCCTTTGTATAGGGGCCTTCGCTCCCATACGTTGACATCCGTACAGCGATGTTGTGACAGTCAAAGAGAAGGAGTCACAGCACTCCACGGAATGAGACTACTCGGTACCGGATCTGGACACATCTTCAAATAAAACCAAAGCTTGACTGTAAACTTCAGTTATAAACTCTACTCACAAAGCTCCCAACACCACAATATGAAAGATGACCTCACCTACATACGGCTTCCTTGACAGGGAACACCTCCTACACATAACACCCCCCCCTCAGAACCCCACCCGAAACACTCTCAACCACAGGGAAAATGGCTACGCTTCTACATGCTGATGGCCCTCCCCCTTTCCCTACACCACAGAGGCCCATCGCTAACTAGGATGCTCACATCCCCGTCAGAAAACCAACACCCAGTAGACAAGAAAAGAAAAATGAAGCAGTGACCCATCATGCAAACCCAGTGCTGTGTAAGAGACGACATTTGAGAATGGAGCATCTCTAGTTACAGACAGGTCAGTCTCCCATCAATCAACCTTCTTCCAGGGAAAATGCACACTCCCTCCATACAATGACCTCCCTCACATGCCCATTACGAATGGGCAGAGGTTAGAGGACTCCCATCCCTAAACAAGGAGCCCCAACAGCACAAATACTTCTGACTGTCAAACCCTTCGGCAGATACTTAACTTTGACAGTCGCTCCCGCTCTCGATATCTTCTTTTCCTTTGTATAGGGGCCTTCGCTCCCATACGTTGACATCCGTACAGCGATGTTGTGACAGTCAAAGAGAAGGAGTCACAGCACTCCACGGAATGAGACTACTCGGTACCGGATCTGGACACATCTTCAAATAAAACCAAAGCTTGACTGTAAACTTCAGTTATAAACTCTACTCACAAAGCTCCCAACACCACAATATGAAAGATGACCTCACCTACATACGGCTTCCTTGACAGGGAACACCTCCTACACATAACACCCCCCCCTCAGAACCCCACCCGAAACACTCTCAACCACAGGGAAAATGGCTACGCTTCTACATGCTGATGGCCCTCCCCCTTTCCCTACACCACAGAGGCCCATCGCTAACTAGGATGCTCACATCCCCGTCAGAAAACCAACACCCAGTAGACAAGAAAAGAAAAATGAAGCAGTGACCCATCATGCAAACCCAGTGCTGTGTAAGAGACGACATTTGAGAATGGAGCATCTCTAGTTACAGACAGGTCAGTCTCCCATCAATCAACCTTCTTCCAGGGAAAATGCACACTCCCTCCATACAATGACCTCCCTCACATGCCCATTACAAATGGGCAGAGGTTAGAGGACTCCCATCCCTAAACAAGGAGCCCCAACAGCACAAATACTTCTGACTGTCAAACCCTTCGGCAGATACTTAACTTTGACAGTCGCTCCCGCTCTCGATATCTTCTTTTCCTTTGTATAGGGGCCTTCGCTCCCATACGTTGACATCCGTACAGCGATGTTGTGACAGTCAAAGAGAAGGAGTCACAGCGCTCCACGGAATGAGACTACTCGGTACCGGATCTGGACGCATCTTCAAATAAAAACAAAGCTTGACTGTAAACTTCAGTTATAAACTCTACTCACAAAGCTCCCAACACCACAATATGAAAGATGACCTCACCTACATACTGCTTCCTTGACAGGGAACACCTCCTACACGTAACACCCCCCCCTCAGAATCCCACCCCAAACACTCTCAACCACAGGGAAATTGGCTACACTTCTACATGCCAATGGCCCTCCCCCTTTCCCTACACCACAGGGGCCCATCACTAACTAGGATGCTCACATCCTCCACAGAAAACCAACACCCAGTAGAAGACAGACAAACAAGGTAGTGGTGACCAGTGACGCAAACCCAGTGCTGTGTAAGAGAGAAGAACTGAGAACGGAGCATCTCTACTTAAAGACGGGTCACTCTCCCAGCAATCAACCTTCCTGCACGGGAAACACACGCTCCCGCCGTACAACAATCTCCTGCGCACCTCACATGCTCGTTACAAATGGGCAGAGTTTAGAGGACCCCGTCCATGAAGGAGAAGCCCACAGATACTTCTGACCATCAAACCCTTTGGCAGATACTTAACTTTTACAGCCGCTCCCGATATCTTATTTTCTTTTGTACATGGGCCTTCGCTCCCATACGTTGACGTCCATACGACAATACCGTGACACTTGAGGAGACGCGGTCACAACCCTCCACGAAATGACGCGACGCAGTACCGGATCTGGACACATCTGCAAATACAAACAAAGCTTCACTGCAAACATATTCACAAGCCACCCAACTACATGATAGGAAAGATGACCTCACCTACATACTAAACAGAAGGAACACCTACTACACCACCCCCCTCAGGGAAGCACCCACCCACTCAAAACACTCTCTTCCACATATTCCTGCTCCGCCGCCCCCCCCCCCCAATGTCACACCATAACTAGGATGCTCACATCCTCCTTGGAAAACCACAACCATGTAGAAGATGGACAAAGAATGACGTGGTGACCTGTCATGCAAACCCAGTGCTGTGTAATTAGGGACAACTGAAAACGGACCAACTCTACTTACAGATGGGTCACTCTGCCAGCAATCATCCTTCCCTCAGGGGAAATGCACGCTCCCTCCATACACCGAGCTCCCACCCACCCCTCAAGTGCCCATTACGAATGGGCAGAGGTTAAAGGACTCCCATCCCTAAACGAGGAGCCCCAACAGCAGAAATAATTCTGACTGTCAAATCCTTGGGCAGATACTTAACGTGGACAGCCACTCCCACTCTCAATATCTTCTTTTCCTTTATGCACAGGCCTTGGCTCCCGTACATTGACATCTGTACAGCGATGTCGTGACAGTCAAAGACAAGGAGTCACAGCGCTCCACAGAATGGGACTACTCGGTACTGGATCTAGATGCATCTGCAAATAAAAACAAAGCTTGACTGTAAACTTCAGTTATAAACTCTACTCACAAAGCTCCCAACACCACAATATGAAAGATGACCTCTACTACATACTGCTTCCTTGAGAGGGAACACCTACTACACATAACAGCCCCCTCAGAACCCAACCCCAAATACTCTCAACCACATGGAAAATGGCTACGCTTCTACATATCAATGGCCCTCCCCCTTTCCCTACACCACAGGGGCCCATCGCTAACTAGGATGCTCACATCCTCCTCAGGAAAGCACAACCCTATAGAGGAGAACACAAGGATGAAGTGGTGACCGGTGATGCAAACCCAGTGCTGTGTAAGAGAGAAGAACAGAGAACGGAGCATCTCTAGTTACAGACAGGTCACTTTCCCAGCAATCAACCTTCCTCTAGGGGAAACACATGCTCCCTCCATACAATGAGCTCCTGCCTACCCCTCATGAGCCCATTGAGAATGAGCAGAATTTAGAGAACTCCCATAAGTAAAGAGACAGCCTCAATATCACAAACTATTCTGACCATCAAACGCTTTGGCATATACTTATCTTTGGAAATTGGAGAAGAGCTCCCCCCCTCAAGATACCCTTCGCCTCGGTAGACAGGCCTTCACTCCCACACATCGAAATCACTCACAAACATACAGCATTGGCGTGACGGACAATGAGAAAAATATTCACAATCCTTCACGTCACAATGTGACTCGGTACTGGATCCGGACACAGCTGCAAATACAAAGAAAACTCAGCTGCAAACATGGTTTATAAACTCTACTCACAGGGCTCCAGACAGCTGAGTAGGAGAAAATACAGAAGGCGCATGCAGCTGAGGATAAGAAAATAAACTCTTACTAAATATTATAATCTCCTCAGACCATTCCCCACCTAACCCAAAAAGAAAACTGCTCTGCTTCTACAACAGTCCAACACCATGGACACGCTACCAGTACTAGATGTGTGTTTAATAGAAGCGCTATCTGAAACAACCCCCAATGTCTTCCCTCCGAATGAAAATACAAATGTTAACACATAAATTTAACACACTATGAATGACCTAAAATGAAAGAAAAGCACATTACACAGAAATAAAGACAGGAAAACAGCACATTAACCACAAATACATATCATCATTACCACGTATCAATACTCACCATGACTGCAATCACCCAAACAAGTGCTTATGTGCATCTCCTTAAACCAACACGAAGCTGAATGACTTTCTGTGACAAGACCCCAGTTTATATACTGCCTAAGCTCCACCCCTCCATTTCCCAGCATGCCTTAGAAGCAAAAGGCTGCTATAAATACAGACTCAGGCGACCCAGAAACCCTTTAGTTCATTCCTAGCTTAACTGCAGTAAGGACTGTTCGTCTTGATGTATTAATCAGACTTCCTTTCTACAATACAAATTTGCAGAAGACTCAAACTCTATCACCAGGTAACAGTATAATTACCATATTTCAGTTTCCTAAAAAGAAAACACTACCTAGAGGGAAGAGGGGACTCCACAGTGGGTGCAGTTGGGGACTGCTCAAAGAGGGACCTCAACAGTGCTGGAGGGGTGTGTTTGTACTGTGAGAGGGTATTTGGGGGCTAATGGAAAGATTACTTGGCTGGTGCTCAAGGGCATACCTACAGCCTCATGATCACAATGGATGGCGGTGTCACTCATAGAATCATAGAATCTCAGGGTTGGAAGGGACCTTAGGAGGTCATCTAGTCCAACCCCCTGCTCAAAGCAGGACCAATCCCCAATTTTTGCCCCAGATCCCTAAATAGCCCCCTCAAGGATTGAACTCACAACCCTGAGTTTAGCAGGCCAATGCTCAAACCAGTGAGCTATCCCTCCTCACCAAGGAAAAATAAAGACCGGGAAAGACCTTGCAAGGTAATCAAGTCCAGTCCCCTGCCTTCACTAGCAGAACAAAGTATTGTCCCGACAGATATTTTTTTTTGCCCCAGATCCCTAAGTGGTCCCCTCAAAGATTGGACTCACAACCCTAGGTTTAGCAGGCCAATGCTCAAACCACTGAGCTATCCCTCCCCCCAACCCCCTGTCACACTGCCCAGGCAGCTGCCACAGACTAAAGACTGGAAGTATGCCACAAGCACTTGCCAGCTAGAAAATGTAGGAAACCTATGAAACCCCTGGAAAACAACGGCAGCTACTATTAGGCCCTGCCACACAGCACCACCCTGGGCCCCAGGCGCGGTAGCCAGGGCTGCACGCTGCAAGCCAGGCCCCACAGCCCCCGATGCGGAGTGGCCGCCGCCGGGGCTATGCAGCTACCGCCGCAGCCCTACGAGTTCTTCAGCAAGGAGAATGGCCCCAAATGGCAGGGGCTCTTCGGGGACTTTTCAACTGGGCTAAAAAAAGCTGCAGCTTTTCAGCAGGAGGCGCCTCCCGGAAGGTGAGCTTGGCACGGGTGGGGAGGCCGGTGGGGAGCTGCCGCACCCACCAATTTTCCCCCGGGGGAGAAGGCAGGGGCGGGGATTTGGGGAAGGGGCGGGGCCAGGGTGCAGTTGGGGCAGGGGCAGGGCCAGGGCACGAGCACCCACTGGCACCGATGAAAGTCAGCACCTATGCCCACTACCCCAGCTCAGCAGAGACCAGGTACAAAGGCAGGGGGATTGTGACACCTCAACATCAGCCCCTTCCCTCTGTACAGCAGACAAGAGCTTCCCAGGACCAGCTTGGCCAGGGGCTGCTCCAAGTGTGGGGAGGGGCAAGAGCAGGGGCACTGGAACAGAGGGCACCAGGGATCCATGCCATCGCTTTTAATATTACTTTCTACAAGTCATCAGGAGGAGAAACACCCTTGTTTCTCAACAGAACAGTATTCGGGACACACCCCTTGTTCCCAGGGGGAGCACTATTGATTCACACCTCTTGTTTCCAGAGGGGACAGTAATCAGGACACACATCTTGTTCCCAGGGGGAGTACTATAGATGTCACACCTCTTGTTCTCAGACGGGACACTATTGAGCACACACCCCTTGTTCCCAAGGGGAGTTCTATTCAGGGCACACATCTTGTTCCCAGGGGGAGTACTATTGATATTACACCTCTTGTTCCCAGACGGGACAGTATACAGGAGACAGCACTTGTTTCTGGGGACTACAATTCATACACACCTCTTGTTTCCAGAGGGGAAACTATTCTGCACAGACCCTTGTTTCCAATGGGAACAGTATTCAGAACACACCTCTTGTTCCTAGCGGGAGTACTACTGATGTCACAATGCTTGTTTCCAGACGGGACATTATTCGGAACACACCCCTTAGTCCCAGGGGGAGCACTATCAATGTCACACCTCTTGTTCCCAGACGGGACAGTATACATGAAACACCTCCTGTTTTAGGGGGGGATCACGATTCATTATACACCTCTCGTTTCCGGAGGGGACCCTATTGAGGACACACCCCTTGTTCCCAGGGGGAGTACTATTGCTGTCACACCTCTTGTTCGCAGACGGGACACTATTCAAGACACACCTCTTGTTCCCACGGCGAGTGCTATTGATAACACACCCCTTATTCCCAAGGGGAGCATTATTGATAACACATCTCTTGTTTCCAAAGCAGACAGGTTTCAGGACTTATTTCTTCTTCTCAGGAGGAGTACTATTGATGACACACTTCTTGCTTCGGGGGTGGGGGGACAGTATTCACAACATACCCTTGTTTCCGGAAGACACTGTACTCGTAACACATCTCTTGTTGCCTGAAGGAACGGTATTCAGCACACACCTCTTGTTCTCAGGAGGAGTACTATTAATGACACATTCCTTCTTTCTGAAGGGGACGCTATTCGAGACACACCCCTTCTTCCCTGCAGGGGCAGTCTTCATGTCACAGACCCCTTTTTTTTGCAGGTGGAATACATATCCCTTGGGTCCCCAAGCGTGTTGTCAGCCGTGCATGGGACATGGTTTTGCTGAGGGCATGTGACCAAGACGACATTGAACACATCTTGTTGCAGGAAAGACGTATATTGGTAAAAAACGAATGACACCATCTGCAAAGCAGACTGCTACAGCAGGGAATTAAACTACTTCCTGGTTCTAAAAAAGACTAACAAAACACATCACATATTTTATTCTACATAAAATGTTACTGACTAACCGTTCATCATTATGGGTTTCTGAGACAACAGCAGGATACTATTTGACTGTTGCTATTAACATTTACGTCAGAAACAAGATGGCTGGAGCTGCACCCCAATGCACAAAGTGTCTAATAGCTGCAGCCCTCACACACATTTGAACCCTGCATCTCTTATTGAATGCCTCCCACACATGCCCCTCTTGGAATAGGGCAACCTCTCCAATCTACTGTAGCACTACCTCTCTCACTTACCCTAATCCAAACTCATTCCAAAGGGGCAGGATCTCACTTTCCCCAACACCCAAAGCCTTTGAAGGAGAAGTTACAGAAATCCCCACCCCCTCCTCCCCAGCATGAGCTTGTGTGAAAAACTCATGTCCCCAAAAACTGCCTCCTTGCACTAGAAAATATTCCTCATTCCATCACTAGTGTTCCCTATCCCCACTCCCCCATACAAATTGTTTCTCTTCCATATAAACAGGAATTAGTCCTCCTCCCATAACCACATTTAGCCCCAGCCTTTAAGTGCCCTACATTCCATCAGTAGTAACCTGTCTGAACATAAAATGCCTCAAGTCCCGTCAAGGGTGTACCCCATGAAAAACAAGCAACACCCCAAATCCACTGTATACTGTCCCCCACAAACACAAGATATAGCCCACATATCAATCAAAGTGACCCCGGCGATGGTCCCCAGGGTAGTGTCACAGTACAAACTACCCCCCTGGGTAGTTTTGGGGGGTCCCCTGGGTAAGCACCACCAGCATACATTGCTAATACTTTTATATACGTAGTGGATTGGCTGTGCGGAAACATTAAAGGTGTGAATGGGGAATGGAAGGTTCCTTTGCAGGTTACAGAGGCCAAGCGGGAAAAGGAATGGGTTAATTTGAAAAGTCAGCTTGGCCTAGAGATAAAGAGAGAACTGGTCTGCATTCAAGGTCAAGAATCAACACACACATACTCTCTGCATGCCAAGCACCAAAAACAACTGCTTTTCAGCCCCACCTGGCCGTGAGAAATGAAGAATGAGGCAAAACAAAGCAGAACACATTGTAGGACTGAGATTACACATTTGCAAAGGCTGGCCCAGTGAGACTCAACAGTCTACCTCATGACCCTGAAGCCAGTGTATTATGGAAAGTTGAGGAAGCAGCAGAGCACTGGTTCGGACTGGTGCAAAGAGCAGACACCATGGAGGACAAGGGGGGCCCCTGAACAAAACACCCCCCAGGAACACCCAGGACTTAAAACCCTCCTGAAAGTGGAAGCGAGTTGGAGCTCTACAGCAGACCCTGGACGACCTGTGCACAGAGCAGAACTCCCGCCCACGCTTCCCCCTCGTCTTCTTACATTACACCCATAGAATCATAGAATCTCAGGGTTGGAAGGGACCTCAGGAGGTCATCTACTCCAACCCCCTGCTCAAAGCAGGACCAACCCCAACTAAATCATCCCAGCCAGATATTTGGCAAGCCTGACCTTAAAACCTCTAAGGAAGGAGATTCCACCACCTCCCTAGGTAACCCATTCCAGTGCTTCACCACCCTACTAGTGAAAAAGTTTTTCCTAATATCCAACGTAAACCTCCCCCTCTGCAACTTGAGACCATTACTCCTTGTTCTGTCATCTTCTACCACTGAGAACAGTCTAGATCCATCCTCTTTGGAACCCCCTTTCAGGTAGTTGAAAGCAGCTATCAACTCCCCCCTCATTCTTCTCTTCTGCAGGCTAAACAATCCCAGTTCCCTCACCCTCTCCTCATAAGTCATGTGCTCCAGCCCCCGAATCATTTTTGTTGCCCTCCGCTGGACTCTTTCCAATTTATCCACATCCTTCTTGTACTGTGGAGCCCAAAACTGGACACGGTACTCCAAATGAGGCCTCACCAGTGCCGAATACAGGGTAATGATCACGTCCCTCAATCTGCTGGAAATGCCCCTACTTATACAACCCAAAATGTCGTTAGCCTTCTTGGCAACAAGGGCACACTGTTGACTCATATTCAGCTTTTCGTCCACCGTAACCCCTAGGTCCTTTTCTGCAGAACTGCTGCCCAGCCGTTCGGTCCCTAGTCTGTAGCACTGCATGGGATTCTTCCGTCCTAAGTGCAGGACTCTGCACTTGTCCTTGTTGAACCTCATCATATTTCTTTTGGCCCAATCCTCTAATTTGTCTAGGTCCCTCTGTATCCTATCCCTGCCCTCCAGCGTATCAACCACTCCTCCCAGCTTAGTGTCATCTGCAAACTTCCTAAGGGTGCAGTCCACACCATCCTCCAGATCGTTAATGAAGCTATTGAAGAAAACCGGCCCCAGTACCGACCCTTGGGGCACTCCACTTGATACCGGCTGCCAACTAGACATGGAACCATTGATCACTACCCGTTGAGCCCGACCATCTAGCCAGTTTTCTATTCACCTTACCGTCCATTCATCCAGCCCATACATCTTTAATTTGCTGGGAAGAATACTGTGGGAGACAGTACCAAAAGCTTTGCTAAAGTCAAGAAATAGCACATCCACTGCTTTCCTCTCATCCACAGAGCCGGTTATCTCATCAGAGAAGGCAGTTAGGCTAGTCTACCATGACTTGCCCTTGGTGAATCCATGCTGACTCTTCCTGATCACTTTCCCCTTCTTTAACTGGTTCAGAATTGACTCCTTGAGGACCTGTTCCATGATTTTTCCAGGGACTGAGGTGAGACTGACTGGCCTGTACTTCCGCGGATCTTCCAGGCTTGACCAGCCTTGGCTTGTGCATGTGTAAGTATGAAAGTGGGTTAGGGCTCAGGCACTAACGCTTTTTTCCTTCCTCTGAGTGACATGGGAAACCCCGAGCACTCTCCGCTGTTATTTTATTATTTTCTTAATAAAGCTTTAAAATTTACTCACTTGGTCTGCTCCGTCAGCTTCCTCCCTAACGATCCTGCGGCCTTAGCCTGACCAACTAAGGGCTTGGCTACATGCCTCTCATACCTGTGAGAGAGCAAAAGCAACACGTGCGGGGACCACGAACGGGAAATGCGCACAGCATCTCTCTCAGAGCAACAGAGACACTGGGTGGCCACTTGGGGTAATGCACACAGCATACCTCTGGGAGAGGAACAGCAACACTGGCTGGCCACATGGGGTAATGCACACAGAATCTCTCTCAGAGAGCAAGAGTGACACCGGGTGGCCACGTGGGGTGATGCACACAGCATACCTCTGAGAGAGCAACAGCGACACCGGGTAGCCACGTGGGGTAATGCACACAGCATCTCTCACAGAGAGCAACAGCGACCCTGGGTGGCCACGTGGGGTAATGCACACACCATCTCTCTCACAGAGCCACAGTGACACTGGGTGGCCACGTGGTGTGATGCACACAGCATACCTCTCAGACAGCAACAGCGACCCTGAGTGGCCACGTGGGGTACTGCACACAGCATCTCTCTCACAGAGCAACAGTGACACTGGGTAGCCACGTGGGGTGATGCACACAGCATCTCTCTCAGAGAGCAACAGCGACACCGGGTGGCCACGTGGGGTGATGCACACAGCATACCTCTGAGACAGCAACAGCGACACTGGGTGGCCACGTGGTGTTATGCACACAGCATACCTCTGAGACAGCAACAGCGACCCTGGGTGGCCACGTGTGGTTATGCACACAGCATCTCTCCCAGAGAGCAACAGTGACACTGGGTGGCCACGTGGGGTGATGCACACAGCATACCTCTGATAGAGCAACAGCGACACCGGGTGGCCCTCTAGTGTAATACACACAGCATACCTCTCAGCGAGCAACAGCCACACCGGGTGGCCACGTGGGTAATGCACACAGCATCTCTCTCAGAGAGCAACAGCGAAACCGGGTGGCCACGTGGGGTGATGCACACAGCATAGCTCTGAGAGAGCAACAGCGACACCGGGTGGCCACGTGGGTTATGCACACAGCATACCTCTGAGAGAGCAACAGCGAAACCGGGTGGCCACGTGGGGTGATGCACACAGCATAGCTCTGAGAGAGCAACAGCGACACCGGGTGGCCACGTGGGTTATGCACACAGCATACCTCTGAGAGCGCAACAGCGACACCGGGTGGCCACGTGGGGTGATGCACACAGCATACCTCTGAGAGAGCAACAGCGACCCTGGGTGGCCAGGTTGGGAAATGCACACAGCATCTCTCTCAGAGAGCAACAGCGACACTGGGTGGCCACGTGGGGTGATGCACACAGCATACCTCTGAGAGAGCAACAGCAACACCGGGTGGCCCTCTAGTGGAATACACACAGCATACCTCTCAGCGAGCAACAGCGACACGGGGTAGCCACATGGAGTAATGCACACAGCATCTCTCTCAGAGAGCAACAGCGATACCGGGTGGCCACATGGGGTTACACACACAGCATACCTCTGAGAGAGCAACAACGACCCCGGGTAGGCACGTGCTGTAATGCACACAGCATCTCTCACAGAGAGCAACAGCGACCCTGGGTGGCCACGTGGGGGTAATGCACACAGCATCTCTCTCACAGAGCAACAGTGACACTGGGTGGCCACGTGGGGTGTTGCACACAGCATACCTCTGGGAGAGGAACAGCGACACCGGGTGGCCACGTGCTGTGATGCACACAGCATCTCTCTCAGAGAGCAACAGCGACCCTGGGTGGCCACGTGGGGTGATGCACACAGCATCCCTCTGAGAGAGCAACAGCGACCCTGGGTGGCCACGTTGGGAAATGCACACAGCATCTCTCTCAGAGAGCAACAGTGACCCTGGGTGGCCACGTGGGGTGCTGCACACAGCATCTCTCTCACAGAGCAACAGCGACCCTGGGTGGCCACGTGGGGTAATGCACACAGCATCTCTCTCAGAGAGCAACAGGGACACTGGGTGGCCACGTGGGTTATGAGCACAGCATACCGCTGAGAGAGCAACAGCGACACCGGGTTGCCACGTGGGGTAATGCACACAGCATACCTCTGGAAGAGGAACAGCGACACTGGGTGGCCACTTGGGGTAAAGCACACAGCATACCTCTGAGATCAACAGTGACACTGGGTGGCCATGTGGGGTAATACACACAGCATCTCTCTCAGAGAGCAACAGCGACATTGAGTGTCCCCGGGGTTATCACAGAGCATTTCCTTAATGAGGAACCCTGACAAGGGGCAGCCACCCGGAGAAAGCAGAGTATTTCCCTCATGGAGTATCTATGACACCGGACAGGAGGAAGGCGGACTGGGGGGTGAGTTGCGAGTTTTGGGAGGGGGGCTGGAGGGATGGGGGTGTGGGGAGAGTGGAGGCAGTTTGGGGAGGGAGACGGGGGGAGGGAGGGGGATGAGGGTGCTGGGGAAGGGGGTGAGCAGGAGGCTGGAGGCACTGGCGTGGGGGTATGAGGGGTGTCCGGAAGGATGGGGATGGGGGCAGGTGGTGGTGGGTGGGAGGGGGACTGGGAGTATTGGTGAGGGAGGGGTGGGGGCGGGGCAGTGGCGTAGCGGGGATGGAGATGTTGACGAGGGAGGGGGATGGGCTGGGGATGTGGGGGAGGGATGGAGCTGTTGAGGAGGGAGGGGAGCTCGGGGGGGGAGGCGGGGCGGGGCACTGGCTGACACGCGCCTGGACCGAACATCCCCGAGGCAGCAGCACTTTGAAAACTACAACTCCCAGGGTGCATCCCCTGAGGTATGGCGATTGGCGCCCTGACCGCTGACGCCACTTAATCTTCCGATCCCTTCCGTTTCCTGCCCCGCTCCGCTCGCAGAAGCTTTCATTGTAAGACCGCCAAGCCCCGCCCCCTCGCCGCTCTCATGGTGCCGCTGGCCCCGCGGTGGCTGATGGGAGATGTAGGCCGGGGCGCACCACATCTCCCACAAGCCCCTGCGGCGCAACTCCTTCCCTCCCCGCTCCAGCGGGACTCGGCTCGTAACGTGGCAAAGGGGGGGCGGTGGGAGCAATGAGGGGAACGGCGGGGGGGGAAGCAGCGGGATCGGGGCTCCCGGCAGTGCTGGTGGCGGGAGGACGGAGGGGAATAAGGTGCAATGGGGGGAGCAGAGGGATCGGGGCTCCCGGCAGTGCTGGGGGGGGGCGCAGGGGACTGAGGGGCAATGGGGGGAGCAGAGGGATCAGGGCTCCCGGCAATGCTGGGAAGGGAGGGGCTGAGAGGCAATGGCGGGAGTAGAGGGATGGGGCTCCCGGCAGTGCTGCGGGGGAGTGTGTGTGTCGGGCGAGGCCCAGATGGGGTAAAGGGGGTGCTGTTGGGTTTAGGAGTCGCTCAGGGGGCATGCAGGGGGGGAGGGGCGATGAGGGGATGTTGGAGGATGGGGGAGGCAGGTACCCCAGGGGGAGGGACTGAGAGGGGTTACGGGGCCTTATTTGAGTGGGGGAGGGGGCGAGTGTCTGCAGGGGGCGGTGGTAGGAGCAGGAGCTGAAGTGGTTTCAAAGGAGAAAACTGAGGCACATAAACCAAGGAAGGAAAGCAAAGTTGATGGGGGGTAGCTAAGGTTGCGCCCCTGTAACCTACTGTCCCCACTCATAGGGGCGGGGGGGGGGGGTTACCCATCCGCCGCACTGAGACATTGGCAGCTTCCACAGGCCACCCAGCTCCGACCTGCTCCCTCTGTGACTTTCTGTTACACACACTGAGGTCACTTCTCAGAGCAGCTTCTGCTTCCCCCCACCCCGGGGCAGCTCAAAGTTTCTGGCTCCTCCCTCCATGGTGGGAGAAAGATCAAAATGCTCCCTTCTCCCCTATCCCCTCCAAAATCCAATAAGGGAAGTAGGCAAAGACACCTTACCTCTTTCATAGTGTACCCCTCTACCCTTTTCCCCCCTGCTTCGTGCCTTGCCCCTGCTGTGATATCTCAATACAGAGCTGGGGCAAAAGGGGAGCTGCAGCAATCCTGGGACATCTCCCCTCCTGGACGGTGCATGTGGTTTAGAGGGAAGGGAAAGGGGAGGAACCTGCCCCCTCTTCCCACATTTATTAGTTTGTGATGTACCACTACAGCTGGTTTTTTTACAAGTAGAGAAACAGATCTTTCTATACGTGATTACAGAGATTCAGTGGAGGTGCGTTGGAATTAGAAGGCACAGTCCTCCACCGGTTCGGGTTGCGATATGCAGCGTGCGCTCCAGGAAGTTACCGTACTCCAAGAAGACTCCGTAGCACTGGACACCACCTTAAGATGGCACAAAAGGCTCCCCCCCACTTATCACCCCCCAGAGTAGTGTAAGCCCTCTCTTAGTACTTAAGCAAATTTCCATTTGCTTACACCTGGGATGTTTGTTTTCAATCATCTGGGATGGGCTCATGGTGCTGCTCCTTTTCTTTGTCTCTGGTACAGGTTGGCCAATCTCTCATCTCCCCTGTTATTAGGAACTGAAAAAGGGACTCACCATCATGGGCACAGTTGGGATGCTGGGAAGCAGAAACATGTCCCTGTCCAACCCAGGTGCAAGGCCTCTACCACCTCCGCCTGCAAGGGCCCCCACACAGGGATCTGCTCCCTGTGAATGGCGTCTCACTGCTCTCTCAGAGGCCTCTGACTACCCCCGCACTGAAAACATAATTTGAGGGAAGCACACATAAGAATGGCCCTACGGGGTCAGACCAAAGGTCGGTCTAGCCCAGTTTCCCATCTTCCAACAGTAGCCCGTGCCATCCAGAAGGAATGAACAGAACAGGGAATCATCAACGGATACATCTGGTCCCTTATTCCCAGCTTCTAGCAAACAGAGACTACGGCCACCCTCCCTGCCCATGCTGGCTAATATCCTCCATGAATGTATCCAGTTACTTTTTGAACCCTGTTATGGTCTTCACCTTTACAACATCCTCTACGAAGGAGTTCCACACGTTGACTGTGCGTTGTGTGAAAAAATACTTCATTTCTTTTAAACCTGGTGCCCATTCATTTAATTTGATGACTGCTAGTGCTTGTGTTATGCAAAGTAGTAAACAACACTTCCTTATTTACTTTCTCTACACCAGTCATGATTTTATAGGCCTCCATCATAGCTCCCCTTAGCCATCTCTTTTTCAACCTGAATAGTTCCAGTCAGGGGGAAAGCACAAAGCATTTCCCTCATAAAACCACCAGGGCTGGCTCCAGGCACAAGCTGACCAAGCACGCTCTTGAGACGGCACCTTCTAAGGCGCAGCCAAACTTGAGGCACTGCGACAATGCTCGTTTTTTTTTTAAACACTTCAACAAAGTGGTCCTCGGGTGGGGGGGGGTTGTTTTTTTTTGTTTCATCGGGGCAGTGCTTGGGGTGTTTTTTTTGTTTTCCTAGGGTGGCGCTCAGGGGGGTTGTTTCAGGGAGTGGTGCTCAGGGGAGGGCAGGATTTGTTAGGCGGGGCGGCGCTCGGGGGGCGGTTGTTTCAGCGGGGCAGCGCTCTGGGGGGTTGTTTCGGAATGGCGATGCTGGGGGGGTTGTTTTTGTTTCGGCATGGTGGCGCTCGGGGGGGTTGTTTTGGGATGGCAGCACTCGGGACTTTTTTTTGTTTCAGCGGGGCGGCGCTTGGGGGGGTGTTTCAGTGGGGCAACACTCAGGGTTTTTTGTTTTTGTTTCGGCGGGGCGGCGCTGGGGGTGGTTGTTTCGGGGCAGAGCTCGGGGGAGTTGTTTTTGTTGGGGGGGTTGTTTTGGGGGCAGTGCTTGGGGGGGTTGTTTTGGCGTGGTGGCGCTCGGGACTTTTGTTTGTTTGTTTCAGCAGGGAGGCGCTCGGGGTTTGTTTCAGCAGGGCGGTGCTCGGGGGGTTGTTTCAGGGGGTCAACGCTCAGGGTTTTTTGTTTTGGCGGGGTGGTGTTGGAGGGGGGAATTGTTTTGGTGGTGTGGAGCTTTTTTTTCCCCTGGGGCGGGGGGGCAGTACTCGGGTTTTTGTTGTTTTTTTGCTTGGGGGCAGCAAAAAGGTTAGAGCCAGCCCTGAAAACCACTATAACACTGCATGTTCCCTTCGATTAACGCACAGAGCATTTCGCTCCTAAAGCAACACCGACACTCCGTGCTACTCAGGGTAATGCACAAAGCATTTCCCTAATGAAGTAACTGTGACACCGTGCCCAGTCCTGGTAATTGAAGATAATTTCTCTCGTGTAGCAACAGGGACAGCGTGTAGCCACTCGGAGTAATACACGAACCATTTGCCCCATAGAGTAACAGTGACACCGGATGGCCACCTAGGGTAATGCACACAGCATTTCTGTCATGGCGCAACAGCGACACCAGGTGGCCAGTCGGGGTAATGCACAAAACATTTCCCCCACGGAGCAGCAGTGATGCCCACTGGCCACTCGGGTGAATGCACACAACATTTCTCTTATGGAACAACAATGGGTGGAATCATCATGGTAATGCAAATAGAAATGAAAAGCCTCTCTGCTCTCAAGGAGCACCTCACTACGCAGATACTGGTTAGAGAGAGATAACACACACACCCATAACCCCCTCCACGATCACGAGAGGGCTCCTCAGCTCCACTGCCAAGTGAGACGTCTAGATTGTGCAGGTCCACTTCCTCCAGATGTTCCTCCTCTGTCTGGGGCTGCTGCACCGGCCTGGAGCAGGCCTCCCCAATAACAGCAACCAATCGATGGAAGAGCCATCACTACCAAAAAGGCTTTGGGCGCACGAGATCTTCCAATATGTGCGTCCACTCTCGCGGCCACTGCCCTGCAGGATTTTCGTCCCCTGCTACTTCTTCATGGCTCCCGTTACCGTGCCTGTGGGGATGCACACCTAGCACATCTGCCCGTGTCCTATGAAGAGAGACAGCACAAGGAGAGAGAGAGGGAGAGAAAGAGCATGTGTGTTGGCCAACATACTAGAGAAAACATGGGAGGAAGGCAAGCAACTCACCACCTAGAGTCATTCTCCTGGACGTAACCTTCTGCTGCGGAGGACACGCCAGTCCTGGCCAGAGAAATGAGCATCCCCTGAAAATGGGGACCTTGTCGCCCTCAAAACCATAACTAGTCAAGAACATTTTGTTACAAACCCAGCCCTAGCTACCAGGGTGTCCCTACCAGGAACAAGGTGGGCCGTGAGCAGAGCAATCACCAAACCAGACACTTATCTCAGGGAGAGTGGCGGCTGTTCCGCTCCAGCTGGACGGCTTTTGTGTGGCAACACCACGGCTCGCTGTCTCGTCGCTCTCGCTCCCTTTCCATCGCATGAGGGCAGTACACTCTGACGCGTGACTTCTTCTCCCTTGATACTAAATCCAGCACAACGGGGGGAAAAACAAATCAGTTACCCTCTCAGTCAGCAACATAGAGTAGGCTCCTCTTTTCGCCTGTCCCACACAGTGGGCCTCCGCCCTCACCCCTCCTCCCATTACACTTTAGGACCAAAAGTAGAAAGCACCCCTTGCAATGATACCCAAAATAGTCATTCTGCACCGAAGACTCTGGTTAAACATGCCAAACCCATGGGAAAAAATGCAGAAATTGCACTTGTCTTTGGCTTAATTGGCTTGTGAGTTGCTTGTTGGCTAGCTTTTGGCTTGTAGGTTGTTGTAGCTTCTTGCGGCTTCTTTTTTTGATCGGCTCCTGGCAATCGGGGACAAGCAGGGGCAAAGCTGGGAGAGAGTGGGTGCACAGCGGGCCCACCACCATCCCAGACTGCACGTCATGGGAGATCACCTCACAGAGTATTGGGGTTCTTAGGGATTGGCTTGATTTGGCCTTGTATTGAAAAGGGATTAGCTTTATTATTGGCTTATTGTGAAAGTCGGGGGGCTTATTTACCCAGTGAAAATTGGCAACGGTGACTCTGGTCCCCTCCCCAGCCTTAATCCCACAGAGCCCCGAACCCAACCAGGAAGCACACGGCCTGTGAAGAAAATTACAGCGAGTACAGATGAGGAATTCCAAGCACTGACCACTCACTCACAGCCAGTTATGTGGAAGGCAGAAAGCTGACGACTGTTCATATCTGCTTAGATGGATATTCAGGTTGACCAGGTCCACTTCTGAGAGTCTCTCCTCCGGCTAGGGCCCCTGACAATTCTTCTGCCAGCGCAGCTGCAAAAGCCAAGCATGAGCCAGCATTACACAAAGCTCGGAAGTTGAGTGAAATCTTGCCCTCATCTCTGCCTCCCTCTCCCATCCCATCTACATCGGCCCCAAATCGATGACCTGAGACAGAGTCAACACCAAGAGTCACCGCTCCACTCTCGCACCCACTGCCTCGCATGATTTTCGTCCCCTCCTACTTCTCCATGGCTCCCGATACCGCGCCTCTGGGGATGCACACCTAGCACGCCTGCCCACATGCTATGAAGGGAGACAGCACAAAGAGAGGCAAGGACAGATTGAGAGAGAGAGCGAGTGTTGGCCAACACACTACAGGAGAGAGAGAGAGAGAAAACAAAAGACAGGAGGAAGGCAAGCAACTCACCCCTGGAATCATCCCCCTGGATCCAACCTTTTCTGCAGAGGAGACACCATTTGTGGACAGAGAAATGAGCAGACCCTGAAAATAGGGACCTTGTCTCCATCATAACCACAGCTAATCAGGAACCTTTTGTTACAAACCCAGCTCTAGCTAACGGGGCTCCAACTAACCTGGAGCCAAGCGGGCAGAGAGCAGAGCCCTCCCCTAACGAAACAGGCACTTATCTCACTGATGGCGACGGCTGCTCCGCTCCCAGCTGGACGGCTCTTGCTGGCCATCAATAATGCTTGCCGTCTCCCTGCTCTCACTCGCTTTCCATCACATGAGGGGAGCAGACTCTGACCCTCCACTTCTGTTCCCTCGGTACTAAACCCAGCACAAGGGGGAAAAACAAATCAGTTACCATCTCCGTCTGCAATGTCACATAGTGTCTTCATTTCACGTCTTCCGTATCCCACGGCTCCGCCCTCAACCCATCTCCCATTACTACCTTACAACTGCAACTAGAAAGCACCCATTGTAACGAGACCCAAAACAGTCACTTTGCTCAGAAGACTCTTGTCCCTTCCCCAGCCTTAATCCCAGAGCCCCGTACCCAACGAGGTATTGGGGCTCTAGTACAAGCACTGACCACTTACTCACAGCCAGTTTATCAGGAGGCAGAAAGCTGTATAGAAGGATGTCCAGTCTCCTCATGTCCACTTCTGCCAGCTTCTCCTCCAGCTGGAGCTCCTGGACAATTCTTCTGAAAGAGCTGCTGCAAAAACCAAGCATGAGCCATCACCACACCAAGCTCTATTGGTGCATGAAATCTTGCTCCCGTCCCGGCCTCCCTCTCCCGTCCCATCTACCTCACACCCAGACTCGATGAACACAGACTGAGTAAACACAGACAGTCGCCGCTCCACTTTAGTGCCCACTGCCCTGCATGGTCTTCATCCTCTCCTACTTCCCCATGGTTCCCAAACCTGGACTTTGGGGACGCACACCAAGCACCCCTGCCCGTGCCCTATGAAGGGAGGCAGCACAAATTGAGAGCGTGAGTGTTGGCCAACACACTACAGAAGAGACCGAGAGAGAGAGAGAGAGAGAAAACACATGGGAGGAAGGCAAGCAACTCACCACCTGGGGTCATCCCTCCTAGATGCAACCTTCTACTGCGGCGGGGAGAGAGAGAGAACACTGCTCCTGGCCAGAGAAATGAGCAGCCCCTGAGAATGGGGACCTTGTCTCCCTCGTAACCACAGCTAGTCAGGAAGCTTTTCTTACAAACCCAGCCCCAGCTAACGGGGCGTCCCTACCTGGAGCCGGGTACCTGGAGCAGAGCCCTCACCTAATGAGACACTTATCTCACTGATGGCGACGGCTGATCCGCTCCCAGCTGGACAGCTCTTGCCTGCCATCAATGATGCTTGCGGTCTCCCTGCTCTCGCTCGCTTTCCATCGCATGAGGGAGCCGACTCTGACCCTCCACTTCTGTTCCCTTGGTACTAAAATCGGCACAAGGGGGAAAAACAAATCAGTTCCCATCTCAGTCGGCAACATCGCATAGGTTCTTCTTCCCCCATCTACCGCACCCCAGAGCTTCACCTTCAACCCTCCTTCCATTACAGCTTCAGGACCACAACCAGGCAGCGCCCATCGCACCTACATCCAAAATACTCTCTCTGCACAGGAGACTTGCGCCTTCCCCTCGTCTTAATCCCACTGAGCACCGTGTTCAACGAGGAAGTTCACAGCCTCTGAACAAAACTGGAGCGAGTAGAGAGGAGGAATTCCAAGCACTGACCAGTTGGGTCGAAGGCAGAAAGCTGAGGTCTGTTCATCTCTGCTTACGAGGACGTCCAGGCTGCTCAGGTTCACGTCTTCCAGCCTCTCCTGTGGCTGGGCTCCCGGACGATCCCTCTGCAAACACAGCAAATACCCCGAGCCGGAGCCATCACTGCCCAAAGTTCTATTGGTGTAGGAGATGCCGCCCTCCCTCCCCGTCCACTCTAGATCAGCCCCACTTGATGAACAGAGTCAGACTGACAAATTCTCTACAGTGACAAGAGTCTTGGCAGCCCTCCCTCAATACTTAACTCAAGCACATTTCCATGTGCACTTACTCTGCAGGTCACTGTCTGGCTTCCATCCCTAGGGATGGGCTCAGGGTGCCTGCTCCTTCTTTGGTCTCTGCCACAGGTTGGCCAATCTCTCCTCTGACCGATCTCATTCTGAACTGAACAGAGAGAGAGAGAACACGTGTAAGCTGGCTCACCACTGGTGCATGGAAAACAAACACACACACACACACGTGTCACTGGCTGCTGCTCACTGGAGCCCCCTCCTCTATTCCTCTCCAGCCCACCCAGGGCCTGACAGGCTCATCACTCCTAAGCAACTACAGTCCTCCAGGAAAGGGACAATCCCAGACCATGACCAGCCACAGGCAGAGCTGTACCTTCCCCAGGAGCCAACCCAGGGGAATGAGAAGCATCCCTCTGCTCTCAAGGAGGCACCTCACTGTGCGGATACTGGACAGAGAGAGATCATTTCACAAACACACACACCTGCTCCTCCAACATCACAAGAGCTGCTCCCTTCTCCTGCCAAGTGAAGCGCCCGGATTGCGCAGGTCCACTTCCTCCAGATGCTCCTCCTCTGTCTGGGGCTGCTGCACCGGCCCGGAGGGGCCTCTGCAAGAACAGCAAACAACCAATGGAAGAGCCATCACTGCCAAAAACGCTACAGGTGCACGAGATCTTCCAATATCTGTCTCCCTCTCCCATCCATTGTACATCACCCCCACAGCAGTACAAGACACGGATTGAACACCGATAGGTCAATTGGCCATAGGACCCCACCCCCATCTGCACTATAACACCCATCCCCCGAGGTCTCTCGAGTCCAAGCCTGTGAGGATGAACAACCAGCACCCAGGCCCCTTTCCAGGGAAGGGAGACAGTACCAGGAGAGGCAAGAAAAGGGAGCATGCGCGTCTGTGTTGGCCAACACATGAGAGAAGACAGAGAGAGAGAGAAATACGGGAGGAAGAAAAGCAAAGTAGCACGTGGAGTGACCCTCCTGATTCTTCCTCATGCTGCGGAGCACACACCGCACCTGATCAGAGAAATGAGCAGCCCCTGAAATTGGGGACCTCGTCTCCCTCGTAACCACACGAGTCAGGAACCTTTTCTTACAAACCCAGCCCCAGCTAATGGGGCGTCCCTACCAGGAGCAAAGTGGGCCGTGAGCAGAGCAATCACAAAACCAGACACTTATCTCAAGGAGAGTGGCGGCTGTTCCACTCCAGAGGGACGGTTTTTGTGTGGTATCAACAATGGTCATGGTCTCATCGCTCTCGCTCGCTTTGCATCTCATGAGGGCAGTAGACTCTGACGCGTGACTTCTTTTCCCTTGGTACCAAACCCAGCACAAGGGGAAAAAACAAATCAGTCACCATCTCTGTGGGCAACGTCAAGTAGGCTCTTCTTTTCGCCTCTCCCACACGATGGGGCTCAGCCCTCAACCCTCCTCCCATTACACCTTTAGCATTACAACCAGAAAGCACCCTTTGTAACAGCACCCGACATAATCACTCTGCACAGCAGACTCTGGTTCCTTCCCCAGCCTTAATCCCACAGAGCCCCGTGCCCAACGAGGAAGCACACGGCCTGTGAAGAAAACTACAGCGAGTACAGATGAGGAATTCAAAGCACTGATCTCTCACTCACAGCCAGTTTATCAGCAGGCAGAAAGCTGTATAGAAGGATGTCCAGTCTCCTCATGTCCACTTCTGCCAGCTTCTCCTCCAGCTGGAGCTCCTGGACAATTCTTCTGAAAGAGCTGCTGCAAAAACCAAGCATGAGCCATAACCACACCAAGCTCTATTGCTGCATGAAATCTTGCCCCCGTCCCGGCCTCCCTCTCCCGTCCCATCTACCTCACCCGAACTCGATGAATAGAGACCGAGTAAACACAGACAGTCGCCGCTCCACTTTACTGCCCACTGCCCCTCGTCCACTCCTACTTCCCCATGGTTCCCAAAACCTGGCCTTTGGGGACGCACACCAAGCACCCCTGCCCGTGCCCTATGAAGGGAGGCAGCACAAAGAGAGGGAAGCACAGATTGAGAGCGTGAGTGTTGGCCAACACACTACAGAACAGACCGAGAGAGAGAGACAAAAAACACATGGGAGGAAGGCAAGCAACTCACCACCTGGAGTCATCCCTGCTAGATGCAACCTTCTGCTGCGGCGGGGAGAGAGAGAACACTGCTCCTGGCCAGAGAAATGAGCAGCCCCTGAAAATGGGGACTTTGTCTCCCTTATAACCACAGCGAGTCAGGAACCTTTTCTTACAAACCCAGCCCCAGCTAATGGGGTGTCCCTGCCAGGAGTCCGATGGGACGTAAGCAGAGCAATCGCCAAACCAGACACTTATCTCACGGACAGTAGCGGCTGCTCCACTGCCAACCGAATGGCTCCTGCCTGGCACCAATGCTCACGGGCTCACTGCTCTCGCTCCCTTTCCATCCGACGAGGGGAGTAAACGCTGACGTTTGATTTCTTTTCCGTTGGTACTAAACCCAGCACAAGGAGGGGGAAAAAGTTACCAACTCAGTGGGCAACATAGCGTAGGCTCTTCATTTCGCCTCTCCCACACGTCTGGGTTCCACTCTCAACCCTCTTCCCCTTACACCTTTAGCAGTACAACCGAAAAGTACCCTTTGTAATGGCACCCGGCAGTCACTCTGCACAGCAGACTCTGGTTCCTTCCCCAGCCTTAATCCCACAGAGCCCCCTTCCCAATGAGGAAGCACACGGCCTGTGAAGAATATTACAGCGAGTACAGATGAGGAATTCAAAGCACTGATGGCTTACTCACAGCCACTAAAGCGGGAGGCAGAGAGCTGAAGACTGTTCATGTCTGAATAGAAGCTGTTCATGTCCAAGCTGCTCAGGTCCAGCTCTGCCAGTTTCTCCTCCGGCTACGGCTCTTGGACAATTCTTCTGTCATTAGCTCAGCTGCAAAACCCAAGCAGGAGCCATCACTTACACAAAGCTCTGAAGGTGCATGAAATCTTGCCCTCATCCCTGCCTCCCTCTCCCATCCCATCCACATCGCCCCACTCAATGAACAGAGACAGAGTCAACACCGACAGTCTCTGCTCCGCTCTAGCGCCCACCGCCCTGTCTCCTCCTACTTGTTCATAGCTCCCAAGATGTAGCCTGTGGGGATGAACACCAAGCACACGTGCCTGTGTCCTATGAAGGGAGATGGCAAAAATAGAGGCAAAGACAGAGAAAGAGTGTTGACCAACACACGAGACAGAGCGCGAGAGGGGGAGAGAGATATGGGAGGGACGCAAGGAACTCACCAGCTCAAGTCATCCCCCTGGATCCAAAGTTTTGCTGCAGAAGACACACTACTTGTGGACACAGAAACGAGCAGCCCCATAAAATGGGGACCTTGTCTCCCTCATAACCACAGCTACTCAGGAATTTTTTCCTACAAACCCAGCCCTAGCTAACGACAAGTCCCAGCCTGGAGGCAGGTAGGCCGATACCAGAGTCCTCACCAAACCAGACACTTATCTCCCTGATGGTGACGGCTGCTCCACTCCCAACTCTACAGCATCACCACAGCCTGACATCAACAATGTTCGCTGTCTCCTGACTCTTGTACGCTTTCCATCTCACAACGGGGGTGGGCTCTTTCCCTTGATGTCTTTCCCCTTGGAACTAAGCACAACACAAAGGAGGGAAAAACAAAAGTTATCATCGCAATCTGCAATGTTGAGTAGGTTCTTCTTCTCTCATCTCCCATTACACCTTTATAGATACAATTGAAAAGCACACAACGCACACTCAACCTGTGGAACTCCTCGCCAGAGAATGTTGTGAAAGCTAAGACTATAATGGGGTTCAAAAAAGATCTAGGTACATTCACTGAGGACAGGTCCACTGTTAGCCAGGATAGACAGGGATGGTGTCCCTTGCCTCTGTTTGCCAGAAGCTGGGTGTCATAAATATAAGGGGAAGGGGGAGAGGGTCTGATGCAGATAAAATCCTCTTACCAGAAAAGGGTTAAGAAATGCAGGTAACCAGACCGACACCTGACCTGGCCAGCATCTGACCAATAAGGGGACAAGATACTTTCAAATCTTGGGAGGGGGAAAGCTTTGTGTGTGGGTCTTTGTCAGACTCAGAGTGATCTTGGAGTTAGAAGGAACCAGTCATCTTTTCATTAAATCCTCACTTTTCTAAAGTAAGTCTAGTCAGCATAGCGAGTAGATTTCTGTTTATTTTGCTTGGTGTGTGTTCCCTGTGTTAGAGGGAGGGGGTTATTTCTTTTTTTTTTCCTGTAACTTTAAGGGTTTGTCCAGAGGGGGAAATCCCTTTGAGTTTGGAAATTGAGTACCCTGTAAATTAGTTACCATCCTGATTTTACAGAGCTGATTTTACCTTCTTTGTTTTAATAAAATCCTTCTTTTAAGAAGCTGACTGTTTTCTATGGTGTTAAAAACCCCGGGGGTGGGTTTTTTTAGATCACTGTGTAACCAATTGGTTAGGAGATTAGTCTCAAGCTTCCCAGGAAAGGGGGGGTACGGGCTTGAGAGGATATTTTGGGGGGAAAGAGAAACTTCAAGTGGTTTCCTTTCCTGGATTCCTGTTTAAACACACTTGATGGTGGCAGTGAGAAGCATTTCTCAGGGTTCCGGGAATTTTGTACCTTGGGGGTTTTAACCTAAGCTGGTAGATATAAGCTTAGGAGCTCTTCATGCGAGTCCCCACATCTTTACCCTAGAGTTTAGAGTGGGGAGGGAACCCTGACACTGGGAATGGGCAATAGAGGATGGATCACTTGGGGATTACCTGTTCTGTTCATTCCTTGGAAGCACCTGGCATTAGCCACTGTTGGAAGACAGGACACTGGGCTAGGTGGACCTTTGGTCGGACCCAATATTGCTGTTCTTATGTTCGTATGTTAAGCAGACTTCTGCACCTGCATCCAAGAGAGTCACCGTGCAGAGGAGACTGTTGTCCCTTCCCCTGGTCTTAATCCCACAGAGCCCCATGCCAACGAAGAGGCTCATGGCCTCTGAGAAAATCTCGAGTGGTGCAGATGAGGAATAGAGTGCCATAATTGTTCACTCACAGCCAATCATGGAGAAGGCAGAAAGCTGAGGTCTGTTCATCTCTGCTTACAAGGACGTCCAGGCTGCTCAGGTTCACATCTTCCAGCCTCTCCTCTGGCTGGGCTCCCGGATGATCCCTCTGCAAACACAGCAAATACCTCGTGTGACGAACTAGGACTGTTGTTAATGTTTTCCCTGAGTACTGTGTGGGTGCCTCGGTTTCCCTATGTAGTGCTTGAGTATCTAGGTGGTGGGACAAGGGTGCATGAGTGTTACAGAGGGGCCTGGACACAGAGAATGGCTGACACTCTGTCTCTTAGCAACTGATGGCCCCGGCCCCTCCCCTGCAAAGGTGAGAGCTAAAGGTGTTGGAACAAAGGGATCAGGTGACCTCCTGGCCCGGGAAGGAGACAAAGGGAAAGGAGGGGCTGGAGAGTTTTCAGTTTGGTGCTGGCTGGGGAAGAGGGAAAAAGGGCACACAGGGTCTGGCCTCCCTGCCCTCCCCATTTGGAGCTGTGGGGTGAAATGCAGGGAGCCCCGGGCTGGGGTCTAAGCTCCCTGCCCCCCGGAAGGGCCCGGCTGAGGGGTCCTGGTTGTACTGACAAGCTCTGTTTGGACTGTGTTCCTGGCATCTCTAATAAACCTTCTGTTCTACTGGCTGGCTGAGACTCCCAGTGAATCTGGGGAAGAGGGGTGCAGGCGCTGACTCCCCCACACTCCGTGACACCCCGAGCAGGAGCCATCACTGCCCAAAGTTCTATTGCTGTAGGAGATGCCGCCCTCCCTCTCCATCCACTCTAGATCAGCCCCACTTGATGAACAGAGTCAGACTCAACTCCCACAGTCACCCCCACCGCTACCAATGGAGGATCTAGTACCCATCATGCTTCTCTGCCCCCTCCCAATGCCCTGTAGGGATATTAAAGAAGGTTCTGAAAGTGATTCCCCAAGTGAAAGTAACTCCCCATAATTTGTCCCCCACAATTTAAACCTCATAGCATTACCAAGTAAAAGATCTCTTGGATCCCTTGTTAAACTTACAAGCTACTGTCTGTGTAAACCACTGATTGTATCTGTTCTCAGAAAGATACTGTATTGCTATGAGAAACTTGCAAACAAGTTATTTGACTTTGTTCTTTATGCATGTGTCAGGGTTCCCTCTCCACTCTAAACTCTAGGGTAAAGACGTGGGGACCCGCATGAAGAGCCCCTAAGCTTATTTCTACCAGCTTAGGTTAAAACCCCCAAGGTACGAAATTCCCTGCACCCTGAGAAATGCTTCTCTCGCTGCCACCACCAAGTGTCTAACAGGAATCCAGGAAAGGAATCACTTGAACTTCCCTCCCCCTCAAGCCCGTACACCCCCTTTCCTGGGAAGCTTGAGAACAATCTCCCAACCAATTGGTTACACAGTGATCTAAAAACCCACCCCCTGGGTTTTAACACCATAGAAAACAGTCAGCTTCTTAAAAGAAGGATTTTATTAAAACAAAGAAGGTAAAATCAGCTCTGTAAAATCAGGATGGTAACTAATTACAGGGTACTCAATTTCCAAACTCAGAGGGATTCCCCCTCTGGCAAAACTTAAAGCTACAGAAAAACAGGAATAACCCCTCCCCCACCCCAACACAGGGAACACACCAAGCAAAATAAACAGAAATCTACTCGCTATGCTATATAAACTTACTTTAGAAAAGTGAGTATTGGTGAGGAGACTGATTTTCTGTAGGTTCTGTCTTCCAAGATCACTCCATGTCTGACAAAGAGCCACACACAAAGCAATCCCCCTCCCAAGATTTGAAAGTATCTTGTCCCCCCATTGGTCAGATGCCGGTCAGGTGTCAGTCTGGCTACCTGCATTTCTTAACCCTTTACTGGTAAGAGGATTTTATAGCACTGCATCAGATCCTCTCCCCCTTCCTTTTATATTTATGACAGCATGCTTTGTACCTAGAAACAGCATAGAAAGACCCCCACCCTCTTTGATTAAAGGGCAGGGAGTCTCAAATAAATTAGTACACACCCCGAAAGTGTTGAAGACAGTATGTCTGATGATGAATGCTTGGTGTACATGAATGAATGAGCAGGGAGGTGCCAGCCTAGGAATTCAGTGACCATCGTCTGAAGGCGGCGTCAAAGTGGGAACGACCAGACAACCCCCGGAGGGTAAACTGGGACCCACCCGATCATCTCAAAGGATGGGAAAAACAAGATAACATCTGACTGTGTGGAGCCACCAGGAATGCCATCAGAACTGTGTCATCTGCTGATTGATTCAGCAACAGCATGATGAAGCAATTCCCATAGACTGACAGAGGAAATAATCCCTATAAGAATGGCCTCTAAATACTGAGGACTTTGACTCTGGTTCTGCAACCAACCTCCAGGAGCATCAGATGAATGTGACAAGGACTCGGCTCCACCCTGATGCCCAGGTTACCTGGCCAGTACCTTGGCATGCACAACTTCTAGGCTAGTAACTATGACATCTATAGAGGGGGGGGAGAGAGAGAGAGAGAGAGAGAGAGAGTGTGAGTGTGTGTATGAAACTGAAAGAAATGTTATAGCTATAACTGACTGCTTACTATGATTCTTTTTGTATTCACAATAAATGTGACATTTTCTCTCATCCCCTTTAAAAAAGATCCTGCTGGTTTTTCTTTTATTGGTATGACAGCCCCAGTGAGGTGCAGACTCCCCAGACCAAGCCTGTGAGCATGAACCACTGCCCATGTTCTATGCAAGGAGACAGTACAGGCAGAGAGGGGAAGAGTGCACACATATTGGCCAACATATGAGAGCAGAGAGAGAGAGACAGACAGACAGACAGACATAGGACAAAGGACAAACTCAGCACCTGAAGTCACCTTCCTGGTTCCAGGCCACTGCTCAGGCGAAGATGTTCCTCCCTGTCCTGGAAGATCAGCTACTCAGAAGATAGGGAAATTCTCCTCCCGCGCCCAGAACAAGGAGGAAAACTTTTACTAGAAACTGAGCCCCACCTAAAGGGAAGCAGCCGTCTGTGGGTTACAAGATACGGATTAAACACTGATAGGTCAATTGGCCCCCACCTCTCATCAGCACTATCACACCCATCCCCCGACGTCCTGCAGCGTCTCGAGTCCAAGCCTGTGAGGATGCACAACCAGCACCCAGGCCCCTTTCCAGTAAAGGAAGACAGTACCAGGAGAGGCAAGAAGAGGGAGCATGCGCGTCTGTGTTGGCCAACACATGAGAGGAGAGAGAGAGAGAGAGAAACATGGGAGGAAGAAAAGCAAATCAGCATGTGGAGTGACCATCCTGATTCTTCCTTGTGCTGTAGAGCACACACTGCTCCTGACCAGAGAAATGAGCAGCCCCGACAACTGGGGACCTTGTCACCCTCCTAACCACAGCGAGTCAGGAACCTTTTCTTACAAACCCAGCCCCGGCTAAGGGAGTGTCTCTAAATGGAGCAATCACCAAACCAGGCACTTATCTCACTGACAGTGGTGGCTGTTCCTCTCTCAGTTGGACGGCTTTTGCGTGGCATCAACACTGCTCGCGGTCTAGTCGCTCTAGCTCGCTTTCCATCACATCAGGCTGTAGATTCTGATGCGTGACTTCCTTTCCCTTGCGACTAAACCTAGCACAAGGGGAAAAACAAGTAAGTTACCATCTCAGTCGGCAACGTCGCGTTGGCTCTTCTTTTCACCTCTCCCACACGTAGGGGCTTCACCCACAAGCCTCCTTCCATTACACCTTGAGCATTAAACCAAAAAGCACCCTTTGCAACGGCAACCGACATAATCACTCTGCACAGCACAACTCTGGTCCCTTCCACAGCCTTAATCCCACAGAGCCGCAGACCCAACAAGGAAGCACGTGGCCTATGAAGAATACTACAGTGAGTACAGATGAGGAATTAAAAGCACTGACGGCTTACTCACAGCCAGTTATGCAGCAGCCACAAAGCTGAGGAATGCTCACGTCTGCTTAGAAGGATGTCCAAGCTGCTCAGGTCCAGCTCTGCCATTTCTCCTCCGGCTACGGCTCCTGGACAATTCCTTTGCAAGACCAACTGCAAAACCCAAGCATGAGCCATCACTACACAAAGCTCTATTGGTGCTTGAAATCTGGCCTTCGTCTCGGCCTCCCTCTTCTGTCCCCTCTACATCAGCCCCACTCGATGAACAGAGACCGAGTTAACAAAGACAGTCACGGCTCCACTCTCGCACCCACTGCCCTGCATGATTTTTCTCCACTCCTACTTCTCCATGGCTCCCAAGACAGAGCCTGTGGGGATTCACATCTAGCACACCTGCCCGTGTGCTACGAAGGGAGACAGCACAAGGAGAGAAAAGGAGAGATTGAGAGAGTGTTGGCCAACACACACAAGAAAAGAGAGAGAGAAGCATGAGAAGAAGGCAAGCAACTCGCCACTGGGAGTCATCCTCCTGGATCTAACGTTCTGCTGCGGAGGACACACCGCTCCTGGCCAGAGAAATGAGCAGCCCCTGAAATTGGGGACCTTGTCTCCCTCGTAACCACAGCTAGTCAAGAACCTTTTCTTACAAACCCAGCCCCAGCTAACGGGCGTCCCTACCTGGAGCCGGGTACCTGGAGCAGAGCCCTCACCTAATGAGACACTTATCTCACTGATGGCGACGGCTGATCCGCTCCCAGCTGGACAGCTCTTGCCTGCCATTAATAATGTTCGCGGTCTCCCTGCTCTCGCTCGCTCTCCATCGCATGAGTGAGCCGACTGTGTCCCTCCACTTCTGTTCCCTTGGTACTAAAGTCGGCACAAGGGGGAAAAACAAATCAGTTACCATCTCAGTCGGCAACATCGTATAGGCTCTTCTTCCCCCATCTACCGCACCCCAGAGCTCCACTCTCAACCCTCCTTCCATTACAGCTTCAGGACCACAACCAGACAGCGCCCATCGCACCTACATCCAAAATACTCCCTCTGCACAGGAGACTTGTGCCTTCCCCTCGCCTTAATCCCACAGAGCCCCATGTTCAACGAGGAAGCTGGAGTGAGTACAGAAGAGGAATTCCAAGCGCTGACCGCTTACTCACAGCCAGTTGTGTCAAAGGCAGAAAGCTGAGGTCTGTTCATCTCTGCTTACGAGGACGTCCAGGCTGCTCAGGTTCACGTCTTCCAGCCTCTCCTCTGCCTGGGCTCCCGGACGATCCCTCTGCAAACACAGCAAATACCCCGAGCAGGAGCCATCACTGCCCAAAGTTCTATTGCTGTAGGAGATGCCGCCCGCCCTCTCCATCCACTCTAGATCAGCCCCACTTGATGAACAGAGTCGGACTCAACTCCCACAGTCACCCCCACCGCTACCAATGGAGGATCTAGTACCCATCATGCTTCTCTTCCCCCTCCCAATGCCCCAGTGGGATGCAGACTCCCCAGACCATACCTGTGAGCATGCACCATTGCCCATGTTCTATGCAAGGGGACAGTACAAAGGGAGAGCGTGCGTGTTGGCCAACATGGGAGAAGAGAGAGACAAACACACACACACAGGAAGGACAAACTCAGCACCAGTACTGACCTTCCTGGCTCTCCACAAAGAGTTACCGCACTTCAGGGAGACTCCATAGCACCTGACAACTTCTTGAGAGGGCACAAAGGAGTGCCCCCAAGTTTATCGTGCCCCAGTCATGTCAGGAGGCCTTTCCTCAGGGGCCCACCCCATACTGACAAATTCTCTACAGTGACAAGAGTCTTGGCAGCCCTCCCTCAATACTTAACTCAAGCACATTTCCATGTGCACTTACTCTGCAGGTCACTGTCTGGCTTCCATCCCTAGGGATGGGCTCAGGGTGCCTGCTCCTTCTTTGGTCTCTGCCACAGGTTGGCCAATCTCTCCTCTGACCGATCTCATTCTGAACTGAACAGAGAGAGAGAGAACACGTGTAAGCTAGCTCACCACTGGTGCATGGAAAACAAACACACACGTGTCACTGGCTGCTGCTCACTGGAGCCCCCTCCTCTATTCCTCTCCAGCCCACCCAGGGCCTGACAGGCTCATCACTCCTAAGCAACTACAGTCCTCCAGGAAAGGGACAATCCCAGACCACAACCAGCCGCAGGGCAGAGCTGTACCTTCCCCAGGAGCCAGCCCAGGGGAATGAGAAGCATCTCTCTGCTCTCAAGGAGGCACCTCACTGTGCGGATACTGGACAGAGAGAGATCATTTCACAAACACACACACCTGCTCCTCCAACATCACAAGAGCTGCTCCGCTCCCCTGCCACGTGAAACGTCCAGATTGCTCACGTCCACTTCCTGCAGACGCTCCTCCTCTACACCGGCAGCTCCAGGGCTGCTCCGCTGGCCTGGAGGGGCCTCTGCAAGAACAGCAAACAACCAATGGAAGAGCCATCACTGCCAAAAACGCTACAGGTGCACGAGATCTTCCAATATCTGTCTCCCTCTCCCATCCATTGTACATCACCCCCACGGCAGTACAAGACACGGATTGAACACCGATAGGTCAATTGGCCATAGGACCCCACCCCCATCTGCACTATGACACCCATCCCCCGAGGTCTCTCGAGTCCAAGCCTGTGAGGATGAACAACCAGCACCCAGGCCCCTTTCCAGGGAAGGGAGACAGTACCAGGAGAGGCAAGAACAGGGAGCATGCGTGTCTGTGTTGGCCAACACATAGGAGAAGACACAGAGAGAGAGAGAGAGAGAGAGACATACGGGAGAAAGAAAAGCAAATCAGCAAGTGCAGTGACCCTCCTGATTCCTCCTCATGCTGGGGAGCACACAACACTCCTGATCAGAGAAATGAGCAGCCCCTGAAATTGGGGACCTCGTCTCCCTCGTAACCACAGCGAGTCAGGAACCTTTCCTTACAAACCCAGCCCCAGCTATCGGGGTGTCCCTACCAGGAGCAAGGTGGGCCGTGAGCAGAGCTATCACCAAACCAGACACTTATCTCACTGCCAGTGGCGGCTGTTCCGCTCCCAGAGGGACGGCTTTTGCGTGGCATCAACAATGCTCGCGGTCTCGTCGCTCTCGGTCACTTTCCATCTCACGAGGACAGTAGACTCTGACACGTGACTTCTTTTCACTTGGTACTAAACCCAGCAGAAGGGGGAAAAACAAATCAGTTACCCTCTCAGTCGGCAACGTTGCACAGGCTCTTCTTTTCGCCTGTCCTACACAGTGGGGCTCCGCCCTCAACCCTCCTCCCATTACACCTTTATGACCAAAAGTAGAAAGCTTCCCTTGCAACGACACCCGAAATAGTCATTCTGCACAGAAGACTCTGGTTAAACATGCCAAACCCATGGGAAAAAATGCAGAAATTGCACTTGTCTTTGGCTTAATTGGCTTGTGAGTTGCTTCTTGGCTAGTTTTTGGCTTGTAGGTTGTTGCTTCTTGTAGCTTCTTTTTTTCATCGGCTCCTGGCGATCGGGGACAAGCAGGGGCAAAGCGGGGAGAGAGTCGGGTGCACAGCGGGCCCACCACAGTCCCAGACTGCACGCCAGGGGAGATCACCTCACAGAGTATTGGGGTTCTTAGGGATTGGCTTCTTTTGAAATGGGATTAACTTTATGTTTGGTTTATTGAGAAAGTCAGGGGGGTTATTTACCGAGTGAAACTTGGCAACGGTGACTCTGGTCCCCTCCCCAGCCTTAACCCCACAGAGCCCCGAACCCAACCAGGAAGCACACGGCCTGTGAAGAAAATTACAGCGAGTACAGATGAGGAATTCCAAGCACTGACCGCTCACTCACAGCCAGTTGTGCAGGAGGCAGAAAGCTGAGGACTGTTCATGTCGGCTTAGATGGGTTGGGCTGGGGGGTGTTGGAGGAAGGAGAAAGTGGAGATGGGTGGAGGGGTTGGGGACAGAGAAGTAAGTAGAACTGAGGGGCCCATGGGTGGGGGATCAGCTGAGCGGGTCTAGGGAAGGAGGAGAAAGGGGGGCTGAGGGGTCCATGGGTGGGGGAAGGGTTGGGGAGGGAGGAGAAAGGGGGGGCTGAGGGGCCCGTGGTTGGGAGATGGGGGGGTTGGGGAGGAAGAAGAGGGGGGGGGCTGAGGAACCCGGGGATGGGCTGGGGGGGGAGGGGGAACAAAGGCCGCGAGGGGAGGGGCAGTTTCGGAGCTGAGGGTGCACCAGGGTGGCCTGGCCGCTGACGTCACTTCCTCTTCCAACCACTTCCGTTTCTTGCAACAGCGACACTGGGTGGCCACGTGGGGTAATGCACACAGCATCTCTCTCAGGGAGCAACAGCGACACTGGGTGGCCACGTGGGGTAATGCACACAGCATCTCTCTCAGAGAGCAACAGCGACACTGGGTGGCCACGTGGGGTAATGCACACAGCATCTCTCTCAGGGAGCAACAGGGACACCGGGTGGCCACGTGGGGTAACGCACACAACATCTCTCTCAGAGAGCAACAGTGACACTGGGTAGCCACGTGGGGTAACGCATACAGAATCTCTCTCAGACAGCAACAGCGACACGCGGTGGCCACGTGGAGTAACGCACACAGCATCTCCCTCAGAGAGCAACAGCGACACTGGCTGGCCACGTGGGGTAATGCACACAGCATCTCTCTCAGAGAGCAACAGCGACACCGGGTGGCCACGTGGGGTAATGCACACAGCATCTCAGAGAGCAACAGCGACACTGAGGGTCCCCGGGGGTAATCACAGAGCATTTCCTTAATGAGGAACCCTGACAAGGGGCAGCCACCCGGAGAAAGCAGAGTATTTCCCTCATAGAGCATCAGTGACACAGGACAGGAGGAAGCGGGACTGGGGGACAGGTTGAGAGTTTTGGGAGGGGGGCTGGAGGGATGGGGGGGTGGGGAGAGTGGAGGCAGGTTGGTAAAGAAGGGGGATGGGGTGCTGGGGAAGGGGGTGAGCAGGAGGCTGGGGGCACTGGCGGGGAGGGGGGTCAGAGGGGACTGAGGGGCAAGGGGGGGATGGGGGGGTAGAGGGATTGGGGCTCCTGGCAGTGCTGGGGGGGGCAGAGGGGACTGAGGGGCAATGGGGGGGGATGGGGGGAGCAGAGGGATCGGGGCTCCCGGCAGTGCTGGGGAGGGGGGGTGGAGGGGAATCAGGAGCAATGGGAGGGATGGGGGGGAGCAGAGGGATCGGGGCTCCCGGCAGTGCTGCAGGGGGTCAGAGGGGACTGAAGGGTAATGGGGAGGGATGGGGGGAGCAAAGGGATCAGGGCTCCTGGCAGTGCTGGGGAGTGGGGGGCGGAGAGGACTGAGGGACGAGGGGAGTAGAGGGATCGGGGCTCCCGGCAGTGCTGGGGGTGGGGGCGGATGGAACTGAGGCGCAATGTGGGGATAGAGGGAGTAGAGGGATTGGGGCTCCCAGCAGTCCCGGGGGGGGGGGGGGCGGAGGGGACTGAGGGGCAATTGGGGGAGTAGAGGGATCGGCGCTCCCGGCAGTGCTGGGGAGGTGGGGGCGGAGGGCACTGAGGGGCGGGGGGGGGGGGATGGGGGGAGCAGAAGGATCGGGCTCCTGGCAGTACTGCGGGGGGGGGGGGGTGTCGGGGCGAGGCCCAGCTGTGGTGAAGGGGGGGCTGTGGGGTTTAGGAGTCGCTCAGGGGGCATGTGGGGGGGAGGGGCAATGAGGGGATGTTGGAGGATGGGGGGGGCAGGCACCCCAGGGGGAGGGACAGAGGGGTTATGGGGCGTTATCTAATTGAGTGGGGAAGGGGGCGAGTGTCTGCAGGGGGTGGTGGTAGGAGCAGGAGCTGAAGTGGTTTCAAAGGAGAAAACTGAGGCACATAAGCCAAGGAGGGAAAGCGAAGTTGATGGGGGGTAGCTAAGGCTGCCCCCCTGTAACCTACTGTCCCCACTCATGGGGGGGGGGTGGTCACCCATCCGCCACACTGAGACATTGGCGGCTCCCACGGGCCACCCAGCTCTGAGATGCTCCCTCTGTGACACACACTGAGATCACTTCTCAGAGCAGCTTCTGCTTCCCCCCACCCCTGGGCAGCTCGAAGTTTCTGGCTCCTCACTCCATGGTGGGAGAAAGATCAAAACGCTCCCTTCTCCCGTACCCCCTCCAAAATCCAGCAAGGGCGGTAGGCGAAGACACCCTACCTCTCTCATAGTGCACCCCTCTACCCTTTTCCCCCCTGCTTCGTGCCTTGCCCCTGTGGTGACATCTCCATACAGAGCTGGGGCAAAAGGGGAGCTGCAGCAATCCTGCGACATCTCCCCTCCAGCAAGGTACACGTGGTTCAGAAGGAGGGGATAGGGGAGTAACCTGCCCCCTCTTCCCACGTTTATTAGTTTGTGAAGAAGACTCCGTAGCACTGGATAACACCTTGAGAGGGCACAAAAGGCTCCCCCCCCCACTTATCACCCCCCAGACTATTGTAAGCCCTCTCTCACTACTTAAGCAAATTTCCATTTGCTCTTACACCTCAGCTGTTTGTTTTCAATCATCTGGGATGGGCTCATTGTGCTGCTCCTTTTCTTTGTCTCTGCTACAGGTTGGCCAATCTCTCATCTCCCCCCTGTTATTAGGAACTTAAAAAAGGACTCACCATCATGGTCAGAGTTTGGATGCTGGGAAGCAGAAACATGTCCCTGTTCAACCCAGGTGCAAGGCCTCTACCACCTCCGCCTGCAAGGGCCCACACACTGGGATCTGCTCTCTGTGAGTGGTGGCTCACTGCTCTCTCAGAGGGCTCTGACTACCCAAGCACTGAAAACATAATTTGAGGGAAGCAGACATAAGCAGGGCCCTAGGAGGTCAGACCAAACATCTGTCTAATCCAGTTTCCTGTCTTCCAACAGTAGCCCGTGCCAGCCAGAGGGAATGAACAGAACAGGGAATCATCAAGGGATCCATCCCGTCGCTCATTCCCAGCTCCTGGCAAACAGAGGCTATGGCCACCCTCCCTGCCCAGCCTGGCTAATAATATCATACATGAATAGATCTAGTTACTTTTTGAACCCTGTTATGGTCTTGGCCTTTACAACATCCTCTACCAAGGAGTTCCACAGGTTGACTGTGCGTTGTGTGAAGAAATACTTCCTTTCATTTCTTTTAAACCTGGTGCCCATTAATTTAATTTGATGACCGCTAGTTCTTGTGTTATGCAAAGTAGTAAACAACACTTCCTTATTTACTTTCTCTACACCAGTCATGATTTTATAGGCCTCCATCATAGCTCCCCTTAGCCATCTCTTTTTCAACCTGAATAGTCCCAGTCGCGGAGAAAGCACAAAGCATTTCCCTCATAAAACCACCAGGGCCAGCTCCAGGCACCAGCTGACCAAGCACGCTCTTGGGACGGCACCTTCTAAGGTGGGAGGGATAGCTCAGTAGTTTGAGCTTTGGCCTGCTAAACCCAGGGTTGTGAGTTCAGTCCTTGCGGGGGCCATTTAGGGATCTGGGGCAAAAATTGGGGATTGGTCCTGCTTTGAGCATGGGGTTGGACTAGATGACCTCCTCAGGTCCCTTCCAACCCTGATATTCTATGATTATAAGGGGCAGCCAATCTTGAGGCGGTGGGGTCTCGCTCATTTTTTTTTTTAAACACTTCAGCAAGGTTGTGCTCGGGGGGGGGTTGGTTTTTTGTTTCATCGGGACAGCACTCGGGTTTTTTTTGTTTTCGTGGGGCGGCGCTCAGGGGGGTTACTTCAGGGGGCGGTGCTCAGGGTTTTTTTTTCAGGGGGTGGTATTCAGGGGAGGGCAGGGTTTGTTTAGGCGGGGCGGCGCTCGGGAGGGGGTGGTTGTTGTTTCAGTAGGGCGGCGCTCGGGACTTTTTTTTGTTTAGGCAGGGCGGCGCTCAGGGGGGTTGTTTCGGCGTGACAGCGCTGAGGGGGGTTGTTTTTATTTCAGCAGGGTGGCGCTCGGGACTTTTTTTTTTGTTTTCACAAGGTGGCACTCAGAGGGGTTGTTTCAGGGGGCGGTGCTGAGGGGAGGGCGGAGTTTGTTTCAGCAGGGCGGCGCTCGGGGGGGTTGTTTCAGCGGGGCGGCACTCAGGACTTTTTTGTTTGGGGGGGCGGCGCTCAGGGGGGTTGTTTCAGCGTGGCAGTGCTGGGGGGGTTGTTTTTGTTTCAGCAGGGCGGCGCTCGGGACTTTTTTTTTGTTTTCACAAGGTGGCACTCAGAGGGGTTGTTTCAGGGGGCAGTGCTGAGGGGACGGCGGAGTTTGTTTCAGCAGGGCAGCGCTCAGGGGGGTTGTTTCAGCGTGGCAGTGCTGGGGGGGTTGTTTTTGTTTCAGCAGGGCGGCGCTCGGGAGGGGGTGTTTCGGCGTGGCAGTGCTGGGGGCGGTGTTTCGGCATGGCAGTGCTGGGGGGGTTGTTTTTGTTTCAGCAGGGCGGCGCTCAGGACTTTTTTTTTGTTTCAGCAGGCCCGTGCTCGGGGGGATTGTTTCGGCGGGGCAGCATTCAGGGGGTTGTTTCAGTGGGGCAACGCTCAGGATTTTTTGTTTTTGTTTTGGCGGGGCGGTGTTGGAGGGGGGAGTTGTTTTGGGGGGGGGGGTGCTTTTTTCCCCCTTGGGGGAGCAGTGCTCGGGTTTTTGTTGTGGGTTTTTTGCTTGGGGCAGCAAAAAGGTTAGAGCCGGCCCTGAAAACAACAGTGACGCTGCATGTTCCCTTCGATTAACGCACAGAGCATTTCCTTCATTAAGCAACACTGACACTCCGTGCTACTCAGGGTAATACACAAAGCATTTCCCTAATGAAGCAACTGTGACACCGTGCCCAGTCGTGGTAATGCAATATCATTTCTCTCGTATAGCAACAGGGACAGCGTGTGGCCACTCGGAGTAATACACAAACCATTTGCCTCATACAGTAACAATGACACCGGATGGCCACCTGGGGTAATGCGCACAGCATTTCTGTCACGGAGCAACAGGGAGACCAGGTGGCCAGTCGGGGTAATACACAGAACATTTCCCCCACGGAGCTGCGGTGATGGCCACTGGCCAGTCGGGTGAATGCACACAACATTTCCCTCATGGAACAACAATGACATGGGGTGGAATCGTCAGGGTAATGCCAATAGGAATGAGAAGCATCTCTGCTCTCAAGGAGCACCTCACTACGCAGATACTGGATAGAAAGAACACACACACACGGGAGGGCTCCTCAGCTCCACTGCCAAGTGAAACGTCTAGACTGTGCAGGTCCACCTCCTCCAGATGTTCCTCCTCTGTCTGGGGCTGCTGCACTGGCCTGGAGCAGGCCTCCGCACTAACAGCAAACAACCAATGGAAGAGCCATCACTGCCAAAAAGGCTTTGGGTGCACGAGATCTTCCGATATGTGCGTCCACTCTCCCGTCCACTGCCCTGCAGGATTTTCGTCCCCTCCTACTTCTTCATGACTCCCGATACCGCGCATCTGGGTATGCACGCCTAGTACGCCCGCCCGTGTCCTATGAAGAGAGATAGCACAAGGAAAGGCAAGGGGAGAGAGAGAGCGCGCGCATGTGTGTTGGCCAACATACTAGAGAAAACATGGGAGGAAGGCAAGCAACTCACCACCTAGAGTCATCCTCCTGGATATAACGTTCTGCTGCAGAGGACACACCGGTCCTGGCCAGAGAAATGAGCAGCCCCTGAAAATGGGGACCTTGTCGCCCTCAAAACCATAACTAGTCAAGAACATTTTGTTACAAACCCAGCCCTAGCTATCGGGGTGTCCCTACCAGGAACAAGGTGGCGTGAGCAGAGCAATCACCAAACCAGACACTTATCTCACTGCCAGCAGTGGCTGTTCCGCTCCAGATTGTCGGCTTTTGTGTGGCATCACCATGGCTCGCTGTCTCGTCGCTCTCGCTCCCTTTCCATCGCATGAGGGCAGTAGATTCTGACGCGTGACTTCTTTTCCCTTGGTACTAAACCCAGCACAAGGGGGAAAAACAAGTCAGTTACCCTCTCAGTCCACAACATCGGGTAGGCTCTTCTTTGCACCTCTCCCACACAGTGGGGCTCTGCCCTCAACCCTCCTCCCATTACACCTTTAGGACCAAAAGTAGAAAGCTCCCCTTGCAACGACACCTGAAATAGTCATTCTGCACAGAAGACACTGGTCAAACATGCCAAACGCGTGGAAAATAAATCCAGGAATTGGGCTTGTTTTTGGCTTAATTGGCTTGTGAGTAGCTTGTTGGCTAGTTTTTGGCTTGTAGGTTGTTGCTTGTTGTAGCTTCTTGCCTTTTTTTTTTTTTTTTTTTTTCCATCGGCACTTGGCAATCGGGGACAAGCAGGGGCAAAGCGGGGAGAGAGTCAGGGGTGCACAGCAGGCCCACCACAGTCCCAGACTGCACGCCAGGGGAGATCACCTCACAAAGTATTGGGGTTCTTAGGGATTGGCTTCTTTGCTGTGACTCTGGTGCCTTCCCCAGCCTTGATCCCACAGAGCCCCGAACCCAACCAGGAAGCACACGGCCTGTGAAGAAAATTACAGCGAGTACAGATGAGGAATTCCAAGCACTGACCGCTCACTCACATCCAGTTATGTGGAAGGCAGAAAGCTGACGACTGTTCATATCTGCTTAGATGGATATTCAGGTTGACCAGGTCCACTTCTGAGAGTCTCTCCTCCGGCTAGGGCCCCTGACAATTCTTCTGCCAGCGCAGCTGCAAAAGCCAAGCATGAGCCAGCATTACACAAAGCTCGGAAGGTGAGTGAAATCTTGCCCTCATCCCTGCCTCCCTCTCCCATCCCATCTACATCAGCCCCAAATCGATGACCTGAGACAGAGTCAACACCAAGAGTCACCGCTCCACTCTCACATCCACTGCCTCGCATGATTTTCGTCCCCTCCTACTTCTCCATGGCTCCCGATACCGCGCCTCTGGGGATGCACACCTAGCACGCCTGCCCACATGCTATGAAGGGAGACAGCACAAAGAGAGGCAAGGACAGATTGAGAGAGAGAGAGAGAGAGAGAGCGCGAGTGTTGGCCAACACACTAGAGAGGAGAGAGAGAAATACGGGAGGAAGGCAAGCAACTTTGTGGTCAGAGAAATGAGCAGACCCTGAAAATGGGGACCTTGTCTCTCTCGTAACCACAGCTAATCAGGAACCTTTTGTTACAAACCCAGCCCTAGCTAACGGGGCCCCAACTAACCCGGAGCCAAGCGGGCAGTGAGCAGAGCCCTCCCCTAATGAAACAGGCACTTATCTCACTGATGGCGACGGCTGCTCCGCTCCCAGCTGGACAGCTCTTGCCGGCCATCAATAATGCTTGCGGTCTCCCTGCTCTCGCTCGCTTTCCATCACATGAGGGAGCCGACTCTGACCCTCCACTTCTGTTCCCTCGGTACTAAACCCAGCACAAGGGGGAAAAACAAATCAGTTACCATCTCCGTCTGCAATGTCACAGTCTCTTCATTTCACGTCTCCCGTATCCCACGGCTCTGCCCTCAACCCATCTCCCATTACTACCTTACAACTGCAACTAGAAAGCACCCATTGTAACGAGACCCAAAACAGTCACTTTGCTCAGGAGACTCTTGTCCCTTCCCCAGCCTTAATCCCAGAGCCCCGTACCCGACGAGGTACCCCAGTACTCTAGTACAAGCACTGACCCACTCACTCACAGCCAGTTTATCAGGAGGCAGAAAGCTGTATAGAAGGATGTCCAGTCTCCTCATGTCCACTTCTGCCAGCTTCTCCTCCAGCTGAAGCTCCTGGACAATTCTTCTGAAAGAGCTGCTGCAAAAACCCAAGCATGAGCCATCACTACACCAAGCTCTATTGGTGCTTGAAATCTTGCCTGTCCCGGCCTCCCTCTCCCATCCCATCTACCTCACACCCAGACTCGATGAACAGAGACCGAGTAAACACAGACAGTCGCCGCTCCACTTTAGTGCCCACTGCCCTGCATGCTCCTCGTCCGCTCCTACTTCCCCATGGTTCCCAAGACCTGGCCTTTGGGGACGCACACCAAGCACCCCTGCCCGTGCCCTATGAAGGGAGGCAGCACAAAGAGAGGCAAGCACAGATTGAGAGCGTGAGTGTTGGCCAACACACTACAGAACAGACCGAGAGAGAGAGAGAAAAAACACATGGGAGGAAGGCAAGCAACTCACCACCTGGGGTCATCCCTGCTAGATGCAACCTTCTCCTGCGGCGGGGAGAAAGAGGACACTGCTCCTGGCCAGAGAAATGAGCAGCCCCTGAAAATGGGGACTTTGTCTCCCTTATAACCACAGCGAGTCAGGAACCTTTTCTTACAAACCCAGCCCCAGCTAATGGGGTGTCCCTGCCAGGAGTCCGATGGGACGTAAGCAGAGCAATCGCCAAACCAGACACTTATCTCACGGACAGTAGCGGCTGCTCAACTGCCAACCGAATGGCTCCTGCCTGGCACCAATGCTCACGGGCTCACTGCTCTCGCTCCCTTTCCATCCGACGAGGGGAGTAAACGCTGACGTTTGATTTCTTTTCCGTTGGTACTAAACCCAGCACAAGGAGGGGGAAAAAGTTACCAACTCAGTGGGCAACATAGCGTAGGCTCTTCATTTCGCCTCTCCCACACGTCTGGGTTCCACTCTCAACCCTCTTCCCCTTACACCTTTAGCAGTACAACCAAAAAGTACCCTTTGTAATGGCACCCGGCAGTCACTCTGCACAGCAGACTCTGGTCCTTTCCCCAGCCTTAATCCCACAGAGCCCTGTTCCCAATGAGGAAGCACACGGCCTGTGAAGAATATTACAGCGAGTACAGATGAGGAATTCAAAGCACTGAAGGCTTACTCACAGCCAGTAAAGCGGGAGGCAGAGAGCTGAAGACTGTTCATGTCTGAATAGAAGCTGTTCATGTCCAAGCTGCTCAGGTCCAGCTCTGCCAGTTTCTCCTCCGGCTACGGCTCTTGGACAATTCTTCTGTCATTAGCTCAGCTGCAAAACCCAAGCATGAGCCATCACTTACACAAAGCTCTGAAGGTGCATGAAATCTTGCCCTCATCCCTGCCTCCCTCTCCCATCCCATCCACATCGCCCCACTCGATGAACAGAGACAGAGTCAACACCGACAGTCTCTGCTCCGCTCTAGCGCCCACCGCCCTGTCTCCTCCTACTTGTTCATAGCTCCCAAGATGTAGCCTGTGGGGATGAACACCAAGCACACGTGCCTGTGTCCTATGAAGGGAGATGGCAAAAATAGAGGCAAAGACAGAGAAAGAGTGTTGACCAACACACGAGACAGAGCGCGAGAGGGGGAGAGAGATATGGGAGGGACGCAAGGAACTCACCAGCTCAAGTCATCCCCCTGGATCCAAAGTTTTGCTGCAGAAGACACACTACTTGTGGACACAGAAACGAGCAGCCCCATAAAATGGGGACCTTGTCTCCCTCATAACCACAGCTACTCAGGAATTTTTTCCTACAAACCCAGCCCTAGCTAACGACAAGTCCCAGCCTGGAGGCAGGTAGGCCGATACCAGAGTCCTCACCAAACCAGACACTTATCTCCCTGATGGTGACGGCTGCTCCACTCCCAACTCTACAGCATCACCACAGCCTGACATCAACAATGTTCGCTGTCTCCTGACTCTTGTACGCTTTCCATCTCACAACGGGGGTGGGCTCTTTCCCTTGACATCTTTCCCCTTGGAACTAAGCACAACACAAAAGAGGGAAAAAGAAAGGTTATCATCGGAATCTGAAATGTTGTGTAGGTTCTTCTTCTCTCATCTCCCATTAGATCTTTTTAGATACAATTAAAAAGCACAACACACACACAATCTGTACAACTCCTCGCCAGAGAATGTTGTGAAGGCCAAGACTATAATGGGGTTCAAAAAAGAACTAGGCAAATTCAAGGAGGAGAGGTCCGTCAATGGCCTTATTAGTCATGATGAGCAGGGACAGCGTCCCTAGACTCGGTTTGCCAGAAGCTGGGAATGGGCGAAAGGGAATGGATCACTTGGCGATTCCATGTTCTGTTCATTCCCTCTGAAGTACCTGGCATTAGGTCCTCTTCTTCCAGCCTCTCCTCTGCCTGGGCCTCAGAGCCATCCCTCTGCAAACACAGCAAATGCCCCGAGCAGGAGCCATCACTGCCCAAAGGTCTATTGCTGTAGGAGATGCCGCCCTCCCTCTCCACCCACTCTAGATCAGCCCCACTTGATGAACAGAGTCAGACTCAACTCCCACAGTCATCCCCAACACTACCCATGGAGGATCTAGTACCCATCATGCTTCTCTGCTCCCTCCCAATGCCCCAGTGGGATGCAGACTCCCCAGACCACGCCTGTGAGCATGCACCATTGCCCATGTTCTATGCAAGGAGAGAGAGAGGGAGAGAGCATGTTGGCCAACATACGAGAGGAGAGAGCGACCGACACACACACACACACACACACACACACACACACACACACACACAGGAAGGAGGACAAAGTCAGCACCTGTACTCACCTTCCTGGTTCCAGGCCACTGCTCACATCCTCTACTGAACGTGGCCTGCTTCAGACAGGAGAACTAGAGCGGCATAACCAGGGAAGCTCACCCAGTGATGGAGAGGGAAGAGACTTGAGGACTGAGCATCTCTTGTTAAAGGCAAGTTGCTCTCCACAAAACATGACTGGGCTTCAGGAAGACTCCATAGCACCTGACAACTCCTTGAGAGGGAGCAAAGGATTCCCGTGCCCCAGTGAGATGTAGAGGCCTTTCCTCCGGGGCCCACCCCATACTAACAAATTCTCTCCACCGACAGGAGTCTCCCTCAATACTTAACTTCAGCAAATCTCCATTTGCTCTTACTTGGCAGATCACGGTCTAGCTTCCATCCCTAGGGATGGGCTCAGGGAGCTTGCTCCTTCTTTGGTCTCTGCCACAGGTTGGCCAATCTCATTCGGAACTGAAAAGAGAAAGACGGAACACTTGTAAGCTAGGCCAGCACCGGGGAGTGGAAGAGACAGACGGACGTGTCACCTGGCTGCTGCTTATTAGAGCCCCCTACTCTATTCCTCTCCAGCCTATCTAGGGCTTAAAACGCTCATCACTCATCAGGAATTACAGCCCTGCAGCTCTCTCCACACCCTCAGCCAACACCACCCATGCCCTACCCAAGATACCGTGGTCCTCTGAAGAAAGGGATGACTACTCTCCATAGTGACATGGAAGGACAGACTAGAAACTACAAAGCATCTCTACAGGTGAAGGAAGGTGACAGGCATAGAACTAGTAATGGGGAGGAAAGGGACAATCCCAGACAACTCTGCTCTCAAGGAGGCTCCTCACTACGCAGATAGAGAGAGATCATTTCACAAACACACACACCTGCTCCTCCAACATCACGAGAGCGCCTCAGCTCCACTGCCAAGTGAAACGTCCAGATTGCTCACGTCCACTTCCTGCAGACGCTCCTCCTCCACCTGCAGCTCCACGGCTGCTCCGCTGGCCTGGAGCAGGCCTCTGCAAGAACAGCAAATAACCCATGGAAGAGCCATCACTGCCAAAAACGCTGTAGGTGCACGAGCTCTTCCAATATCTGTCTCCCTCTCCCATCCATTGTACATCACCCCCACGGCAGTACAAGACACGGATCGAACACTGATAGGTCAGATGGCCATAGGACCCCCCACCTCCTGTCAGCACTAAGACACCCATCCCCCGAGGTCCTGCAGGCTCTCAAATCCAAGCCTGTGAGGATACACAACCAGCACCCAGGCCCTTTCCAGTGAAGGGAGACAGTACCAGGAGAGGCAAGAAGAGGGAGCATGCGCATCTGTGTTGGCCAACACATGAGAGGAGAGAGAGAGAGAGAGAGAGAAACATGGGAGGAAGAAAAGCAAATCAGCACGTGGAGGGACCCTCCTGATTCTTCCTCGTCCTGCGGAGCACACACCACTCCTGACCAGAGAAATGAGCAGCCCCTGACAATTGGGGACCTCGTCTCCCTTGTAACCACAGCGAGTCAGGAACCTTTTCTTACAAACCCAGCCCCAGCTAACGGGATGTCCCTACCTAGAGCCAGATGAGCTGTAAGCAGAGCAATCACCAGACACTTATCTCACAGAGTGGCGGCTGTTCTGCTCCCAGATATACGGATTTGCGTGGCATCAACAACGCTCACGGTCTTGTCACTCTCGCTCGCTTTCTATGACATGAGGCTGTAGATTCTGATGCGTGACTTCCTTGCCTTTGCAACTAAACCCAGCACAAGGGGAAAACATACACGTTACCATCTCAGTTAGCAATATCGCGTTGGCTCGTCTTTTCACCTCTCCCAGACCAAAGGGCTCTGCCCACAATCCTCCTTCCATTACATCGTTAGCATTACAACCGAAAAACACCTCTTCCAACCGCAAACGAAAGAGTCATTCTGCACAGCAGACTCTGGTCCCTTCCACAGCCTTAATCCCACAGAGCCCTGTGGCCAACGAGGAAGCACACAGCCTGTGAAGAATACTACAGCGAGTACAGATGAGGAATTCGAAGCACTGACTGCTTACTCACAGCCAGTTAAGCGGGAGGCAGAAAGCTCAGGACTGTTCACGTCTGCTTAGACGGATGTCCAGTCTGCTCAGGTCCCCTTCTCCCAGTTTCTCCTTCGGCTGCTGCTCCTGGACAATTCCTCTGCAAGCGCAACTGCAAAAACCCAAGCATGAGCCATCACTACACAAAACTCTATTGGTGCTTGAAATCTGGCCCTCGTCCCTGCCTCCCACTTCCATCCCATCTACATCAGCCCCATTCGATGAACAGAGACCAAGTTAACACCGATAGTCACGGCTCCACTCTCGCACCAACTGCCCCGCACGATTTTTCTCCACTCCTACTTCTCCATGGCTCCCAAGACAGAGCCTGTGGGGATGCACACCTAGCACGCCTGCCCGTGTGCTAAGAAGGGAGACAGCACAAGGAGAGGAAAGGAGAGATTGAGAGAGTGTTGGCCAACACACACAAGAAAAGAGAGAGAGAAGCATGAGAAGAAGGCAAGCAACTCGCCACTGGGAGTCATCCTCCTGGATCTAACGTTCTGCTGCGGAGGACACACCGCTCCTGGCCAGAGAAATGAGCAGCCCCTGAAATTGGGGACCTTGTCTCCCTCGTAACCACAGCTAGTCAGGAAGCTTTTCTTACAAACCCAGCCCCAGCTAACGGGCGTCCCTACCTGGAGCCGGGTACCTGGAGCAGAGCGCTCATGTAACGAGACACTTATCAACAAAGCTCGCCGTCTCCCTGCTCTCGCTCGCTTTCCATCGCATGAGGGAGCCGACTGTGACCCTCCACTTCTGTTCCCTTGGAACTAAAATCGGCACAAGGGGGAAAAACAAATCAGTTACCATCTCAGTCGGCAACGTCGCATAGGTTCTTCTTCCCCCATCTACCGCACCCCAGAGCTCCACTCTCAACCCTCCTTCCATTACAGCTTCAGGACCACAACCAGACAGCGCCCATCGCACCTACATCCAAAATACTCCCTCTGCACAGGAGACTTGCGCCTTCCCCTCGTCTTAATCCCACTGAGCACCATGTTCACCGAGGAAGCTGGAGTGAGTACATACGAGGAATTCCAAGCACTGACTGCTTACTCACAGCCAGTTGTGTTGAAGGCAGAAAGCTGAGGACTGTTCATCTCTGCTTACGAGGACGTCCAGGCTGCTCAGGTTCACGTCTTCCAGCCTCTCCTCTGGCTGGGCTCCCGGACGATCTCTGCAAACACAGCAAATGCCCCAAGCAGGAGCCATCACTGCCCAAAGTTCTATTGCTGTAGGAGATGCCGCCCTCCCTCTCCACCCACTCTAGATCAGCCCCACTTGATGAACAGAGTCAGACTCAACTCCCACAGTCACCCCCACCACTACCAATGGAGGATCTAGTACCCATCATGCTTCTCTGTACCCTCCCAATGCCCCAGTGGGATGCAGACTCCCCAGACCATACCTGTGAGCTTGCACCATTGCCCATGTTCTATGCAAGGAGACAGTACAGGCACAGAGAGGAAGAGTGCGTGCATATTGGCCAACATATGAGAGCAGAGAGAGAGGCAGACAGACAGACATAAGAAAAAGAACAAAATCAGCACCCGAACTCACCTTCCTGGTTCCAGGCCACAGCTCAGGTGAACATGCTCCTCCCTGTTCTGGAAGATCAGCTGCTCCCAAGACAGGGAAATTCTCCTCCCGCACCCAGAACAAGGAGGAAAACTTTTACTAGAAACTGAGCCCCACCTAAAGGGAAGCAGCCGTCTGTGGGTTACAAGATACGGATTAAACACTGATGGGAGGTGGGGGCCAATTGACCTATCAGCACTATCACACCCATCCCCCGACGTCCTGCAGGGTCTCGAGTCCAAGCCTGTGAGGATGCACAACCAGCACCCATCCCCCTTTCCAGTGAAGGGAGTCAGTAACAGGAAAGGCAAGAAGAGGGAGCATGCGCGTCTGTGTTGGACAACACATGAGAGCAGACAAAAAGAGAGAGAGAGAAAAGAAAGAAAGAAACATGGGAGGAAAAAAACCAAATCAGTACGTGGAGTGACCCTCCTGATTCTTCCTCGTGCTGCGGAGGACACACAGCTCCTGACCAGAGAAATGAGCAGCCCCTAACAATTGGGGACCTTGTCACCCTCCTAACCACAGCGAGTCAGGAACCTTTTCTTACACACCCAGCCCCAGCTAACGGGGTGTCTCTACCTGGAGCAATCACCAAACCAGGCACTTATCTCACTGACAGTGGTGGCTGTTCTGCTCTCAGTTGGACGCCTGCCCGTGTGCTATGAAGGGAGACAGCACAAGGAGAGGTAAAGAGAGATTGAGAGAGTGTTGGCCAACACACAAGAGAAAAAGAGAGAGAGAGAAGCATGAGAGGAAGGCAAGCAACTCGCCACTGGGAGTCATCCTCCTGGCTCTAACGTTGTGCTGCGGAGGACACACCGCTCCGGGCCAGAGAAATGAGCAGCCCCTGAAACTGGGGACCTTGTCTCCCTCGTAACCACGGCTAGTAAAGAACCTTTTCTTACAAGCCCAGCCCCAGCTAATGGGCGTCCCTACCTGGAGCTGGGTACCTGGAGCACAGCCCTCACGTAACGAGACACTTATCAACAATGCTCGCAGTCTCCCTGCTCTCGCTCGCTTTCCATCGCATGAGGGAGCCGACTCTGACCCTCCACTTCTGTTCCTTTGGTACTAAAGTCGGCACAAGGGGAAAAACAAATCAGTTACCATCTCAGTCAGCAACGTCGCATAGGTTCTTCTTCCCCCATCTACCGCACCCCAGAGCTCCACTCTCAACCCTCCTTCCATTACAGCTTCAGGACCACAACCAGGCAGCGCCCATCGCACCTACATCCAAAATACTCTCTCTGCACAGGAGACTTGCGCCTTCCCCTTGTCTTAATCCCACAGAGCCCCATGTTCAATGAGGAAGTTCACAGCCTCTGAACAAAACTGGAGCGAGTAGAGATGAGGAATTCCAAGCACTGACCAGTTGTGTCGAAGGCAGAAAGCTGAGGACTGTTCATCTCTGCTTACGAGGACGTCCAGGCAGCTCAGGTTCACGTCTCCCTGCCTCTACTCTGGCTAGGGCTCCCGGACGATCCCTCTGCAAACACAGCAAATACCCCGAGCAGGAGCCATCACTGCCCAAAGGTCTATTGGTGTAGGAGATGCCGCCCTCCCTCTCCATCCACTCTAGATCAGCCCCACTTGATGAACAGAGTCGGACTCAACTCTCACAGTCACCCCCAACACTACCAATGGAGGATCTAGTCCCATCATGCTTCTCTTCCCCCTCGCAATGCCCCAGTGGGATGCAGACTCCCCAGACCACGCCTGTGAGCATGCACCATTGCCCATTTTCTATGCAAGGGGACAGTACAAAGGGAGAGATAGAGCGCGCGTGTTGGCCAACATGGTAAGAGACAGACAGACGAAGAAGGACAAACTCAGCACCTGTACTCACCTTCCTGGCTCTCCACAAACACTTACTGACCTCCAAGGAGACTCCATAGCACCTGACAACTCCTTGAGAGGGCACAAAGGAGTCTCCCAAGCTTACTGTGCCCCAGTTATGTCAGGAGGCCTTTCCTCAGGGGCCCACCCCATACTGACAAATTCTCTACAGTGACAAGAGTCTTGGCAGCCCTCCCTCAATACTTAACTCAAGCACATTTCCATGTGCACTTACTCTGCAGGTCACTGTCTGGCTTCCATCCCTAGGGATGGGCTCAGGGTGCCTGCTCCTTCTTTGGTCTCTGCCACAGGCTGGCCAATCTCTCCTCTGACCCATCTCATTCGGAACTGAAAAGAGAGAGAGAACACGTGTAAGCTAGCTCACCACTGGTGCATGGAAAACAAACACACACACACACAAGTGTCACTGGCTACTGCTCACTGGAGCCCCCTCTTCTATTCCTCTCCAGCCCACCCAGGGCCTGACAGGCTCATCACTCCTAAGCAACTACAGTCCTCCAGGAAAGGGACAATCCCAGACCACAACCAGCCGCAGGGCAGAGCTGTACCTTCCCCAGGAGCCAGCCCAGGGGAATGAGAAGCATCTCTCTGCTCTCAAGGAGGCACCTCACTATGCGGATACTGGATAGAGAAATATCATTTCACAAACACACACACCTGCTCCTCCAACATCACAAGAGCTGCTCCCTTCTCCTGCCAAGTGAAACGCCCAGTTTGTGCAAGTCCACTTCCTCCAGATGCTCCTCCTCTGTCAGGGGCTGCTGTACCGGCCTGGAGGGGCCTCTGCAAGAACAGTAAACAACCAATGGAAGAGCCATCAATGCTGAAAACGCTATAGGTGCACGAGATATTCCAATATCTGTCTCCCTCTCCCATCCATTGTACATCACCCCCACGGCAGTACAAGACACGGATCGAACACCGATAGGTCAATTGGCCATAGGACCCCGCCCCCATCAGCACTATGACACCCATCCCCCGAGGTCCTGCAGGCTCTCGAGTCCAAGCTTGTGAGGATGCACAACCAGCACCCAGGCCCCTTCCAGTGAAGGGAGACAGTACCAGGAGAGGCAAGAACAGGGAGAATGCGCGTCTGTGTTGGCCAACACACAGGAGAAGACAGAGAGAGAGAAATACAGGAGGAAGAAAAGCAAATCAGCAAGTTCAGTGACCCTCCTGATTCCTCCTCATGCTGGAGAGCACGGTACACTCCTGATCAGAGAAATGAGCAGGCCCTGAAATTGGAGACCTCGTCTCCCTCATAACCACAGTGAGTCAGGAACCTTTTCTTACAAACCCAGCCCCAGCTATCGGGGTGTCCCTACCAGGAGCAAGGTGGGCCGTGAGCAGAGCTATCACCAAACCAGACACTTATCTCACTGCCAGCGGCGGCTTTTCCGCTCCCAGAGGGACGGCTTTTGCGTGGCATCAACAATGCTCGCGGTCTCGTCGCTCTCGGTCACTTTCCATCTCACGAGGACAGTAGACTCTGACACGTGACTTCTTTTCCCTTGGTACTAAACCCAGCAGAAGGGGGAAAAACAAATCAGTTACCCTCTCAGTCGGCAACGTTGCATAGGCTCTTCTTTGCGCCTGTCCCACACAGTGGGGCTCCGCCCTCAACCCTCCTCCCATTACACCTTTATGACTAAAAGTAGAAAGCTCCCCTTGCAACGACACCCGAAACAGTCACTCTGCACAGCAGACCATGGTCAGACACGCCAAACCCATGGGAAAAAAAATCCAGATATTGGGCTTGTTTTCGGCTTAATTGGCTTGTGAGTTGCTTGTTGGCTAGTTTTTGGCTTGTAGGTTGTTGCTTGTTGTAGCTTCTTGCGGCTTCTTTTTTGGATCGGCTCCTGGCAATTGGGGACACGCAGGGGCAAAGCAGGGAGAGAGTCAGGGGTGCACAGCGGGCCCACCACAGTCCCAGACTGCACGCCAGGGGAGATTAGTCACAGAGTGTTGGGGTTCTTAGGGATTGGCTTGTTTTGAAATGGGATTAATTTTATGTTTGGCTTATTGAGAAAGTCGGGGGACTATTTACCGAGTGAAACTTGGCAACTGTGACTTTGGTCCCCTCCCCAGCCTTAATCCCACAGAGCCCCGAATCCAACGAGGAAGCACACGGCCTGTGAAGAAAATTACAGTGAGTACAGATGAGGAATTCCAAGCACTGACCCCTCACTCACAGCCAGTTATGTGGAAGGCAGAAAGCTGAGGACTGTTCATGTCGGCTTAGATGGGTTGGGCTGGGGGGTGTTGGAGGAAGAAAGTGGGGATGGGCTGGAGGGGTTGGGGACGGAGAAGAAAGTGGAGCTGCGGGGCCCGCGGGTGCAGGGGATGGGCTGCAGGGGCTGGGGAGGGAGGAGAAGGGGGGGCAGAGGGGCCTATGGGTGGGAGGATGGGGGGTTAGGGAGGGAGGAGAAGGGGGGCTGAGGGGCCCATGGGTGGGGAGGAAGGAGAAAGGGGGGCTGAGGGGCCCATGGGTGGGGGGATGGGTTGGGGGGTTAGGGAGGGAGAAGGGGAGCTGAGGGACCCATGGGTGGTGGGATGGGCATGGGGTGGGGGAGAGAAAGAGAGGGCTAAGGGGCTCATGGGTGGGGAGATGGGCTGGGGGGGAGAAGGGGGGCTGAGGGGCCTGTGGGTGGGGAGGGAGAAAGGGGGCTGAGGGGCCCGTGGGTGGGGGCTGGGGCGTTAGGGACGGAGGAGGAGGGCTGAGGGGCCCATGGGTGGGGAGGAAGGAGAAGGGGGGGCTGAGGGGCCCATGGGTGGGGGGATGGGGGTTAGGGAGGAAGGAGAAGGGGGGCTGAGGGGCCGTGGATGGGGGGATGGGCTGAGGGAGAGAAACGGGGGGCTAAGAGGCCCATGGGTGGGGAGGAAGGAGAAGGGGGAGATGTGGGGCCCGTGGGTGGGGGAGGGACAGGGGGAGAAGAAGGAGGGTTGTGGAGCTAGGGAGGATGGGCTGATGGGGGCGGGGAAGGAGGACAAAAGCCACGGCCCGCGGGTGCGGTTTAGGAGCCGCGGGTCCACCTGGGGGGGCTGGCCTGGCCACTGATGTCACTTCCTCTTCCAACCACTTCCGTTTCCTGCCCCCGCAAGCTGTCAGGCCACGAACCCCACCCCCTGGCCGACGCGGCCGCTCTCATGGTGCCGCTGATCGCGCGGTGGCTGATGGGAAATGTAGGCCGGGGCGCGCCACCTCCCCCACAAGCCCCTGCGGAGCGACTTCTTCCCTCCCCCCCACTCCCAGCTGGGCACATGGCGCGGGCCGGCTGTGGCTGGGCGCCCAGGGGCGGGGGTTGGGGGGGGGCGGAGGGGACTGAGGGGCACTGGGGGGGACGGGGGGAGATAAGGGGAGCAGAGGGATCGGAGCTCCCGGCAGTGCTGGGAGGGGGCAAGCTCCGGGGGGGGATGGTGAAGTGGGGCCTGGTAGGTTTAGGAGCCACTCAGGGGCCTGGGCAGGAGGCAGGAGCAGGAAGGGGATGGGGCCGGGGGAGGGAGGAGATGAGCTGATTTTGGATGAGGATGGGGTGGGGTGGGGCCGTGTCCCATGAGTTGGGACTGAGAGGGGTTACGGGGCTTTATCTACGTGAGTGGGGAAGGATGTAAGTGCCGGAGGGGGGTGGGAGGAGCAGGAGCAGACGTGGGTTCAGAGGAGGAAACTGAAGCACATAAGCCACGGCGAGAAAGCAAAGTTGATGTGAGAGCTATTGACATCTACGTCTCCATCACCACTGGACACATGCAGATGAACATGTCTATGAAGAGAGGCTGTAGACCAGGAGTGGGCAAACTACCGTCCCTGAGCTCCCAGCCTGGCCCCCGACTTCCCCCAGAGACGCTGCTTCACAGGCAGCACTCTGGCCCCCCGCAACTTCCAGACGGCACTGCAAGCTCCTGCCCCTCTGAGCGGCTTGGTAAGGGGCCGGGGCCAGGGGGTTGATAAGGGCCAGGGAGTCCGGGGGGGGAGGCGGGGCGGGGCGGGTATGACAGTCAGGGGACAGAGGGCAGTTGGATGGGGTAGAGGTTTCGACCGGGGCAGTCACGGGACAGGGGGGTTGGATAAGCATGGGAGTCCTGGGGGTCTGTCAGGGAGGGAGTGTGGATAGGGGTTGGGGCTGTCAGGTGACAGGGAGCAGGGGTAGTTGGGGAGGGGCTGGGGGCCTGAGGGGGTCTCAGGAGGGGGCAGTAATGGGGAGGGGATGGGGGGGTAAGATAGGGCAGGGTCCCTGGGGGGTGTGGTTAGGGATGGGGGGGGTTGGGGATTTTGAGGGGGGCAATTAGGGGGTGGGAACTGGGAGGGGGGCAGTTAGGGGGCAGGGCCAGGGTCTTTGGGGAGAGACAGCCTTCCCTACTCCACTCTCCATACAATTTTCAAACCCCGATGTGGCCCTCAGGCCAAAACATTTGCCCACCCCTGCTGCAGACCAATAGGCAAGGAGAGAGAGCACGCTGGCCAACACCTTAGAGAGAAGTCATGAAGGATGGACTATCACCTTCCTGGTTCCAGACCTCTGCTCAGGAGGATACACTCCCCCACCCGCCCTGGGAGATCAACTGCTCCCAAGATGGGGAAATTCTTCTGATGGGTGGCCAGTCAGGGTAATGCACGGCCTGCATCTGCCCTGGAGCAGTGGTGACAGCCGGTGGCGAGTCACGGTAATGCACGGCCTGCATCTGCCCTGGAGCAGCGGTGACACCCGGTGGCCAGTCAGGATAATGCACAGCCTCCATCTGCCCTGGAGCAGCGGTGACACCTGGTGGCCAGTCAGGATAATGCACGGCCTGCACCTGCCCGGGAGCAGCAGTGACACCCGGTGGGTGGCCAGTCAGGATAATGCACGGCCTGCACCTGCCCTGGAGCAGCAGTGACAGCCGGTAGGTGGCCAGTCAGGATAATGCACGGCCTGCACCTGCCCTGGAGCAGCAGTGACAGCCGGTAGGTGGCCAGTCAGGATAATGCACGGCCTGCACCTGCCCTGGAGCAGCAGTGACATCCGGTGGGTGGGCAGTCAGCATAATGCACAGCCTGCACCTGCCCTGGAGCAGCGGTGACAGCCGGTGGGTGGGCAGTCAGCATAATGCACAGCCTGCACCTGCCCTGGAGCACCAGTGACATCCGGTGGGTGGGCAGTCAGCATAATGCATGGCCTGCACCTGCCCTGGAGCAGCGGTGACAGCCGGTAGGTGGGCAGTCAGGATAATGCACGGCCTGCATCTGCCCTGGAACAGCAGTGACACCCAGTGGCCACTCAGGATAATGCACAGCCTGCACCTGCCCTGGAGCAGCAGTGACACCCGGTGGCCAGTCAGGATAATGCAGAGCCTGCACCTGCCCTGGAGCAACGGTGACATCGTGTGGGTGGGCAGTCAGGATAATGCAGAGCCTGCACCTGCCCTGGAGCAGCAGTGACATCCGGTGGGGGGGCAGTCAGCATAATGCATGGCCTGCACCTGCCCTGGAGCAGTAGTGACAGCCAGTAGGTGGGCAGTCAGGATAATGCACGGCCTGCATCTGCCCTGGAACAGCAGTGACACCCAGTGGCCACTCAGGATAATGCACAGCCTGCACCTGCCCTGGAGCAGCAGTGACACCCGGTGGGGTGGCCAATCAGGATAATGCACGGCCTGCCCAGGCCCTGGAGCAGTGGTGACACGCGGTGGCCAGTCAGGATAATGCACTGCCTGCACCTGCCCTGGAGCAGTGGTGACACCTGGTGGCCAGTCAGGATAATGCACGGCCTGCACCTGCCCTGGAACAGCGGTGACACCCAGTGGCCAGTCAGGATACTGCACAGCCTGCACCTGCCCTGGAGCAGCGGTGACACCCGGTGGGTGGCCAGTCAGGATAATGCACGGCCTGCATCTGCCCTGGAGCAGCGGTGACACCCACTGGCCAGTCAGGATAATGCATGGCCTGCATCTGCCCTGGAGCAGCGGTGACACCCAGTGGCCAGTCAGGATAATGCACAGCCTGCACCTGCCCTGGAGCAGCGGTGACACCCGGTGGGTGGCCAGTCAGAATAACGCACGGCCTCCATCTGCCCTGGTGCAGCGGTGACACCCAGTGGCCAGTCAGGATAATGCATGGCCTGCACTCTCAAGATCTCCTTTTTCTTTGTACACGGGCCATCGCTCCCATATGTTAACATCCATCCAGCACCGACACACAGCTATACCAGGACAGACGAAGACAGAGCTAGTCACGGCACTCCACGGAACGAGGTGACACGGTACCGCATGTGGACGCATCTGCAAATACAAACAAAGCTTGACTGCAAACCTACTCACAAAGCTCCCAACTATACGATATGAAAGATGACCACACCTGCATCCTGGATCCCGAAGGGAAGGAACATCTACTAGACACTACACCCTTCTCAGAGAAGCCTCTCACACACCCCAAACACTCTTTCACATACTGGTGGCCCTCCCCCTTTCCCTCCACCACAGCGGGCCCATCACTAACTAGGATGCTCACATCCTCCTTGGACAACCAACACCCAGTAGACGAGGAAAGGACAATGAAGCAGTGACCCATCATGCAAAACCAGTACTGTGTAAGAGAGGACATTTGAGAATGGAGCATCTCTAGTTAGACAGGAAAATCTGCCAGCAATCAACCTCCTTCCAGGGAAAACGCACACTCCCTCTGTACAATGACCTCCCTCATGCACCCATTAAGAACGGGCACAGTTTAGAGGACTCCCAACCCTAAACAAGAAGCCTCAACAGCACAAATACTTCTGATTGTCGAATGCTTCAGCAAATACTTAACTTTAACAGCTGCGCCCACTCTCGATATCTTCTTTTCTTTTGAACACAGGCCTTCGCTCCCATACATTGACATCCATACGATGATGCCGTGACAGGCAAGGAGAAGCAGTCACGACCCTCCACAGAATAACGTGACGCAGTACCAGATCTGGACACATCTGCAAATACAAACAAACCTTCACTGCAAACCTGTTCACAAAGCGCCCAACTACACAATATGAAAGGTGACCTCGCCTGCATACTAAACAGAAGGAACACCTACTACACATTACACCCCCCCTCAGGGAAGCACCCACCCACTCCAAATACTCTTCCACATATTCCTGCTCTGCCCCCCAACCCCCTATGTCCCACCACAACAGGGGCCCATCGCTAACTAGGATGCTCACATCCTCCTTGGAAAACCACAACCATGTAGAAGATGGACAAAGGAAGAAGTGGTGACCTGTCATGCAAACCCAGTGCTGTGTAATAGGGGACAACTGAGAACGGAGCATCTCTAGTTACAGACCGGTCACTCCGCCAGGAATCAACCTTCCCTCAGGGGAAAAACACCCTCCCGCCGTACACTGAGCTCTCGTCCACCCCTCACATGCCCATTACAAATGGCCATAGGTTAGAGGAGTCCTGTCCCTAAACAAGGAGCCCCAACAGCACAAATACTTCTGACCGTTGAATGCTTCGGCAGATACCCAACTTTGACAGCCGCTCTCCATATCTTCTTTTCCTTTGTATAGGGGCCTTCCTCCCATACGTTGACATCCGTACAGCGATGTCGTGACAGTCAAAGAAAAGGTGTCATGGCCCTCCACGGAATGAGACTACTCGGTACCGGATCTGGACGCATCTGCAGATAAAAACAAAGCATGACTGTAAACTTCAGTTATAAACTCTACTCACAAAGCTCCCAACATCACAATATGAAAGATGACCTCACCTACATACTGCTTCCTTGAGAGGGAACACCTACTACACATAACACCCCCCTCAGAACCCCACCCGAAACACTCTCAACCACAGGGAAATTGGCTACACTTTTACATACTGTTGTATCAGTCAAGCAAGGTACTAAACTTCAACAGGTCTTTACACCACACATACCGATGGCCCTCCCCGTTTCCCTACACCACAGGGGCCCATTGCTAACTAGGATGCTCACATCCTCCTTGGAAAACCACAACCATATAGAAGAGAACACAAGGATGAACTGGTGACCAGTGATCAAACCCAGTGCTGTGTAAGAAAGAAGAACTGAGAACGGAGCATCTCTAGTTGCACACAGGTCACTTTCCCAGTAATCAACCTTCCTCCAGGGGAAACGCACGCTCCCTCCATACAATGAGCTCCTGCCCGCCCCTCACGGGCCCATTGAGAATGAGCAGAGTTTAGATAACTCCCATAAGTAAAGAGACAGGCTCATTATCACAAACACTTCTGACCATCAAATGCTTTAGCATATACTTATCTTTGGAAATTGGAGAGGAGCTCCCCCTCTCAAGATCCCCTTCACCTCAGTAGACAGGCCTTCACTTCCATACATTGAAATCACACAAACATACAGCATTGGCATGACGGACAAAGAGAAAAATATTCATAACCCTTCATGTTATAATGCGACTCGGTACTGGATCCAGACAGCTGCAAATACAAAGAAAGCTTGACTGTCTACTCACAGGGCTCCAGACAACTGAGTAGGAGAAAATACAGAGGGAGCATACAGCTGAGATTAAGGGAAGAAACTTTTACTAAATATTAGAGATTCCTCAGACCAGTCCCCACCTAACCCAAACAGAACAATGCTGTGCTTCTTCAACAGTCCAACACCATAGACATGCTACTAGTACTAGATGTGTATTTAACAAAAAAAGCTATCAGAAACAACCCCCCTGTCTTCCTTCCCAATGAAAATACCAATGCTAATACATAAATCAAACACACTATGAACAACCCAAAATGAAAAGTAAAAGCACATTATACAGAAATAAGGACAGAAAAACAGTACATTAACCACAAATATATGTGATTGTTACCCCATATCAATACTCACCATGACTACAATCACCCAAACACGTGCCTATGTACATCTCTTTGAACCAACACAAAGCTGAATGACTTTCTGTGATAAGACCCCAGCTTATATACTGACGAAGCTCCACCCCTCCATTTCCCAGCATGCCTTAGAAGCCAAAGGCTGCTATAAATACAGACTTGGGTGACACAGAAACCCTTTAGTTCATTCCTAGCTTAACAGGAGCAAGGACTGTTCGTCTTGATGTATTAATCAGACTTCCCTTCTACAATACAAATTTGCAGAAGACTCAAACTCTATCACCAGGTAACACTATAATTACCATATTTCAGTTTCCTAAAAAGAAAACACTACCTAGAGGGATGAGGGTACTCCACAGTGGGTGCAGTTGGGGGCTGCTCAAAGAGGTAACTCAACAGTGCTGGAGGGGTGTGTTTGTACTGTGAGAGGGTATTTGGGGGCTAATTAAAAGATTACTTGGCTGGTGCTCAAGGGCATACCTACAGCCTCATGCTCACAATGGAGGGCGGTGTCACTCCCTGTCCCACTGCCCGGGCAGCTGCCACAGGCCAAAGACACTGCACCATCCCCATGACCAACTTTAGGGAAAATGGCAACCTGTGCAAACTTTGTCCCAGGCTACCTCCCCGCATCACCTGGATGCCCCACTGCCTCCTCCGAGTACTTAAGTTACATACGCAAAGGTCACAGAGCTCAGCCTCCACAAAAATTAAGCACTGTGTAGGCAACCAGACAGCACTGGCTGCCAGGTAGGCAACCAGCTCCCCTCCTGCACCCTGACCCCCTGCCCTGAGCCCTCTGCCGCACCCTGCACCCCAACTCCCGGCTACATCCTGCACCCCTCCTGCATCCTGAGCCCCCTGCTGCACCCCGACCCCCTGCCCTGAGACCCTGCTGCACTCTGCACCCCTCCTGCACCTCAACCCCCTGCCCTGAGCCCCCTGCCGCACCCTGCACCCTTCCTGCACCATGACCCCCTGCCTTGAGCCCCCTGCCACACCCCTCCAGCACCCCGACCCCTTGCCCTGAGACCCTGTTGCACCCCACACCCCTCCTGCACCCCAACCCCCCTGCCCTGAGCCTCCTGCACCCTGACCCCCTGCTGCACCCCTCACCCCTCCTTCACCCCACACCCCAACTCCCTGCCCTGAGCCCCCACCACACCCCACACCCCTCCTGAACCCCCTGAGGGCAGGGAGGGGGGCAGAGATTTCAGGGAAGGGGCGGGGCCTCATGGAAGGGGTGGAGTGGGGGCGTGGCCGAGGGCAGCAGGTGTCAGCATGCACCTCAAGGCAGACTTGATGCTGTCACACAGGGGGCTGCATCTTGCCAGAGCCCACAGCCCTCTGGCCACTCATGGCTCACCAGCAGCAACATTTCATATTTGGGTGGGAAGGCAATTTTAAGCATGATTACAGGGGCTATTTGAGCACCTGAAAACTCCAGGTTTCTTGCACATAACTTAGATACGGTTCTCCTGTCAGCTAAATCCTAATTTTTATATAAATAATATATATAAACTGAAAATATGGCTTTAATTGGCATTTGTATATACGTAAGTTTAGAACAATCAGGAGACAATACAGCAAGACATTCCCACTACCAAGCCTGAAGGTGTTAATTCTGGAGTTTTACCACAGATATCAGAAATACACGTATGATATTTTGTACATTATCTTTAGTACTCTGTACAGTAACGCCTCACTTAACGTTGTAGTTATGTTCCTGAAAAATGCAACTTTAAGCAAAACGATGTTACACAAATCCAATTTCCCCAAAGGAATTAATGTAAATAAGGGGGTTAGGTTAGGTTCTTGTTAATGAGATCAGCAAGCCCGGCAGCTGCAGTTTCTGCCTAAGGCACCAGCTCCCTCCCTCGTGTCCCACCCCTGCTCTATGGAAGATGGGGTAAGCAAGGTGCAGGGGGACATTAGCCCCCCTCTTCTCTACCCCCCCACCAGCAAGCAGGCAGGGGTCTCGGAGAGCAGCACATGGCAGTGGGGGAAACAAGCATGTTCCCTAATTGATCAGCAATGTAAGAATGAAACAACGTTAACCAGGACGACTAAGTGAGGAGTTACTGTATATATATATATATATATATATACACACACACACATATATATATATATATACATACACACACACATATTTGAGTGTGTGTGTGTGTATATATATATATATATATATATATATATATATATATATAATCTGATATACAAATTGAGAAAATGAGCAGACTTTTAAGCAGTTTATTTAACACACACTCTGTGTTACTGCCATTATGTAGTCAAAATTGAGTAAATGCTTTTTAGTGCACTGAAAAACCATTCACTGATATAAACATACATGATTAATGTGGTATTTTCTCTTTTACTAAGAAAGGAAATGCATTTCTCGACATTTTTGAATTTATGTTTTCCAATCAAAATCATGTACATGACTCACTAACATCATGGCTATTAGGATCATACATGGAACCACATTTATTTTCATACAAATGTTAAGTTATTTTACAAATATCACTAAACATACGATTTGAAAATAAGTGACCTTCAGCTGCACTATCTAAAGTTGGGAGTAGAAACAGAATTGATGCTCTAGCAGGATACTATTATTTGATTGTCTGACTTTTATAATCATATTATGCTTTATCATCGTTATTTTAAATAATGAATGACAGTTACGCCAGCCAGGACAGGTTACTCATTTTAGAAATAATTTTGACCTTAAATTGAATTCTTTGAGCAGTAAAATTATGAAAAATTAAGGAAAAGAATAACAGCACTGTAATCCTTAAACTTTAACATGCACCTATAGTCTCTGCCATTTTATTTTTTCAAAGGAAGTAATAACAGTACAAGTGTGTATGTGACAGAGAGGCTGTGTGTATTCAGGCAATGAGAAAGACAGTACACTCTCACTTTAAACCAGGGGTCTCAAACACGTGGCCTGCAGGCCACATGTGGCCCGCCGGGTTATTTTCTGCGGCCAGCGAGCTACCCACGCCCCCCACCCCCCCGCAGCGTTTGCGTACAGCGGCTCCGACCCAATGCGCACTGGGGGCAGGGCAGGCTACTGCCAGGCCACCCTGCCTCTGCGCTGCTCCGGCAAGCTCCTGGAACCTGGGGGAGGAGGGGCACAGGAGTCTGTGACACTGTTGCGTCCAGGCACCGCCCCCAGAAGCTCCCATTGGCCGGGAACGGGGAACCGCAGCCAATGGGAGCTGCTGGGGGCGGTGCCTGGACGCAACAGTGACACAGACCCCTGTGCCCCTCCTCCCCCAGGTTCCAGGAGCTTGCCGGAGCAGCGCGGGGGCAAGGCAGTGCAAGGCAGGCAGGCAGGCAGGGAACCTGCCCCCAGTGCATGCCGGGCCAGAGCCCACACCCATCCTGCACCCTGACCCCCTGCCCTGAGCCCCATGCTGCTCCCCGCATGCACCCCGACCCCCTGCCCTGAGCCCCCTGCCACACCCCTCCTGCACCCTGACCCCCTGCCACACCCCTCCTGCACCCCAAACCCCCCGCCCTGAGCCCCCTGCCATACCCTCCTACACCCTGACCCCCTGCTGCACCCCTCACCCCTCCTGCACCCCACACACCCCCAACTCCCTGCCCTGAGCCCCCACCACACCCCTCCTGCACCCCCTGGGGGCAGGGAGGGGGCAGAGTTGGGGTGGGGATTTCAGAGAAGGGGCAGGGCCTCATGGAAGGGGTGGAGTGGGGGCGTGGCCGAGGGCCGCGCTAATGCGGCCCTCAGGCCAATGTACTAATCCTCACGTGGCCCTCGTGGTCATTTGAGTTTGAGACCCCTGCTTTAAACAGAGACCTCACTGTGGAAACAAGGGTTAAAGGATTTGATTATAGGCCCCTCAGTTATGTCAAGACAGAGCACAGCCAAGCTAACTCTGAAGTCTCATAATGCCAGACTTGGGAAATCAGACTCTGTGTCTGAAGTGAGTGGGGAAACAACACACAGTCCATGTGACCTAACCTTGAAGATAATGATGTTGTGAGAACAGGAGTGAGACAATAATGGAATGGGCAGGACATAACAGAAATAAATTGCAGAAGTTTTAAATTAATGCATTCCATGAAAGAGTACAAATATTGCCGGTTTATTGTGTATACATTGGAGGAACTGAGGCAGAGATGCTCTCTGTCAGCTTTATTTCTTCCCTAGCAATTGCTTGAAATATAGCTGTCTCTGATTTTGTTGCATTCCAACCTGAGAGTGATGATTTATTTTTGAACAACGTCACTAATCTGGTGCCTTCTTCAGTCCAGGAGAAGCACTCAGCATCTCCCACTCATGACCCAGAGGCAACATCACAGACAGCTGTCACCCCACTACCCCAGCTCAGCAGAGACCAGGTACAAAGGCAGGGGGATTGTGACACCTCAACATCAGCCCCTGCCCTCTGTACAGCAGACAAGAGCTTCCTAGGACCAGTTTGGCCAGGGGCTGCTCCAAGTGCGGGGAGGGGCAAGAGCAGGGGCACTGGAACAGAGGGCACCAGGGATCCATGCCCCCATCGCTTTTAATATTACTTTCTACAAGTCATGAGGGGAAAAACACCCTTGTTTCTCAACAGAACAGTATTCGGGACACAACCCTTGTTCCCAGGGGGAGTACTATGGATGTCACACCTCTTGTTTCCGGAGGGGACACTATACAGGAGACACCACTTGTTTCTGGGGGGACTGTAATTCATTACAGACCTCTCGTTTCCGGAGGGGACAGTATTCAGGACACGCCCTTGTTTCCAATGGGAAAAGTATTTATAACACACCTCTTGTTCCCAGATAGGACACTATTTAGCACACACCTGTTGTTCCCAGGGGGAGTACTATTGATGTCACACCTCTTGTTCCCAGACGGGACAGTATTCAGAACACACCCCTTTTTCTCAGGGGGAGCACTATTGATGTCACACCTCTTGTTCCCAGAGGGGAGACTATTCGTCCCTAACCTAAACCCTAACCCAACCCCTAACCTAACCCAAACCCTCACCCTAACCAAACCTCAGCCTAAACCCAAACCCTAACAAACCCTACCCCCTAACCCTAAATGCAAAACCCTCCCCCTAAACACAACCCTGACCCCAAACCCCTACCCCTTACCTAAACACTGACCCTACCCCCTAACCCTTATCCCTAACCCTACCCTTAACCTAACCCTAACCCTACCTTCACCCCTCATCCCAACCCTAACCCTTAACCCTACCCCTAACCCCCAAACCCTAACGCCTACCCTCCCCCTAACCCCTAAACCCAGTCAGTGGCAGGCTCTGCCCAGGCACGGTCCCAATAAGCTACATTAAAAATGTGGATCCCAACCCCAAAACTTACTCAATTTTTACCCCAATGTCCCTAAACTGCCAGCTTTTAATATGCAAATAAGGTACTGCCGCCGCATTACGTCAACTCCCCTTGCTCTCCAGGGGAAGCCTGCCGGCAGAGAACAAGGTTGATATTTAAATTAGCTAGTACGTCGCCCAATCAATTCCCTCTGCTCTCCAGTAGGCAGGGACGGCTCTAATGTTTTTGCCGCCCCAAGCAAAAAAACAACAGCCCAAACGCCGCCCCCGAAAAAAAAAAAAAAAAAAAACCCCAACGCCCACCGAAACAACCCTCCCCCCCTGCCTCTCTGCCCGCAGCCCCACTCGCCCACCGGCAGGGAGCGAGCGGGGCATGCCCGCCTGTGGCCCCGCTCTCCCTGGCCGGTGGGGAGTGAGTGCGGCATGCCGGATGCCCCGCTCTCCCCGGCCGGAGCGCCGGCGGAGAGCGAGCGGGCATGCTCGCGGCACCACTCTCTCCCCGGCTGGAGCACCGACAGAGAGCGAGCGGGGCATGGCAGCGGCCCCGCTCTCACCAGGCTGGAGCGCCGGCAAGGAGGGCGGCATGCCCGGGGCCCCGCTCTCCCCGGCCGGAGCGCCAGCTGGGAGCGAGCAGGGCATGCCCGCGGCCCTGCTCTCCCCGGCCAGCGGGGAGCGAGGCTGCCCCGCTCTCACCAGGCTGGAACTCCGGGGCGAGCGGGGCATCCCTGGGAAGGAGTGGGAGACGCGTGTCGCGGCCGCTAGGGTTCTCTTCTCCCCCTCCCTCCCAGGCTCTTAAGCCTGGGAGGGAGGGGGAGAAGCGGCGTGCGAAACAGCTGTTTCACGCGCCGCCGCTCGGGGAGAAGCTGAGCCGCCGGCGGCGCACGAAAGCCGGTGGCGCAGAGCGGAGGTGAGTTGGGGCGGCAGGCCGGGGCACATTTCTAGGGGCGGCATGGCCGGTGCCAGAATGCTGCCCCTAGAAATGTGCCGCCCCAAGCACCAGCTTGTTTTGCTGGTGCCGGCCCTGCCAGCAGGTGAAGTCGGAGAGCTCTGAGCTGTTCACTTACCTTTCTGGCATCAGCTTCAGGCCCTAGGGTTTACAAATGCATAAACCGTGCGGGATTCTAGCAGAAGATCACTTTTTCACTTGGGTTTGCAGTTGAGGAATGTGGTGCTCCTCTGAGGGGACGTACTTGCTGTAGTAAGAGGAGGCCCTGAAACATAAATTCTTGTATCAGAGGCCTAGTCTGAGGCCTGAAGCCTGAAGCAAAGTACTTCTAGGCATTGCTAAGCAAAAGCTGGGCTGTGAGCCAGAGGCAGGTCCCACTCACAGAAGTTGGCAAGAAAAGGTTGTTAGAAGCACGTGCATATACACGCATAAGGGCTAATGATTGGAACTTGTGCTAACGCGGCATCAGAACACTCCGCAGACACAACAAGGAACAGGCGGGTGCATCTTAAAGACAGGGTCAAAAGGACAGCATGATGGATAGATTCATTTGAACTATGATGAGTAATCTGTCCTGAACGGTATAAAAGTAGGTCCCGGAGCAGACATCTTTGTCCAGCCTAGGGAGCAGTGGAAAGTCCCGCCACTGACTGAGCTGTGTCCATTGCCAGGGAGCACAAATTCGTAGTATGCCCTGTAGAGTCTATAGGGAACTATTACTGTGCTTCGTTTGACAATAAACCTGGCTCTGGTTCCTTCGTACCTTACTAGAGTCTGTGGTTTTTGGGGGTTTTCTCAGGGTGTGCTGTGTTAGCTATCTGCGCAGAGCTGGGGCAGCACACAGAGGGAACACGCACGCAGCCGACTTATCATCGAACAAGAGCGGAGCACCACACTGGTAGCTACCGACAACACTTGCATACTTGGGATATTATTGCAAAGATATAATTAGAATTTCTGTTAGACAATTTTAAGGGCAATTTATATTTGGTAAAAACCTTATTTAGTGAAATAAATGCTGTAGTGACAGGGGCTTCAAAACACTTTCCCTCCTGCGTGAAACAAGGTTAGAATTAGAAAATTACATCGTTTGTTCCAATGTTGGTACAGGTTGCTTATGTGCAGGTTTGTTTAAGGCTGACTGGTGTATTGGTTTGTTTTGATTTGAGTTGAAGTGGAGCTTTTAATTGACGTTTGCTGGATTGGAATGTCTGACATGTAATACCGGTTTTGACATAATTCTGCATATTTTATACAGATTTGACCAGTATTCAAGTATTGAATTGAATTATTTATTTTATGTTAGCACCATTTTGTTATAAAATGTTGACATTATTAATTTATGGCATTTGTTAATTTTTGTTTTTAAAAACAAAATAGTTTTTCTTAATGTTTGGTTTTTAAATTAGCATTGTTTGCAGTTTCAAATTTTGGTTTACATTTTGGTTTCTGATGGGATATTTAAGAGGATTTCAGATTTAATACTAAAATTTGGACAGATTTTAGATGGATTTAGAGTAAATCCTGTTTACTATTTTATTTTAATAAAGAGTCATAGGCTTTAAGGTCAGAAGGGACCATTATGATCATCTAGTCTGACCTGCACAATGCAGGCCACAGAATCTCACCCATCCACTCCTGTAATAAACCCCCAACCTATGTCTGAGCTATTGAAGTCCTCAAATCATGGTTTAAAGACTTCAAAGTGCAGAGAATCATCCAGAGAATCCTCCAGCAAGTGACCCATGCCCCATGCTACAGAGGAAGGTGAAAACCCCCCAGGGCCTCTGCCAATCTGCCCTGGAGGAAAATTCCTTCCCGACCCAAAATATGGCGATCGGCTAAACTCTGAGCATGTGGGCAAGACTCACCAGCCAGACATCCAGGAAAGAATTCTCTGCAGTAACTCAGATCCCACCCCATCTAACATCCCATCACAGGCTATTGGGCATATTTACCACTAATAGTCAAAGATCAATTAATTGCCAAAATTAGGCTATCCCATCATGCCATCCCCTCCATAAACTTATCAAGCTTAGTCTTGAAGCCAGATATGTCTTTTGCCCCCACTACTCCCCTTGGAAGGCTGTTCCAGAACTTCACTCCTCTGATGGTTAGAAACCTTCGTCCAATTTCAAGTCTAAACTTCCCGATGGCCAGTTTATATCCATTTGTTCTTGTGTCCACTGAACACAAGAACAAATTGGTACTGATCTTAAATAATTCCTCTCCCTCCCTGGTATTTATCCTCTGATATATTTATAGAGAGCAATCATATTTCCCCTCAGCCTTCTTTTGGTTAGGCTAAACAAGCCAAGCTCTTTGAGTCTCCTTTCATAAGACAGGTTTTCCATTCCTTGAATCATCCTAGTAGCCCTTCTCTGTACTTGTTCCAGTTTGAATTCATCCTTCTTAAACATGGGAGACCAGAACTGCACACAGTATTCCAGATGAGGTCTCACCAGTGCCTTGTATAACTGTACAAACACCTCCTTAGCTCTACTGGAAATACCTCGCCTGATGCATCCCAAGACCACATTAGCTTTTTTCCCGGCCATATCACATTGGCGGCTCATAGTCATCCTGTGATCAACCAATACTTTGAAGTCCTTCTCCTCCTCTGTTACTTCCAATTGATGCATCCCCATCTTATAACAAAAATTCTTGTTATTAATCCCTAAATGCATGACCTTGCACTTTTCACTAGTAAATTTCATCCTATTACTATTACTCCAGTTTACAAGCTCATCCAGATCTTCCTGTATGATATCCCGCTCCTTCTCTGTATTGGCAATACCTCCCAGCTTTGTGTCATCCGCAAACTTTATTAGCACACTCCCACTTTTTGTGCCGAGGTCAGTAATAAAAAGTTGAAATAAGATTGGTCCCAAAACAGATCCCTGGGGAACTCCACTAGTAACCTCCCTCCAGCCTGACAGTTCACCTTTCAGTATGACCCGTTGTAGTCTCCCCTTTAACCAGTTCCTTATCCACCTTTCAATTTTCATATTGATCCCCATCTTTTCCAATTTAACTAATAATTCCCCATGTGGAACCGTATCAAATGCCTTACTGAAATCAAGGTAAATTAGATCCACTGTTTCCCTTGTCTAAAAAATCTGTTACCTTCTCAAAGAAGGAGATCAGGTTGGTTTGGCACGATCTACCTTTTGTAAAACCATGTTGTATTTTGTCCCAATTACCATTGACCTCAATGTCCTTAACTGCTTTCTCCTTCAAGATTTTTTCCAAGACCTTGCATACTACAGATGTCAAACTAACAGGCCTGTAGTTACCTGGATCACCTTTTTTCCCTTTCTTAAAAATAGGAACTATGTTAGCAATTCTCCAGTCATACGGTACAACCCCTGAGTTTATGGATTCATTAAAAATTCTTGCTAATGGGCTTCCAGTTTCATGTGCCAGTTCCTTTAATATTCTTGGATTAAGATTATCTGGGCCCCCCAATTTAGTCCCATTAAGATGTTCGAGTTTGGCTTCTACCTCGGATGTGGTAATATCTATCTCCATATCCTCATTCCCATTTGTCATCCTACCATTATCCCTAAGCTCTTCATTAGCCTCATTAAAGACTGAGGCAAAGTATTTGTTTAGATATTGGGCCATGCCTAGATTATCCTTAACCTCCACTCCATCCTCAGTGTTTAGTGGTCCCACTTCTTCTTTCTTTGTTTTCTTCTTATTTATATGGCTATAGAACCTTTTACTATTGGTTTTAATTCCCTTTGCAAGGTCCAACTCTACATGGCTTTTAGCCTCTCTCACTTTATCCCTACATGTTCTGACCTCAGTAAAGTAGCTTTCCTTGCTGATCCCTCCCATCTTCCACTCCTTGTAGGCTTTCTGCTTTTTCTTAATCACCTCTCTGAGATGCTTGCTCATCCAGCTTGGTCTACAGCTCCTGCCTATGAATTTTTCCCCCTTTCTTGGGATGCAGGCGTCTGATAGTTTCTGCAACTTTTGATTTGAAGTAATTCCAGGCCTCCTCCTCCTTTAGAGCCACAAGTTCTTCAGTCCAATCCATAGGTGCTGACTCCGTGGGTGCTCCGGGGCTGGAGCACCCACGGGGAAAAATTGGTGGGTGCTCAGCACCCACCGGCAGCTCCCCGCCAGCCCTGGGGCCCGCGCACAGTTCACCTCACCACCGGGAGATGTTGCGGGGCCCCGCCCCCGACGCCAGGCAACAGTACCCACGGGCGCCGACGAAAGTCGGCTCCTGTGGTCCAATCCACTTAGCTAACTAAATTTCCTTAATTTTTTAAAGTTAGCCCTTTTGAAATCAAAAACCCTAGTCTCAGATCTATTTCTGTTTATCCTTCCATTCAGTTTGAACTGAATTAGCTCATGATAGCTCGAACCAAGGTTGTCCCCTACAACCATTTCTTCTATGAGGTCCTCACTACTCACCAAAACCAAATCTAAAATAGCATCCCCTCTTGTTGGTTCAGCAACTACTTGGTGAAGGAATCCATCAGCTATCGCATCTAGGAAAATCTGAGCCCTATTACTATTAGGAGCACCTGTCCTCCAGTCTGTATCTAGGAAGTGTGATACAGCATGGCCAGAAGGCAGCAGGAGAGTGATCTAGGATGAGGAGAAGCCTTATTCCCTGTAGATTAATTAAAAGCACCTGAAACCAATTACAGCACCTGAAACCAGTCACCTGATAAAATCCCCCTGCTTCAATCAGCCAGAGGAGGAGCTGGAGCAGAGTGGATTGGTGGTGGAACAAAGAGCGGTTTGAAGGAAAGTGGAGGAGAGTTTTGATAAGTGCTGCAGCGGGCTAAGAAGACCAAGATCCTAGGTAAAGGGACACCTGGCTTGTGCAGAGGGAAGGCAGGAAGCCCCACAAGCTGAAGGTCAGGAGAGGGAAGTAGCCCAGGGGAAAGAATCACTGGTACAAGTGGTTCACCTGCTATCATAGGGCCCCTGGGCTGGGACCCGGAGTAGAGGGTGGGCCTGGGTCCCTCCCTCTCCACTCCCCTTCCCTGGGATACTAGTAGGATAGCTGTTACCCCAGTTCAGGGGCAAGAAATGGCACCCTGAAACCCCCCACAAGAAGAGAAAGTGCGGGACCCATCGTAGTAGTGCCGGCAATTTGCCACACGTGGTGTCGGGTGGGATTCTCCGCACTGGGGACTTAAGCCAGGGTTAGCCAAAACAATCCAGTCCTTAAGATGGACGACGTAATCAAGGCCCTAATACAAGCCACCCCGGCCCAGCAGGAGGCTACCCGGGTCCAAGCAACCGCCCAACAAGAGGCGACTAGGGTACAGCAAGAGACTAATCGTCTGTTGATGAGTCAGGCTGCCCAGGACCGAGCCCTGCTGCAGGAGCTGGTGAACCAGATGAAGGCCCTTATGGAGCGAAGCCAGAACGGCGATGGGACCTGGACTATACGGGCCAACCACTGCCTACAGAAAATGACACGGGAGGATGATGTGAAGGCATACCTCCTGGCTTTTGAGAGAGCAGCCCTGCGGGAGGCCTGGCCCCGAGACCAGTGGTCCGGTATCCTTGCCCCGTTCCTGTGTGGGGAGGCCCAGAAGGTATACTACGATATGGCCGCAGAGACTGCAGCAGATTACCCTCAGCTGAAGGCAGAGATCCTGGCCAGATCCGGAGTAACTACGGCATTGCGAGCCCAGAGGTTCCATGAGTGGCAGTATACAGAGGACAAGACACCCAGATCGCAATTGTTTGACCTGATCCACCTGACCCAGAAATGGCTGCGCCCTGAGGCCCTCAGCTCTGAGAAGATGATGGAGCTCCTGGTACTGGACCGGTATATGAGGGGGCTACCACCAGGCCTCCGGGCTTGGGTTGGCCAGAATGACCCCTCCACCTATGATGAGTTGGTCTCCCTTGTGGAAAGACAGCTAGCAGCCCGTGAACTGTTCCAGACCCCAAGGGGTGAAACATGGCAATCCAGGAAGCCAGCCCCAAACCCAAGGTCCCAGACCGCCGAGAACTACAGAAGAACTATAACTGGGAGGAAAGACATTGAGGAATGGCCGGAGTCCAAGAAGGGACCTGGGGGTTTGGGAAGAGAGGGCTGGGGGGGCCGATCAAATAGCCCCAGGCAGAGGGCGGCAACTGGGATAAGGGGTCGGTGTTACGAGTGTGGGGAATTGGGGCATATAGCAGCCCAATGCCCCAACAGGGAAGAGCCTATGCAGTGCAATCTGGGGGATCCTGGGGAACAATGTGGCCTAATTGGCCTGGTAGGGGTCGCAATGACCCCACATGGGTATACAAGGTCAGTAAAAATGAATGGTATTGTGACCACAGCATTAGTAGATTCCGGGAGTGCTGTCACACTGGTCTCGGGGAAGTTGGTGGGGCAAGACCAACTAACCCGGGCCAAAACCACAGGGGTAACGTGCGTTCATGGCACCATAAATTTCTACCCCACAATCCCAGTACGGATTGAGATCCAGGGGAACACTACCAGGGTAACTGCAGCGGTGGTCCCTAGGCTCCCCTACCCGGTCTTAATTGGTAGGGACTTCCCTGGGTTTGAGAACTTACTCCCCCCAGTAGAGCCAAGGGAGGGTAGCAACCCCCGGGCTGAAATGGAGGCACCTACAGATAGCTTCACCCCAATTTTTGCTGAATTTGCCCCAGAGCTCTTCTCATCCCCCAGGAAACCCCGAAAGTCTAGGCGGGAAAGGAGGGCAGATAAAAGGCTAGGGACCAGGATTCTAGCAGAGAACCAGAAAGCCTCCCTTGTTGGTAAGCGAACCCGTTCAGGAGGCCAGGAGACAATTCAGGCCAGTGAGGACTCAGAGTCAGTTCCTAGCCCAGGTAGGGGCAACCCAGGGGGCGGAGTGGAAATAGGCCCCCTGGAATTAGGTCAGATCGGTACCGCCCGTGAGAATTTCAGGCAGGACCAAGCCAATGACCCGCTATATGCGAATGTGAGGGAGGAGGTAGTGGAAGTAAATGGCGTACCGGTGGAAGGAAAGACCAAAGGCCTGGGACCGTATTATGTGATCAAACGTGATCTGTTGTACCGAATAGTGCAGATCCGAGGGGAAGAAGTAGAGCAGGTCTTAGTCCCACGGAAACACACAAGGGCAGTATTAGAGCTAGCTCACAGTCATTTATTTGGGGGACATCTAAGAATAGACAAGACACTGGATAGAGTCCTAAGAAGGTTTTATTGGCCAGGAATACGTGCGGAGGTCCAACGCTATTGTGCCTCCTGCCCAGAATGCCAGTTGCATAGCCCTCGACCTCACTTGCGGGCCCCATTAGTACCTTTGCCTATTATTGAAGTCCCGTTCGAAAGGATAGCCATGGACCTTGTGGGCCCGCTGGAAAGATCAGCACGGGGTCACCGAAACGTACTAGTCATCCTTGACTATGCCACACGGTATCCAGAAGCCATTCCTTTAAGAAACCCCACATCCAAGGCAATAGCAAAAGAACTACTCCAGGTTTTTGCCAGAGTGGGCATCCCTAAGGAGATCCTGACTGACCAAGGAACCCCTTTCATGTCGAAATTAATGAAGGACTTATGTACCCTGCTCCGCATCCATGCCATAAGGACCTCAGTCTACCATCCTCCAACAGATGGCCTGGTCGAGCGGTTTAACCGCACCCTTAAAGGTATGATCCGGAAGGTGGTAGCACAGGATGGAAAAGACTGGGATATCCTTCTACCATACCTAATGTTTGCAATACGGGAAGTCCCCCAGGCGTCCACCGGTTTCTCTCCCTTTGAGCTACTATACGGACGCCACCCACGCGGAATATTAGACATCGCCAAGGAGGATTGGGAACAACAACCCAACCCAGGAAAGAATGTCATTGAGCACGTGACACAGATGAGAGAGCGAATAGCTCGAGTAACCTCTATAGTACGGGAACATTTGGAAAAAGCCCAAGAGACCCAGCGGACATATTACAACCGCCAGGCGAAAGTACGGAAATTTCAGCCAGGAGAACGGGTGATGGTGCTAGTGCTGACAGCAGAAAGCAAACTCCTAGCCAGCTGGCATGGGCCGTATGAGATAGTGGAAGCCATTGGGGAAGTGGACTATAAGGTCAGACAACCAGACCGCCGAAGACCAGAGCAGATCTACCATGTAAACTTGCTGAAGCCCTGGCGTGACCGAGAGACGTGCCTGGTCATTCGGAGAGCTCCATCCCAGACGGACGACCGACAGGGGCAGGTGAGGCTATCCCCTGAGTTAGCCCCAGAACAACGAACAGAGGTCATTGATATGATCCAACGGAACCAAGATGTGTTCTGTACACAGCCGGGCCGTACGACACTGGTCCAACATCATATCGTCACCAGGCCCGGAATAAGGGTGACGATAAGACCATACCGGATACCGGAAGCTAAAAGAGAGGAAATTAGGACAGAAGTGAAGATGATGTTGGAACTTGGGGTTATTGAAGAATCCCACAGCCAGTGGTCCAGTCCTATCGTCTTAGTACCCAAGCCTGACGGCACCTGGAGGTTTTGTAATGACTTCCGGAAGTTGAATGAAGTATCCCAATTCGATGCCTATCCAATACCACGTGTCGACGAGCTAGTTGATCAGTTAGGCAAGGCCCGATACCTAACCACTCTGGACCTGACTAAAGGATATTGGCAAATTCCCCTGGCCAAGAACACCAAGGAGAAGACTCCTTTCTCTACACCTGATGGCCTGTTCCAATACACTGTCCTCCCTTTCGGACTCCATGGGGCCCCAGCAACATTCCAACGACTTATGGATAAATTGTTGAGACCCCATGCCAGGTATGCCGCCGCCTATTTAGACGATATAGTCATCCATAGCCCTGACTGGGAAACGCACCTAGTAAAAGTAGAAGCGGTACTGGACACCCTGAGGAAGGCTGGCCTCACTGCCAGCCCTCTCAAGTGCATGATAGGACTAGCTGAAGCCAGATACCTTGGGTATGTAGTAGGGAGAGGTTTGGTAAAACCCCAATGGAACAAAGTGGAGGCAATACAAGATTGGCCTCGGCCAATCCGTAAAAAGCAGGTCAGAGCATTTCTCGGGTTAGTAGGGTACTATCGGAGATTCATCCCTCATTTTGCCACAAGAGCAGGGCCATTGACTGACCTGATAAAGGCTCGGGGCCCCGAGATAGTAAAGTGGTCTGATGCAGCAGAAGGGGCATTCGCAGATTTAAGGACAGCCCTTTGCTGCCATCCTGTACTCATAGCCCCAGACTTCAAGAAAGAATTCGTTCTACAAACAGATGCCTCGGAGGTAGGGCTAGGAGCCGTCCTTTCGCAGATGGTAGGGGAGGAGGAACACCCGATCCTGTACCTCAGCCGGAAGCTCCTCCCCAGGGAACAAAAGTACGCCGTCGTTGAAAAGGAATGTCTGGCCATGGAAACTCTCCATTACTACCTACTGGGGTGGCGATTTACCCTGGTGACAGACCATGCCCCGCTCCAGTGGATGCACAGAAACAAGGAGAAGAATGCAAGAGTGACTAGATGGTTCCTATCTCTGCAACCTTTTCATTTCCGAGTACAGCATAGGGCCGGAAGCCAACACGGCAACACAGATGGCTTGTCACGGAAGCATTGCCTCTCGTCCCAAGTTGCCCAACCCCATGGTGTTGAGCGGGGGGGGAGGATATGTGATACAGGATGGCCAGAAGGCAGCAGGAGAGTGATCTAGGATGAGGAGAAGCCTTATTCCCTGTAGATTAATTAAAAGCACCTGAAACCAATTAGAGCATCTGAAACCAATTAGAGCACCTGAAACCAGTCACCTGATAAAATCCCCCTGCTTCAATCAGCCAGAGGAGGAGCTGGAACAGAGTGGATTGATGGTGGAACAAAGAGCAGTTTGAAGGAAAGTGGAGGAGAGTTTTGAGAAGTGCTGCAGCGGGCTAAGACGACCAAGATCCTAGGTAAAGGGACACCTGGCTTGTGCAGAGGGAAGGCAGGAAGCCCCACAAGCTGAAGGTCAGGAGAGGGAAGCCTGGGTCCCTCCCTCTCCACTCCCCTTCCCTGGGATACTAGTAGGATAGCTGTTACCCCAGTTCAGGGGCAAGAAATGGCACCCTGAAACCCCCCACAAGAAGACAAAGTGCGGGACCCATCATAGTAGTGCCGGAAATTTGCCACAGAAGTTAAAGTATCCCATGATCACATAATTCCCATTAGTATTTATTTCATTAAAAACATTCGAGAAGTCTCTATCCATATCCAAATCAGATCCCGGTGGTCTATAGCACACCCCAAGCACTATCCCAGGGGAGGCTCTAGTAGCTTTCTTCCCCAATGTGATTTTTGTCTAGACAGACTCTGTCTTATCCATTCCATCACTTCTTATTTCTTTACAGACTACCTCATCATTGATATACAATGCTACTCCACCACCTTTATCTTTATTTCTGTCTTTCCTAAACAGCACATACCCTTCAATACCTGTACTCCAGCCATGTCTACTATTCCACCATGTTTCTGTTATCCCTACATCTGGTTTCACTTCCTGCACCAGTAGCTCTAGTTCCTCCATTTTGTTACCTAGGCTCCTCGCATTGACGTACAAACATCTTAATTTTTGCTGTTTGGCCTCGCTCACACTCTTTACCCGATTAGGCACAGACATTCTACCACCAGTATCACCTATTAGACTGGCATGTACACTACCCTTCCTCCTTATGTCCATTCTCCTACCCACGGCTGTATCCGTTCTTACTCCGTTTTTTTCTCTCTCAATGTTAAAATCCAGCGTGGAGATTCCCTGGACATCTCCCAACCATCTCCCCCAAATTCCTAGTTTAAAGCTCTCAATCAGTTGTGCCAGACTCCATCCTAGACTACTTAGGTGAAGCCCATCCCGAGAGAACAGTCCTCTGTCCATGAATGCCTCCCAGTGGCCATACATCCCAAAGCCCTCCTTAGAGCACCACTGCCTGAGCCATCTATTGATCATCATAATTTTGTCACACCTTTGTTGCCCTTCTCTAGGAACAGGCAGAATCCCACTGAAGATCACCTGTGCCTCGATTTCCTTAAGTGTCTTCCCCAGCCTGGCATAGTCTCCCTTGATAAGTTCCAGTGAGAATCTAGCCATATCATTTGTTCCCACATGAAGGACAATCAATGGATTCTTTCCCTCTCCCTTCAGCCTCAGGTCCACATCCCGTATCTTAGCACCTGGCAGACAGCACACCCTTCTGTTCTCTGGATCAGGCCTGTCTATTCTTCTCAGTAAGGAGTCCCCAATCATGTAGACCTGCCTTTTCCTGGTGATGGTGCGATTCTCCGGTCTATCCCCTGTTCCCTCTGGCTGCAAGTCCTCTCGATTTCTATTCTCCTTTGCAATCATCTTCAACCCATTCTGTATCTTCCTGGGGCTCACAGTTGGTGTTGTCATCTCTATTGACTCTTCCCCTTTTCCTGTAGGACTAGCCGCTCTTCTCTTCTTCCTTGCCCTCCCACCTTCAGTGACCACATGCTGTTCCTCTTCTTCATTTTCCAACTCCACAAACCTGTTCCTGAGCTCTATTTCTCCTTCACTAGCCCGTCTTTTCCTCTGCCTGGTTCTCTTAGTCACATGCTTTCACTGTCCATTTTCTTCACCCAGCAGTCTCCCCTCAGAGTTCTTTGGTCCTGCTTCCATCTGCAAGTCCAAGCTTTTCCCTTCAGCCTTCTCATGTCTTTGCTCTATCATCTGCTCAAACCACCTTCTAAACTCGACCAGAGTTTCCACCTGCATCTCCAATCCCCCAGCTGGCTAAAGAAAGAAGCTCTCCACCCCCCAAGGACATACCTGAGAGAGACTGAACAAAGGACAGAGACAATAGGGGGTGTGAGTGACTGCTGGACCCAGGCTAGAAGCTTTACAGCCTGTGAAAGAAAGAAAGAAAGCTGGAGCCGGTGAGGTTTTGATATCTGTGTGAAGTTTGATTAGACATAGACCTGCGTGTTTTACTTTATTTTACTTAGTAAAATGGAAGGGTCTTCCAAGGGCTTTTATAGCCTTTTCCCCACTCCCTGTGTAGGATCCAGTTGCCATGGAGTTTTGGGATCACATGGGCAAGTCACATGTCCATGCACCCCTCGGTAACCAGTCCGACCAGTTGCATTCTTGACCAGGCCCCGATGTGGATTGGGGTCTGCAACTTCTTTTGTCTGTTAAGTGCTTGTACTTAACAGGCACATTGTTTCCTCCAAACATGATCCCATGCACTTATAAAGGCTATGTACAAAAGCAGCAAATATAAAACCAATCTTCATAACTCCAACTACAACAATGATACATGCATACAAACAGGAGGAATAAATTCAGTTGGTCATAACTTTCACAGAGATATGTTACATGGCACATGTAGCATAAAACATTCTAGTTACATATATACATTTATAAGCCTCTCCCCATAAAGCTTTATGGGGTACACCATCACAGTGGTGTCTATGAAAAGGTTATCATTTTCTGGTTATGATTATGCTGTCTGTATGTGTGTATCATTTGTGTATTTGAAGTTATGCATATTGGCTATGTAATTGTATCTCAATGTATTTGATTCTAAGTAGCATCAGTGAAGCATTTGGTCAGCTTCTTGAGAAAGAACTATTCTAAGTGCCCAATCAAGAAACACCTAACTGACAATGGACTTTGGGAGACTCCAATCCACATCTGAGAAGCCTTTCTGGGAACATTCAAGGTAGCATGTGAGCAATGGCTGCCACTTGCAAACCGAGTCATGCATGGACATGTGACTTGCCTATGTGACTCCAAACTCCATCTTGCTTCTGTGCTTTTCCACAGTAAGAACAAAGTGATCCTTCCACATGGCAGAGGATATAAAAGGCCCTGGAAACCCCTCCATTTTGTCTTCAACTCTGCTTCTGATCTCTGGAGGCACTGTGCTTGAAACTGAAGCCCTGAACAAAGGACTGAATGACCCATCCAAGCTGGGAGGTTTGTATTCCTGAGACTTGATTGGTTTAAATCAGCAGTAATCCCATCAAGCCTGAAACAAGTCTGAACTAAGAACTTTGCAATTGTTGTATGTATTTGATTCCATTTAACCAATTTTAACTCTCATCTATATTTCTTTTTATAAATAAACCTTTAGATTTTAGATTCTAAAGGATTGGCAACAGCGTGATTTGTGGGTAAGATCTAACTAGTATATTGACCTGGGTCTGGGGCTTCATCTTTGTGATTGGGAGAACCTTTTTTTTCTCTTACTGGGGTATTGGTTTGCATAACCATTCATCCCCATAAGGAGTGGTGCTGGTGGTGATACTGGGAAACTGGAGTGTCTGAGGGAATTGCTTGTATGACTTCTGGTTAGCCAGTGGGGTAAAACCAAAGTCCTCTCTGTTGGCTGGTGACTGCCCTGTTCTAAGCAATTTGTCCTGAATTGATACTCTCAGTAATGTCATGTCACTGATGCTCCAAGTGAAACACAATCTTTGAATTACCTAATCTGGCCACACAGTGTCACTGCTGCTCCATGAGAAACACCCTCTGGGCTTAGTAGGCCAATGCTCAAACCACTGAGCTATTTACCCCAAATGGCCAATGGATTGCTGCTCCAAGGGAAATATGCTCCATGCATTACCCTGACTGGCCACCAGGTGCCACTGCTGCTCTGTGAGAAACATGCTCTGTGCCTTACCCAGACAGGTGGGAGACATACTCTGTGCATTACCTCAACTGACCATTGGGTGTCCCTGCTGCTCCAAGGGAAACGCCTTCTGTGCATTATCCCAACGTGTCACTGTTGCGCCGAGGGAAACATGCTCTGAGAATTACACTGACTGGCCACCGGGTGTCACTGTTGCTGCACGGGAAATACCCTCTGTGCAAAAAACAATGAGTCAGGTGTCACCTTAAAGACTAACAGATTTATTTGGGCATAAGCTTTCGTGAGTAAAATACCCACTTCTTCAGCTGCATGGAGTGAAAATTACAGATAGAGGCATAAATATATATTGTCACACGAAGACAAGGGAGTTACCTTACGAGTGGAGAACCAGTGTAGAAGGCCAATTCAGTCAGGGTGGATGTGGTCCACTCCCAATAATTGATGAAGCGGTGTCAATACCAAGGGAGGGAAAAAATTGCTTTTGTAGTGATCCAGCTCCCAGTCCCTATTCAAGCCAAAATTGATGGTGTTAAGTTTGCAAATGAATTGTAGTTCTGCAGTTTCTCTTTGAAGTCTGTTTTTGAAGTTTTTTTTGTTGAAGAATGGCTACTTTTAAATCTGTTAACTTCAGTCTCCCTGGATACTCATTATCTCCTACTGGTTTTTGTATGTTGCCATTCCTGATATCTGATTTGTGGCCATTTATCCTTTTACATAGAGACTGTCTGGTTTGGCCAATGTACATGACAGAGGGGACATTGCTGCCACAGGATGGTATATATCACATTAGTAGAGGTGCAGGTAAATGAGCCTCTGATGGTGTGGTTGGGTCCTATGATGGTGTTGCTAGAGTAGATATGGGGACGGAGAAGGCAATGGGGTTTGTTACAGGGATTGGTTCCTGGGTTAGTGTTTTTGTGGTGTGGTGTGTAGCTGCTGGTGAGTATTTGCTTCAGGTTGGGGGGTGGGGGGGAAGGCTGTCTGCCCCAATAATTGATGTCTGTCCATATCAATTATTGGGCATGGACCACATCCACCCTGACTGAATTGGCCTTCTATATTGGTTCTCCACTTGTAAGGTAACTCCCATCTCTTCATGTGCTAATATATATTTATGCCTGTGTCTGTAATTTTCACTCCATGCATCTGAAGTGAGTTTTTTTACCCATGAAATCTTATGCCCAACTAAATCTGCTAGTCTTTCAGGTGCCACGGGACTCCTCCTTGCTTTTGTGGATACAGACTAAAACACAGCTACCCCTCTACTTGATACTCTGTGCAGTACCTTGACTGGCCGCCGGGTGTCACTGCTCCTCCATGGGAGACAAACACTGGCTAGCTCTCCGGCCAAGCAGCGCTGATGGCAGTGCCACCACCAGCAGCATTGCAGACCCACTCACCAGTATGAGCCGCCCAGAGCAGGCAGAGGGTCCAGGGTGCCCCATGGCAATCCAAACAGACCCACTCTGCCCCAGGCTCCTTGGCCCTGCCGCCCATGGTTGCTGCTCCCTGAGGTCTCTGCGAGAGCCAGGTTCCCCCACCTGGGTGGTTCTTGGGGGGCTGCAAGCAGTTGAAGGGCATCGGGCACCTGAGAAACAGCCACAGCCCTGGGGCCCAGAGCAGCAGCAGGAGGAGACGACAGGGGGGGAAGCACAGTGAGACCTGGACTCTGAGTGAGGCTTTTGAATGCTGTAGTAAAGGAGCTAGGGGGGTGATGGTGCAGGTCCAGGCAGCTCTAGTCCCATTCCCACCTCCTCGGAGCCCAAAGTCATGACCAGGAGGCGGCATGCCCCTGAGCATGACATAAGAACATAAGAATGGCCGCACTGAGTCAGACTAAAGGTCCATCCAGCCCAGTATCCTGTCTACAGACAGTGGCCAATGCCAGGTGCCCCAGAGGGAGTGAACCTAACAGGTAATGATCAAGTGATCTCTCTCCTGCCATCCATCACCACCAAACAGAGGCTAAGGACACCATTCCTTGCCCATCCTGGCTAATAGCCATTAATGGACTTAACCTCCATGAATTTATACAGTTCTCTTTTAAACCCTGTTATAGTCCTAGCCTTCACAACCTCCTCAGGCAAGGAGTTCCACTGGTTGACTGTGCGCTGTGTGAAGAACTTCATTTTATTTGTTTTAAACCTGCGGTCATTAATTTCATTTGGTGGCCCCTAGTTCTTATATTATGGAAACAAAGTAAATAACTTTTCCTTATTCACTTTCTCCACACCACTCATGATTTATATACCTCTATCATATCACCCCTTAGTCTCCTCTTTTCCAAGCTGAGAAGTCCTAGCCTCTTTAATCTCTCCTCATATGGGACCCGTTCCAAACCCCTAATCATTTTAGTTGCCCTTCTCTGAACCTTTTCTAATACAGTATATCTTTTTTGAGATGAGACCATATCTGTACACAGTAGTAAAGATGTGGGGGTACCATGGATTTATATAAGGGCAATAAGATATTCTCCATCTTATTCTCTATCCCTTTTTTAATGATTCCTAACATCGTGTTTGCTTTTTTGACTGCTGCTACACACTGCGTGGATGTCTTCAGAGAACTATCCACGATGCCGCCAAGATCTTTTTCCTGATTAGTTGTAGCTAAATTAGCCCCCATCATATTGTATGTATAGTTGGCTTTATTTTTTCCAATGTGCATTACTTTACATTTATCCACAATGAATTTCATTTGCCATTTTGTTGCCCAATCACTAAGGGTACATCTTCACTAATCGATCTATCGCAGATCGATTTATCGCATCTCGTCTAGACGTGATAAATCGATCCCCGAACACACTCCCCATCGACTTCGGAACGCCACCGCTGCGAGATGTATAGGCAATATTCCTAATTTTAGATACAAAAATTATACATAAACACAAATAGGATCATGTTCAGCAAATTATAACCTTTCCAATGATATCCCACGTCTTATCTTGCACAAAACATATGATTGTCATGCTATAATTATATCATAACAATATTTCTATGAAGAATATAGGGTGTAGTGTTACACCTCCCCCCTTACATTACTGCCAGAGGGTTAGTCACTGACTAATGAGAAGACAGTGTGCCTAATGCCCTTCTTAGGTCTTGGGTATCCAACTTCCCAGTGTTACCAAAAATTGGAGTGTTTTTACAAAGTTCTGGGTTTCTTTTTTTCAGGTTGCCTGAAAGCATTCTAGTGTGTAGCATTGTTAACACAATGTAGATACAGTAACTCCTCACTTAACGTTGTATTTATGTTTCTGAAAAATGTGACTTTAACCGAAACGATGTTAAGCGAATCCAATTTCCCCATAAGAATTAATGTAAATAGGGGGGTTAGGTTCCATGGAAAAAATTTTCACCAGACAAAAGACTATATTATATATATGTATACACAGTATAAGTTTTAAACAAACAATTTAATACTTTACACAGCAACGATGATTGTGAAGCTTGGTTGAGGTGGTGGAGTCAGAGGGTGGGATATTTCCCAGGGAATGCCTTGCTGCTAAATGATGAATTAGAACTTGGCTGAGCCCTCAAGGGTTAACAAATTGATGTTAATATAGCCTCATACTCTAGAAGGCAGCACGAATGGAGGGAGGGGAGACAGCATGGCAGACAGAGACACATGGCCGTGTGTGTTGTGCGTTGTGCATTGCGTTGTGCATTGCCCCTTTAAGCACGCTGACCACACTCTAAGTCAGGGGTCTCAAACTCAATTTACCTTAGGGCCAGTGCCAGTCCTCAAATCCTCCCAGCGGGCCAATAATGTCACTCATGCCGCCCAGAACCCACCCCCCAAAACTCCGCCCCCTCCCCACCTGCCTAAGGCTCTGGGAGGGAGTTTGGTTGTGGGAGGAGGTCTGGGGTAGGGGATTGCGGTGCAGGCTCTGGGAGTGAGTTTGGGTGGGGGAGGCGGTCTGGGGTATAGGCTCTGGGATGAAGATTGGGTGCTGGGTGCAGGATCTGGGCTGGGGCAGGGGTGCAGGAGGAGGGGGTGGGGTTGCAGGCTCTGGGAGGGGGTCGGAGATGCAGCACTTACCTGGGGCTCCAAGGCGGGATGGGCCGGGCGGGGCTTCCACACGCTGCTGCCCCCAGGCACCGTCCCTAAAGCTTCCCATTGGCCACAGGGGTGCTTGGTGCGGGGGCAGCGCGCAGAGGCACAGCCCCGCCCAGGGGCCGCAGGGAGGGGCCAGCAGACACTAGAGAGAGCAGGCAGACTCCACTCAGCTCCGCTGCGCTGCTGGGGCCCCTGGGGGGGGGGGGGGGGTGAGCACCCGCGGGTGGCAGGTGGGGCCAAGGGAGAGACCCATCCCCAAAACTGCTGGAGCCCCAGGGGCCACATTGGGGAGGTTCGCGGACGGCCTGCGGGCCGGGAGTTTGAGACCCCTGCTCTAAGTACACTGCCTTTTTAAGTAGATCAGGAAGTTGAGACAGCAGCTGCTGCCAGCACGCTCCCTCCATCCTCAGCCCTGTTGTGTCCCCCCACGCTCTATGGATATGGGGTAAGTGGGGGGTCAGGAGCAGGGGGACACCCTGACATTAGCCCCCCACTTCTCCCCCTCCATCCCCCGCACAGCAAGCAGGAGGCTCCCGGGAGCAGCTCCAAGGTAGAGGGCAGGAGCAGCACATGGCAGTGGGGGGGAAGGAACAGCTGAACTGCCGGCAATTGATAGCCTGCTGGGCGGCTGCCAGACAGGGAACTTAAGGGAGCGGGGAGCTGATGGGGGGCTGCCAGTCCACCCTGGTTCCAAGCCCCCACCAGCTAGCTCCAATGGGCTGCTCTTTCTGCAAGCAGTGGACAAAGCAGGCAGCTGCCAAACAATGTAATAAGGGAGCATTGCGCAACTTTAAACGAGCATGCTCTCTAATTCATAGAGTCATAGATTCAAGGGCTGGAAAGGACCTCAGCAATTGATCAGCAACGTAACAACGTTAACCAGGACGACTTCAAGTGAGGAGTTACTGTATTGCCCAAAGCTCATTGGAAGCATCTTGGAGAAACCTGAACTGCTGTTATTTGCAATTGAAAGAAACCAGCTCTCCCTAATGTTTAGTAATTCCTAGAAATCAATGTAGCTCGAGTGAAAAAAATAATTTTGGAGTATCACACTCTTGCCTTCTCCACTCTGTGTTGCATATGGACTTCCAAAGGGAGTGAAAATCAACTAGATTCCCACAGCAAGAGCATGAAGCCTCTCCCTCTGCAACTCCTGCCACAGGGAGGAGTAGAGAGGGCATGTGACAAAATCAAATCCAGTTGGGGGCCATAGCCAAGGGGCATAGATTACAGTAGCCCTCCAGATGCCTTAATCTAAGATGGGGCTGACATAAAACCAGCTCTAGAGTCAGGAAAAAGCAATTATCTCCCTTAGACCCCCTGCTCCATCATGGTAGTTAAAAGAGTGATACTTCTCCATTCTGAATACCTGTTTTAAGTTGCACATACTGTACATTTTGCAAAAATTATTTTTGAGACTGAAATTTCTCATGTTTGGTGTGCTTTCATCTTAGTGCAGATTTCTTTTTAAATTCCAATTTAAAAAAATCTGTTCATCCATTGCAGTTAACTATGAGGGCAAGAGTGTTTTCATATGTTAGAAAGCTTTTGGTTTCTTTGTTGTTTTGATAACTGAAGTGACTTTGTTTTAAAACTGATTCATGTATGCGGAGGGGAAGACGACAAAATTAAAGGACTCCTGTAGCAGCACAAATGCTGGCAACTCTGCAAACTCTTTCACTAAACTATAATATTTGAAGCCAAATTTCATAGAAATTATAGAAATGTAGGGCTAGAAGGGACCTAGAGAAGTCATCAGGTCCATCCCCCTGCACTGAGGCAGGACCAAGTAAACCTATAAAAGATATTAATATCCTGAGACCAACATGGCTACAACACCACTACATAGACCATCCCTGACAGGTGTTCCTCTTACCTATTCTTAAAAACCTCCAGTGACAGGGATTCCACAACCCCCAGTAGAAGCCTATTCCAGAACTTAAACTACCCTTATCATTAGAAATGTTTTCCTAATATCTAACCTAAGTTTCCCTATTAAGATTAAGCCTATTACTTCTTATCTAAACTGTGACACTCAGTGGTACCCCAGTACATCAGGTGGCACCCTGGAGAGGGGGGCAACTCGTCACAAGCGCCATTACCAATTCACCGCATTCTTTTTGGCCCATCATCACCCCCCAGGGTTTTCACATGGTGCCGGGGGGGAGGGGAGAGGAGGACCCTCAGGCTGGCCCCGCATGCAGGGGGTGGGGAGAGGGGAGGCCCTAGGCTTTGGAGCAATAGACAGGGAAACTGAGGCACACACAGTATTAATGCAAAAGAGTAAGACTGACATACAACATAACAAGGGGGAAAACCCCACTATTGTTATACTGGCCACTGTCCCATTAGCCATGTGCCCACAGATGGACCCACACTGAAGTCCAGTGCATGAGGCTGGTGCCGGTGTCTCCTCAGAGGAGGAGTGGATTCGTTCCAGGACTCTGACGAGGAATTCTCCCTTGAAGACCAGGCAACAGTCATCGCTCTATCTGTCGGCTGTGGGCCGGGAAGTGGTGTTGGGTCGGAGACTGGCACATGGGGCCGGTGACCACTGGTGCAGTGCCAGGGATGTATGACACAGCATTGGGCACTGGTGCTGTGAACCCAGTGATTGGGAGGCTAGTGATCAGCGCCGCGACAGCGGGGATCAATGCCGTGGAGCCGGCAACTGTTAATGTGACAGGGACCTGTGGTGGTTGGAGACCACTGGGGTGGGCCCATGGAGGGTTTCCCTCTTGAGGGAGCCTCCCTCGACGACTCCGAAGGAGCTGGTTGAGGTTCTCAAGGTAGTACCTGAAGTGACATTAAGTCTCTTGCCACCTGAAAAGCCTCTGAAGCTGAGATAGCTCGAAGGTGGAGGGTGCCCTGACCACTTCCAGGAGTCAGTGGTGGGTCCTAGAGAGGACTGGGTGCCCTAGGTGGCATTGCCCTCGCCGACCATCACTCAGAGGAGGACAAGTGGCCCAGCACAGGTCTCACCTCATCGACCATCTTCTGCCTATCCCTCTGCAGCACCAGGGATTGCCCCCTGTCAGCATGTTTTCTCTTATGCCTCTTCCTCAGCATGGGAGCAGTGCCGGGAAGGGCCCAGTGCCAGGCAGCGTTCTGCACCAAGACCGATGTACTCGGCGCCAAATCGGATCAGCATGGCTCGGAGGCCAGCCTAAGTGCTGCTTCCATTAACAGGCCCTTCAAACGAGTATCCCTGTCCTTAAGAGTGCGTGGCCTGAAGCCCTTGTAGATTCTGTTCTTGTCCTTGATGTGAGCTTCCCCAAGGCACTTCAAGAAGGTCGTATGTGTATTGCTCATTGGCCTGGATTTATAGTAGGCAGCACAGTTTGAAACCCAGGGACTCTGGCATGCCCCATCCCCGGGACAAAGTTCCAAATGGGACACCTATCTAACTAACACTCAACTATTTACAACAAGAATGCCCAAGGAAAGTCAGAAAAATACTACTGGGGAGCTGTCAATCGCAAGAGACGTTCCAGCAACCGTCACGGGCTGTAAGAAGGAACTGAGAGGGCACGGGGCCAGCGGCATGCTGAGCGTGCGGCTCCAGGAGGCACTAGGGCCAGCCCAATCGGTACCACTAAGGGAAAAATCTCCAGTGACTGTGCACATGAGTGCGCGCACACCTAACATGGAATCAGCATGAGCAAGCACTCGAAGAAGAAGTGTTATCAGGTTCCCCTCCTCAATCTTTTTTCAAAACTAAACATGCTCAGTTTTCTTTTTAAACTTTTTCTCATTAATATGGTTGTCAAAACCTTCTATAATTTTTGTTGCTCTCCTCTGTCCACATCTTTCCTAAAGTGTGGCGCCCAGAATTGGACACAGTACCCCACCTGAAGCCTCATCAGTGCCGAGCACAGCAGAACAATTACCTTCTGTGTCTTTAGCTTACTTGGTTTATTTTATTTGTGCTAATAAATATACAGCTTCATAATTTTACTTAGTCCTTTAACAAGATTCTAAACAAAAAAGAGATACATTCCATTACCTCAAACAGCTTTGGATATAATTAAGTCCATTGTAGTTACATGAGATTATGCAAAATCTGCATTTTTTCCCGCTCAGAGAATCCTGCAAGTTAAAAATCTATCAGGTATATGAGAAATTTAAACTACTTCCACCATTGTAATATACTTATCAAAGTTGAATTTAGTCTGCCATCATGGTGTCCAATTCCCAATGCATTCAAATGAATTTGGAGCTTCTTACAATCTTCTAGAGTTTGTATTTACCTAAACAAGTGGCCTTAGCAAACGTCTCTGATTTTCTTTTTGCTCCTCCAAACCATTAGCAAATACATTGATTGGTGAGATCAGAAACCTGCTGTAAATTATCCCTACCTTTATATCAGGTTGCCCATAACATGATTTTTTTAAAAATATAGTTCTAATTTAGTTCTCAGACAAAAGAAAATCCATTCTCTAGCAAAAGTAGAGAACCACTAGATTTTTTTCTAGCAACAACTGTGTTTAAAAATGGTTCTGATTCCATTGTGGGAAGAATGAAAATAATATCTAACTGGGTACATGATAATACCTGCTGAACATCAATTTCTTGAAGCACATAAACTTCACTTCCATGCATTCTCATGTATCCTCAGCTGTTCAGACTAACACTGTCAAAAATGGTCTTAAATTGAAAGCAATCAAGATCAAACCTTATTCAGCCTAAGAGCACCCACTTTCCAGCGTCTAGGCACTGTTCTATCAAGTGCAATTTAGTACGACTCCAATAGTTCGTTCATCCCAATGTCTTTTTCTGCTTACGTTACAATTTTTATAAGCCCACTCCACCACTGACACATCCAAGAATTAAGAATGGTCATTATTGGAGAAAGTTGAGTAGTGATCAATCTGTCTAGGGTTTTATATCACATCCTCACAATAGTATCAGAGCCCCTACCATTTCACAATCCATTACATCTCCTTTGTTCATGAGTCTATTACCAGTCCACAGGTAGGCACACATGGCCCTCCACTCTGAAGAGTTTACAATTCAAGAAGACCTAAAACCCATATAATACTCATCCCTTGCAAACATTCTGAGCAACACACTTTAAGCAATGCATTCTGAAGTTAAAGAATTAACTAAATGTACATGTTCAGAATATTTGTCCTTCATTTTAGTGACTCACAGCTAGAATGAAGGGTTAGATTGTGTTCAGTCATTTTATTAACAATAAATTATAACATTTTATTTATAGATCACCTTCCATTCACAGGGCCTCAACAACCATGGCAGTTAATAACTGGATCTGTGGGGTTGGCCAGACTGATAACACAGTTTGGCTTTTGTTAATTTAATTTTATTATGTAAATAGTTGTTTTCCCAAATAAAAGTGCTTGTGGCTTTACATTCACAAGGACTCGAGTGCTTAAGAGTGGAGAGGAAATAACTATAAAGGTGTGACCAGGAGGTTTTAAGTGGGGGCTTGAGCCAACTATTTTATATCATTTAAATAGATGCCCTAGACCAGGGGTTCTCAGGACAAACTTCTTGGTAGCCTCAGAGTGTGGCCACCAATGCTTGCTGGTGGCCGCTCACACTTTTCCCTAAAATACTTGATTAGCTTTAGGAAAACCAAATAAATATGCACATACACAAATCAAAATGATTGTAATGTATTTATTGCTTGCTAGTAAGACTACTGTGAAAAGTGATACTTGTATGTTTGTTAATATCACTTTTCACAGCAGACTTACTCAGCCCTGGCAAACCTGGGGACAAATTAAGCCCTGCAGGCAGTGGGGGCACAGAAGATGAGGGTGAGGGGCTGGAGCTCGAAGCCCTGCGGCCAAAGCCTAATGCCCTGCAGCCGGAGGACGGAGTCCAGGGATGGAGCCTGGAGTCCAGGGATGGAGCCTGGAGCCCCAGGGCCTGGTGCCCCCCACACTCCGACCCCAGGGCTGAAGCCCAAAGCCTAAGTCCCACCAACCCTGGGAAGGTGGGGAACTCACTGGCTGCCTGCTCCTCCAGCGTTGTGCCCCAAGTGTCTCCAGAAGGGGTCAGGGCCCAACCCCTGCTGCTGGCCCCAGCATCCAGGAGCAACAGAGAGGGGGAGGGGGCTCTACTTTGCCCCCCACCCACACACACATCACAACCCAGGAGGTTTGTGGCAGCAAGAAAAGCCCCTGCCCTGGTAGCCAGCCGTATTTCAGAAATGCTGCCCTAGACATCATCTGAAGCGAACACTTTCTCCTTCTGCATAATATTAACTTCCCCCCTTAAAGCAGGGGGCTGAGTTTGGGGGCAGACCAGCCTATCCTGCAATAAGGAACGTACAAGGATCCTGCTTTCAGACACTGGGCAGTTAGTACTGACAGGCCCAAAGCCAGCTCATCCGTGCTGTGCCAGTGTGTGGAGTGGCCTCTGCAGAGACAGCCAGCGGCCACCGCCGAGGCTACAGACTCCGCCGAGACCCAAGCCGCTGCCTAGAAGGCGGCGAGGGCCAGACTCTGAGCCACACTGACAGGCCCGGGCCCTAGCGGAAGCAGCTGCCTCTGCTGCAGGGTCTGACAGGGCTCTGCGGCCGCCGCGCGCTGCTCAGCCTACCTCCTGCTGCTGTTCGCTGAGGCGGGGCCGGCCAGTCTGGGCGCCGCTCGCGATTCGGGCAGCCGGCAGCGCCGGGAAGGAAACGCCTTGTATGGGCCTAGGAAGCGCCATATCAGGAGCGGAGGAAGGGCCATATATGGCGGTGCAGTTCCTGCTGGCGCGAAGGGCGCCGTTTCTCTTCAGCCTTGGCCGGGCGTCGGGCCAGAGGACGGTGATTACTGCTGCTGGCGGGGCTGGCGCACCGAGCAGCGGCCGCGGGTTGGCGAAGGAAACGCCGGGCTGTTCCGCCGGCCACGGGGCCCGAGCCGCTGAGCGACTCCGCCCCCCGGCGAGCTCCGGCCTAACGCACACCTCAGCCGGAGCCCGCCCGGGCCGGATTTGGGCTGTGAAGCGGTTCCTCCCTCCGCGCGCTGGGGCAGGCCGCGGCCGGAGCCCGGGGTTGGGGTTGAGTTCGCGCCGCGCCGCTCGCGTACGTCAGGGCTGGATCCCCCTCCCGGACAGCGGAAGTTGCTGGGACGGGGACGGCGCAGGGTTTTGCCTGGTATTCGATGGCCAGATCTGAAGTTTGGCTTTCAGGGATAAACAGCTGCGTGTAATGCAGCCGACAAGATCTCTGTGGGTGTCTAGAACACCCGAGCCCTACGGCAGGCCTATGCTGGCTTTTAGCACCTTCCTTCTGTTCCCATCTCGTTCCTCTGGGCTCACCTCTGGGTTTGTATGTTCTTCTCGAAATAAAGATAGTTTATAGCTCGGCATCTTCAGATAACCTGGGAATTGCACTGGAAACAATCTTTTTGAGCCAGTGATTGGATTCATATTGTTCCAACAGGGTTGCAAGAGCAGGATTTTCCTCATCTACAACAAAACTCTTAACCTAGTTGATTCAGACAGCAAACACAGACCGTGTACAAGCAGGTCATATCGTAGCCATGAAATCTCCCTTCATATACTGAACGACAAAATGCTTTCTAGGCCTTTTAGCTTTACACCTCCAGACAGAAGAAGTACTTTGGGTAAAGCAAGTGGAATGCCCATCACCTGTGGTCAAATGGGGAGGTATAAGAGAGACATCCATGTCTCTCACCATTGATTCGACTAGGGGCTATAGGTGGTTTCCTTGGCCACCACACAGGGTTAATGGTTGTGAAAATTGGGGAGGAGAGTGGGGGTAAATAGCATTTTCCCCCAGTTCATGCACTGTCAACAACAGGAGTGCTCCCACAGTGACTCATTGAAGGGAAATGCTTCTGTGATTGGCTGTGGGTATAAAAGTAAATTCACCATTGGAAGGAATTAATTCTTTGATCTTTAGCCATCAGTACAGCAGACCAAAACTTCAGCTGTCTCACAGGCCTCAGTTTGTCTGTCAGAGAATCCCAGAAAGGACAACTCATTTCCTGAAAAGGAGTAATCAGTCAGTGGATTTTACAGATTGTTTACCAAAACAGCCAATCTGCTGAAACCTCCCTGTCTTCCCAGGAAGAGATTTGTGACTAGGACAGCTAGAATTAACCCTCACCCCCGGATGCTGGTACAGAGACAACACTCTGAAAAAAAATATAGGATTTTACTGAGGTGAGCTCTAAAGCTACAGATTGTTCTAAATCTTAAAACTAATGATACCCTAGATTAAAGCTGCATACTAGCCAATTATAGATGATTGCTATTCTAAGGGGCAAAGCATCACCTGATCTGGTGTCATTAAGAGACTAATTAATTCTGAAAATGAAAAAGGATCTATGATCAGTGTAGCTGTTACCCTGGAAACAAGCAAAAAAGTAGATTTACACTTTGTTTTTATCACAGTGGTCTAGAATGCTAGACAAGTGCTGAGGAGTTTTAAATCCTCCAGAGCAAGAGCTGTGGAAGTAGCTTGAACAAGATTCCCTCGAAGAGTGAACAGAACTGACTTTGAAGCTGTACTTGTTTTCATTTACACTTGGTGAGAAGGTGTAGAGTTCACCACAGCCATTCATACCTCTGTCACTTCCAGAATGAATGACTCGTCTCCAATACATTCTTCATGGGGGTTATGCTCTCAACTGAATCTTAGTCCATGGTATTTATAGCCAACCTTTTTTAGTGCCTCGCTTTTCCTGATAAGATTGGACTAAGGGGTGACTGGTGTAACATTGGTGTGCTGGGGGCAATCTACTGATGACCATACATAGCTTCAGCTGGGGTAAAGAAGCATTGAACTACACCTATTTACATCAGCTGAGGGTCTGGGTACTTATTTTAACTTTTTTTTCTACCTGTCTTGAGTTCTTGCGATGCATAGTTCTATACATAAAAAAAATAATCACTGAGCTCAGCTCTAGGAGCCCTATCCTGTTTTAGTTATTTTCATACAACAGTCACAATGATTAATAACTAGTGGCAGGAGTATTCAATCACACTAGTTATTTAGTTGTATTAATTTCTATGGCACCGGTCATTATGATATGAATACCTCATTGCTCTTCACGGAAGTCTCTCCACATTGTCTTTTTTTTCTGCACCAAGTTGACCAGAATGAAATGCTGTTTTATATTTACTGGTACAAACAACTAGCTAAATTGCTGCTATTTAGCAGTAAGCTTCCATCAGTTGACTCTGATTTAAATTATTCCCATTTCTATATATATTCAAAATGTATTTTCCACACTATATATAATTTTATTACCTTCCCATATTTCTAATCTGCCCAGCTCCTTGTATGATTTCCCTCTTCTCCCTTGTATTCTGTGCCCCCTCTCCATTCACTACTAGCTATAAATCCAAGCAATATGCTTGTTTTTCACATTTTTTTAATGAAGTCAAGCAGTAAGAGTCTCTTCTATATTTGCCCTCTGACAAAATAGAATTAGCCAAATGACCCTTCCATCCAAGTGAGCAGCTAGGCTCGAGGCTTATATAGATATTGGACAAATGGTGAGTAGTACACACAACTTATGATAGGTGCTCTGTATTCCTCTCTTAAATAGTAAGAGGGATGGATCATCAGAATGTTCTACCTCTTCCTTACTAAGAGGATGAGAGGTAAAGGTCTAACACCAATTACTCCCAATTATTTAAATGAGGTTGCCACGGCTCTTGAAACATCTCTCATCTTCTCACTGCAGAGACACCTAGCTCAGTTCCATGGAAGTTACAACCAATCTATTGAGGAAAAACATCTTTAACTGAGGGGAAGGAGTCAAGGATATGGGTAAAGGCGTGTTTCCTGCCCTCCCTCTCCCCCACCCCAGGCCTTAAAGCAAAGATGCATTGTTTTGATATTTTATTTACTTTTTCCGAAGGGTATTGTACACCAAGTATCCCATTGGCAGTAAAGCGCATTCAATGTGTTTATAAGCTAAACAGTCACTTTTGTTTAAACAAACACAACTACAAAGTAAAAATAAACCACAAAATAATGAACTGCATGTTCATAACATACAAAATTGCTGCCTACTTAGTAGGTAAACTACAACATTCCAACTCCTGAATATATATTTATAAATTTACATTTCAGTAACAAAAATAGACTTTGAGAGTTTTTTTTGCTTACATTCTGTCCTCTAGCTCCTTCTCAATCTTTTTTTTTTCCAGTCTCCCTTACATTCTTTGAATAAAATCCCTTTCACCTTAAGGCTAGATGCAAAGCATCCATTCACACAAATGCATGACGTCAGCAAGGCTTCACAAAAAGGCACCAAGACATGTAACTTTAAAAGCAAACTTTTGCCATATGAGTGTCTCATCAGGTGATATTTACATAACATCACTCTTACATGCTTGAATACATAGTAAGTGCTGTTCTCAAATAAGTTTAAAACTCATTACAGCATAGTCACTAAAATAGAATTACCATTTACAAAATATGGGCCTGCTAACTCCAAATAATACAATATGAATACGCAAAGAATTTTCACATCATCAATAGTACCCAAAGAAAGCAAAACCATACCATGGCACATGTACATTTTACACTGTCTATGTATTTAATAAAAGTTCCTTTCTTGGTAAAATGTTTATGGGGGAAAATTATATTGAAATTATATCCATTGTCCATGCAAATTAAGTCCTTTGACAGAACTGGAGAACTTAAATGGCAGTTGTTTCAGGCAGTTAAAGTTTAAAGAAAACTTAGGATGGCCTTGCAATATATGATGTTCTTTAGTAACTGACAGACTCCATTCAGTCTGATAGTACCAATCAACTATTTTTATATTTCTGTCTCTACAGTCTCAACAAATTTCAATTGTCCTTGGAGAAAAAGTTGATGACATTTCTGAAAGTGCTGAAGTCCCTTGTGAACTGAAAGAATTGGTAATCCCTGGAGAGGGGAAAGTGGTAGATACTTGGGCCTGAAAGGTGGCAGTAACCGAAGGATATGTAGTTGCTACCGAGGGGGAAGGGAAAGTGGTGTGTGCCGGAGATGGATAGGAAGACGACACTGGGGAGGAATAGGATGTAGGCACTGGAGATGGGTAAGTGGTGGCGGCTGGAGATGGGTAGGAAGTTGTCATTGGAGAGGAGTAGGTGGAAATCTGAGAAGCAGTAGAGGCTGGAGTTGCCTTTTCTGCTTTCTTGTCCTTCTGTCTCAGGTGAATTTTAGTGTGTCTCTTCCTCTCATCGCTTCTGGCAAACTTTCTACCACAAATATCACAGGCAAATGGCTTCTCCCCGGTGTGGGTTCGGATATGAGTGGTCAAATGATCGCTTCTGCTGAAATTCCTCATACAAATACGGCACTGAAAAGGTTTTTGTCCTGTGTGAATCCGAATGTGCCGGGTCAGCTCATCAGATCTGGAAAACCTCCTGTCACAGGACTCCACTGGGCACGCATAGGGTCTCTCGTGAGGAGGGGTCTTGCTAGGTCGGTTGGGATATTTTCTCATCCTGCTTGGCTTGATTAGCTGGGACTGATATGTAGTGTTTAGTGTCTTCGGATCTTGGGAGCCAGTCTGGGTAGCAAAAGCTTTGATAGTGGAGAGAGGTGTGAGAGAGGGCTGCTGGGGTCTGGTTTCTAGCGCTGGAAATGGTTTCTGATCAGCTGGGACCAGGCTGAGAGATTCCCCCTGTTGCTGGGGAAATAAGTAGTCCGGGATCATTGGCACCTGGAAGTTGGTTTTAGAAGCTGGATAAGCCGGGGGAGGGTACTGGAGAGAGGTAATGGGAGCGTTTGGGAAGGACTGGGTTTGCTGCTCAGGGAAAATCTCAGAGCTAGAATTGGGAAATGTTGGTGCCGCTGAATAGATCGGGCTATTGTCGCTGGCCTGGACAGAGCAGCTCAGGGGCGGAGTCTGTGAGGATGAGGAGGCTGGTGATGAAGAAGGTGTAGAAGTGGTGGGTAGGTTAGCCATGCCCACCAGCCCACTAACAAGGCTGAACAGAGGCTCTGGCCAGAGAGTGTTGCTGCTGTTGGGGGCTGGTTCCAGAGAGAAGCGGCCCGTGTAGGTTATAGGCGGCAGCCGGCTTGTCTGATTGGGGTAGCTGGTTTCTGCCAAGGGTTTCTCATTATTCAAAGAGATCTCGGGAAACGTGTCTGAAAAGAGAAGAGTAGCGGTTACTTCCAAGAGATGCTGCAGCCCCAGCGCTGCTACCGTCCCCTCGCCCCTCCCCGCTAGCCCTGCCCAGCCCCAGCTGGGCTACCCCCTCCCCACGCGCTAATTAAAAATTGAGCGTTACATATTGCAGCACGCTCCTGGCAGCGCTCCAGCAGCAGAAAGCCCATCGCTAAGAGCAGCTGACGCATGTAGAGAGAATCCCCCCAGCGCAGCTAGCGAGGCCGATGCATCATTAGCACCGACGGAATCCCGAGCAAACTGCACCTCCCCTACTAGAGCTCCCCTACACCTCCCGAGAACCAAGGACTCGGGCGGGGCTGGGGGCATTTCCCACCCACTGTCCCCACCAAGGCGCTCACTCCCAACCCCCTGTGGACAGGGACTGTCGCTTACCTGCAGCGAGGTGCTCGAAGTGCTGCTCTCCGGCTGGGTTGAAACCGCTGCTTTCAGGGGCCCCGCTGGAGGTGAGAAACTGGGGGCCCCCGCCGCTGAGCAGCATCATCTCCTCCAGCTTGGGGTAGTTACTGTCCATGGTGGGGGGCGAGTGTGGAAAGGGGCCGAAGGGGTCAGAGAGCTGCAGCGGGGGCAGGAGCTGCATCTCCGCCTTGGCCGCGGCCATGCGGGGAGTGGGCTTTGCCTGGGGACACGGGGATGCTCCGCACCAGGGGCCAGGCGGCCGGCCAGAAGCGCCAGTCGCGTGATGCTGCTGGGTTCGATATATGCTGGCTCCCCTTCCCAGCGGCCCGGGGCTCCCCCTGGCTCTGCCCGCTGGAAGCGCTCGGCCCGGGGCTCCCCCTGGCTCTGCCCGCTGGAAGCTATCAGCTCTTCGCCCGCCCCAGAGCCGCCCCTATATATCGAGTCCCCACCGGCTGCGGGCCGCCCCGGCCATGACGTACATGGCCATATATGGCGGACAGGAAACCCTTATATGGAGCCAGGCTGGAAGACCCAGTCTGGCGTCAGTAGCTGGCACTGGGGGAAGCCGGGTGACGGGGGCCCAGCCCAGATAGGAACAAGAGCCCCGCGCCCGCCCTAGAGTCCTACACCGCGCTCACCCTATCGCTGGGTTTCTCTGGGGGGCAGCGCACGAGCCCCCCCCTCCGCTGTCCTCCTTGGGTCCCCGTCGCCGCCTCAACCCAGGCCGCCGGAACCCCCCGGCCGCAGAGTCCATATAAGGAAACAACCTTATAAGTCTCGGTTCCGGCGGGAGTCTTCCTGCTCCTTATATGGCGATTCCGGCTGCGGGAGGGGGTGGAGAGAGGTGAACCCGACGGAGGGGGGAGCGAAGTGGCGAAAGGCAGAGAAGCTCCAGCGTTTCTTTCAGCCCTGCAGAACTGCCTGTTCTCGGGCTGGGCGTGGAAGGCTTAGGGAGGGGAAGAGCAGGGCTTGCTTGGGCACTTGATCTGCTCCAGGAATGGCTGCAGAGCGCCCTGGGAAGAGGATTCCCTGAACCTGTGGGACTAGAACACAGAGAAGTTGGAACAATTTGTATAGTGGGGGTGCTGAGAGCCATTGAACCAAACTGTGAACCCTGTATATAATGGAAACCACTTCAAGCCAGGGGGTTCTGCAGCACCTCTAGCTTCAGGATAAACCTAATATTAACCAACAGTGGAGCCCCCTGTTCAAAGCGGGGAAGTGCCGGACAGGGCCTGCTGTGTTACCGAGAAGACTGCACAGAACAGAGCTCCGATAGACAACGACCTCCCGCGTTTCAGTTTGTGTTTAGCACATTTTCTGCCTGTTTCCCCTCTTTTTTCGCCACGAATCGCACCCTTTGCTGCCCTTCTGCGTCTCGCATTCACATGACAGGTGCGGCGAGGGTCTGACTGATCAGCCTGCGCTGCGTATTTAACAACCCCAGCGCAGAGGAGGTTTCCCTGGCGCTGGCCGTCTGCCGCGAGTGGGAGCAGCTTGGCCCAGGAAAGGGGAATCTCTGGGATTCCTGGGCTTTGCAACGAGCATCTTACGCCACCTAGCTGCGCCGGGAGAAGATAGGCTCCTTAGAGGGCCCCAGCGCGCCTGGGGCAGGGCTTGGAGGTGTGTCCCCTACACAAGGAAGAGCAGGGGGCACGCTACCCTGTTAGACCACTGGAGCCCGAGCCCTGTCTCATAAACTCCCTGCCTCTTGCGCGAGGAGGACACCAAACACCCCTTTTGTCTCCTCTGAGCATGCTTGCAGGGCTCTGATTGCAAGTCATGGGGATGCCCTAGTGTACGGGGGGGGATTTCCTGTCCTGCCCGTCTCCAGAGCTCTCGGCTGCACTTTATCCAGTCGATTGAGGCTGAAAGCATTGACCAGCGCCTCAGCATGCTGTGATCCCTACTCTGCTGTAGAGCCCCAGAGTGACCCGTGCGTTGCCTTGCCAAGAGAAATGATGCTGGGCTCAGCACTGCACAGCGCCCTCAGTGCACACACTGCAGAGGCTGCAGCGTCTAGTGAAAGGGAATTTCCTGATGATGCAAAATATTGGGACTCTCGGGGAATTATAAATAAGTGGCTCAGTGCTGCCCCCTGGTGCCTAGGGCCGGGCCAGCTGTGACTAAGCGCCGCATCTGGATCTAGCGCCAGGTACCGAGGCGGAGGGAGAAGGGTACGCGCCCTTCAGCCCAGAGATTCGGTGCACATCACCTCCGAGACTCCAGGTAGAAACCCCATTTCCTCTGAGGTTCGCTTCTAGGGCTTTTCTGGGCTTCTTGCCAAGTGGGAGCCTGAGACGCAGTGAGATTGCACTGAGCTTGCGCAGCCGCCTCTGCAAGTGCTTCCCCCGCAGTCCTCTGAGAGCAGGATAGATAGCCCCGTGAACAGAGAACTCCTCGGCTGGAGCTGTAAGAATACTGCAGAATGCCAACCTAACAGGGAGCAACCCTCGGGGGGCTCTGCCCTGCAGGCGGAGCTGGGGAACCCCCGCAGAACCCCCCAGACATTGCCTCACAGCAGGACTCTGCGCGCTCCCCTCAGTTCCATTGCTTACGGGCCCTGAGCCAGGGAGCCCAGGATTACAGTAAAGGCGAAGTCATAAACATCTTCAGTACTTAAACTGACAAGCACCAGGTTCACCAGTTCCCAAAGAGGGGCAGGGGGAATCTTTCTCCCCGGGGTTTTCCCGCTCTCCATACATTTCCAAGCAGTTGGCAACTGTGCAGAAAGATGAAGCTTTTGTTAATACTGCCAGCTGAATGAGATGCTCGGCGGCAGGTCTGAGTACTTTCCCATCACGCCGGCTCAGAAGATCTAGGTTTCCTAGTATCATTTCAGGAGGTTGATCCCATGGCCATGTCACTACGGGCGTTCGAAGCTCTCCTGTTTTGCGGCTGGGTACTTCCCCTTTGCTTTAATGTTTTAAAAAGAACGGCAAACCCCTTTATCCATTATTTATTTAGCAGACTATGAGCTAGACAATCCTGCTCGAAAATAGCTTGATTAGAGCACTTTACAAATGCAGAAATAAAATGTACAGCACTGTAAACACCAATAATCAGCCCCAGCTAACACTTTCATTGCTAAAAGCTCTGTTTCAGAGATGACACAGAGGGAGTCCCTGCAGGGAGGTCCATACGGAAAGAATCTGGTTGAATTAAAATGATTCCACAAATGCTAGGCTAGATTAGAACAATTTTTCTTTTGAACCATTAGAAGATAAACATTTTATAATACCTTGGCAGTAGACAGTCTGTGTGCTCATTAATTTTGATCTATTGCACCATTTAAAATTGACCCTAGGCCTCATCTAAACATGGAGTTACACTGATTTAACCAAAACTAGTTTGTAAACCAATTTTTGGTGGGTGCAAAAGCCTCTGTTGCCACTGTTAAATCACTTTAAATCTAGTGTATATTGAGTTAACTTAATTCAATAAAGAATCAATTTAAGCTAACTCAATGTCAAACATTTAAAAACTGAAGGCACTCAAATGTGAAATTGCAGAATTACTAACTGTGGTTTCAAGTATCAGAGGGGTAGCCGTGTTTGTCGCTTCTACAGATCCAGACTAAGAGTCCTGTGGCACCTTATAGACTAACAGACGTATTGGAGCATAAGCTTTCATGGGTGAATACCCACTTCGTCAGATGCATGCAACTGTGGTTTGTAACCTATAATTTAAAATCAGCTTATGTACCAAATGACTGGAGGATACCCAATATGACACCAATTTTTAAAAAGGGCTCCAGAAGTGATCCTGGCAACTATAGGTCAGTAAGCTTGACTTCAGAATAGGGCAAACTGGTTGAAACTAATAAAGAACAGAATTGTGAGACACACAGATGAACATGATTTGCTGGTGAAGAGTCAACATGGTTATTGTAAAGGGAAATAATGCCTCACCAATCTCCTAGAATTCTTTGGGGAGGGGAGGGTCAGCAAGCATGTGGACAAGAGGGAGCCAGTGGATATAGTGAACTTAGATTTTCAGAAAGCCTTTTACAAGGTCCCTCACCAAAGGCTCTTAAGCAAAGTAAGCAGTCATGGGATAAGAGGGAAGGTCTTCTCATGGATTGGTAACTGTTTTAAAGATAGGAAACAAAGGGCAGGAATAATGGACAGTTTTCAGAATGGAGAGAGATAAATAGTAGTGTCCTCCAGGAGTCTGTACTGAGACCAGTCCTATTCAACATATTTATAGATGATCTGGAAAAAGGGGTAAACAGTAAGGTGGCAAAATTTGCAGATGATACAAAACTACTCAAGATAGTTAAGTGCAAAGCAGACTGCAAAGACTTACAAAGGGATCTCACAACATTGGGTGACTGGGCAACAAAATGGCAGATGAAATTCAATGTTAATAAATGCAAAGTAATGCACATTGGAAAACATAATCCCAAATATACATATAAAATTATGGGGTGTAAATTAGCTATTACCACTCAAGAAAAAGATCTTGGAGTCATTGTGGATAGTTCTCTGAAAACATCCACTCAAGGTGCAGCGGCATTCAAAAACGTGAACAGAATATTAGGAATCATTAAGAAAGGGACATATAATAAGACAGAAAAGATCATTATGCCTTTATATGAAAGCATGCTATGCCCACATCTTGAATACTGCATACAGATGTGGTCACCCCATCTCAAAAAAAATATATAGTGGAATTGGAAAAGGTTCAGAAAAGGGCAACAAAAATTATTAGAGGTATAGAACAGCTGCCATATGAGGAGAGATTAATAAGAGGAACTTTTCAGCTTGGAAAAGAGACTAAAGGGGAATATGATAGAGATCTATAAAATCATGACTGGTGTGGAAAAAGTAAATAAGGAAGTGTTATTTACTTCTCATAACACAAGAACTAGGGGTCACCAAATGAAATGAATAGGCAGCAGGTTTAAAACAAACAAAAGGAAGTATTTCTTCACACAATGCACAGTCAACCTGTGGAACTCTTTGCCAGAGGATGTTGTGAAGGCCAAGACTATAAGAGGGTTAAAAAAAGAACTAGATAAATTCAGGGAGTATAGGTCCATGAATGGCAATTAGCCAAGATGGGCAGAGATGGTGTCTCTAGCCTGCATTTGACAGAAGCTGTGAATGGACGACAACCAGGGAATGGATCACTTTATGATTACCTATTCTGTTCATTCCCTTTGAAGCACCTGGTATCTCCACTGTTAGAAGACAAGGAACATTTGTGGCACCTTAGAGACTAACAAATTTTCCTTTTCTTTTTGCTGACACAGACTAACACGGCTGCTACTCTGAACCCTGTCAGAAGACAGGATACTGGGCTAGATGAACCTTTGGTTTAACCCGGTGTGGCCATTCTTATGTAATCCAGTGCAATTTTGTATGTAGACAAGGCCATAGATTTTCCAATCTGAAGTGAGATGAAAGCAGTTAGTTTTAAAAAAACTGAACACACAAATTCATACTAAGATCTAGGCAGGATAATGAAATTCATTCTTGCTGATAAGTCTAAAGTGGTGATTAAAATGAATTAAGTGCTCTTGTTACTAGGTAGATTTCACAAAACTTTCTGAAATTTGTTTTAAACTATTGCCTTGTTATTCAGCAATCCTCATTTTTAATAACTAAACCTCTGACATAGGTATTGATAATTGACATTAGTAGTAGGCAGCATTCCTCTTCACTGTTTTTCACCACTGAGGTGAGTCATGGATCTATTTCACAATTTAAAAAATTCCTTTTTGTGCTTGGGTGCATCAGCCATGGATTTTTCCCTTTTCAATTCTCTTTTTTAAAAACTTCTAATTTATATTGATTGCTATCTATACCCCCCTTTTTCCATTTGTTATATATTGGTCTTTTATTTCTAATTGTGGCCTTCATTTATCCTCTTAGGGTATGTCTTCTTAGCAATATTAAAGCGCTGCCACAGCTGTGTAGTCACGGCACCAGCACTGGGAGAGAGCTCTACCAGTGCTGTGAAAAAACCACCCCCATGAGGGGAGCAGCTACCAGCACTGGGAGCATGGCTGCCAGAGCTGGTGCACGGTCTACACTGCCACTTTACAGCACTGAAACTTGCAACGCTCAGGTTTTTTTTTTTTTTCATACCCCATGGCGAGAAAGTTGCAGCACTGTAAAGTGACAGTGTAGATGAAGCGTCAGAGAGTTGGGGCTGGTCCACACTAAGGGGGCGGGAATCGAACTAAGATACGCAACTTCAGCTACGTGAATAACATAGCTGAAGTCAAAGTATCTTAGTTCAAACTTCAAAGCACTTACCGCGGGTCCACACGCGGCAGGCAGGATCCCCCGTCGACAGCGCTTCCTCCTCTCGGCGAGCAGGAGTACCCGTGTTGACGGCGAGCGCTTCCGGGATCGATTTATCGTGTCTAGACAAGACGTGATAAACCGATCCCAGAAGATCCATTACTACCCGCCAAATCAGGCGGGTAGTATAGACGTAGCCTTAGAGAGTTTAAAGACAGAAGTGACCATCAGATCATCTTGTCTGACCTCTAGTATATCACAAGGCCACTAAACACCACCCAGCACTTGCACACCAAGCCCAACGACAAAATTAGATCAAAGTACTACTGTCCTCAGGTGACATGCGCCAGCGAAGCGAACGCAAGGGACTGAGATGCACTAATCCCAGAGGCCCCTGCAATGTCAATTAATTGATTAAGTGAGATATACCAAGATAATTCTACCAAATGAACTGTGACCTATTCTGCAGAGGAAGGTGAAAAACCCTCAAGATATCTGCCAATCTGACTTGGGGGAAATGCCTTCCTGACCTCACATCCAGGATGGTCTTTTAACCAAAGTTATCCTCTTTCACAATTGTAGAATTATGGCTTTTTGGCCATCTACTAAACTCAACTCTCAGTTATCATTCATATTTTTCTGTCTAAATTTTTCCTCCCAATATATTTTCCTCATCTTTGGAAAATTAGTCCTTTTGAAGCCCTAAATATACATATTACTGTTTGGGACTGTCCTCTGTTTGCCCATAATGGATGGAATCAGGACATGTTCTTTGTTTGCCCAAACTAACTGTAATCACATAATGATCATTGGTGCCTAGACAACCACCAACTTCAGTCCAGTGATCAATTCATCTTTATCCATAATAATGAGGTCCAAAATAGCATTACCTAGTGTTGTGTGCAATACCTTTTGTATTAGAAAATCTATAATCTTGTAGAAACTCTAATGATGTTTTACTACTGGCTGCACAAGACCTCCAGAATATGTTTCCCATATTGAGGTCCTACATTACACTGCCATTTTTCTTTCAATACAGCACAGACAGGTGCTTAAGAAATAACTCCTCCTGTTCCCTGGTTTGAGTTGGTGGCCTGTAAGGGCATGTCTACCCTGCAGCTGGGAGCGAGTCTCTCAGCCTGGTCAACAGACTCATACAAGCAGGGCTTGAGCTAGCACACTAATAAGAAAAAAGTGTTGACACTGTGGCTTGGGCTGGAGCTTGGGCTCTCAAGCCCAATCCTTAGGCTTGAGAGTCCAAGGTGCAACATCCCCACTGCTATTTTTAGCAGGCTAGCTCAAGCCCAGCTAGCTGAGTCTGTCAACCAGGGCTGGGAGGCTCGCTCCCAGCTGCAGTACAGACATACCCTAACTCCTGTTAGGACTCCCCCTCCCACCCCCAGGGCTTTTTTAGTTAGCACATTGATCCATTTGCAGTTCTGAGCTAGCAACAATACTAAATCAGATTATAGTGTTTTTAATGTAAAGTGTCACCTTCCTACATCTCTTTTACCAATTCTTTCCTTCCTGAACAGGTTGTAACCAGTGGTTTTAACATTCCATTTTAACATTTTTAAAGCACAGAAAGGACATTTTCTCTAGAAGTCCTACACAGCATTAAAGCTGGGCGGGAAATGTTAAGCCCCAATCAGTGATGTGTCCCTATGCAGACCTATTACTGTTGCATTGCCATAGAGGCTCATTTTGCACCTACTTAATTAAACAAACTTATTTTTGTATTTTAATATTCAGGGTCATTTACCTTTTTGCATATGCTGGCAATGATTTTCTTGCAGACAGTTTCAGTGCTGTTTTTTAAATTTACTTTTAGATAATTTAAGTCACAACCTAATTTGATGAATTACCTTGCTTTGTAAACGTATTAAGACACCCCCCCAGCAAAAAAACCCCAAAACATCAGTTGCTCCATTATCAGAGCTTTGTCCATGACTGTAATTTGCTTTTGGATTTCTTTGCAATTTGTGCTGAAAGCAGCATGCTTTTGCAAAATAGTTGCTTGTATTGCTGGTGCTGGACATCTTTGCTTCCTTTTGTGATTGCCTCCGCTTTTATTTCAACCAAATCTAATATATGCTGTTTGTTTAAACTTTGTATTCTCAGTCTAAATGCCATGGTATGCATTTTTAATTAGATGCACTTCTTTTCTTGCTTGCTAATGCCTTTATGTGGAAAGCAGAGTTTTCACAAGTTTGGAACACCTACTGTTTTTGACAAAGTCAAATCCATTTCTTGCAAAAATCTTACTTTAACCTGGTTATCAGGTATACCCCCAAATAATTCAGTTTCTAGCCCACCTGTTAATTGTTTCAATTCACATGCCTTAGCTTTCATTTATCATGCACCTCTGATTGCCACACCTGCTTTCCAGCCCCAGTTCTGTTTTCTCCAGGAACTATTTTTAACTTTCCAAAGATCTAAACAAGTTTAAGTAGCTGCCATTACAAAAGAATCACCAACAGGTTTATGGTGTAATTTATTACATGTCTGCAATGTTAGAAATGGAAGCTTTATACTACTGGAAACGGGGGGGGGAGATTCCAGCTTCTTAGTGGGATATATCAGACTTGTTTCTGTCCCTAGAAGGTACCAAGATATCGACTTTAAAGTTATGACATTTTTAATACATAGAAAACCTTTTTTAGGTCATTTTGCAGATGTTTAAATAATATTTTCCTCTCCTTTTCAGTCCTGCACAGGTGAACTCATGGACCCAGATCGTCAAAGGATCTACCTGGGCCATGGTCACCAAGACATCTGGCTTTACAGCTATACTGGGGGGGGGGGGGGGGAGAAGATGAGGGAGGAAAGAGAGAGAGAGAGAGAAGGAAGGAGATACAAAAGTAGCTTTAATAAACACTTTTAAAAATAAATAGAATAAATTACATTTTAAATAGTTTTCCTGTAAGATGAGCTGTGATAAAGGCCTCATTGGCACTCTTTTGGAATGACCTACATAACTGACTTTCAGCTTGACTACTTACTTACCATCCCATACTCATAAAACTTTTATACCACACCATCATGTGGTCCATTAGATTCCATGAAATTAAATTACAACCCAAAAGAAAGGAAGCATCATTATATAATTTGTAGTAATATTATCCAGCCACAAGAGGGAACTCTTCCCTGTGCTTAAATAAGGGTTAGGGAGTGGTCTGCTATAGCTAAGCAGAACATAGATGTGCTAGAAGCAGAAGTTTTGCATATTTATTTGTGGTTTGTTACCAAATACATACAATATATAACCAGAACTGTAACTGCATATATGTTAAGCAGGAGTATAACAAGACTGACATCAGGGCCATCTAGTCTGACCTTCTGCACATTACAGGCCACAGAACCTCACCACCCACTCGTGTAATAGATCTATAACCTCTGGCTGAATTACTAAAACCTCAAATCTTGATTTAAGGACTTCAGGTTACAGAGAAGCCACCATTTATTCTAGTTCAAACCAGCAGGTGATCCATGCCCCATGCTGCAGAGGAAGGTGGAAAAAAACCCAGGGTCTCTGCCAATCTGCCCTGGGGAAAAAATCCTTCCTTACCCCAAATATGGTGAGTCCCACCAGTCAGACACCTGGGAAAGAATTATCTGTAGTAACTCAGAGTTCACCTCATCTAGTGTCCCATCTCCAGTTGTTGGAGATATTTGCTAATAGCAGTTGTGGGTAAGTGTGACAGGTCAGACTCACCCCTGCAGCACCTCCTGCTGGTCTCAGTCAGGAATTAACTCACCAGCCTCTGGAGCACCCTCTGCAGGCCAGTGATCCACCTGATCACTCTGGCCTGTGTCCCTCCCAGGACCCGGTGCCCCTTTAACTGGGGTTCTGCCCCCTGGCAATACCCCCCCAGATCTGGGTCTCCCCTCCCCAGGGGAACCCCCAACCCACTATCCCTACCTCACCTCAGTCATAGGCTACTGCCAGTCACCTGCTAGCCCCCGCGCCCTGGGGCAGACTGCAGTATAAGCCACTCATCACAGGCAAAGGGAGTTTGGACCTGCTGCCTCGGCCTACCCGTCGGTTACCCCTGCAACCCCAGTACCTGGTCTGGCCTTACCAGGCCTGCAGCCTGGGGTTTTCCTAGGCCAGAGCTCCCCAGCTCCCTTGGCCTTTCCCCAGCCCTGCTCCACTCCAGGTACCCTGCCTAGGTCCTGCAGCCAGGCCCTTCTCCCTCTACAGACAGCGGAAAAGTGTCTTTTCTACTCCAGACCCACTGCCCTCTTATAAGGGCCAGCTGGGCCCTGATTCAACTGGCCACAGCTGTGGCTGCTTTGCCAATCAGCCTGGCTCCTCAGCCTCAGCCCTATCCCAGGGCTGTTTCCAGCCCCTCCGGGCAGGGGCAGGTATCCACCTCGCCACAGTAAGCCATATGCCATTGTAGGCAACCTCATCATACCATCCCCTTCATAAACTTATCAAGCTCAGTCTTGAAATAAGTTAGGCTTTATGCCTCCCCTATTCCTCCTGGAAGTTGTTTCCAGAACTTCTGTCCTCTTATGGCTAGAATGCTTCATCTAACTTCAAGCCTAAGCTTATTGATGGACAGTTTATATTCATTTGTTCTGGGGAAACACTGGCCCTTACTTTAACTCCTCTCCCTCCCTGGTGTTTATTCCTCTAATGTTTATCCCTCTGATGTACTTATAAAGAGCAATCATGTCTCCCCTCAACCTTCACTTGATTATGCTAAACAAGTCAAGCTCCTTAAGTCTCCTCTCATGAGGTAGGTTTTCCATTCCTCTGATCATCCTAGTAGCCCTTCTCTGCACCTGTTCCATTTTGCATTCATCTTTCTTAAACATGGGAGACCAGAATTGCACACAGTATTCTAGATGAAGTCTCACCAGTGCCTTGTATAATGGTACTAACACTTCCCTGTCTCTACTGGAAATACCTTGCCTGATGCATCCTAGGACTGCATTAGCCTTTTTCATGGCCGCATCACATTGACAGCTCATAGTCATCCTATGATCAATCAGTACACACAGGTCTTTTGTCTCCTCTGTCACTTCCTTTCCTTTGTTCAGTTTTAATCCTGTGGATTTAACATTTTATATCTCTTTCACTGTACCAGCATGAGTTAGAATATTACCCATGGTTAAGGCTACCCTCTGCTGTTCCCACAGAACCTGAGTAATTGTGTGCAAAATATTTCAGGAGACTTGCTTGCCAATGTTAAAAGGTAAACGGTAAAAAGAGTTAATAGTCAAAGGAGGTAATAAATGTGGAAAGGGTTGCTTCATCAAGTAATGAGAAAGAAGGTGCCTATGCCAATTTTTGGAAATATCTTCTCCATAAGGGATAAACATCCCTCTCCCTTTTCACTGTTTATGTTAACATAGTTTCACATATTCGCATGCTTTTTTGGGACAGAAACCACTGGTACTGCCTGTGTGAAAATGTGGACTGTTTCTTTAAATCTGTAGCTGGGGTCACCAGCCTCTTCCTGGTGGGGGAGATGAAGTGGACCAGACAGAAAATTGGGGGGCTGCACTCCCCCCACCATAAAGCTCTGCCCCCTCTGTGGCTCCACCCCTTTTCTACGTCAGAGGCCGGAGTTGGGCAGTGCAGTGAGCTGTCTGCTCGCAGCCGGTAAGAGTTGCTTGGGCAGGGGGGGACCTGGCTCCAGAACTGGCAAAACCCTTGGGAAGCAGCTACCGCAGGCGGGGAACCAGGAGCCCGGGCCAGAGCAGGTCAGTCTGGGCCATTGTGGGGGAGCCCTGGATCCTCCATCAGGACTGGGTGGCATGCCCTGGGGGCTGCTGTCAGGCACCCCTGTCCCGCCACCTGGGCTTACTTTTCCACTGCTGCTGGAGCTGGGTGCCCAACCAGTAACCGCGGCTTTCTCCACTCTACCTTCAGAGCTGGGTGGCTGGAGACCAGCAGCTGCTACAGGGTGGCTACGGTGGCGGGAGGGGGGGTGGTAAGGCAAATTTTGGGGTGGCTATAGCCCCTACAAGTCTCCCCTAGTGCCACCCCTATCTCTAGCAGAAAGCCTGACAAAAGGGGCTGGTGAAGTTCCTGGACAGAAACTCTATGTGAAGCAGAGAGATATGCTACTTTAGGATGATACTGTTTTCCTTATTCTAATAAAGTTCCTTGTTCACTGGTAGAAAAAAAGGAGCTCTTTCTGTTATTTTTGTAACCATTATCACATTACATGGTGTCAGAAGATAAGAGGAAAAGAAAATGCTAAAGTTCAACCTTCCCCAAAACTCAGTTTGATAAACCCATAGACTGGAATGACTAGAAGGAGATAATAACTATGACATAGTTCTAAAAAGTCAGATGAACAAATCATTTCAAAGAGACTATAATATACGATTAGGTGTGGCTTTGCTAAAGGGAGCTGAGGCCCAGAGAAAGCTTCAAAGCCTGTATAAAGGGCCCTAATTGAATAAGCAGAGCAATGTGAAATTGGTATCAACATGAAAGAAAACATGAGATCATCTAGTAGCTGGGATTGTAAACAAGGTACTTTTTCAGAAAAATTACAGGTAATTTCTGAGCTAACACTGAAATGAGTGATGCAACTGGTACAGCAGGCTTAGCTACTGCAAATACCAGTAACCCAGCAAGAGAGATTCATCGATTTCTAAAACCTGAGCGGTCCCTTATGATCTAGCCTGGCCTTCTGCATAACATAGGCCACAGAAGTTCACCTGCTAATGGGAGCTGGTGTAAGATGTAGGAAATAAAAAAATGTTCATGGGTAAAAGAGAAGCAACATAAAGATGCCCTGAGTGAAACGTAAGGGAAAAAAGAACATTGGCAGCATGTCTGTTAAATCAAAGGAACAGGAAAGAACCCAAAGAAGGCTGAGTGATGTCTATGCCTGGGATTTGTTGACAGCATCACTGAACAAGCCTGGATACTAATCTCGAGACTTGCAACACTGTTGTTAAATTTAAAATTGGTTCGGGACAGAGGTCATTGATTTGTAGGGAGAATTTAATGGAGAGGAATGCTAGCTCTGCACTGAACAGGCCATAGGTCCCATCCACAAACCTGGGTATCGAGGGAGGCCAGGTATATTGTCTTTACATTGGCTCTGTGTCCCTAGTAGCCTGTCCCACCACAGCTTCCTGGCAGCATGACTCTAATGTAACCACATAGACAGGGTTTCTGCAGTCAGCAGCTGCCCCAGGGACACTTTAAAGAGGGATCCCCCCTCCAGAAGGGATGAGGAAAGAGTCTCCTCCCACAAACTTCTGAGATTTAGGGCAATAAGCCCGAGGCTGCACTGTCTTTTTTCACCACATTCCCTCCATATAGAGTTCCATAGGAACAAGACTTCAGGAAGGGTACCCACATGACACTGAACAGTCCATTCAGAAACTGAGGGTCACCTTCAGAAATGCTTATGCAAGTAAGAGGAGCGTGGAAAGGATGGGAAGCACTCAAATATGAGATGCTGGTCTCGGGTGTTGCTTCCATTCTGAAGCCCAGTTAAAAATGAAACACCTTTGCTCCTCCTGCTGACACAATCATCTCATAATGTAAGAATCCTCAGTACGACTCAAACGCACAGCAAGTTACAAGCCGCAGGCAAAGTGTCCACTCTGCTTCTGCTACAAACTCCTCTACCGTGCTTTGTTCCTTTAATCTGAGACAGAGTCCTCTTGGGCGGTCTCGTGATGTCACTGCAGGCAATAAATACCAATTACACTGAGAGCTAAACTCAGCCCTGGTGTAAGTAGGTGCAACTTCCATTTGACTTACAGGGAAGCTGCACCCACTGACACCAGTGCTGACTTTGGTCCTGAGGCATTACTTGTCTGTGGCTGTGCTGGTGCATCTGAGAACAAATTCAAAGTCTTCTGTTCTCCTAAGAGCCCTGAATGATTTTCTACTTTCCCTGCGATTACATCTGAAATGACAGTTATGAGCATCTGTTCCTTTCTCCCTCTCCTGCCCCCATGCAGCACTGACACTAAAAAGCTTCATATGATAAGAAAAAATGGAGAATAAAACTGAATGCCCATACAAAGGACAAAACTTTCTAGATGTGCCTGTAAATCTTTGCATTAAGATTGATGTAAATAGTTTGTTCTAAAAAAAACACCTTCCACAACAAATTTGTTTCCATATTGCTGTGTCACTACCAGAAATAAGCACTGTGGTTTCTCATTGCATCTCAGTCAGTGTGACACAGGAAATGTTTCTGTCACACTTTCCATAAGTCAGAGAGACTAAAGGTTCAATGTGTCATCAAGAGACAGAAAACAAAATGAAAGCGTCACAACTTATCACCATAAAAAGAGGCTTTGCTGTTAGTCTTCTAAGTTACTTGGCCAAAAACATTTTCATCCTGTGTCTTGGTTACTCAGCCAGACTCAATTTTCTTATTTGCCTTTTCAGATTCTTTCCACTCACATGTTATTACAAACCCTGTTATCATAGCTGTTTCCTTCCAGAGATTTCAGTATATGTCAATCATATAAATACACCAGAGAGAAGATGGTGTGAAACACCATAGACCAGTGGTTTTCAACCTGTGGTCAACAGACCCCTGGGGGTCTGTAGACTATGTCTAAGATTTCCAAAGGGCTCTGCACGTCCATTTGTAATGGTTTAGGGTCCACAAATAAAAAAACACCCTACTAGGCTTGCCGCCCAGATAAAGGGATGTGCTGCCAGGGTTATCCCTGGGCTTTCATTCAAGGAAGCCCAGGCATAGGCTTCCTATTTAAATTCAAAAACTCAAATTAGAAGAGAAGATAGACAACAGAAATAACTGCAGAAAATGTAATCAGATTCATTGCTCAGTCCAGTGGCCTGATCAGGATACAGTGGCATTAACATTTTCTAATAAAGGTTTAACTAAGTGACTTAGGGCTAGTTTGTGCACGGCCCTGTGCAGGAGTATTCCTCTTTGTGCCTCCTACCCAAGGACTGGCTGCACCCATAGTGAGGAGAAAAATAAAGTCTATCAGTTTTCAACAATGTTGCACAGTCAGTCACTTGCTGAATTAAGATCCATGACTGCAGCCCTAAGCAAAGGGCTTTCCCTGAAACTGTTGCCCTGAGGACCCCAACCAGTTTAGGATGGCAGCTGTGGAAGCCTTGAAGTTGGTGTTAAACCAACGGGTCACACACTTTGCTGTTCATGTAGGCCAACCTCAATGCATTATCCAACTTTTTAGGTGCAAATGGAGGCCAATTAGGGGGTATGAGGTCCAGCTGGGCAGAGTGGCTACAGTGGGAGCAAGGGCATGGCAGGGGGAGGGGAGGAGGAACTGGCCAGAGTGTGGGTGAGGGATCCATCTGGGAGGGGGAGTTGACCGAGCCTCCATTTGCAAACAGAGGCCCAAACAGGGCTGGGAAGGACCAGCTTGGGGGGCCAGTCAAAGTGAGGTAAGTGGCCTGGCTGGGTTCACAACTTGGCCTATATAATACAAGGAAGTGTGCAATATTCTAGCAGCCTCTCTGTGATCTATATAGGCAGCACCAGATTGCATCAGAGAGCTCCCTGTGCCTCCAGCTTCAGGTGGTGCTTTATGGGACCCTTTTTAGTGGAAAGCAGGCTTTTCTGGTTTTCCAATTTTCACCAAAATCAACAGGTTTCTGCCCACTGATAACTAGAACATTCTCTGAAATACTGGAAAGAACTGGATGCAGTATTAAAAATGTATTATGATACAGACAGACAACCAGATGCCATCTAAACTAAGCAGATGGCTCAGAAACTCCTTCTTTGACAGAGCAACAGTGGCCACTCAAGGGTGACCAGGCACATCTCAGGATCGTCATCTGGTCTCATTTCTAACAGTGAAGGGCTTCTAGCACATCTATGTTCTGCTGTATTTAACTGTTTATCTTTACCAGTGAGTTTGCCTGAAGTGTCTGGTGAATCTGCTCAAGTTTGCAAAGGATGGTGTATATCCACTTTCCATTGATGAAGTGGTGAACCAGTTAATACATGTGCACTGCTCGTCTTGAGCAATGCAAGATGGTATATTCCTGAGGTATAAGGCTGGGAGCTGGGGGGATTTGGCTGGTGCCTTACTCTGTGTGATTCATGAGGGGTTTGCTGCTTGTCACTAGCAAAGCATTGTGAGAGACAGCCCAAGTTGGAGAGTTAAGGGGCCACAGTGGTTCCATGGTCCCAGGTTGCACCCCAAGGATCCTGTCACACCTCTCCACGCTATTGGTATTGTGGTCAGGGTATAACACTACTTGGCTGAGACCCTAAGTACATTTTCAAGAGCGCTCCTCCCTCTCATGTAACAATGAAGTACCCTCTGACAATACCATGTTTCTTTTGCCACTGACCCAGAAAGTCCCTTCTAAACATTGCAGACTGCTCCCATTAGAAATGGGAATGTCTGATTTCTAGAAACAGATACAGACAGACAGATGGATGAGAGGCTTCAAAGGAGCTGCTAGCCATCTTCCCTCCACCTCAAGAGAGCAGAAGCTTCCTGTGGTGCTCTTGCAATTCCCTCTACTCATTGCTAGTCCTATGCTCTCCCTTCTAGAGCCTTGTTCAATCTGCCCCATGCAGGTCAATCCTCCCTTGGAGATCCTGTGAGGCCCCAAAAGCACAAATGGGAGCTGCTGGGGCAAAATTTGTATTCATGAGTGTAATACTTCTTTTTAGTTAGATAGAAGGATGATGGTGTTAACAGCACTGGACTAGGAATGTAAAAGGTCCACTTAAAACAATTAAACGAGAGTTTACTTGGACTCCAAATTATCCCTCCTGGAGGTAGACTCTGTCTTGCTCTGAATGCTCCCATCGCTGCCTCTCTGTGATATTTGGGCAATGCAGCTTCAAGGCATATTGCAGAAGTTACTTTCTGGAAATGAATTTCTTTCACACTATAGTTAGGGAGACTCCATGTGCAGGGCCGGCGCTTCCACTAGGCGACCCTAGGCGGTCGCCTAGGATGGCAGGATTTGGGGGACGGCATTTCGGTGGCGACTCATTTCCTGGCAGCGATTCAGCGGCAAGAAAAGCGGCCGCCGAAACGTCACCAAGAACACAGCTTCAGAGGAGCTGCTGCCGAAGCACCACCAATTATGGCGGAGGAGCGCTGCCGCCTAGGGCAGCAAAAACCCTGGTGCCGCTACTGTCCATGTGCTACAAAAACCTGGAATAGCCAAAAGCAAGTAGCAGATGAGTGTATCATCCGAAAAGAGTGGCAGATAGAGAATCTTGTGTTAGCAAAGAGCAAGTCTTTTTGCTAAGGCTTGGAATTTGAACTGGAAAAATTGGTGGCCTCTGATGTTAAGCCTGTAATCAAAACATAAATATATTATGACCAAGTGTTTAAAGAGGGTTGGTGTGAAAACATAGGCATGAATATTTCACAAAGGGATTAGACAAACAAGAAAACATGGCATTACTTATGCATAAGCTCAGCTGGTATCAGCAAAAGTGAAGATGTAATTATTTTGCCAGCTGGTTATCTCTCTATCTGAGCATTAGCAACTTTGAAAAGGGCTGGAACAAGGAGTGGCTGGATGTGCTCTTAGGGGTGGAATTAAACTGGTCTCAAGTTTTTAGTTCTGTTTTCTTGGTCCCTGTATCCCATTTCAGCTATGTGGCAATATTCAGAGGTTGTGTTCTATATGGTAGTATTTCTTTCCTTTCCCAGATTCTGTGATGTTCTATTCATAGAATCATAGAATATCAGGGTTGGAAGGGACCTTAGGAGGTCATCTAGTCCAACCCCCTGCTCAAAGCAGGGCCAATCCCCAATTTTTGCCCCAGATCCCTAAATGGCCCCCTCAGGGATTGAACTCAGAACCTTGGGTTTAGCAGGCCAATGCTCAAACCACTGAGCTATCCCTCATATTCTGTTGCATGTAACAGAACACAAGAATAAATAACTTCCCTTGTTTAAATAAGCCTTTCCCCCACATTTCAAATTGGCTAAACACTTGGTTAGAGAATGGGAAAATATAGGGGCAAGAAATGTAATGGATTGTCTGTCTACAATCATTGCTATCACGTGCCTTATTTATTTATTTTTAAAAAGGGTTATAAGAACATTAAGTTTGCATGATCAAATGTCAAGAAGTACAACCTTAACTCTGACATTTTATATGTATGCATTATTATGTGTGCATGCATTGTTATGATCCAATCTAATTATATTATCACAGAATATTATTTCTGCTGGATCAAGGCAGGAGCTGCAAAGCACATGCTTAATTTTATGCATGTGAGTAATTTTACAGTACAATTTTGTCATTCTATAGGCAAGGGAGATCAATATGTCAATTCATGTGCTTAAAGTTAAATACATATTTAAATGCTTTGCTGAATCACAGCCTGCATGAGGCAGACATGCAGCATTTATCTTTAAGTAATGGATTAGAACAAAAAGAGGGAAGCTCCAGTGAGAAGAATTGCTACCGGTCACCCAAAAATAAAATGTGATTTATTTTTATTCAACTAAATACTTATTTTCACAATATTAAATTATTTTTGGTTCTACCAACTTCATGGCTCTTTTATGCCGCTGGAATGATGGAAAAGGGCTGGAACTTAATGCACCATCAGCCCCAGAATTTTCAGGTCTCCGTCAGTGGTAGGTAGGTACAAAATGCCCAGGATGTGTTCCGAGCTTGATCCCATGTGTCATTCTAGTCCATTTCTGATCTGGTGGAAGTGGCTCCACAGCATGATGCAGGCTCTGCCAGTTCTTTCTCCCTCTCTCAGGGGCAGGCACCACTTTTTTTCCTCATTGCTTTGTTGATTAAAAGTCTTTCATGATTCCTGATAGCTTGAGAAAATCTCTTTCTTACTTAGACTTACTCCTACTTCAGACATTGGAATAGGAAAAGTGTTCCCTCCCCCCCAATCTCTCTGCTTAGTCTATCCCATGGCAGCACAATTGCTCCTCCCTAGGTTTAGACTGTTCTGTAACTACCCATTTCCACCTCCAGTTTGTAGCACTGACTGAATCTGAAAAGCATCTGCCTAACTTCTGAGCATTTTACAGTGGTATGATTGTTCTGGGAAGGGAACTCGTAGCAGTTGTTGCTAGTTTTGATTTGTTCTTTTCATTGACTTTTTTAGGTGCTGGCCTAACATCTTGAGCACCTTTTGGTTCTGAGTGGGGTTATTTGCATCACTGGTGAGGAAGGCAACAGTTTTTGAGTCCAGGAAGTGATGATATATGATAATGGACCATGCTTTACTCTGGATTTAGTTTCTGATACCCTAGTGCTTATTTGCTTTCTTTTTGGGTGGGTGTGTACACACGGGGAGTGGAGAGAGGGGGCATCTCCTGTTTTGGTTGAGGAGGCACAAGAAGTTGAATGCTGTTTTCTGGCTGCTGATTAGCAGGGGAACTGGCCTATTTCTGTTGGTGCTAAAGTTCCTGTGCCTGGAGGATATGTTTGTGAAACTCCAGATGTTGGGATTCTACTGGGTTTTCAGTCCAGGCTGTAATCAGCTATTAAAGTTAAGCCCCAGACTTCATTTCCATACAGCAGAATGGCTTGGATTATGCTTGCAAATGATCTTTTAAGTAGTAATTTTATTAAACAGTTATTTCTATATAGTTATTTCTTTCTGGCATAAAAGGAGCACAGAGCTTTTTCAGCCACTCTGAAGCTCCTTGATGCATTTCCTAGGGGTCTGAAGTCTTTATAATTTAGCAAATGTTCAATTTCTGTGTGTCTGTAATTAGTGTCACTTTTACCCTGTGTTGAATCTTTTTAAAAAAATATAATGATTTTCATTTTCTCTAGGTTGATCTGTAGGGCTCAATTATTGCAGAAGATTCCTAGCAGGTATATTGGTCTTATTGCATAGATTATATAACATGACTAGGGCATTACCCTACAGCAAGAAATTATTGCTGAATTATTTAGTGGGAGCCCAGAGTTTGGAGATTGTTACAGTACAGCCAACAGATCTATTATATAAATGTTGAAGAGGGTCAGGCTGATGTTACATCTCTGTTCTACTCCCCTTCTTTCTGGAATGTTTTCCCTTTAATGGACTGGTGCATGGATTTAATGATGGCATGGGGTTTTCCACATTTCCAGTCTGTAGCAATTTAAGATTCAGTTCTGGGTGCCAAGCTGAGTCAAAAGCTTTTAAAAATCTATTAAGCAGCCAAATACCTTCCATTTTTAGTTATCTTACATGTTTTTAATGAGTCTGAGAGCTGTAAATGTGGTTGGTGATTCATTTCTCAGGGAGGAATCTAATTTGATTTTTCTGTACTATGTTGTTAACGGGCAGGGATCATTATCTTTTTGGTGACTTTGCTGATTTGCTGCTAATACATACCTCTCTGTATACATCTGGGTTGATAACAACTCAGCTGATGAATGGCATACCACCCACTGACTTAACATAGTTCAGGTGACTCAGCCTATGCTACTTCTCTTGTCAATGTCCAATGCATGGATCTGCCTTTCTGGCAGCAGCATCTCCCTCCTGCAAGTGACTAAAAGGAGGCACAAGTTATGACAAGATGGATCTTCTCCTTCTATTTCTCTCCTCTTCATTTTTCATGGTGTCGCTCTTCTCACTCCAAATGCAGTGGGAAATATGGAAAAGAAGGGAAGGGGAAGAATCACCTTTAAATCTCTTCTCTGTAACTTCTGAGTCTCTTTAATATATTTCTGTCCCTGATTGTGTCAATTGCTTCAGTCTCTCACATTTCCCTTGCAATACTTTCCAGGAAAAGGGTCCAAAGTTTCCCTATTCCCTTCATAGTTTCTCAAATGTCCTCCTATCCCATCCTTTTTGAAGATACAGAAAAGGGAGAGCCTTGTGTATTCAAAAAGATCTTAGGAAATGTAGCTGTAGTAGCCTAAGGTTAGATTTCAGAGGCCTGTCAATGCTACTTCTGGCTTGGTATCCATGGAAACCCATTCTCCTATCCCAATGCAGGAATTAATTGGAGTCCCCCCCCCCACCCCATCCTTGATCAGAGAGTCACTATGATATAATAAAGTCAGCCTGATGTGATCTCAACTTCACTCTCTTTTATATAGCAATTTAAGAACAATTGCTACAGAATGAAAGGTTTAATTTATTTCCAGAGTTAAACAGAAGAAAATGGAAATCCAGCTCATTCCCTCAGAAAAAAACAGAGGCCAGTCTTGGCAAGAGACCCACTGACTTCAACAGGAATTTTGCCTGAGTGTGGCCGGCAGGAGTTGGCCCACAGATAGCTGTGTTTTGTGCATCTCTTTTTCCTCTCTCCCTCTCTTTTCACATAGGGCTCCGCTATTAATGCAACTACCCACATCAGGAACTAAAACGATTGCATTGGAAGAGAGGAGAGAGTTCCATACACCTATAAAAAAAGCAAACAAATGATACGGAGGCCTAATTCCTTCCATGCAATCAATTCCCACCCCAGGAAACGATCTTCAAATCTTCAGCAAGAGAGAGGAGGCCAAAAGGACAATTCATTCCCCAGGTTGTTTTCAGACTTCTCTTTGGAAGGATTGTCACTAATTACAAAACAGACACTTTGTATCCTCACTGACTCTGCTGCTGCAGGCTCTTCCCTCCTCTCTACAGTGACCTCAGTCACCTTTCCACTTTTCTGTCTCCTCATTCGTCCTTTCACCTCCCTCTCACTGCTCCCTTCTTTTTAAATGTCTCCATCTCTTTATTTCCTTCTTATCCTCCAATTTACCCCCTTTTCCCGTCTCTCTCTCTCTCTCTTTCCAGTTTGCTTGGCTACCAATTTCTCTGTCTTTATTTTCCTCACCATCTGATACTTCAAACTGAGCAACTGGTTCTTTTGTAACCATGACAACACCATAATGACATCTTCAAAAGATCTCACCATTACCCGGAGGAACTAGATTTCATTAAATGCCAATGACGCGTTTGAAGTAAACTTTAATGTTTCCTATACAAAACCAAGAGTGGGGTTTTCTCTTGACTGTGTGACTTCCCTTGGCTCAGGTAGTGTCACAGTACACATTGGTGGTCTGTACATATGGGCAGAATAATTGGGGTTTGTAAAAGACAGTTACTTGCCACAGTACCGGGTTCTTTTAGACAATTGCCTGTGTTCATCCTTACTGCATGTGATTGACAGGTGGTACCCACACTCAGAGGAGAAGGGTCTAAGGAGTCTTACCAACAAAGATGGCAGGAGTGCTGTCACAAACTGATCACACAATCCAGAGGTTAAACCCAGTCATGATGCTGTGTGAAGGTCTAGACAGAAATTCAGGTAGCAGGCTTGCATATCACTATGATGGGAACAATTCTGAGAGATGCAACAGAGGTCACCTTACCTCTGGTGGAACAATGCCTTATACCACATGGTTCTGGGATGCCTGATAGCTCATAGCATGCATGCATGTAGCATGTGACTTTCTTGGACAGTCTATGAGAGGAGACTGACTGACCCCTAATACAACAAATAGTGTGGGCAATTTTCATAATAGCTTAGTCCTGTTCTGATAATAACTCTTGAGATGTAAGCAATGCAATCTCTTCAGGCAGCAAATGAGGTTTAGGGAAAATACAGATAAGTTAAAAGATTAATTTTAAAAGTCAGAAACCCTATTAGCAAAATTCTTCAGCTGAAGATGATGGTTCACCTTAGTCCCAATGGGTAGGTTCACTGTATACAGGGTAGGTTCACTGTAAGTCTCTGTATCTCACAGATAACTGATGAGATAACCATAAAGAACACAGTTGTTACTGTACAGAGAACGAAGTGTTCCTTTAGTTTCATGAACACCATACCTAAGTCCAGAATGGGGAATCGCTCCCAGCTCAGAGGAAAGATATGAGAGTGACTCTTGCTACATTTTGTCACCCTATGACGACAAGATTCTTGGAGTCCTGAAGTGAATGGTGAAAGGACAACATTACAACCAGATGAACCATTACACAGGTGAGAGAGAAAATGGATTGCTTGAGGTGAAAGCATGGTGGGGATCAGGTCCCGTCTGTCTTACCCAGAAGGAGAAAAGAAACCCACTGGAAACCCTGTATCTGCAATACTGTAGACAAATGCTTGATGTGCACAAGAGCCCAGTAATAGCAGCAGCTGAGAAGAATTGGGGCAATTACCCCAGCTAATCAACAAACAGAAGAGAGCACTAAATTTCTTGTGCCACCTCAACCACAGCAGCAAACACTACTCAGTACTATAGAGTTCTAAATGCTCAAAAACTACATCCAAATGATGGCACAATCCATTCCAACATATTGTGACGGGTTGCTTTCCCCTCCGGGGTGTCAACTGATGTACTGGGATACCACTGAGTCCACCTGTTCCACCAGCCTGGACTCCCTCACCCTGTCCTCCTGAGCCAGGCCCTCAAGCTTCCTCCAGCACACACACAGGTAGGGACATGCCCAGCTGCAGAAAGACACAGACACTGAAATCAGGACTAAGTGGGAAGACTCAGCTAGAAAATTGCCCAGCACTCAAGTGCACACCCCCTCTGGGATGCAAACCCCAAATTGTATTGAATTGTGCTGCACAGAGAACTGTATAGCGTAAGCTCATGAAATTCGCCCCCTTTCTCAATGTGTCGGAAGATATGCACAGCTTTTTGCCCCCCAGCTATGAATTCCACAAACTGGTTTTAGAGAAAACAAAAACAAGTTTATTAACTATACAAGATAGATTTTAAGTGATTATAAGGGATAGCAACGGATCAAAGCAGATTACTAAATAAATAAAACAAACACGCAAACTAAGCTTAATATGCTAAAGAAACTGGTTACAAGTACAATAGTAATTTCTCACCCTAAATGTTTTAGGCATTTCTTTCACAGACCAGACACCTTTTCGAGCCTGGGCTCAGCTCTTCTCTCCCCCCACTCCCTTTGTCTTTGTTTCTTAGATGTTTCCAGCAGTCATCCTGGGCAGGGATTCAGTGAAGAATGAACCCTGATTAAGTCACTCCCCTGCCTTATATAGGTTTTACATATGGCTGGAACCCTTTGCTTGCCAGTGTGGTTCTCCCCCTGACTCCTCAGTGGAAAAATACTGGTATTCTATCATGGAATCCAGTACCAGGTGATGTCATCACATGATCCAGCAGTGCCAAAGCAGCCATGAGTCAAAGGTTGTTTGTAGCATCCCAGGAAGCTTCTCAGGAAAGTGGGATATTAGCATCTTCAATGTCCTATTGTTCTCCCTAATGGCCGACCCAGACTGATTGCATTCTGTCTAGTGGGCATTCCTCAGGTACAAACACTTTTGTAATTGATTCATAGTTAATATTCCCAACTTCAGATACAGAAATGATACATGCATACAAATAGGATAATCATAATCATCACCTTTCCAATGATATCTCACAAGACCAATCTTGCATATAGTTATGCCATATTCATACCATAAGCATATCTCCATGAAGAATATGGGGCGTAGTGTCACAAACTTCACTTCCTGGCATCTCTGTGGGATCTCTGTGCCATTTGAGATCTGCTAAGCATTCATTGGCTTGCACATGTACAAATCCCAAGGGATCTCAAGGTGGCCCTTGAATCTTTCAGGGTTGCAAGGATTCACCCGTGGATTCAGCAAAGAGTTTTAATTTGTCAAAGGGGAGGTCCTTGATTGCATTTTGAATCTCTTTTGGGAACCCAGAAAGCTAGAGCCAGCATGCCTGACACAAGACCACGGCTGTGGCAATAGAACAAGCTGCAGTGTCAGTTGTGTCCAAAGAGGCCGCCAACGAGGACCTACCTGGTAGCTGACCCTTATTAATAATGGACTGGAATTGCTTGTGTTGTTCTTCAGGAAGGTGCTCAATAAAGGTGGTAAACTTAGAACAATTAGTGTGGTTATATTCTGCCATAAGAGCCTGGTAATTTGTGATCCTAAACTGAAGTGTTGGAGATGAATTGGTCTTATGGACAAACAGGAAGACATTTTTGGTCTTTATCTTAAGATGTGGATTTTGCATGGTGCTGTCTGCCACATTTATTCACTGCTTCCACAACCAGGGAGACAGGTGCAGGCTGGGAAAATAAAAATTCAGAGTCCTTAGATTGGATACAATATTTTTTATTGGCACCCTGAATCATAAATTTTAAAGGGCCCCATACAATTTATGATCCAGGTAGCGGCAGCTGGTATGGATACGGTACGGTACGGGTAAGTTTATATTTAATATATACGGGTAAGTGTTTAATATTACTTTCACCCCTGTTCCCCAGTGAGGATGGGTTGCAATTGCTATTATTACTGTAAAAACAACGAGGAGTCCTTGTGGCACCTTAGAAGCTAACAAATTTATTTGGGCATAAGCTTTCGTGGACTAAAACCCACTTCATCAGATGCATGGAGTGGAACATACAGTAAGGAGGTATAAATACACAGCATATGAAAAAATGGGAGTTGCCTTACCAAGTGGGGGGGTCAGTGCTAATGAACCAATTCAATTAAGGTGGAAGTGGGCTATTCTGAATAGTTGACAAGAAAGAGTGGAAATCATTTTTGTAGTGCTAATGAGGTCAATGTAAACAAAGTGGCCCATTTCAAACAGTTGACAAGAAGGGGAAAATTAGTTTTTGTAGTGACCCATCCACTCCCAGTCTTCATTCAGGCCTAATTTGATGGTATCCAGTTTGCAAATTAATTCCAGTTCTGCAATTTCTCGTTGGAGTCTGTTTTTCAAGTTTTGTTGCTGAAGAATTGCCACTTTTAAGTCTGTTATTGAGTGTCCAGGGAGATTGAAGTATTCTCCAACTAGTTTTTGAATGTTATAATTCCTGATGTCAGATTTGTGTCCATTTATTCTTTTGCGTAGAGACTGTCCGGTTTGTCCAATGTACATGGAAGAGGGGCATTGCTGGCACATGATGGCATATATCACAATGTGCCATCACATCAAAATACCCAGTAAATAGAACTTCTCTTTTCTTACTAAAATAAGACAGTTATATTTATCCAAAGCCTAAAAAAATTGAGCCTGCAGTTAATTTCACAGAGGGAGAAACATGAGTTAGGATTATTTTGGACTCTAAACAAAAATCCAGTAATTAGATTTCCTCATTTCTGGATATTGTTTCATAAACCCCATTTCCTTACTAGAAAGGAGAATGCTGATGGGGAACTTAGAATCCCTGCTTATCACTATTAATTGATACCTCAGGTTAGAGCTTAACCCTGGACACCAGAAATCTCTGTCTTCTTCCCAAAAAGCTGTATATGCAAAGCAAGCCACTCTGTCTCATCTTCTTTACATGCTGCATGGCAATTGGACTGCTAAAATAGCATCTGTCCCTAGAAATCTCTTCTATTAATGTACATAGCTTCCCTCTTGCATCCTTAAATTCTTCCAAAACTACCAAGGTTCAATATGTCTGATGGTGAGAGTGCAGCAAGGCAGAGGAGCTTCTCTACAAGAAAATTAAAGTAATAATTTTCTGTGAAAACCCCCACCTCTGTTCATGTGACATTTTCTAGGCATAGTTTCTGTCCAAAGCTGCCTTTTTGGGGAGGGAACTTCAAGTGAAATCTCTTCAGCCATTCTTGAGTAAGGTGAATTTTTCCCAATTTTTCGTATTGTAAAAACATTCCAACCACACTTTAAAAGAAAGAAAAAGAAAGAATGAGATAAGCCAAAACCAGCAGGGTCCTGGCTCTCCCCATCCCCTCACAGCATCTCCAAATGACATCAAGGGAACAGAGAAATATGCTTGCTGCGGTTTGGAAAGTGAACACTGGTATGTCAATAGTCATCACCAAGGCCTAATTCTTTGCTATTGGTAGGCGTTTTGGGGGTGGCGGGGGAGAAAGTGTGTTGATTTAACACCAAAATTTCCAAACCAGACCAGAACAGTGTCCCATCTAGTCCAGTTTCCTGTTTCTCACAGTGGACAGTTCCAAGTATTTCACAGGGAGATGCAAGAAGCATTGAAGTTATGGAATCACCTGCCATTGCATGGTCCTGGTTCATGACTAGGGCTCCTAAATGCTATGGTAATACAAATAATATAATAAAAATAAACTAATAATAATAATAATAGTTAATAATAACAAAGATTTCCTCCTCACCTCTGCCAGTTAGTGAGTAACTCCTGAATAATGATTATGTTTCGTTTTCACAGACATTTGTGCTCTGTCATACAGTCCCCATGACCCCATCTTTGGGGTTTTATATTAATTTATGAAACTCTCTGAATTTTATTAGGTTAAATAAGAGGAGCTAAATTCCACCCCATGCGTAAATCCAAGGAACTCAGCAATTTGTTCCCTTTCCTTATAATAAGACTTAAAAGGGCTATATCATTAGATGATGATAAAGCATCAGATGCTTTACTACAACACTGAATAAGGGATTCATAAGAATGAGGAAACAATGTTATCCTTAAAACTGCTTCAGCTGTCTCCCTGCTTCACTGTAGAGCGTCTGCCTGAAACCTTCCCTTGGCCTCCTCCTACCCGGCTCCCTGCTGCTGTTTTAAAGGAACTGTGCTCCTATCTTCATCAGTTGAGACCTGCCCCTTCTTTTTGTGAGCACAACTTGTGCACAGTTCAAATTAAAAACAAAGCAGGAAAGCCAAAAGTTATATTTCTTACAGCAACATTAATTTGATAACGTGGGGCAAATTTTACCCACTCCTCAGAGGCAAGGATAACCCGCGGTGTTTTTCTGCTCTGGGGAGAAAATGTTTTTTGGTGCTCTGCCCTCCCAACCAGGCAAAACTGGTCAAGCAGCTGAGAGATGTAGTGCCCCCAGAAGGCTGACTGGCACCTCCAGAAGTTGGCACCTAGGGAAACCACTCTCACCAAAATTGGTGTGTCAGAAACTAGGCCTAATCAGCGGAAAAAATGATGAGAGGACAGGCTATTCCACATGTAATGCCCCTTTCTTCCTTGGGTTACTCGGGAGCAGGCAACACTTGCCTTGGCGCCTGATGTTGTTGACATTAAAGGAGATCCTGAGTATCCCAGTTGTGATGTTGGATAAGTGGGAATGCTCTATCCACCCCACTGCTGCAGTCCCTTTACTCCTAAAGAAAGTTAAAATTGGCAGTGCCTCCTGTTGTCGGTAGCTACCAGTGTGGTGCTCCGCTCGATGATGATAACAGTCGGCTGCGTGCGTGTTCCCTCTGTGTGCTGCCCCAGCTCTGCGCAGATAGCTAACACAGCACACCCCGAGAAAACCCCCAAAAAACAGATGATTCTAGTAAGGTACGAAGGAACCAGAGCCAGGTTTATTGTCAAACGAAGTACAGTCATCGTTCCCTATAGATTCTACAGGGCATACTACGAATTTGTGCTCCCTGGCAATGGACACAGCTCAGTCAGTGGCGGGACTTTCCACTGCCCCCGAGGCTGGACAAAGATGTCTGCTCCCGGACCTACTTTTATACCGTGCAGGACAGATTACTCATCATAGTTCAAACGAATCTATCCATCATGCTGTCCTTTTGACCCTGTCTTTAAGATGCACCTGCCCGTTCCTTGTTGTGTATGTGGAGTGTTCTGATGCCATCTTGGCACAAGTTCGTCTCATTGCTTCTAACAACCTTTTCTTGCCAACTTCTGTGAGTGGGACTTGCCTCTGGCTCACAGCCCAGCTTTTGCTTAGCAATGCCTAGAAGTACTTTGGTTCAGGCTTCAGGCCTCAGACTAGGCCTCTGATACAAGAGTTTATGTTTCAGGGCCTCCTCTTACTACACCTCCACCTAGCTGGCCCCTCCCTGTACACACACAATGGTGTGCCTTGGGAACTTCCAGGAATAAACCGCTTCAAATAGTAATAATAACCTGTGGCATGGGTCTAACTCAAATACCAATTATAAATAATATACATCCAATATACTTAAATTAGAGCTAACACTCCTTTACTTAACAACTTAAGAAACAGGGTATAACAGACTAAGATTAAATGTCACTACTAATTTAAATCCACAGGGGCAGTTGAATAAAATCAATTAACAAATATACAGTAATAAATATACAGTAATAAATTAAACTTATGTAACTGGCATTTACACTGCGACCATTCACCCCACCCCGTAGCAACTAAAAGTAAGGGCCTAAACAGCCCAAGTCTGGTACAAGATTGCCAGGTCTCAGAGTGGATAATAAGACCATGTGTTGTGATTGTGTTTTTCTAGCAGTGAGGTCGCAAATGAAAATCAACACCAGAGATAGAAGCTGCAGCTTCTATCTTTGCTATTCTTTTCTCTCCCCTTTTGTATGTGTTTGTCTTGTTTTGTCTTCTTAGGAAATGGAATCAGACTTTAACAACAGCTGCAGCCCATCCCAACTAACTACTCTTTCCCCCCAAAAGGACAGTTATTACCATCTTTAATACCATCTAAGAGACTGTCAAGCAAGGTTTTTTTTTCTCTCCTTCTAAAAATTCTCTCCAGCTAAAGGGAAAGGGAACAAGGGATGTTGTTAAAATGAAAACCTTAATTAATACTTCACATCTCAAATGCTTTAATTGTGTTTCCTTCTTTTTCTGTTTCTTTAATAAAAGGTTAAAATTAATTTTAAATGGCTTTGTACTATGGGAAACACACAAGCTACGGTCTCCATATACCAACCCCAAACCTTGTTTAACAGTGACTGGGTTATGTTAACACCATTAGTGCTTTGGATACACATAGGGTTGCCAACTTTCTGACTCCAGAAAACAGAACACACTTGCCCCGCCCCTTCCCCGAGGCCCTGCCCCCTGATCACTCCATCCCCCCTCCTTCTCCTGCACCCTCACTTACTCGCTCATTTTCACTGGGCTGGGGAAGGGGGTTGGGGTGCGGGCTCCGGCTGGGGGTGTGGGCTCTGGGGTGGGGATGGGGAGTCTGGGGTGCAGGAGGGGGCTCCAGGCTAGGGATGAGGGGTTCGGAGTATGGGAGGGGCTCCAGGCTGGAGCAGAGGGTTGAGGTGCGGGAGGGGGTGAGGGCTCCAGGGTGGGGCCAGGGATAAGGGGTTTGAAGTGTAGGAGGGGGCTCCGGGATGGGGGGTGGGGCCAAGGGGCTTAGAGTGTAGGAGGGGGCTCCAGGCTGAGGCAGGGATTGGGGTGTGGGAGGGTGTATGGGCTCCAGGGTGGGGCCAGAAATGAGGGGTTCAGGGTGCGGGAGGGGGCTCCAGGCTGCAGCAGGGGGTTGAGGTGTGGCCTCTGGGGTGGGACTGGGAATGAGAGGTTTGGGGTGCAGGAGGGGGCTCAGGGATGGAGCAGGGGATTGGGGTGCATAAGGGGTGCAGGCTCCAAGTGGCACTTAACTCAGGCAGCTCCCAGAAGTGGGTGGCATGTCCCTCTGGCTCCTAGGTGCAGGGGCAGCCTATGGGAGCTGCGGAGCCAATGCTCGGGATGGGAGCAGCGCGCGGAACCCACCCTGGCCGCCCCTGCACCTAGGAGCCGGAGGGATATGCCGGCTACTTCCGGGGGCTGCACAGAGCCAGCCACTGCGGCCAACTGGACTTTTAGCAGCCCAGTTAGTGGCACTGACCAGAGCCACCAGGGTCTCTTTTTGACTAGGCGTTCCAGTTGAAAACCAGATGCTTGGCAATCCTAGTCCACACACTTCATCTAATAAGTACAAGTGTGTCCAGGATTGAAACAGACCAAATCTTGATTATACAGTAACTCCTCGCTTAACGTTGTAGTTATGTTCCTGAGAAATGCAACTTTAAGCGAAACAATGTTAAGTGAATCCAATTTCTCCATAAGAATTAATGTAAATGGGGGGGTTAGGTTCCATGGAAATTTTTTTCACCAGACAAAAAACTATATATACACACACACAGTGTATACGTTTTAAATAAACAATTTAATACTGTACTCAGCGATGATGACTGTGAAGCTTGGTTGAGGTGGTGAAGTTAGAGTGTGTGATATTTCCCAGGGAATACCTTACTGATAAATGATGAACTAGCTTTTGGCTGAGCCGTCAAGGATTAACACGTTGTTAATGTAGCCTCACATTCTAAAATGCAGCATGGCAGACAGAGACACACACCGTGTGTGAGAGAGAGATGAGCATTGCCCTTTTAAGTATGCTGACCCCACTCTTAAGTACATTGTCTTTTTAAATGGATCAGGAAGTTGAGACAGCAGCTGCTGCCCCAAGCTCTCTCTGTCTCTCAGTCTGTGTCCTCACCCTGCTCTATATGGAGAAGGGGTAAGCGGGGTGCAGGAGCAGGGAGGAAGGGAAATACCCTGACATTAGTCCCTCCCTTTCCCCCCAACCCGCATATCAAGCAGGAGGATTCCGGGAGCAGCTCAAAGGCAGAGGGCAGGAGCAGCACATGCAGTGCGGGGAGGGACAGCTGAACTGCTGGCAGTTGATAACCTGCTGGGTGGCTGCCACACAGGGAACTTAGGGGAGCAGGCAGCTGATAGGGGGGCTGCCGATCCACCCTGGTTCCAAACCCCTACCCGCTAGCTCCAACGGGCTGCTCTTCCTGCAAGCAGCGGACAAAGCAGTCTGCTGCCAAACGACTTTATAAGGGAGCATTGCACAACTTTAAATGAGTATGTTCCCTAATTGATCAGCAACTTAACATCAAAACAATGTTAACCGGGGCGACTTTAAGTGAGGAGTTCCTGTATTCTCATTTTAATCTGATTAAAAAACAAACAAACAAAACCCCTCTTCCACTACTGAATGATAGGACTTTACTCAGATAAGGTGGGGGAGGTAATATTTTTTTTACTGAAACAACTTCTGTTGGTGGAAGAGAGAGAGACGAGCTTTCAAGCTTACACGAAGCTCTGTGTTCATTTCCCAGACCTAAAGAAGAGCTCTGTGTGGCTCAAAAGCTTGTCTCTCTCTCACCAGCAGAAGTTGGTCCAATAAAAGAGATCACCTCCCCCACCTTGTCTCTCTAATATCCTGGGACAGACAAGGCTACAACAACACTGCATAGGATTTTAGTCACTCAGCAGGTTAGAAACTTTACAGAAACCTAACTGAAAGTGAGAGCTTGCTGCTGCTTCCTGATTAATATGCCAGAAGGTCTGTATGACATTTTTATGGAATGCCTTTATGCTCTTGGGATTTGATGATTCAGTGAAGAGCTGCTTGAAATTTCTATAAAACCTCAGTCCTCCTCCCTGTCTCAAATGGCTTCCTTTATCCAACCTCTCAAACTAAACTAAAAATAATTACTTTGAGTACAACAAGGGAAAGAATGGAACTTTCACAGCTCAACATGTAAAGCAGCTCAGTAGAAAGAGGAAATACTGCATTTTAAAACTGGTGTTAAATATAAGTCCCGAATTTCATTATTTCCTTTTCTGTGATCTGAAAAATTAATCTATAGACTTACTTTAGGCTGTATGTTGTATTTGTTAGAGAGAGTAATTACCAAGTGCAAAGAGTGAGCTTTTATTAGCCTGTTTATTTCAACTTTGCTCCTAGATTGCCAAAGGGCCATGAACCAGTAAAGCCCAACATGAAAATGCTATACTTGGAACTAGTTGCAGGAACTGTGTAATTGGCAACACACAGAGATGAGGGGATTGGAAGTTACATTACAATAGTAATAGCACAGAGAATAGTCCACAGCATGGCAGGGTCTAGAGAACCAGAGTCAGCCAATCAGCATAACAGACAAAATCAGTACTATTTAAACATTAGGACATACTAGATTTCCTTGAATATCTTCCCCGCAAACCTGCTTGGAAATGGATGCTGTCCCCTCAATTCCATATACCAAAGGAAAACAGGTGCTGACCCATCAGTGCCATGGGACTGAAATAAGTCATCCTGGTGCTTACCATCTGTGAGTCCCTGGCAAAAATAATGGAATAAATAGTAATAAGGAAGAAAAAAATCAAGCTCCTCAAGGCTACAGGATGCACCAGCAAAGCTAATGTGCAGCAGCAGTCAAAAAAGGCTAACAATTTTAGGAAAGTATCAGAGGGGTAGCTGTGTTAGTCTGGATCTGTAGAAGCGACAAAGGGTCCTGTGGCACCTTATAGACTAACAGAGGTATTGGAGCATAAGCTTTCGTGGGTGAATACCCACTTTGTCTGATGCAAGCAGTGGAAATGTCCAGGGGCAGGTGTAAATATGCAGGGAAGAGTCAGGCTAGAGATAACGAGGTTAGCTCAATCAGGGAGGGTGAGGCGCTCTTCTAGCAGTTGAGGTGTGAACACCAAGGGAGGAGAAACTGCTTTTGTAGTTGGCTAGCCATTCACAGTCTTTGTTTAATCCTGAGCTGATGGTGACAAATTTGCAAATGAACTGAAGCTCTACAGTTTCTCTTTGGAGTCTTGAAATGTTAGGAAAGGGATAGAAAATCAGACTGAAAATAACATAATGCCACTATATAAATCTCTGGTATGCCTCCAGCTTAAGTACTCTGTCCAGTTCTGGACATCCCTTCTCAAAAAGGATATCGTGGAACCAGAAAAGGGCAACAAAGATGATCAAAGGTATGAAACAGCTTCCATACAAGGAGAGACACATCAGGTTAGGGCTATTCAGCTGAGAAAAGAGACAGCTATGGTGGGTTATGATAGAGGTCTATAAAATCATGAATGTTGTGGTAAAAGTGAATGGAGAAGTGTTATTTACCCTTTCCCACAGTACAAAAAGCAGGGGCCACCCAATGAACTTAATAGGAAGCTGGTTTAATACAAACAAGAGGAAGTACTTTTTCTATACAAAATGCACAATTAACCTGTGGAACTCATTGCCATGGGATGTTGTGATGGCCTAAAGTACAGCTGGGCTCAAAAAAGGACTAGATAAGTTCATGAAGGATAGGTCCATCAATGACTATTAGCCAAGATGGTGAGGAATGCAATCCCATGCTTGCGGTGACCCTAAACCTCTGATGCCAGCAACTAGGAAAGGAAGACAGGGTGGATTACTTCAGCTGGCTTGTTCTGTACACATCTTCTGAAGCTCTGGTATGGGCCACTGTCAGAGACAGGATACTGGGCTAGATGGTTGTTGGTCTGACCCTGTATGGCAGTTCTTATGTTCCAGCAACAATCCTAGGATGTTAGAATACATTTCCCCAAACAAGTCCTACAATTTTATAATTTCTGTAAAACAAACAAACAAAACCAAAAAAAGGTGTGTGAATTATGGTAACTGGAATTCAAAGAGCACTGGGGCTCCTTCATTTGAAGCGAGGTGCTGCCCTGAAGTACAAGTTAAAAATCAGAACATGAAGAGAGGGCCAACAATACTGTCTCATAAAAGATGGCATTGGCTATAGTTAGTGTTTTAATTTTATTTTAATCACAAAGTAGGCTGAACTTGCTGCATGAGATAGAGTGATTTCTGGAAGCTCTAAAACTACAAACTGGATGATATGAGAAATGCCCCATGGGATTTTGACTGTATGTTATAACTCTAAAATCATTCTACTGTTTCATTCTTGTTACATGTAGCTATGTATTTTAAGATTCCTCAGTTTAAAAGATTTAAAAATTGTGGATGAAGGGAATGCAGTAACGTACTATTTCATCTTAGAAAAATCTTTTATACCGTGCTTTAATTTTGTAAGATTTTCATTAAATGGCTAGGATATGATACTGTCATGTGGAAAAAGGCCCATAAACGACAGCTGATTAAACACAGTAAAGTGTTGTAAGGAGGGACTTGTATAATGAGACACAACTGGGATCAAAGATAGGTCCAGACTTTCTTTATATATTCATTAGTGAGCTGTGATTTAAATTCACAGCTGATACTAAAATGGGATGAGTTGCAAATGCTGTTGCAAACAGGCACAAACCAAAAAGGATCTAGGTATAGACCCTACTCCCACTGAACTCAATGACTAAACTCCTGTTGGCTTCAGGGACACAGGATCAGGGCAGTAGGGAACTTAGGGAGATATGGTCAAGTAATAGAAAAGTAAGATACAATCTGAAAAGTTTACATTAATAGTTCTTGGCAAAATTATCTAACCATGATATTCAATGGGAGAGAGAATGCTAGAAGACAGTGATGGCAATGCAGCTAGGAACAGTGAACAATTAGTTAGATCTGAGTTTACAATGTGATATGGCAGCAAAAAAGGTGACTGAATTTGAATTGCACATGCAGACCTTCACATCATGCAACGGGGAGTGGACAGTCCCTCTCTTTGGAAATCTCAGGTGAGACCACACCTACAATGCTGCATTCATTGGTGGATGCCTCTGTACAAGCAATACCGCAAAGAACAAAGAGTGATTTATGAGGCGAGATGATGACAGCTAAGTATGTACAGTTTATCTAAGCACCATCCTATCAGTCTACAAGTAGCTGAAGGATGTGAACCCCAAAGGAGGAAGGCTCGTTTAGGTTGGAATAATGAGTGATGGGTCTGAAATTGGAGTTGAGTGAATAGCTCATATTGAATAATTTAGTCGACAACTTTTGCCTCCATGTCTGTTCATAATTGCTCAGCACAGATCAGGACTTTACTCATTATTCACTGACAAAAAAACTTTAACACATAATTAAGGCTGCCTGGTGGTATCTTGTGCCCTTCCAGAATGTTGAGTTGAGCAAACCCCAAACTTCTGAAAACAAGGACATACAAGTTTTGGTATTTCAAATTTAACTCTGTATTTCCTGGTCTTTAGAAGTTTAAGGTGCACAGCAATGCAACCATAACTCTGTCCTCCTTGAACAATGCACACTGTGCTCATAACATACTTAAATTCTGCCTTTGCAGATAGTGCAGAACCCTCAGGGAACAGGGCACATGATCTACACCTCCCCTACACTCACGCATGTAGCCTCCTCCACCTGCTAAATTTTACAACCCTCCTTCATCCTTATGCACAGGATGCCATTAAACAGTAAACTTTCACTTGTCCATCATTAAGCCCACAGACCACTCATATCCCACCTTGCTTCTTCTGACAATCACCATGGCAAGAAAAGCATCCCCCCCACCCCCGCCAGTTCACCACTACTAACACAACCTTCAGAATGCATCACTGAAATGAGGCATACTGGATCTTTATGTACACATGCATCACTTTCCTTTGATCACACACATGGGGAGAGGGGTAAGGAGAGGGGCTCGGGGTCACTCAGCTCTCCTCGTATCACAATAACAGATCTTCCAAGCTGCTCCATTAATCGCTTCAGCATTCAATACAGCTATACCTAACAGAGTGAATGCAGCTGGTATGCATGCAGATAATTCTCAGTGGCTATTGCCAGCTCCAGTGGGATGGGGATCAGAACCCAGATACTGACACACACATTCAGAGGGTCACGAAGAGGTGCTCACACTTCCTGAAAAGGAGTAGGACTCCCAGATTTCAGCTCACATAAGGGAAAGGGTCTCAGGCCCCCAGCACATTTACAGGAATGTGGGTTTGACGGTCCCTGCCCCCACTGTCCAAATTAATGCCCCCACCTCCAAGTATTCACACTCCTCCTTATTCCACATCCTCCCCTAACCTGAGACCCCCAAACTCTCTCCCCTATCATCCATTTATACCTTGCCCCAAAATTCCCCTCACTGCAACCCCAAGCCCCTCTCCTCTGTACTCCTCCCTCCCCTCCCAGAAAGCATTCACATATAATTTATTTGCTTTTCAAATAGTTTAAGCATCTTCTGAAATAGCTCAGTGGTTTGAGCATTGGCCTGCTAAACCCAGGGTTGTGAGTTCAATCCTTGAGGGGGCCACTTAGGGATCTGGGGCAAAAATTGGGGATTGGTCCTGCTTTGAGCAGGGGGTTGGACTAGATGACCTCCTAAGGTCCCTTCCAACCCTGATATTCTATGATTCTATCTGCTGTACTCAGATTACATTTGTCCAAAATAACAACCTTGACAGAGGCTGGTTGTAGCAATACACCTATAGTTAAATCTCAGATTTCTATAAGTGGCCGATTTTGAACTAGGAACACCTCAGGTTCAACAGCCACAGAGTAGCCCCTTGAGCCACCCAGCTCAGGAGAAAAACCTGCTGGCTAGTCTTTCTGCACCTGTGCATTGCAATCTGTTTGGCATGTGCCTATCATCCAGTGACCTTAATTCTTTTTTTGAATAATGTTTTCAATATTGCTTCCCCACAGGGCTTGGGGTGCTAGGCACTAGCTGGGATAAATGTTGTGCAACAGATCATTTGGGACACAATGAGAGCCATGATTTGAACCCTAGGTCTTCATAAACAAAAAAAGTAGTAGAATATGTCAACCTTAAGAAATGCTATTTTTCCTAGGGGGCTATATCTCAGGAACCCCTTGCTCAAAGACCCCAAATATGGATCACTAATCCTACCTCACACTCCCATGAGGCATGCCACATACCACATTTCAAGACAATCTGAGTAAGCATGCAGCTTTTAGAGCACTTGGAATAATCAACCTTTCAATAGAACAGCTTCTCATCTCTGCTATAATTTGAATTAGTTCTGGCTCTACAGCTTCTTTCGAGCAGCTCCTTGGCAGTTAGCAATCCCCTCCAATGGTGGCAGGCTGCAAATTTTACCTCTGTATTTGGCACTGGTGCAACCGCTGCTGGAATCCTATGTCCAGTTCTGATGTCCCCAGTTCAAGAAGGACATTGATAAATTGGAGAAGGTTCAGAAAAAAAGCCATGAGAATGATTAAAGGATTAGAAAACATGCTTTATATGGCTAGATTCAAGAAGTTCAATCTATTTATCTTATCAAAGAGAGGGTTAAGAGGTGACTTGATTACAACATACAAATATCTACATGGGAAACAAATATTTAATATTAGGCTCTTCAGTCTAGCATGGAAAGATATAACAATCCGATGGCTGGAAGCAAAGCTACACAAATTTAGACTGGAAATGATACCTTTTAAATAGTGAGAGTAATTAACCACTGGAACTATCTACCAAGGGTTGTGGTGGATTCTCCATCACTGACCATTTTTAAATCAAGATTGGATGTTTTGCTAAAAGATCTGCTCTAGGAATTAAGTTTGGGAAAGTTCTCTGGCCTGTGTGATACAGGAGGTCAGACTAGATGATCACAATGGTCCCTTCTGGTCTTGGAATCTATTAATAACATTTTCTACCCACTCTCAGCTTGTCCCCTTATTGCACTGAGAGCCAGAAATTCTCTACAAACGCTGGCTCTGGAGCTAGTTCACCTGCTGAAAAGAATTTGAATAGACTTGGTAGATTTATTTTCCCTACGTCACTGTTCAACTTTACGGTAAATATTTTCTGTCTGAATTAAGGTTGTAACTGCCTTCCCCGAGAACTCTGAGCATGAGCAGAGCTCACAGGGTCTCTTCACTGTGATGACAGAAGCGCCATAGCAACAGCAGGTTTGCTGCTTGCATTCCCACAGGGACTATGTTGTTCCTGCACTGCCTATCAGGAAAACTGATTCAAAATTGAATCTATAAATATCACAGGTATTTAGTGTGCTTGGTAAAGAGCTTGCTTCAGTTATCTGTCTGGAGTTTTAATTAAGAAGAATAGTGCATGTTTATCCATAATCACTGCTGCTTTAACATCTCAGCTATCAGTTAAGAGATGTAGGGACAGCATTTCTTTGGTTTTAAGCAGATAGGGATGCTGCTCTCATTCATTTACAGTCCAATATGTGAACATCTACAAGAGCTGATTGGACATGGTAAGCAAACATTCCTTGAACTGTTACTCCATTTCCTCTGCTGAATCTATGTTCATTATTATGTAAGCAGGGATTGAATGCGCTCTCCCCTACCAGCTAGTGATGAGCTGGCGAGGTGGAAAGGCTTCAGGACCAGACAGTATTTACATAAACACACACACACTCTGCATAGGTATCCAGCAGAGTTGTATTGCAAAAGTGACCAATCCCTCATTCCAAGGAGTTCTTCCTTACATCATACCATCTACAGTGCTTTTTTCAAAATTAGTTTGCAGTAGGCAGGGCCAGTGCAAGGAAGTTTCGCGCCCTAGGCGAAACTTCCTTGCACCAGCCCTGCACACACACACCCCTCCCGCCGCAATGCTGCCCCCCCAGCCAGCTCCCCTGCCCGTGGGAGCTCAGCCCCCACCCCCACCCACCGGAGCTGAGCGTGGATCCGGGGTCAGCTCGCTGCGGTTGCCTCCCAGCTTCCCGCTCAGCGGCTGAGTGGGGGGACGGCTCGCCGTGGCTGCCTTCCAGCTCCCCGCTCAGCCGCTGAGCGTGGGGCAGAAGGGCGGCTCGCCGCGGCTGCCCCCCAAATCCTGGCGCCCTAGGTAACCGCCTAGGGTCGCCTAGTTATAGCGCCGGCCCTGGTGGTAGGCTGCACTGTATGTATAAAAGAGTACACACAAGCAAATCAGCAGTAATCAGATAACACAGGTCCTACAGCCAGAGGCTGGTATGTGCAATGGAATGATTCATGGAAGTTTTAGAACTAAAACTGGACATTGGTGTGTAGTTGGCCCCCAGCTCCTATTGTGACAGGTACAGATAGATTAGAGCCACCTATCTCATTAGTTCTAATCTATAGCCACACTGGCTGTCTTTGAGACTAATTAAAGCTCTGCTGCAGAGAAGCAGCATGCTCCCATAGAGAAGGCCCAGACCAGTGCCCTAAGTAGCCTGGGTTCTATTCCCAGGTCTGCCACTGATCTGCTTTGTGACCTTGGACAAGTCATATTACTTCACCTGTGTCTATTTTCCCCTCTAAACTTTGTCTTGTCTATTTAGATTGTAAACTCTTTCAACTTTGCCTAGCTACATAAAAGCTATTTTAAAGGTCTTCTTGATGCTAGAAAGAGAATGGACAGGTTCTGACAGAGGCAGTACTAGCCAATTGGTGACCCTAAGCAGGAATATTTTTGGCCTCCCCCAACACACACACAGCACATACTAATAAACAAATAGGGGGCCCCCCTTGAGCTGCTATGGGCCCTAAGCAATTACTTAGTGTGCTTATGCCTAGCACTGGGTTCTGCACCCACTCCAGCTAGTAGAGAAGAACCGAGTGACTCTTAGAGAAGGCAGGTATTTATACCCTCAGTCAATAGAAAGCTGGGCTCCAGTGAATTACAGATGCCTCCCCACGACTGCCAACTACTGCTCAAAAAGATTCTACAGCCACATGACTAGGCATGTGATTCAAACAGAAGACTCTGTTAAGGCTACACCACAAGCTAAAATAGTCATTTTATTGATCCTCAGGACTTCCCTTCATTGCAGTATTAGTACAAGATATAACTCGAGTGTTGCACCAACCTATTTCCTGTCTACATACAAAAATCTCAAGCTCAAGCAGTGCTTTAAAACCTCAGCTAGTTGGCTCATCGGGGTGTATGGTATGAAGGTTGTGTTAGTAATGCAGTAGGGATGCAGCTACAACTCAAGTTATCATAACTCATCAAGACCCATTCTGACCCAATTCCAGGTACAGATAGCTGCAAACCTGTTGGTAGTCAGAACTCAAGATAGATAGTAAAATTTTGGGGACAGCATATTTCCCAGGCCCTTCTCTCTAGGTCACCAGCCTGCTCCACTTGTAGATGTGCTGCTCTGTCACTATATGTTTGAAAACCTCTGTGTCATACATTGCCTTAGAGGGGCAATGGACCTAATATATCTGAACTGTCCAAGAGAGGGCTGGGCAGTGCACAACACAGGTTTTTGGAAGAAAATCTGGGACTGGAAGTGTGTTGAGGTCACACTGCAAATAGTAACCAAGGCTGCTGGAAGCCACTGTGGCTAGTGTTTGTTAACAGGTTGCTGGGGTCAAAGTAGCTAGACCAGGGCTGTGACCATACACAGGCACTCAGGGGGTGACTCAGGGGACTGTTATTGCAGTGACAAACTTGCCCCCTTAGTGAGGATACCTGTGGAGGCAGAAGGCTGGCACATCTGAGAACATTGGCATGAAGCACTGACAGCAAGGGGGAAGAAGAGGAAGTGTTTCCACCTACACAAGAAACTCCCTAGGGGCAGCAGGTAATTAGTCACAGGTGCACTGGACCTTGCTCCATCTTAATGGGGCCAGTCACCTTGTGATGGGGGGAAACTGTTGGAGAGTTCTCACTACTGCCCCTGTTCCCTCCATTCATCTCATCCTCTCTTTATCCCTGCCTTCCCTACACAGCAGGTATTTTAGCAATTCTGCTGGGTATTGCAGTCCTTTCTGCAGGACTTTAGTTAGTTTCTGACCAGTTTAATATTCCATAGTTGGGTGTGCTAAACAGCTAGTGTTGTTTAATCAGTAGTGCTTTTGCACTCACAAAAAGCCAGGTATTCAGACTGATCTCTGTTTTTAAACCCATGGTTTGCACATGCAAATAAATACAAACTTAATTTACACTCAGTTATTTGCAGGTGCAATTTAGGTCACTTAGATGTATAAAAGTGATGTTGCTTGGCCCTACAAGCAGAGGGTCCCACTTAAGGCTAGACTAAAAATCTCACTCCACATTTTTTTTGTTTACATGTCTCATTGGTAGTGTGATGGGTTGGATCACAGAAACCCAACCTTGGGGCTGCCAACTGATGTGCCAAGACTACTTCTGCCCTTGCTTTGCCTACCAGCTTGGGACTCCAGAAACCTGCCTGGTTGTGCCAAACACACTTGCCAGCCACAAACACAGACCCAGGTCTGAATCACGTCCCACAAACTGCAAACTTAACTGAAAGCAGCTTAAGAAGTGGTCCTGTCTCTAACACTCAGATGCCCAACTCCCAATGGGATCCAAACCCCAAATAAATCCATTTTACCCTGTATAAAGCTTATGCAGGGTAAACTCATAAAATGTTCGCCCTCTATAACACTGATAGAGAGATCTGCACAGCTGTTTTCTTCCCCCCAGGTCTCAATACATATTCTGAGTTAATTAATAAGTAAAAAGTGATTTTATTAAATAAAGAAAGTAGGATTTAAGTGGTTCCAAGTAATAACAGACAGAACAAAGTGAATTACCAAGCAAAATAAAATAGAACACACAAGTCTATGCCTAATACAGTAAGAAAACTGAATACAGATAAAACCTCACCCTCAGAGGTGTTCCAGTAAGCTTCATTTTACAGACTAGTCTCGGTCCAGCAATCACTCACACCCCTGTAGTTATTGTCCTTTGTTCCAGTTTCCTTCAGGTATCCTTTGGGGGTAGAGAGGCTATCTCTTGAGCCAGCTGAAGACAAAATGGAGGAGTATCCCAGAGGTTTAAATAGACTTTCTCTTGTGGGTGGGATGCCCCTCCCTGCCCCTGTGTAGAATCACAGCTACAAGATGGAGTTTTGGAGTCACATGGGCAAGTCACATGTCCATGCATGACTCAGAACTTACAGGTAGCAGCCATCATTCACATGCTACCTTGAACCTCCTCAAGTAGGTTTATGTGGATTGGAGCCTTCCAAGATCCATTATCCATTAAGTGTTTCTTGATTGGGCATTTAACTTGCAAATTCCTTTCTAAAGAAGCTTCCCAAATGCCTTACTAAGGCTACTTAAAATCAAACCAGTACACAGCCCATATTCATAACTTCGGATACAAAAATGATACATGCATACAAATAGGATGAATAGATTCAGTAGATCATAACCTTTACAGAGATATGTTACGTGGGATATGTAGCATAAAACATATTCCAGTTATGTCATATTATATATATATATATATATATATATATATATATATATATATATATATATATATATATTCATAAGCATATTTCCATAAAGCCTTATGGGGTGCAACATCACAGGTAGCGCTGCCCATTCCACCCTATAAGAACAACTTCTACAATGGTTTGGACATGTGTTGTGACTCTAAATCCTTGAATAACAGCCTGAAAACAGACATTAATTAACTACTAAGGAAACAAGGCCTAAGCCAATGAGCAGAATTTAGGGATTTTTTTAAAAATCTATTCCTCAGTTTTCAAACTACAGGAAGTAGCTTGTTTTTATATTTCAGATGTTTATCTGAAGTGGTCAGATCTTTGTAATGGAGAAAGATGAAGGAAGATAGAAGAACGTGAGCACAAGGAAAGTAACAAAGGAAATCTATATATGGAGCTATTCAGCCTAGACATGTACTTTATATGGACAGCGGGTATAATAGGCCAGGGGAGGCACTGCTGCGACCACCAGACCCCCGGTTGCGGGGCTGGGGGAGTTTTTGATTTATTATGCCCATACAGGTTCTGGGGTGTCTGAGAAGGCAGTATGTGCTATTCACCTTCCCGGGTTCATCAGTAATCTCCCTTGACTCCAGAGAGATTATTGATCAACCCAGGAAGCTGATTAGCAAATACCACCCCCTCAGCCGCCCTGAAACCTGCATGGGGCATATCAAAAGAGTCGGGAAGAGACGCTTTTCCCCGGGGTGGCTTGAGTCTGGGGAGTGGAGGGAAGGCGCAGATGCGACTGACCTGGGTCTCCTCCAGGGAGGTGGGGGTTGGGGGGCTTGCAGCTTCGGCCGGCCCGGGGCTCCTCTGGGGGGGTGGTCTCGTGTCTTTGGCCACGGAGGGGGTAGGGGGTCTCAGAGCTCTGGCCGCGGGGGAGGAGGGAGCAGGAGGAAGGGGCTAGCCTCCCCGAAGGGGGGCTCCACCCACTGCCCATAAAAAACACCAATTAGAATAGACTCAGATTGAGAAAAAGGCAAGAACAGTTAGCACCCTGGCCAGCAAATGAGAGGCAAGCACTGTCAAGAGAAAACAGAGAAGACAAATCAGTAAGGTATTCTGATCCAAGACTCAGCAGTGAAGAATAGCTCTGCCTGCAAACCATAGTCCAGTTCTAATGCCACATGTAGATTTAAGTGCAAATATTTTTTGATAGGTGCCTGGGAAGAGGAAACAGAAGGAAAAGCTTTTAACAGCCTATTACAAAAATGGCATCAGCAGGCACACCTCCATTATGATGATGACAACATTTTTTGTGTAGTGGTACCCCACTATGTCTAGTTGCTCAGTCATGCACTGGAACAATCTACATCCAGGAAAGACTGATTTTCAAACACAGGAGTAATACAAGCTTCAACTAAAACAATCCTTGGGTTTCATCTCCTTGTCCTACAGGGACAGCCATACCCTTCAGCAAGTTGATAAAGCCTGAGTAAATGTAATATAACCAAAGAAGCAATCTTAGATATTCTCTAACCCCCAATGTATGGATTGTGTTATGTTCCCAGAATACACACAGAGAAAATAGATTTAAAAAACCCCAAATGCTCTTGCTGGAAGATTGCAATGCAACACTTCTGTTTCTTAGAATTCAGATCACCACCATACAAGAATCCCCAAACAGACAGAGAAAATTGGGAGCTCTCTAATGCAGCATGGCACAACCCACCTGACCTTGCCTTAAGATGGCTCTTTTCAGACTGACTCTGATTGCACATTTTGCTTCAGAGCCCCCCTGGCTTGCAAACATGACCAGGAACACCCTTTCCCCCACCAAAACAACCAAAAAAATTTAAAAGTTATAGTTTGCAATTCCAATACAATTCTCAATACATTACAAATTGCAATTCATACTCCTCATGCAGGGGTCTGACTCTGGACTGCTTCTTCTAGCAGGAACGAAGTCACAAAAACTGAGAATTAATGACTGATCAGAGGCTCTGCTGCCACCCAGTGGAATATAAGAGTCTGTGTACCACAGCCGCTCTTTCCCGTTTCCTCTTAAAGCATCAGTCTCCAGAAAATCAATGGGTCCTTTGGACTATCAGGGCTAAAGTGAAAAGCTGAGGAGCAGGACACTGCAGAGATAGTGAACATTTTATTTTAATGAGCCTGCACCACAGAGGATGTTGGGAGCGAGACCAACTATTTCCAGATAATAGAGTGAGTGCAGTACAAGACTGAGGTGTCAAAAGAAGAGGTCCTGGACTAGAATGACGAATTAAATAGTAACAAGTCACCAGGCCCATATGGTTACACCAAAAAGTAACGAAGGAACATAATGATTGAGTGTTGCTGTTGTTACCAAAAATATGGATTACACTAAACTCTGCAGAACTGCATGATAGCCAAATGTTGTGCCTATTTTTTTAAAAAGGCAGTTGGAGTAATCCTGAGCAGTAGCGTAGCTGGGGGGGAGAAGGGGGAGCGGCCACTCCCCCTGAGCACATTTTACAAAAGTGGCGCCTTTTTAATTTTTGAAAGGGTGGAGACAAAGAACCCGCTGCTGGCCTGGGTGACAGAACCCAGACTGGCAGCGGGCTGAGAGACACCGTCTGGCAGGAGCCTGTGGCGGGAATCCTAGAGTGGCAGCTGGCTGAGCCGCTCAGCTTGCCCTGCTCTGGGATTCCCCCATGCGGGCTCCTGCCAGCAGGGGTCCAGCCACTGGCCCCACCAAGAGCCCGCTGCTGGCCTGGGTTCTTTCACCCAGGCCGGCAGCGGGCTGAGAGACCCGGGCTGGCAGGAGCCCGCAGGGGGAAGCCCAGAACGGGGCGGGCTGAGCGGCTCAGCCAGCCGCCACTCTGGGATTCTCCCCCATGGGCTCCTGCAAGCCGGGGTTTCTCAGCTGGCTGCCAGTCTGGGTTCTTCTTTCACCCAGGCCAGCAGCGGGCTCTTGGTGGGGCCAGCGGTAATTAGTAATTTGATATGTTGGGTCGTGGTGCCTTTTTTTATGTGTTCGCTCCCCCTGGTGTTAGAACCTGGCTACGCCCTGATCCTGAGCATTACAGACAAATAAATCTTACGCCTCAGCACTAGCAAATTGGATTAAACAAACAATTAAAAGCAGAATTACAAAATACCTAGATGATCATGATATGATAGAGACAAACCAGAATGGCTTCTGAAAAGAAAAATCATGACTCACTAAAGTATTAGAATTGTGTGTGCATGTCAGCAAGATAATGGATACAAGATAACTAGTTGGTGTAATTGATTTGGACTTTCAAAAAGTCTTTAACAAAGTACCTCTTAAAAGGATAAAGAAAACTAAGTTCTTCCATGGACTGGAAACTGGGAAAGAGACAAACCCGTAGGGCTAAATGGTCAATTTTGACTATGGCTGAAGATTCACAATGGTGTGCTACAAGGTTTCATACTTGGGTCCCTATCCTGCAACTGGATCTTCAAAAAAGGAATGTCTATTGACGTTGATAGGGCTCTTTGCAGGAACAGTATTCTGCTTGGGTGCAAATAGATCTGGTGTTGTTTAACATATTAATTAATCTAGAAGATGGGGTGAGTAGTGAAATCAAAGTATTTGCATATGACACAAAAATGACTCAGGTTAGTAAAGAACAGAAAAGCTGAGGCACATCAAAGGGGCCCAACAAAGCTAAGTGAATGAGCAATATGATGAGCAGCTGAAATTCAAAGCTGACAAATGCATCGTAATATATATTGGAAGGAATAATTTGAACGGCTCATACACCTTTTGGCATTTTAAAGTAACTGTAATAAGGCAAAAGATATGGACCACACCGGGGAGTCTCAATGACAACCTCTAATCAATATGCAGGTTGGAAAAGCAAACAGTTTCAGAAAGCATAAGGAATGTGACAAAGCGTAATATTTTTACCGTTACAGTGCCATTATCTACTATATCCTCACCTGGAATAATGTGTTTTTCCAGGCCTCATCACCCATCTTTGAGGTGCTCTATTTCTATTACATCTTTTTTAAGGCAGGGTGACCAGAACTGAGCACAGTATTCCAGGTGGGAATGTATAAAATGTTAGAATGCATAAGGAATGGGACTGAAAAGATTGAGACTGTTTAGAAAATAGACTAGCAAGGGACATAGTAGTAGTATACCAAAAAAGGAATGATAAAAGGTAAATCAGGTGCTCCTCGCTGCTCGCTCATAAAATACAAGAACAAGAGGACACTCAATTAAGTTGAAAGGCAACAAATTTTAAATTGAGGTTTTTTTTCAGATTCTTAATGCATAATCCATTTATGGATTTCACTGCCACCACATATCAAGGGCCAAGAAATCTACAGGGTTAAAACAAGAATTAGATTTTATATGGATAATGTGAACATCCAGTTACGAGAGATTAGATAAAAAAGGATACAAACCCTCATTCTTCAGCGCACAAACCAATCACTAAGCGTTGGAAGAAGCTTCTCCTATAGGCAGGTTATTTCATAATCATCCAGTAGAGGATTTCAACATTTGTACTGGCCAGTGTCAGAGAGAGGAGACTGGACTAGGTGGCTTGCTGGTCTGATGTCTGAGCTGGGCTGGCAATTCCCATGTACCTATCCCTTCCATGAAGTAAAGATCCTAGGGGATACACAGTGGGCATGGTTATCACTATCACTGTTCGTGCGCCCAGTGTTGGTATGGAGGTGAGGGAGGATGGCTACATGGAAGTATAAGTCTTATAAGTTGACAGTCATGAACCGATCTTGAACCTGAAGGAACTGAATGATGGAGGCAAGCAATACAATCCTGAACATGAGACAAAGTATGTATTTGTTTAGTCTTCTAGGGTCTAGGATAGGATGGAGACCACCTTTCTCCTCTTCTTCAGGATAAGGAAACACCAGGAATAGAGCCTCTTCCCTTGTGGTCCTTTGTGGCTCCTAGACTAAGCAAAGTGGCCACTTACTTCTTCAGTTGGCTCTTGTGAGAAGGGCTCTTGAAGCCTGGGGAAAGGGGTGAGTGTATGGGGAATAAGGATTAGAGAACTGGATAGGGTAGTCATGGATGATTATACGTAACACACACATTTGTCAGATGTAATGGCAGAACAAGCCTGATGGAAAGGGACAAGGTGGCTTCTGAAGAAGACATTTAGCTCTGGAAAGGCTCCTGTGGCTCTTCACACTCCCATCAGACCTGCTACCTCGAAGCAGGTGAGGAGGATGGCAGGTGCCTCTTGGCATACCTATGCTTTTTCCTAAGAGGTTAGTCAGGTTGCTTGAGAGTAGGTGGATGTCCTCTGTCTCTACTGTGGTTGATACCCATAGGGCTTGTGATAGGGCACTGAAGTACGTATTCTCAGGGAACACAATGTGGCCCTAGGATCCTTGAGGGAATAAAGTCTCATCTATCTACTTGCTGAACTGCTCCATTCCCTGAAATGGCAGATCTTGAAGCCATAAGGATCTCTGCATTGTAACAGCTGAGTTTATGACCTGGCAGCTGTGTCAGAGGCATTCATAGCAGCCTGCAAGAATATTTTGGACATCAACTAGCCTTCTTTTACTATGTGCTTGAGCTTCTGCCCAGAGTCCTCCCGTTACCTTGTCCCACATAAGGAAATTATACTTCACAAAGAGGGCTTGGCAGCTTGCAATGTGAACCTGCATTGAGGAAGAAGAGTATTCCTTTTCTATCAGGAGGATGAATTTTTGGGGATACTCTTTGCAGAATTTAACTTCTCTTGCACTGCAAACAATACCAAGGATCTTGGATTGGGGTGAACAGAGAATTACTCAAGTCTCCTGTGTGGCACTTGATACCTCTTCTTGACTCTTGTGGTTGTAGGAGAAAGGGTGTCAGGTGTTTGCCAAGGCATCTTTGCAGGGTTAAATATTCCCTCATTAATAGGGAGCTGAGGAACTTGATGTCAAAAAATTTGAGATACTTAGCAGTGATCCACCTTGATCCAGTGATGGGATTATGGTAGATCAGGTGACCATCCTGAACCTCAGACATCAAAAGTAGGAGTTCAGTAGCCTGAAGTCTATAATAGGTCTTTATCCTCCTCTTTTCCCGGAGAGGAGGAAGTACCCTGAATAGAAGCCTCTCTCTATGCGCCAAGGATATACTGATTCTATGAATCCCAGCTGTAGAAGCTATTGAACGAAAATCCTCTTGTGCATGGGGTCCCTGATGAGGGATGGGATGGGTAGATTTGGAGGGCGTAGTGAAGTGAAATTGGATAGTATATCCTGCTGAGACTCTCCAGCACCTGTCTGATGTAATTGACAGCCAGTTTGTTGAAAATTGGGCTAGTCTGCCTCCAGAGGGAGTGTGTGGGGGAGGCGGGGGAGGAGAACCAGATCCTATCCTGTCAGGTTAGTTGGTCTGCAGCTCCAGAGAGTCCCATCAAAATGGCTGTTTTGACTGAGGAGCTGTGTTAGAGGAGAATGAAGGTAGTGCATTAGATCTTCTTTGCACCTTCTGTCACTTGCAACCTGGTTTGTTTTGCTGCTGGTGGTAGGAGGGTGGAGTAGTAGGCCCTTTTCTATGATATGTTGGTCGCCTAATGTACTTTATTGTGTTTGCTGGAGTATAAATCCTCAAGGATCCAAACATGGCTCTAGAATACTTGAGGGTGTACAGTGACTCATCAATTCTCTCACTGAACAGATTATTACTCTCTAAAGGGAGGATCTTCCATTGCCATCTGCTCTTCCCTTGGGATGCAGGACAAAAGGAGCCACATTGCCCATCACGTGAGCATGGCTATTGCCAGGGCACAAGATACAGTATCTGCTGCATCCACTGATGCTTAAAAGGACTTTCTGGCCATAGGCTGACTTTCATCAATGAGGGATTGAAACTGCTATCTGCAGTCCTGGGGCAGTTTGTGAACTCAGAGAAACAGTTGTAATCAATAAAATCATATTTCACCATGAGTGATTGATAACTTTCAATATGGAATTGTAGACATGATGACAAATAAGATTCCTGACAAACAGGTCTAGCTGGTTAGCAGTGCAGAGAACATTTTCAAGTTGCTGATTAATGTGTAAGGCAACAAGGCCCTTCTGAAACTTGCTTCTGAGAATTTTATGAGAGAAGCAAGAAGAGGGTGAAACAGTTAGGAATTTTGCCTACTATCTACAGGAGAGACTCTCCAAAGTGCAAAATTAAGAGGAGAGCCAAATGACAGACGCAGATTCCATCCTGAAGAAGCAGCTAGTGATAGGACAAGGGATGATGGGTTAAGACATGAAATGAAGCAGAAATTCAAGGAGCAGCCTACATTGTCTTTTTCTGACCTGATGAGGGCAGCCACTGAGTGGTCTGAGGAGGATGTGTGATGTTCCCCTAGTCTTATCTGGACTGGTGATCTGCTAGCTTACTCCAATTTCCAACTCTGGGAACCAGCCTTACCCTGCTCTGTTGTGAGAACCCACACTCCCGGGCTGTTCACGCACAGCCTCTAGTATATAAGCTGCTCCCAGTTACGTGAGTGATCACTTTTAGCCAGCCGCTGCTTGGATTGAGCAACCGAATGACACTAGCCAATATTTCTGGTCCCAGACAGAACCCTAGGAACCTCCATCTTGCAGTGTCCAGTTATGCCCGCTGGATGCTGCAAGCTTATATGAGTTTGTCAATTTAACAAAGAAATTGAGACGTACCAGGCTTGTTATCCCAAGGGGAGTCTCTGACATGCTTCAAACCAAATGCACTGCTTCAGGTAGAATAAACAAACCAATTTATTCACTTAAAAAGACTGACTTATAATCACTTAAAATCTAAGCACAAGAAGTCAGATTTGGTCAAATGAAATAAGAGCAAAACGCATTCTAAGATGATCTTACAACTTTCAGTGCCCTTACAAACTTAGATGCTTCTCACCGTAGGCTAGCTGGTTGCCCTTCAGGCAGGCTTACCCTTTGATCAGCGCTTCAGTCGCTTGGTGGTAATGTCTGTAGATGGAGGTGGGAGAGAGAGAGAGAGCATGGCAAATGTCTCTCCCTTTTATCATGTTCTTTCTTCCCTCTTGGCTTTGCCCCCCCCCCCCCCCGCCCTTCAGAGTCAGGTGAGCATTACCTCATTGTAGTCCCAAACTGACGAAGGGAAGGGGGGGTGACTCACTCGAGAGTCCAACAGATCCTTTGTTGCTGCCTAGGCCAGTGTCCTTTGTTCCTGTGAGCCTGGGCTGGGTTTATCCCATACATGCCCCGATGAGGTGTGAACTGCCCCTCTGCTCCTGGAGAGTTTTGCCTGGGCTTGTTTTAAGCCATGAGGACATATTTTCAGCCTCATAACTTTATACATGAAATTACAACCTATAACATTACTGTAACAATGCTCCGTGCATCACGAGCCTTCCGAAGACACCCGACATGACAAACTTTGCATTGGATACCACACAATCATATTATAAGGATGAACATGGGGATGCAGGGTGTTCCCTCGAGGTACAGTGTGTCACAGGATAACATTTTTTTTTAAGGAGTTGGAAATAAAAGTAGTTGTAGGGAAACAAAATGAAGGAGCTATCCGAACCATCGTGGCTGATTTGGAGAATACTGCCACTCTCTTGGGAGAGTTTGAACAAAGCAGTACAAAGAGTTGGTGATTAACAAGAACTGTTTAGAGTAGTGCATCAACCAAATCGTTCACTGAGACAACAATGCATTCTGAGAGGCAGAAAACTGAAGGAGATTTCCATTAAGAGATAGTCAGGGCAAACTGGTTTGCTATGGATGCCATAAGTCTGGTCACTTCTGGAGAGAATCTCCATGTAACTGAAAGGATTGAGGAAGAATTTACTCTCTTGATAGGGAGAGAGAGTTGAAGTTCAAAACTCAAGTGAGGGCAGAAGAGACTCTGAAAAGGGGACAAGACTCCCACTACGTCACCTAGAGTGGTTTTACAGATGGTTAGAACTATGGCCAGTCCGCAGATAGAGGAAAAGAAGGCACCAGAGCTTTTGTAGCCAACTTCACTGTGGAAGTGGAGATTGGAAGGCTGAAAACATGGTGTTTACTTGACATGGAGTCTGAAGTCACCACCGTGATGGAAAGTTACTTTTATAAGAACCTTGCAAGACCTCATGCCATGGGAGATACCAGCTGGGTAAGGCTTTAAAGTGGGCTGCTATGGAGAAATTCAAGGAGTATCAGATGTATAAAAAAGTTTACTATGAAGACAGCTCACAATCCCCTCAAGTAGTTAGACTCAGCAGATTTGCACGTTATGGAACATCCATGGCTGGCACAACTCGCTGAATTAAATTTTGAAATCTGTTGCAAACCAGAAAAAGTGAATGGACATGTGGATAAACTATCCAGATTGCCTGTATGGAATGAACCCAAAGGAAAAGATCAGCAGAATGATTTTATCCTTATTAAACCAGAAAAGGTGTGGTCTAGCTTATGGATGGAAAAGGGTTAAGAGAACTCTCAGGAAACAAGAATGGTGGGATTGTCCTGTCCAGTGAGTTTATTACAGGATGTCAGGTTTTCTCCTGAGGCATTGAGAAGAATGTAGATGAAGGATCTGGACATTGGTCCTGTTGCTCTTACTGAGGGTGAAGAGAAAGACCAAGATAAATGTGATGCTCTCAGTCTTAGGAGAAAGAAATGGAGGTGGCAGCGAAACAGATTGATTTTACATTGAGAAGTGCTATATCACCGCCTGACATGCCTTTGGGATGGTGAGCATTTGCTACAGTTGATAGTGCCCAGACATCTCCAAAGGGAGATATATGAAGCTAAACACAATCATGGAGGTCACTTTGAAGGAAAGGGTACTTTAGAGATCACAAGGAGGAATTATTATAGGATTGGTGTGACGCGAGATGTACAGAACTGGATACAACAGTGCAAGAGGTATGCTCTTGCTAGGGATGCGTTTCCTCAAGAGAGGGCGGCCATAATTTGTATGACTGTATCAGCACCTTTAGAAGTGTTAGTAATGGACTATACACTGTTGGAACCCAATACAGTGGCAGTGTCTACCAGAAATCAGACTGTCTACACAGCTGCTAAAGCAATCATGAAAAATTGGTTTTAGCATTATGGGTGTCCCGCCAGGCTACACTCAGATCAGGGGAGGAACTTTGAAGCTGGAGAGATCCAGCAACTATGTCACCTATATGATATCTCTAAAAGTCACAACACCATATCATCCTCAGGGAAATGGACAATGTGAATGATTTAACCAAACTATGCATGAAATGTTGAGGACACCAATACCAGAGAGGAAGATAAATTGGAATGGGTATTTGTGAGTTGGCAACAGCCTACAATGGGCACATACACAGTTCCGCAGGGTACTCTCACCCTGTAATTAATGTTTGGCAGAGATCCTCATTTACCTCTGGATCTTCAGGTAGAGACCACAGAGCCAACTGAAGCAAGAAACCTGGAGGAGTGGTCTGCGAGCTTCACAAAAAAGTTGAAGGCTGCTGTCATGACCAGGATGTGGGTGGTCTGACCCAGTGGGCAGAGCAGGAGTCGGGAGTCAGGCTGGGTCAGATCCCAGGAGGTCAGAGTCTGAGACAGGCCAGAAGGCAAAACCGAGAGTCAGGTGTCAGGAGGCAGGCAGGGTCAGGTTACCAGGAGATCAGAAGCAGGACACAAACGTGAGAACAGAACCATGGATCAATAACTAGAGTTGGGACAGATCAGGATACCAGCAAGTCAAGCCAGGGGAGCAAGAAGCACAAGGCACACAGTTCAGGGCAAGGTGGATCCCAGTTCCATGGACAACTTACTGTTCCTGTGCTGAGTTTAAATAAGGACTGCGGACCAATCAGGGCCCCTAGTGTTCTGCCAATCAACTCCCAGGACTGGGGTCTTCTATCTGAGTTCAGCTCCTATTCTGACAATAGTTAGAAGGTCCCTGGGTGGCAGGTTGAATCTGCTAGCTCTACAGAGCTCTGTGGATCAGCATTTAAGACCAATGGTCCCTGACATCTGGGTTTGTGGGAAGTCTCTGCTCAGTTGGTCTGCTGTTGTGTTCTGACATCCTGACAGATAGGCTGCCGAAACGCCTATATTGTTGGTGATGCACCAATTCCAGAGGCGTATTGCCACTGTGCACAGGAGGTATGATCGTGCTCTCCCTTGGCGATTTATACAGAACATGCATGCTATATTGTCCTTAAGGATCTTGATGGTTTTGTTCTGGATTAAAGGGAGGAAGTGCTCACCTGCGTTTCAGACTGCTCTCAGCTCCAGTATGCTTATGTGCAGGTTGGATTCCGCTGGAGATCAGCAATCCTGGATCGTATTGTCATGTAAACACGCCCTCCCATCCTATGAGGGAGGCATCTGTCATGATTGTTATTATAGGAGCTTTCTGTTGAAAGGGGACACCTGAGCAGATGTTCTGTAGTTGTGCCCACCATGTGAGCGAGTCCTTTACCCTGCAGGGCATTGTGAGACGTCTGTTGAGAGAATGTTTGTGTGGTATATAGACAATTCGAAGCCAGGCCTGTAAGCCTCTCATGTGGAGCCTGGCATATTTTACGACAAACATCATCACAGCCATGTGCCCCAAAAGTTGTAAGCACTTTCTGGCGGACATTTGTGGACTGTCTGTCACCATTGTAATCAAATTGGCTAAGGTGAGGAAGAGCTGTTGGGGTAACCTCATTGTTGCTGTGAGGCAGTCGAGGTAGGCTCCTACAAATTCCAGCTGTTGGACAGGAACCACGGTGGACATTTATCTGTAACCCAAGATGTGTGAACAGGATTATCGTGGTCTGTGTGGCATTTATTGTTGTCTGCTGCATTGGTGCCCTCAAAAGGCAGTTGTGTAGGTATGAAAAAATCATCACCCCCTGCCTGTGGAGGTGGGCTGCAACGACAGCGAGAACCTTGGAAAAAACCCTCGGGGCAGTTGACAGGCTGAAGGGTAGCCCTCTGTATTTACTTAGTTTTTTCTTTTAAAAAAAAATCTTATTTTTCCCCCCTTTCCTTTCACCCCAGTGGGTCCCCGGCTTTGAAAGACAACAAGAAGAGAGAAACAAAAATGGGTTTATTCCTCTTCTTTCTTCAAAACAAGTATCCTCTCAGGCATGCCCAACTCTCCTGGCTTTAAATGCTCCTGACTTGCAGACTTTCTATACCGATTTTGGACTTATGAGTCAAATAAAAATAAAAAAAAAATTGGAAGGAGAGTTTATTTTCTCCCAGAGAGCACACAACTCTCCTCAGCATAAAATTTTATTGTTGGGGATTTATACAGAGTATAAGTATAAGACTTAGGGCTGGTCTACACTACCCACCGATTTGGCGCATAGCAATCGATCTTTCAGGGATCCATTTTTCTCGCCTAGTATAGACCCGATAAATCAATCCCCGATCACTCTCCTTTCGACTCCGGTAATCCACCCCGACGAGAGGCGGAAGCGGAGTCGACGGGGGAGCGGCAGCAGTCGACATTGTGGCGTCCTCACGGAGAGGTAAGTCGAGCGAGCTACGTTATTCACGTAGCTGAAGTTGCGTACCTTACATCGACCCCTGCCCCTAGTGTAGACCTGGCCTTAGCTATTTGGAGTCCTGACAAACAACTGTACTAAGAATTCACAGCACAGTGAAGCCCTAGGTGACAAATTAATTTCTTGCTGAGCCCTAAATCTCAAACTGATATTGTAGCTTAAACTGCATACATGGTTTAAAATAGGAAAGGTTAAATTTTCTGAGGGCACACTACTTAAATCCACTGTTTATTCTGCACATAAGAACACTCAGAGGTGGTGGAGAGTTAGCCCATGTGAACGTGCATCCTTCATAGTACAGGAAGTGCCAAAAAACCACATTCTAACTGCATCTCCAAGCAATGGTTTGGATTATTCTTCTGTTTTGTTCTGAAGTAGTATCTAGGTCAAACAGAGAAGCAGCAATAATCTACCATGATGGGAACATTTAGTGGGCCTGATCCTCAATCTCTCTTCTCTACTGCTCCAAACTCTTATAATGAGAGGTCAGGTCTCTGGAATTAGTTTGGAAATATTTTTGCATTAGTAAAGGTCTGAAACGGAACAGAAAGCAAACTCCAAGAGAAGAAATCTCTCTTCAGTAAATACCTCACATCAAGCAGCCTGCCAGCTCAGATGGGACACAGTTTTAAATCTGCAGTACCGCAGTATTTCCTTTTAACGCTCAAGCAATGTTCATAGATAAATTCCCATTGGACCTATAGACCCTGCAGAGTTAAAATTCAGCATTTTCCCTGAAACATTTGCAAAGAGCTAATTAGTTTGTTGACTTTTTTTTTAAAAATCTGCCCTTTATCAAATTCATTGCAAAGCTAGTTCTCAGTTGCCATGGTGACCAATTGCCATGGAAACTATTAGATACATCTATATTTTTAGACTATATTTGTTAGTATGCCACATTGTGCAAATCAGAGCAGTGATGCTGAAATACCAAAAAGCACTTCACAATGCATATAATAACCGGAAACAAAGCCATGTACAAAGCTGCTCATTGAGAAGACGGCCACACTGCCACAGTCTGACTGGGCAGTGTAGGGACCTGAAAATGGGTATTCTTCCAACCCCACATTTCAGGAGCAGAGCCAATTTTCCAAGCAAGAGATTAATGGCAATTCCACTTGATGTTTCTCCATTAAAGCTCCAGCTGTTTCATAACTTCTAGACAGGAAACAATTTCACCCTCAAAGGTCCAGTCTTTACATGAAAATACTGACTTTCAGCCAGTGTTGAATATATAAGTCCAAACTAGTCCCTGCCAGTCACTTTAGCATATCTCCTATCACCACTGATTCAGTTGCTGTATTTGCACCATCTGGTGGACAAAAACCAAAGCTCACTTCACTTCCACCAACTTTTTATATCTGATCCTTGAGTTATTAAGTCAGGAAGTAACTTCTCAAATCCAAGCCTCCTGCTCCTCGGGTGGGCTAACAAGAGCTTTGTTAAGTTTTTCCATACCAGAGTGAGAAGAAAGCATCACCAAAAGGGTGAATCCAAACCATTTATTGGTATGCTGTGTCTCATTCAGGCACTCAGTTTAGTCTTTTCTGTTACCTCTCATATTGTCAAAGCTGTCATAGAAGCAGTATTTCTCCATATTTCCCCAGTTCTCATGTGTTTCCCCTTGGGTTTTGCAACCCAAGGCATACCCTCCTGGAGAATAACACTCTGGATTTAGACATGATCTTGATCATTCCACAAAACCAAAAATATAATTTATCTTCACTTAAAATGTTGGGAAAAAATATTAAAGGGGAAATAATCATCACAAAATTAAAATAGTTAAGTCTGTCAGCTTAAAAAGTCGTCATAAAAAACTGCAGCAAGAACATAAAAATTGTGATCTACTGAAGTTTTAGACATCTCCTACCCACTAAGTGAAAAGGTATTAAAACAAGACACAGTTTGTGCAGATCCTTCATGGGTGTTAACAAAAAACACCGTTGCAAAAAAAGAGAACAGCATTCTGAGATGTATCAGCAGGAGTGTTGTAAGCAAGACACAAGAAGTAATTCTTCCTCTGTACTCCATGCTGATAAGTCTTCAACTGGAGTATTGTGTCCAGTTCTGGGCGCCACATTTCAGGAAAGATGTAGATAAATTGGAGAAAGTCCAGAGAAGAGCAACAAAAATGAATAAAAGGTTGAGACAGGGAGGACATGATAAGTTTTCAAGTACATAAAAGGTTGTTACAAGGAGGGTGGAAAATTGTTGTTCTTAACCTCTGAGGATAGGAGAAGAAGCAATGGGTTTAAATTGCAGCAATGGAGGTTTTGGTTGGACATTAGGAAAAACTTCCTGTCAGGGTAATTAAGCACTGGAACAAAATACCTAAGGAGTTTGAGGAATCCCTATGTTTGGAGGTTTTTAAGAGCAGGTGAGACAAACACCTGTCAAGAATGGTCTAGTTATTACTTAGTCCTGCCTTGAGTGCAGGGGACTGGTCTAGATGACCTATAAATGTCCCTTCCAGTTCTACACTTTATGACTATGATATTTTCAGTATTATTCTCCATTCCATTCCTTATGCATCCTAACATTGTCTGGGTTGGTGGGGTTTTTTTTAATCTGCAAGTTGAGTAAAGGTCTTCAGTGAGGCTATCCACGGTGTTGCTTCCCCCCCAGGTTATTTCAGTTACGTTAGAATCTGGTAAGGTGTATGCATAGTTTAACTTATTCCATCCAATGTGCATTACTTTGAAATTCAATACTGACAAATTCATCTGTCGTTGTGTTGTCCATTTACCTAATTTGCTTAGGTCCCTCAGAAGTTCTTTACTGTCTTCTCCAGTCTTGACTAACAGAGGCAATTTTTGCTCCCCCCGTTGGGAAACCCCAGAAACCTACAGCCAGATTAGTATGCACCCCATAATAGAAGCTGGGAAGTTTTTATGAAAGGGTCAAGTTAGGCAGCAGCATAATTATGATGGGAATCATGTGAGTATCTACACAGATACATGTTCTGTACATGGAGGAGAAATTTTGTAAAAGCACTGACCTGATATGGATGGGACATGGGCAGTATAACCAACTCCTTCAATTGTTAGATTTCAGCTTTGCCATGTGTTATATAGACTCTCATTCATCCCCACATTTCCTCTTTCACCGTGGATTTGTATTCTGAGCATTTCATTTTCTTATAAACTTCTAATAATGGTTTCTTCACTGGAGTTTTCTCTGTCCTTTCTTAATTTTAATCTGTCCCCTCTGAATTACTGCCATTCACCATCCAAGTGTCTGAGGGCCAGATAGCACCCTAACAATGCCTATGGATGCAATTCAAATGCACCCACTACCATGATATCTAGACAACACACACGTAAGTTAAGAAACATCAGTTCTTCCATGAGGGGAATTAAAATTCTACTCACCTGGCAGGAGTTACTATTGAGCAAAATAATGGATTAAAACACACTAGCAAACGATGCTGCTCGCAGTTCTCTTCACTTTTGGTCACAGGAATTGGCCTCGGAGAGCATACATCCAATGTTTCTCTGCTGTATAGCAAAACAGGAACTCCCTGCCCCAGGAAATAGACAAACTCCAACCCATAGCACCTGTATGGGATGGGATTGCAAAGCTCTTCCATCCTCAGGAACAAGAATTCTATTCTGGTCTCCTGCATGGCAGTACAGAGCAGTCTAGCCCAAGGCCTGGGCCCTGAACAATAGAAGAACATATTTTAGATTGAATTAATGTTACTAAAGCACCATTAAACTTTAGAAGACTGGCATTTTCCAGTCTGCCAGCCAAATAAATAATTACAAAGGTAATTGTGTATAGATGCTTAAGGGTTAATTTCTGTTAAATCATTAATTGTAGTTGAACCTTGACACTATTGCTTATGGCCAGACACTTGCTCATTCATCTTGACTCTACTACTCCTTGAGCTTTCTGCAGAGAAAGAATTCCCTATCTCTGTACATCTTTGATGGGATTCAATTCAAACTAAAGGTGTTTCTAACGCTCCTATTAATCCTAACAGAGACATTCTTTCTGAGAAGGGCTGCTTGGGGAGTTTAGCATTAAAGGAGGCTGAGGCTATCACATATAATAGACTTGGGAAAGTCCAGCCTAACTCCCACCTCCTCATCCTTGCAAATGGTTGGTAGCCCTGCAAGGGCATTAACCACACAAGGACAGAAGTAAACAGAAAATTGTCTTCTCTTCCAAAGGAAGTATTTGCAACCAGGGCCGGTGCAAGGACGGTTCGCACCCTAGGCGAAACGTCCTTGCACCAGCCCTGTGCCCCCCTACCCACGGCAGCTCCTCCCCACCCATGCAGGCCGGCAGCTGAGCCCCCCGCCCACGGCACCCCCCCCCAGCTTCCGGCTCAGCCGCGGAGCCGCGAGGGCTGCAGGCAGCCACGGCCAGTCCCCCCCCGACCTCCCGGCTCAGCTGCGGAGCTGCAAGGGCAGCCGGCAGGCAGTTGCGGCCTTTGCGCCCCCCACCGCCCGGCTTCTGGCTCAGCCGTGGAGCTGGGAGGCAGATGCAGCGAGCCCCCCACCCCCGGTTCCCTAGGCAACCACCTAGGGTAGCCTAGTGCATAGGCGCCAACTCCGTGGCCCAACGCCAGCCCTGGAGTACCCACGGGGAAAAATTGGTGGGTGCTCAGCACCCACTGGCAGCTCCCTGCTAGCCCCAGGGCCCGCCCCCAGCTCACCTCACCACCGTGAGACGTTCCGGGGCCCCGCCCCCGATACCGGGTGACGTTGCGTCAGTGGCGGGGCCCTGCACCCGGCGTCGGGGGCGGGGCCCCGCCACGTCATCCGGCGTTGGGGGCTGACGCCGGAAGTTGGCGCCTGTGGCCTAGTGAGCGCGCCGGCCCTGTTTGCAACAAGTACATTTCCCCCAGAACCAAAAGTCACTATGGGAGATGCCATGGCCATATGATGGTGCAAGAGTTGCTTAAATTCGCTCTGGGCCCAGCCTGAAACCAACTCTTGCTGAATAAATGATGGAGAATCCAATGACAACAGAACATCAGGACTGAGGTTAGCCTCCAGAAGATTGGGTTGGATATTAGGAAAAACTTTTTCACTAGTAGGGTGGTGAAGCACTGGAATGGGTTACCTAGGGAGGTGGTGGAATCTCCTTCCTTAGAGGTTTTTAAGGTCAGGCTTGACAAAGCCCTGGCTGGGATGATTTAGTTGGGTTGGTCCTGCTTTGAGCAGGGGGTTGGACTAGAGGACCCCCTGGGATTCTATGATTCTATGATTGAAGTTGGATTCTCATAGTGAAATGGGCATCAGTGGGAGCCTGGGAGTGGGTGGCAGTGAATCAAGGAGGAAGACGATAAGCCTATGTGCAGAATTTGCACTAGCCTCTATGTCTCAATACCAAACAAACTGTATTAAAAGTGGGATTTTGTCCTGGTATCCAGCAGACTGGATGTGCTTCCTTGTTTAATATAAGGATGTGAGAAATGGACCTAGGACATGAGAGGATACAAAGTGAGCAGCACAGGAATTCCATGGAAGGAAGAGCATTTGTGCACAGGAAGCTTATGAAAAGGTTTTGGTGATAACAGCACAGATTCACATTTTCCTGCAATATTAAAAAGAAATGGAGGCAGATGTGGATTTTTGTCTACATTCCATATTATTTCTGATTCCAATTCTTCATTGCAAACAGAACAGTGGCAGTTTTGCTATTTGACTTTGCTACACTTGTTCAAACATGAGTCATCCTCAGAAACCTAAAGCTCAAGCATTACAATTAATCATTTTGGCCCCAAATATAGCTGAGAGTTTCCCAGGAAAAAAATCCATTTCTCAGCCTAAGGTCATCACTGGGCATTCTCTCCTTTTAGTATTTGCCCCATATGGTGTATTTACTACATAGAGTGACAGAAAAGACTAACACCATCCTGCCCTCCCTGAAATAATCAGAGGTGTTTTGGGTAGTCAGGATCTAACCTGTGGACTGCAGCATGGAAGCTGTGCTTAAGGCTCAAACTGATTCAAATACATTCTTTGGACATACCTTTACAATGTTTGTGACCTATGTTTCCCCGCCCCTCCCCCCACCCTAAGTGAAAAGGTCTCAGTTGCTACAGAACGTGGAAGGATTGCTCAGTCACCATACAAACGAATTGTTCCCAAATACACATTGCTCTGGACACCTCTTAAGACCTCTCTGGGACCCCTTGGCCTTGAATTTAGAAGTCTCTAGGGACCCCTGGGATTACTAACATTTATAAACAATATTTATAGAAATCTTACAGGAAACTGTAACACAAGCTTTCCTGAATCTTTGCATAAACCCTTTTCTGGTGAGATAGTACCAGAACTCAAGAAGTAACACTGATGGGTGTACATGCACACACTGGAACACTCACAATGAGCACGCACACACACACACACACCAGCTCTAAGCACTTACACCAGAATCACTCATACGTAGTTTCAGAATGCTAACACCATCCCCTGCAGCAGTTGAGCTTCCATAAGCCTGTTTTACACACAAAATCAAGAAGTGGCATGGTATGTGGAGTCTCAGTGGCTTGGTGCTGTGGTGAGGAAAGCTAGGGTGCATCCCAGGAAGAGGGATGGGTTCTCATGGGGTGTGATATAGCATTTTGCCATTAGGCAGCAGCAGCTTTCCTCTCTCAGATGGATGATAGTTCGGTATTCCCATGAGGGAATAGGATGTGAATATTCTTGGCAAGTGAGATAGGGAGTTTCCTCCTTAGGCAGCAGACCATGTTTCCTACACTGCATGAGGGTCATGAGGGCTTGCATTTTCTCCATCAGGCAATGGGACACTGGTTCTCAGAGTCTCACGAGCATGTGGTATGGCATGTCCTAGTTAGGCAGCAGGACAGGGTGGCTCATGGGATGTTTTGTAGGCCAGCACTGTGCTCCATACTGTATAGAACATCACACCAATGACCTCTTGTAATCTAAGATAACAATCTTAGACAAGAATTACACTTCAAAAGCACAAGTAGTGGGAACTCAATGTTCTCAGGAACAACAGCCCTTCAAGGAACGGAGGTAACATGGGTGGGGGCCTTGTGGAGGAAGTACACTCCCAACAGGAATATGGAAGGAGAGAGGCATTCAGATACTATGGTGATAAGGGCCATATAAATAGTTAGACAGCTGGGTGGATCTTATTGCATAAGGATGGGGAAGAGGAGCACTCTTTGAAAAACCCTTTTCACCATCAGAATGACAATACTGATACCCCTACCACCAAAGAGTGAAAATCTAAAAAGCCCATCCACAAACCAAAATCCTCCACCCTCCAATCAGAGTTTTTAGTAAAAAAAAAAAAAAAAAAAGAGGGAGATACCAGAGATTTCATAAAGTGCACTAGGACCTTTGCTATCAACAATGATTTTATGTGGAAGGTGCTCAGATACAACATTGATGGGCAGCTACATAAAACCCTAAGACAGATAGACATAGCATTTCTTCCTCCTCAGGCTGCAGCAGAACACGGTATGGGAGCAGGGAGGAAGCGTGGCAGTGGGAATGATACAACTTTCCTTGCTTATGCAGCAGGATACAAGATCACCATGTTTCATAAGGAAAGGAAAACATGGCTCAAGGTTTCCTTCTCCAGCAGCATGACAGGCTCTTGGGGTGGAAATATGGCATTTCCTCTTTATGTGAATAGGAACCACCAGTGAAGCTGCCTCCAGTGCAGATTTCATGTACTTAGTGTGCTATAGCTTACTCATTTTATGAGTAAGGAACACCTGAGAGCCATTTCTTCTCCTATCATACCATTTACATCTCTGCATCTAGGCATATAAGCAACTGGGTGTGGGGGTGTTATTGGGTGCAATAGGTTCTGCTGCAAAGTAAAGATTTAACATATAACAATTCACCTGCATCATTCTGAGCCCTGAGAAAACCCCTGAATTGGGGGCAGTCTCAGCATTTTCTGCTACATAATGGTGTTGTAGGCACAGAAGCTAGTATGTTACTGAAACAGCAAATGGAAAGCTTTAATTAAGGGAAAGAGATTATACACACTGTCACTCATCCATACTTAAAACCAGGGCTGGGAACTGACTGTAAACTGCCACATGGGTGTTTAGATTTTGATCTACCTGGTCAAAGCCTTTACATCCCATATGAAGATCAGGACTAGCCTCCCTCTGGTGCTCACTTTGGAAGCTGACAGCAGGAGACACAGGCCATGCTGAGGTTTTATTCTTGCTAAGAATAAGAGTCACTTTCTGCTGCCTCCTGGCCCAGGAGATAGGGAACAAGATGTGGAGTTCAAGAGACTTGGGTTCTATTTCTCGCTCAACCACTGTCTCACACGGTGATCTCAGCTGTCATTAAACCTCCATGTAAAGTGGGGACAGGGACACTGACCCACCTTTACTGACAGCTTGGAAATTAGTGATTGTGTAGTGCTAAATATCAACTTTGTTTTCCATTAACCTAGCACAGGAAGTCAGAAGGAGACCAGGCCCCTGAGGCTGGAGCCCTTAAAAGTAACCAAAAGCCCGGCTTTGGAAGGACAGGGGTTGGCGGCAGCAAGCTAGAGCCCACAGGAACAGCACTAATTGCTGAGCAGGGCTAACAGCTCAACAAAGAGGCAGAGGATGAGTTGCTGACCAATTCATCAGAGGGGCAATGAGCAAGGGAAGGTAACTTTTGATCCCCAAAAGGTCCCAAATCCTTTGCCTAGCATGGATATGGCAATGTAGCCTCACAGCTTCATTCTCCAGTGGGTTGCATGTACCTCTCTGACACAATATTCCTAATTCTACCTCCCACAGCCACAGTCAGAGAATAGAGAGTGCATGAGGCCATTGGTGGAAGGAGCTGAGGACGACAGTGTGTTGCTGCTATTCCAGGCAATGGAGCTGGCACCACCACTCTATTCAGCTGCTCTCTGCACTGGTAGTAAAGTTGCCCTCCATGCTCCACTAGTGTCTATAAACTCATGTTTGCAACTACCCAGCCAGGACACCGATTTTTAGATACCCAGCTTGGGAAGCCCAAGTTGGGGATCAATAGAGCTGAAAGAGGGTGAATTTTACTCTCAAGAGTGACAGTATCTTATCTGCTATCCCACTCTGTACTTTCTACTATACACACTTACAGTGATGCTAGCCTGACCTTCAATGATAAAAATGAAAGCTGCAGAACAGTGATAGTATTTGATAGATAACAGACTAATGCAATTCATATTCAAAAGGCTATCATAAAGGAATTTTAAGGCTAAAGAGTGAAGCACTCATGGGTCAGAAAGGGACAGTTAAGGCTATGCATTCAACTCGGCCGCTAATGTGGCTGTGCACAGATTACAATGCAGTATTTAATTGCATGATTACATACCAATTTTCCCAGAGAACGACTGCCCCTTTCAACATACAGAACTGATCGTGCACAGTGAATGAAGCAGCTCTTTCATGCTTATTTTTTATTATAATTGTTCAGTGTGTGGTTCCTTTCCCCATACACTGCACACCAGCCAACTCCTCCACAAAGACAGGAAAAGAGCCTCTGCCTTATTCACTGGATAAACTTACCTCCTTCAGTTCACACTGTCCAGCTTCTGGAGTGAGCAAGGCAGAGGTCTTGTGGAAAGTGATAGTATAAGGATCATGTAATTAGAGTTTATATGGAAATTAATATGCATAAAGAAGGCAATGGGGAGTGGGGGTCGGAAGTAGAATGTGGGCTGCCTTGCCCTTGGTATTCCCAGACTTGAGTCCTTCACAGTTTTTTAACACAGCATTTGATATGGAGATTTTTAGGTTAAAAAAAATAACAAAAAACTGATTAAATCTGATAATGCAAAACTACTTACTATATACAGCATAATTGCCCTGTCCAAGTCTTTTCTATATTGGACAGAACAGGCTCCTTCACAGTCAAGTCTCTTTCCAAATGCACCTCCACGCATCATTCTATATAATAAAAAGTGCCTCTTCACTTTTTTATGCAGTTCCAGATCACAAAATGGTAAGAGATTGTATCCTGAATGAAAATTTTCACTTAGGATAGATACACATGCAAGTGCAGTAGCAGTGGAACATTGGCAGATAATTAGTAATTAAGAAAAAAATACAATGCACATGCACAAAATTAAGTTTGTAAATCTTAATGCCTCAGCCAAATCAAAAAGGACTTTCACCAGACCACCTTATCTATTACTTAGGGCTAGCATCCCTGATAAATTACTAGATTCTTCCCCAGCCTACCAAGACATTAGAACTGGTCAGTATGCTTGGTTGTAGCTGTTTTTTTTAAATGGCAAAAATTTTATCCCTTTGCTCTTTGTATTTGAAAGAGATGAGCTTTTCATAAAATGTATGCCCAGGCCAAGAACAAATGTGCAAAATTTCAGCCCAAAAGGTGGCAGTCTTGACAAAGTTATAAGCAATTGAAGAAAGCTACAGAGGTGTTCCTATACACTGCCGACAATGTAACAATTTAGGTGTTTAGGCTAAGAGCTTTGCCATAGTGTTAGACGTGAGAAAATAGGCTACAGAAATGGGGGGAAATCCATCCTCCTAAAATACAGAGAGCATGGTCTTTAATAGGCAGGAAAGCTCCTTTGGCAGCTAATCTCAGTGAAAAATCAAGGCCACCAAATATTCATCTTCAAGACATTAGTCAAGTGATAACAGTGATATGTGGGGCCCTACTCATCTTCTGGATCTCCCCCACACCAAGAGACATTAGGAAAGATCTACCGATGGCTACAGGTTAGGATGTGTTTTCACCCAGAGGAGGGGGGATCCCTTCAGCTATTCTCAACATATTGGTGTCCAGTATAGCTTGCACTGACTCACCTCACCTCAAAGGTTTTGTTTTAGGTCAGTGCTACTGATGTCCAACCCCTTCATTACATACCCCATATCCAAATGTATTTCTGGCTTGAATCTTACATGTTGCTCAGGTTCCAGGAGACTGATGGATTTGGCACATTGTTAAATACATGAAGAGTTGTTCAAGGGCTGGAGTGAGATGCAGCAGAAGGATTGATCAATCCCAATACTGTATTTTTTCCCCCCAACTGAAGAATGGAGTCCTGGTATCAGGATAATGAAGTTTTCATACTTTAGTTATTTGTAAACTCTCACGCCCTGTGGATTGGCTCTCCTGGAGCCTTCTGAGTTGGGATAGAAGGGCCTCTAGATTTGTTCCACCTCACAGTTACTCAAGTAAGTCTGCAGACTGCATTGAGCCAGGTTTTCCAGTGTCATCTGTTAGAATGAAAGAATTTGTCAGATTAGTTCTAGGGTAACTAGCATCGAGCTGCCGTAGAGTTCAGCTATTAGGTGTAAATGTAACATCCTCACAGTCCACCCAACACATTGCCAGGAGAGGCTCATTGGCCCCTGCATTGCCTCACACACACCCCCTTTGACATCATCCATACAGGAATTGGATTGGACTATGGAATCCAAATTAAAATTCAAGCAATTCTGGAGATGGGACCACAAACTCCAGGAGTGCCAAGCAGTCAGTTCTCCAACAGAGACACTTGTATATACTCCAGCACGCACACACGCACCTGCACACGCACACACATATCCTCCTAGCCACTGTGGAGTCTCAGCTCCCTCCCTGCTCTTCCTTCCCCCTGAAAAGTAAAGAAAGCTGTTCATCCTCACTTCCTGAGAGTCCATCTGCAGCATATGCTGGAACCCTGACACAATCCCACTCGTCCTACAAGTCAATCATGAATGAAACTGGAAAGCCTCAGCCACATATTGCTTCAGTCCCCTTCCCTACGAGAATGCGCTTCAATTACGAAGGAACTGGTACCAGCCACTTTGCTACAGGCACTTCCTACCAATCATTCCCCTCAGTAGCTTCAGGAGGATTCCCAGGCTGATGTAAGACATTTTCGGGAGCTCTCCACCCCAAATGGAACTTCAGTGGCCCCATCCTGAATATTTGTTCCAGCCCCTGCGCAAGGGATGGCTCTAACCCTAATTAACCAGCGGACCAAATTTGGTGATGAATCCCGGTCCTGTGCCACCTGAGGGACATTGTGCACATGTTAAGAATAATAATAATCAGTTCTTCCTATTAGGGTTATGTAGAGAGGGGATCCCAAAGCAACAGGCTATGTACAGATAGATCAGCATTCTCTCCAACAGAGAGACGAAGACTAAATAATTCCTGAGGATATGCATCCTCCACTCCACATGCTGAATCCCTGCCACCCCCTCGCCTTGGAATGAGCTCTACAAAGAAGTAGCTGTTATGTACATGTATCTCAGCTCCCTTCCTTTGGAAAGTGTCCCTTCAAAGTGACAGGCAAATCCTCGGACAGATGGGTCGGGGTGTCCTTAGGCTGACTCCCCAGCAGCAATGGCGCCTGCAGCTTTCTTCTTGGGGCGAGTTTTCACGCTCTTTAGTGGAGGCTGGAAAAGAAAACAGAGAAACTATCAGTTCATGTAGGGCACAAATACAGAGGAGAAAGGAGGGGGAGCACAGATCAACAACACAGCAAGGAGGGTTGTCAGAACACAAGAAGTCTATTCAATCCAATATGCTGACCCCTTAAACATGGCTGAAGGGACACAGTCTGCTCAAAAATCTAACTTTTTTTTTTTGGTAAGTGCCACTGTATAGTCATTAAGTTTTCTGTTGTTTCAGTGGGTCTTTCACACAGCAACAGGGAATGAAAAATATTTTAAACCATAGGAAAAAACAAGAATCAGCAGGGGGCCTTGAGACTAGAGGTGGCTTGTGGGGGGGGGGGGGGGGGGCGCGAAGAGGGAGACTAGGTTTCAAATCGATCATTAGTCTCTATTCCAACATTTCTGGTTCTAAATAGTACCCCCAATCCTGCTCTTCCAGAAAGAGAGCCATTAATGTCTTGAACTAGTTTATACACTCTGCTTCAATTGCCTAGCTTATTCCAAATCCTTAGGGAGGGGAGTGGATTCAGTGAGTTGTGAAGACTTGACACCATTGACAGAGCTGAGAAGTTGCCCAAAGCATGTTTCTGAAAAAGTGTCTTAGAATTTCCACAACAAAAGAACAGAAATCGGTCTTTCTTCAGAACTTTCACGTCCAAGCAGAAGAAACACGTTTTCCTGAAAAGCACCTTGTCTTCTATATCCATCATGAAGCAGCAGAAGAGGGCACAGTCCCTATTTCCTTTCCCCCCACCCGTCACACTTTACAGATCATCTTTAACACCCATTAATAGGAGAATTGCAATAGAATCTGGCCCTCTGGCTTCGCAGCAGTTTATGCTCACTGTTCTAGGCCACAGGGCCTTTTAGGGAAGAGAGCAGGAGGATCAAGCCAGAGGAGCTTCTAGGATCAGAAATTCAGGCAGATTTCAAGCATCTCATCAGACCACGCATTTTGCCCAGCAGGTAACTAAACACCCAAGTATGCAGCATACCCAGTCTTAATATTGTAGTTTAAACGTTAATGCAATGTTACTACAGGTGGTGCAATTCAAACTATCAATCCATCACTAAATGTTTCAAAGTTTAGCAGCTTGAGTTAGGCTGAGCAAAAAATGGCCCCCACCTTTATAATAGGAAGAAACAACGTATTTAACATTTGTAATCCAAATTATGATGGTGGGGAGACCTTCAGCAAGAGCCCAAGCCTGGAGAGTTTCAGCTCAAAAAACCAAAAGTTTCAGAGTTAAGAGCATCTGAAAAGAGGGGGTTAGAATGGAAACTATATTGGGCATAAATGCACCCAATTCTAGTGTGTGGCTAGGCTTAGAGATGTGACTGAAGGATGGAAGGCATAATAACCATCCACTCCTATCTGAAAAAAGGCCAAAAGGGGAGTAACAGGATCAAGTTATTTATCTAGGGCATTTCTAAGACTCAAAACACAGGCTGGATCTATCAGTAAAAGTTTCCTGACAGCAACTGTCCCAGGGAAGTGGGAGGCTCATTGTTTCACATCCCTGATCATCTTGGCTAAGAGCCTCTGATGGACCTATCCTCCATGAATTTATATTTATCTACTTCTTTTTTTAACCCATTTATAGTTTTGGCCTTCACAACATCCCCGGACAATAAATTCCACAGGTTGACTGCATTGTGTGAAGAAGTACTTATGTTTGTTTTAAACCTGCTGCCTATTAATTTCATTGGGTGACTCTTGGTTTTTGTATTATGTGAAGGAATAAATAACACTTCCCTATTCACTTTCTCCACACCATTCATGATTTTATAGACTATCATATTCCCCTTAGTCTCTTTTCTAAGATGATCAGTTCCATTCTTCTTAATCTCTCCCTCATATGGAAGCTGTTCCATACTCCTAATTACTTTTGTCTCTCTTCTCTGTATTTTTTTCCAATTCTACTATATCTTTTTTGAGATCGGGCGACCACAGCTGCATGCAGCATTCAAGATGTGGGCATACCATGAATTTATATAGTGGCTTTATGATATTTTCTGTTTTATTCTCTGTCCCCTTTTGTTGGCTTTTTTTGACTGCTATGGCATATTGAGCAGATGTTTGCAGAGAACTATCTATGATGACTCCAAGATCTCTTTCTTGACCGGAAACCTAATTTAAACCATCGTTTTTATGTACAGCTAGGATTATGTTTTGCAATAGGCATTACTTTTCACTTACCAACACTGAATTTCATCTGCGATTTTGTTGCCCAGTCACTCAGTTTAGTGAAGTCCCTTTGTAACTCTTCACAGTCAGCTTTGGATTTCACTATCTTGAGTAATTTTGTATCATCTACAAACTTTGCCACCTCACTCTGTTTACTCCCTCATTTATTAATATGTTGTACAGATCCTTAGGGGATCCTGCTATCTACCTCTCTTCACTGTGAAAACTGACCTTTTATTCCTACCCTTTGTTTATCTTTTAACCAGTTACTGATCCATGAGAGGACCTTCCCGCTTATCTCATGATCACTTGCTTTGCTTAAAAGCCTTCGGTGTGGGACCTTGTCAAAGGCTTCCTGAAAGTCCAAGTACAATACTGTATCACTCCTGTTCACATGCTTGTTGACTCCCTCAAAGAATTCTAATAGACTGGTGAGGCATGATTTCCCTTTACAAAAGACAAGTTGACTCTTCCTCAACATATCGTGAGCTATGCATCTGATAATTCTGTTCTTTACTATAATTTCAACTATACAAACCAGCTCACCTCAGCTTTTGTCATTTTCTTAGGAACTTTGAGGCTCTGGGTGCGTTTCGGTGTTTTGTCTCCTGCATCCTCATCTGAAGGTTCTGTTCTAGAATCAGACTGGGCCCCATTTGACCTTTGAGACACACTGGCCTCTTCTCCTGAGGAGTAACAGGAAGCAGCTAAGGACGAGAAGAAAACAAAAACACCTTTTATACGTTTCAGTACCAAGTCCATCCAAAAGGGGCTCCCAATCAGGACTGTCAGGAGGGGAGAGAGGTGTCAGGAGCTCTTACTCAGGGTTTGGGGGATACACCCAAGAGTGTACAAACATGCCCATAATCTGGGAAGGACCGGGAAAATGTAGACGACTCATGCCCCCTAACCAGGGTGGACTGATTTTCATCATGATTTAAATCAGCAAGCAGGAAATCTTGATTTAAATAATCAATTTTACTCATTTTGCATTTTTACCTTTTAGTTATTTTCCTAAAGAGGGGTTGATTCTCATTGATTGGTAACCATTAAAACACAACTGTACACTAAAATTGGTACTTTTGCTAACAGGAAGATATTCTATAGCTATACACATTTACTTTAAGCAGCTACCGTTTAAAACATTTTTCAGACTCTTAATTTTTACATTCTTTTATGTTAGAAAATAGTGAATGATGCACTTCTTATTTACTAGAGGATTGATTTTACTTGCTGTTTTTGTGCATTTTGAATAGAACTTGACACAAGTCACATTTAAGAAAGCTACCTTAAATGTACTGGATACACACAAAAAAGGTTTATCATGTGTTTTGCATTTGAAACTGATTAAGCAAAGAAGGAAGGTATTATCTGTAATTTGTGAATTGATCTATTGTTTCTGTTCACCATGTCCTTCAAGATTTTAGAATCAGTAGAGCTCATACTCTAACCCCCAGTTTGTACTCTTAGATTAGAAAAGGAAAACAAGCTTTCCTGCTTTTGCACTTTCCTATTGTTTTTTTAACCTTGAAGGAACTAGACATTGAACGGCACTCATTGAATAAACCGCAATGAAGAGAATTCTCTTCGTACCTCCAGAAGAGGCTACTACTGAAAAAGCTAGTTTAGCACTTAAAAAACAACAACTGTGGTTCCAGGTCATAGCCGGCAACTTCCACCAGTTCAGTGATGTGGCATTCTTTAAAACTTTGGCAGTGGACACGTATTGTATGAACATTTTTTCATGAATTTAAATGACTAATGTCTAAACTTACTATAATCTATTAATGTAGGCTGTCATATTTTCAAATTTAATTTTAAATAGATTTTTAAAATAAAAAAAAATCCAGGGATGACAGCAGATTCATCTGGAAGGGAACTCACTCCAAAAATCTCTTTCCCCCAAGTAACAGGCAACTCATACTCCTGTGTTACATGCAGCATTCAAAACATAAAATCCAAAGCTTTGGTAGCACTTACCACTATCTTGAAGCCTCAATACCCTCCCCTTACCCCAGTTGTTCAGGGCCTCATAGAACGGCCTAAGAGGAGTACTGTGTACCTGAATCCTCAATGGTTTCAAGGCCACTAGTGGAGGTGCGCAGCTGTGGCTTGGGACTCCGTAGATGCACAGTATCTTCATCCCGGATCAGAGTCAAGTCCTGCATGCTGAAACTCCTCAGCTTCTCAGACAAAACTCCCTGACCCTAACAGGACACAAGTGTTAGTGCCATGGATACCTATACATGGCTTCAGTCATCTGGGATTCTTCACAGAGACAAATTGGAAGGAGAGGGAAAATGTCCCATTCCCCACAAAGAGACTCAAAAGGAAGAGACAGGCATGCTCCAGAAGCCAACAGGAAAGAAGATTGCCCCAGGGCAATCTCCCCCTAAGCCCCTCCCCAAGCTGAAGTGCTGTGTGAAGAATAATGCAAACTGGAGGAAGGCAGGAGGAGAGCGAGGTCAGCAGCCCCCACCAGCTTCCCTCCAAGCCAAAAGGGAATCAGCTGGAGGGACACAGCAACAGGAACTGAAATAGTTTTAAAAAAGAAATTTGATAACTTTATGAATGGGATTATATGACACAGTTGCCTATGATAGCAGGACAATGCACTTGATGACCAAGGAGGTCCCTTTCAATTCTATGTTCCTATGGAAGTTATCCTGCTGGGGGCAGACTGGTGTCTCAGAGGCTAAAGAAGTGGATGCAGCACACAGTTGTGTTACCTTTGCAGCTGCAGTAACTGCTGCATTGGCAGCCAAGTTTAAACCTTTCTTGCCAACTCGCATCATGGTTTCATAGCTCTTGTCACGGGCCTGGGTAATATACTCATCAATCTCCTAGGAAAGAAGTGGGGAAACCCAACATTTAGATTCCTGGTTACAAGTATGGACAGAGATCCTCCCCATTAAAAACCAAAAGCTCATCAGGCACCTTTCTCCAAGACTAATGGCATCAGCTACTGGGCATTACTTCTGTCACCCATGTCACTGCCATCCCTCTGCCATTTACAGCAGGCTTGCATCCAGTGGAGGGTTGCATTTGCAACTTGTCAAAAAGCAGTGACTTTTATCTAATTTACATAAGAGGGAACAGAGGATAGCTGCACCCACCAAAAAGATGAAGTTACAGCCTGCAGAGGCCACAGGTTCTAGAATGCATGGCTTCCATCTTGATTCAAAAAGTCCAACTGCTGGAGCAGTCCATGCGGGAACCCATCACATCTGCAAGCCACACATCTATACTAAAAATTACAGCTACTACAGGTCACATTGCAATACTCCACAGGGTGCACTTTGGCCACCTTGCTTTAGAGAAGTAACACATCCTACATCCTCTGTAGGCAGCACAAATATGACTTGATGCATCAGGATCTTTATTATGGTCTAAATAGGTCAAAAGTCATGCAACTTCCAGGGCAGGTCAATAGCCATGGCAATAGAAAAGTACCTTCTCTTTATTGGAGAGCGTTGGGTGCACAAACTTCCTGTAGAGGACACTGGAGCCCTTGGTGTAAGGAGAGAGCAGCCAGATCACAAATGCGATTTTCAACTCGAAATAAAATGGAAACCTGAGAGAGATGGAGAAGCTGGAATCAAGAGCAGGTCAGAGACAGATACAGATAGTCCAAAGTGGAAAATAGATAGGATTAGTAAAGAGAAGATTCAGAAATGGAACAGAATCAACATGACATGGCCAGCAATGGAACAGAGTCCTTCCTGAACCTCTGGGACACACCTCCTAGAGGCCTGTCTGGGTATGTCTCCATAGACTTGGGTTTGTAGCTGTGTAGACAGTGTTTGTAGCTGCGGCTCAGGCTGGAGCTCAGGCTCTGAAGCCCACCAGGCATTTATGACTAAGTCACAGCTTCCAGCCACAATGACTACAAAAAAAGTCCTTGAGTGGAGAGGACCCTTCCTCCTGTATCCCACAGCTGCTGATCCTAGAAGAGTGTCTGAGAGCTTTCCCTCCTTTCCCCATATGAAATGAACAGCCAGGATACTCACCAGGAAAGAACAATATCTGTGAGTGTTTCTGCTGTGGTGAAGAAGGCAAACACAATCCAATACATCATCCACTTCACCTGTAAAAGGACAACTATTCCATTAGAAACCAAAAAACACAAACATTAGGATACAACCCAAAAAATGGGATTTCTTCCTTGTCAAATGACTTGGCACATCAAGATGTTAATTTTATCCAAAGGATGAGGGTATGTATCAGTAATTTAGGATAGAACACATTAAATGGATGTCATAATTATCCATAAAACATGAAATTATGAATACGGGAAATAGTCAGATAAGGTTAACCTTAAAAAAAAATCCAAACAAATTAAGATATGCAAATACATAGTTAGGAACACTCAAACAACCTTAACTCTATTATGTAGTGACACCATGAAAAAAACAAATTATTATAGCATTTTAACATTTGTAGTCCCAAACTAGATCAAGACTTTTTGACTGAACATTAGATTTTCTTTTTGCCATAAATCACATGATGTTTGAATTTCCTTCTAATTTTAACTTAGACCCTGAATTTCCTGGATTTGTCATGCTTGGAGATATATACAGTACTACAGGCTACTTTTACTCTAAATTACCAATATGTACTCTAAACCTTAATTCCATCTTTGATGTAGTTTGAGAATTTTCATTTTAATTAAAAGTTTTATAAGTGAACATTGAACAAGAAACCCATAGAAACTGTTACCATGTGATATTTCTGGTGAATTTTTATTTTAACTTTTAGGGACATATTTCCCTGTGGATCCTGCTTTTTGACACTCTGGAGCTAACAAATTTTCCCCTCCCTGTTAAATTTGTGCACTGGGTAATTTTTGAAAAGACATATTTAGGATTCATGATCACTTTTTGCTATTGTTCAGTCTCTAACAGATATTCTTTCAGTTATAAAGAATAAAGTTTTCTCCTTCAGAGAAACTCACAAAGTGTTGCCCTTTTTCAAAGTTATCACTAACTCCCATTGTTTCCAATAGGAGAAAAGTCAAGATGCCCTCCTGTGTTGTCAGGAGGTAGAGAGAAGCACTGCAAGAAGCACATAAATGGAGGCAGTGGCCATCTTTGCTAAAAGCAACTTGTAGTCTCACTGCCTCTGAGAATAATGGCAGATGGTATCCATTGTGAAATAGGGGAATTCTATGTGGAATTATGCGCTGAAGTTTACATTTTCCTTTCTGATGAAGAAGTTTGAAGAGTGTCATTAAGATCATTTGGGAGAAAGAAAAATAAGATCTGATACAGGATGCTAAATTTCTTAAAGACCCACCTTAATTTTATTTTATTTCAAACTAATTAATGGATTTACTTGTAAAGTCTTAGAAAATTCATCCTATGCTCAACAGGTAAGTGCTGTAATCTTGGAGAAAAATATAGCATATCCTTATACATGAGAGTGAATTTCTGCAAACCTCAACTCAGCCTTAACTATGGAGCCACAGCTGACAGACCTCCACAATGTACTGAATACCACTGGTCTCAATATAGAACTTTAGGGTGTCCCCCTTAACTTTTTGTCATATTGCAAACTGGCCATTTATTTGACATCCCTAGCCTCTATTTGCCAGAAGTTGGGAATGGGTGACAGGGGATGGATCAGTTAATGATTACCTCTTCTGTGCATTCCCTCTGAAGCACTTGGCATTGGGAGGGTTGCCAGGTGTCCGGTTTTTGACCAGAACACCCAATCAAAAAAGGACTCTGGCAGCTCCTGTCAGCACCACTGACCAGGCCATTAAAACTCCAGTTGGCAGTGCAGTGGGGCACACAGGCTCCCCGCCCAGCTCCACGTGGCTCCCAGGAAGCGGCCGGCATGTCCGGCTCCTAGGTGGAGGGGCGGCCAGAGAGGCTTCATGCGCTGCCCTCGCCCGCAGGTGCTGCCCTGAGCACTGGCTCCGCAGCTCTCATTGGCCGGGAATCTCAGCCAATGGGAGCTGTGAGGGCAGCGCCTGCAGACGGAGACAGCGTGTGGAGACCCTGGCCTCACCTCCACCTAGGAGCCAGAGGGACATGTTGCTGCTTCCCGGGAGCTGCCTGAGGTCAGCACCGCCCAGAGCCCGTACCGCCTCCCGCACCCCAACCCCCTGGCCCCAGCCCGCTCCCATATCCCAAACCCAAACCCCGAGCCCCCCCACCCCCACTCCAAACCCCTCGGCCCCAGCCCGGAGACCCCTCTTGCACCCCAAACCCCGCATCCCTAGCCCCACCCCAGATCCCACACCCCCAGCCAGAGTCCTCACCCCCTCCCACACCCAACCCGCTGCCCCAGCTTGGTGAAAATGAGCAAAAGGGAGGAGGGATGGAGTGGGTGGGGCCTCGGAGAAGTGGTGGGGCAGGGCCTCGAGGCAGGGGCAGGGTAAGGGTGTTCGGTTTTCTGTGATTAGAAATTTAGCAACCCTAGGCATTGGCTGCTGTTGGAAGGTAGGATACTGGGCTAGATGGACCCCTGGTCTGACCCAGTATGGCCATTCTTATTTTCTGATAGATCTTCAAAATTAATTCCTCAATAGCCCCTTGCAAGAGGCTTTATCAAAGCCATTCTGAAAGCTCAAATTAAGTTATAGTGACTGATTCTCCTTTACCCACTATTTTGTTGACTCAAAATTCTACATCAAAGACTCACAGTTTTCCTTTAAAGAAACTGGGCTGCTTCATCCCAATCATTACCCACCCCCCACCCCCAAAGACAGAAATTGTTGGGCCGCACCAGAATAGATGACTTCACACAACTAGAGGGTGCACTGAAGTTAACAGAATCAACATCTGTTAACTGCTTGGACTGTTCAGTGCTGCAGAGGCAGAAGGCAATTGCTTGGTGCGAGAAAAAGCCAGGAGGGACGCTAGGGTCATTGTCTGCAAAAACGGGAAAAAGGACAAGCTGAGTTTGCTACAAACTAGAAGAAAAAGCATCGGGCAAGTGGGTAACAGCGGGACAAGTAAGGTAAATCGGCCATGTAAGACAGGAATTAAAAAAAAGTCAAATGAGCATAGCTAAAAATTCTTCTCTTTTCTCTTTCCTTTGCCAGTGTCCTCTATTTTTTAGACTGAGCTTTTCAAGGTAAAGACTAGTTTTGCATTTTATTTTTGCAGTTTTAAATAATTGGCAGACTGCTAATTGAAAAGAATAAATATAATTGTGTTCTTTAGAGCACCACTCTTTTAGGCACTTTAAAAATTATAAGCCAAAACCCTATACTATAAACATTAAGGTTGCATAGTCAAACATTTAAAAGTTAGAAAAATGACAGTTATTCAGACTGATAGGACAACAACAGCATTTCCTAACTTTCAGGTGCTTGACTTTCCAACAACACATACTTTAAACCTACTTTTATAGAATAACAGATCTCATGCTGGCAATATTAGGATATCCTTGGAATTTCTAAATATTAGAAATGACAATTTTTTAACTCAAAGTGTTGCATCCAACATGGGGGAATTCTATATGAGACCTCATCTTGATAGATAAAGAACTGATAACAGAACTAAAAATTAGTGGCAGCTTAGGTACAAGTGCTCATGACTTGACCACATTTGTTATGTGCCAATGGACTAAAGTCCAAACCAGTAATATCTAATGCTGTAAAAAGACCCAGTTGAAAACAATTATGAGCCAAACAAGTGGGTGTGACAGGGTCGGACTCACCCCTGCGGCGCCTCCTGCTGGTTGTCCTTGGGAATTAGCTCACCAGCCTCTGGAGCGCCCTCTGCAGGCCGGTGATCCGCCTGACCGCTCTGGCCCCATGTCCCTCCCAGGACCCGGTGCCCCTTTAACTGGGGTGCTGCCCCCTAGCAATACCCCCAGATCTGGGTCTCCTCTCCCCAGGGGAACCCCAACCCACTATCCCCACCTCGCCTCAGTCGTAGGCTACTGCCAGTCACCAGCTAGCCCCCACGCCCTGGGGCAGACTGCAGTATAAGCCACTCATCACAGGCAAAGGGGGTTTGGACCTGCTGCCTCAGCCTACCTGTGGGCTGCCCCTGCAACCCCAGTACCTAGTTGGGCCTAACCCTAGGCCATAGCCTGGGGTTTTCTCAGGCCGGAGCGCCCCAGCTCCTCTGGTCTTCCCCAGCCCTGCTCCACCCTAGGTACCTGCTCAGGTCCCTGCAGCCAGGCCCTTCTCCCTCTAAAGGCAGAGAGAGAGAGAGAGTCTCTGCTCCAGGCCCACTGCCCTCTTATAAGGGCCAGCTGGGCCCTGATTAACTGGCAACAGCTGTGGCTGCTTTGCCAATCAGATTAGCTTTCACTCTCAGCCCTCTCCCAGGGCTGTTTCCAGCCCCTCAGGGCAGGAGCGGGGTATCCACCCCGCTACAGTGGGGTAATAAAGTAAGGTGGCCACATAACAGTGTTTAGCCCACTGGGTCATCTTCAGTCCATGCATTATGCTTTTCTGGGACAATGGGTAAACATTCTCTCCATAAAAAACAAAAAGTGGGAAAATGTAGTCAGAAGAGAACTTGAAACATAAGCCCATTCATTTAGTTTCTCCGCAATGACTTTATCATCTTTAAGTGCTCCTTTTGTATCTCTATCGTCCAGGGACCCCACTGGTTGTTTAGCAGACTTCCTGCTTCTGGCATATTTAAAAAATACTTTGTTATTATTACCTTTTGAGTTTTTGGCTAGCTGTTCTTCAAACTCCATTTTGGCTTTTCTTATTACATTTTTACACTTAATTTGGCAGTGTTTATGCTCCTCTCTACTTACTTCACTAAGATTTGACTTCCACTTTTTAAAAGATGCCTTTTTATCTCTCACTGCTTCTTTTACATGGTTGTTAAGTCACGGTGGCTCTTTTTTAGTTCTTTTACTGTGTTTTTTAATTTGGGGTATACATTTAAGTTGGGCCTCTATTATGGTGTCTTTGAAAAGCGTCAATGCGGCTTGCAGGGATTTCACTTTAGTCACTTTACCTTTTAATTTCTGTTTAACTAACCCCCTCATTTTTGCATAGTTGCCCTTTCTGAAATTAAATGCCACTGTGTTGGGCTTTTGATGTGTTCGTCGCACCACAGGAATGTTAAATGTTGTTATATTATGGTCACTATTTCCAAGAGGTCCTGTTAAGAGTTACCTCTTGGACCAGATCCTGCGCTTCACTCAGGACTAAATCATGAGTTGATTCTCCCCTTGTGGGTTCCTGTACCAGCTGCTCCAAAAAGCAGTCATTTAAAGTATCGAGGAATTTTGTCTCCGCATTTCGTCCTGAGGTGACATGTACCCAGTCAATATGGGGATAATTGAAATCTCCCAGTATTATTGAGTTCTTTATTTTGATAGCCTCTCTAATCTCCCTTAGCATTTGATCATCACTATCACTGTCCTGATCAGATGGTCAATAATAGATCCCTATTGTTATATTCTTATTAGAGCATGGAATTACTATCCATAGAGATTCTATGGAACATGTGGATTAATTTAAGATTTCTACTTCATTTGATTCTACATTTTCTTTTACATATAGTGTCAAAGGCTTTCTGAAAGAAAATCTGAGACACCACACCTTCTTAAAGGATCCATTAATACTATCAATAATGAGCACGTGCAGAGCATAAGAACACGTAAGAACACAAGAACGGCCATACCGGGTCAGACCAAAGGTCCATCTAGCCCAGTATCCTGTCTTCCGACAGTGGCCAGTGCCAGGTGCCCCAGAGGGAATGAACAGAACAGGTTATCATCAAGTGATCCATCCCCTGTCGCTCATTCCCAGCTTCTGGCAAACAGTGGCTAGCGACACCATCCCTGCCCACCCTGACTAATAGCCATTGAGGGACCTATCCTCCAGGAACGTATCTAGTTCTTTTTTTAACCCTGTTTGAGCCACATGTTCAAGTGCTCAGCACCCATGACTTCAGCCTGATTTTCAGGAGAGCTCTGCTTCCTTATGGGTACCTAAGCATAGACTAGATTTTCAAGCTTGCTCAGTAGCTGCTCCCCCATAACACTTAGCCAAAACGCCTAAAGAGCTCAACACCCAATATGCTGAGCTCTTCTGAAAACCTGTCCCTTTATTCTGGTGCTTAAATGGGAGCTGAGCTCCTTGGAAAATCTGGCCCCAACTGTGTGAGCAGAATTCTGTTGGAAATGTCTAGTAAAGCATTATGGCCAGCATCAGCTAACCTTCACAGGCTTGTGAGGCTGGTATTCTCATTTTACAGATGGGCAAATGGAGATGCAGAGCAGCAAAGTCAGTGTCTGAACTTAGCAAGGCAGAGTCTGAATATACTCCATCCACGCCTAGCCTTGTGGGGCTGGCCTCTAGCTCACCACACACACCCAAATGACAGGAGATATGCTTTGTCCCATACAGAGAAGGGAAAAAAGCTGGTCTCAGGAGGGGGAGGATCTTGGGTGGTATGGTATTCTTGAAAATAGGATGAGAGTCAGGTTGGCGGGTGGGGGGGGTTGCCAGTGGGAACACAACATGGCGACTCACACTTACATATTCTTTTACGTTTTTCGTCTTCACGGCCTTGTAAGAGGAATATGCAGGATATAAAGTGCCGAATATTAGCCTGGAATAAAACAGAGCCCATGAGAACTATTTAGCATTCTTATTCACTTGATGTTCCTCCCCTCAGGGATCTCAACACCTCATCTTAATTTGGTTCCCCGCCCCCCAACCCATCCTTTGATCTCAGGAATAAGATTCAGTTATTGGAGTGCTCACAGCCTGCCTGAGACCACTGCAGGCTTTTACCTAGGGCAGTTCCACCGGCACCAAACCCTCCTTTGATCTAAAAGCTTCGGCTCCGTGAATGTTTTACCACTGTCTCTATCCCCGGGAGTCTGGCGGCTGGGGATGTGGGGGTTACACCACTATGAAACGCACATTGCAAGGCGATTCACCTCAAGACTATTCAGAAACGCGCACTAGTAAATAACGTTGCTGCATTTCATGCAATGGGCACGGTGCCCAAGTGCGAGGCTGGCACGGCTGGCAGCCAGGTTGAAGGGGTTGGCGTTGACCTAGAGAGCTCAGCGCGGGCGGGCCGAGTTGCTGCGCGAAGGGGGTGCTGACAGGGACCCCGTCTCAAATCCCCCCCGGGTCCCGAATAGCCTCCAGAGCCCCCCGCCAGACGCGGCGGATGCCGGCGAGCGGGCTCCGGGCTGCAGAGCGGCTGGGGGCGGTGTCCCTGCGCGGGTGGCGGGGCTCGGAGCTCTCGAGAAAGCGGCGCCTGCACTAAGCCTACGGAGCCTCGCGCCGCAGCCGCAGCCGCGCCGCAGCCACCCCGGCCCCGGCCGGCCCCGGCCCCGGCCCCGCCGCGCCCGCCGCCCGAGGCTGCGGCTGGCTCCGCCATTCTTACAGGTCCCCACAGCCCGGGCTCTGAGGGGCGACCGGCCCCGCTGTGCGACCCGCGGCTCCGCACTCACACCACGAGCCGGGAGATGATCCACGAAACCATGGCGGGGCGGGGCCGGGCCGGCTCGGGCTCCGAGAGCGGCGGGTCCGCAGCAGCCGGCTCCGGGCGGCCGCGGCGGCTTGGACGATCCTTAAAGGGCAGGTTCCTGCAGCAAGTGTGGCCCCACCCCAGGCTCTTAAAGGGTAGGGTCGGCGCGTCGGAGGGAAACTGGGGCCCGAGCATCCCAAGAGCAACGTCTCCTCAGTGCGAACCCGGCGCGGCGCGGCGCGGCGCGTCCCACCTACGCGCCCACCACGCAGCGTCCCCCCCGTACTGTCCGTGACCCCCCTCCGCGCTGCCACACAACCCCCCATAGCCCCCCCTCCGCGCCCCCCATGGCCCCCCCGCGACCCCCCCTCCGCGCACCACACAGCACCCCCCGTGACCCCCCCCTCCACGCCGTCACAGAGGCCCTCCGGTACCCTTCCGCCCCCCCGTACCCTCCCTCTACTCCACCAGACAGCAACCCTCCCCTCTACCCCTCCGAGCCGCCACACAGCGCCCCTCTACTACCCCCTCACCGCTGTGCCCCCCGTGCCCCCTCCACCCAGTGCACCCCCGTGCTCCCCGTCGATGCAGCGCTCCTTGTACCCGCTTCTGCACCACCACACAGCGCCCCCTGTACCTCTCCTCGGTGTTGCCACACAGCACCCCCCACCATACTCCTCCGCACCACGTACCCTCCCCTCCACGCCACCATACAGTGCCCCGTACCCCCCTCCATGCCACCACACAGCGACCTCCAGCCGATATCCCCTCCCCGTGCCACCACACAGCGCACCCCCAATACCCCCCTCCGTGCCGCCACACAGCGACCTCCAGCCGATATCCCCTCCCCGTGCCACCACACAGCGCACCCCCAATACCCCCCTCCGTGCCGCCACACAGCGACCTCCAGCCGATATCCCCTCCCCGTGCCACCACACAGCGACCTCCAGCCGATATCCCCTCCCCGTGCCACCACACAGCGCACCCCCAATACCCCCCTCCGTGCCGCCACACAGCGACCTCCAGCCGATATCCCCTCCCCGTGCCACCACACAGCGCACCCCCAATACCCCCCTCCGTGCCGCCACACAGCGACCTCCAGCCGATATCCCCTCCCCGTGCCACCACACAGCGACCTCCAGCCGATATCCCCTCCCCGTGCCACCACACAGCGCACCCCCAATACCCCCCTCCGTGCCGCCACACAGCGACCTCCAGCCGATATCCCCTCCCCGTGCCACCACACAGCGCACCCCCAATACCCCCCTCCGTGCCGCCACACAGCGACCTCCAGCCGATATCCCCTCCCCGTGCCACCACACAGCGCACCCCCAATACCCCCCTCCGTGCCACCACACAGCGACCTCCAGCCGATATCCCCTCCCCGTGCCACCACACAGCGACCTCCAGCCGATATCCCCTCCCCGTGCCACCACACAGCGCACCCCCAATACCCCCCTCCGTGCCGCCACACAGCGACCTCCAGCCGATATCCCCTCCCCGTGCCACCACACAGCGCACCCCCAATACCCCCCTCCGTGCCGCCACACAGCGACCTCCAGCCGATATCCCCTCCCCGTGCCACCACACAGCGACCTCCAGCCGATATCCCCTCCCCGTGCCACCACACAGCGCACCCCCAATACCCCCCTCCGTGCCGCCACACAGCGACCTCCAGCCGATATCCCCTCCCCGTGCCACCACACAGCGCACCCCCAATACCCCCCTCCGTGCCGCCACACAGCGACCTCCAGCCGATATCCCCTCCCCGTGCCACCACACAGCGCACCCCCAATACCCCCCTCCGTGCCACCACACAGCGACCTCCAGCCGATATCCCCTCCCCGTGCCACCACACAGCGACCTCCAGCCGATATCCCCTCCCCGTGCCACCACACAGCGCACCCCCAATACCCCCCTCCGTGCCGCCACACAGCGACCTCCAGCCGATATCCCCTCCCCGTGCCACCACACAGCGCACCCCCAATACCCCCCTCCGTGCCGCCACACAGCGACCTCCAGCCGATATCCCCTCCCCGTGCCACCACACAGCGACCTCCAGCCGATATCCCCTCCCCGTGCCACCACACAGCGCACCCCCAATACCCCCCTCCGTGCCGCCACACAGCGACCTCCAGCCGATATCCCCTCCCCGTGCCACCACACAGCGCACCCCCAATACCCCCCTCCGTGCCGCCACACAGCGACCTCCAGCCGATATCCCCTCCCCGTGCCACCACACAGCGACCTCCAGCCGATATCCCCTCCCCGTGCCACCACACAGCGCACCCCCAATACCCCCCTCCGTGCCGCCACACAGCGACCTCCAGCCGATATCCCCTCCCCGTGCCACCACACAGCGCACCCCCAATACCCCCCTCCGTGCCGCCACACAGCGACCTCCAGCCGATATCCCCTCCCCGTGCCACCACACAGCGCACCCCCAATACCCCCCTCCGTGCCACCACACAGCGACCTCCAGCCGATATCCCCTCCCCGTGCCACCACACAGCGACCTCCAGCCGATATCCCCTCCCCGTGCCACCACACAGCGCACCCCCAATACCCCCCTCCGTGCCGCCACACAGCGACCTCCAGCCGATATCCCCTCCCCGTGCCACCACACAGCGCACCCCCAATACCCCCCTCCGTGCCGCCACACAGCGACCTCCAGCCGATATCCCCTCCCCGTGCCACCACACAGCGACCTCCAGCCGATATCCCCTCCCCGTGCCACCACACAGCGCACCCCCAATACCCCCCTCCGTGCCGCCACACAGCGACCTCCAGCCGATATCCCCTCCCCGTGCCACCACACAGCGCACCCCCAATACCCCCCTCCGTGCCGCCACACAGCGACCTCCAGCCGATATCCCCTCCCCGTGCCACCACACAGCGCACCCCCAATACCCCCCTCCGTGCCACCACACAGCGACCTCCAGCCGATATCCCCTCCCCGTGCCACCACACAGCGACCTCCAGCCGATATCCCCTCCCCGTGCCACCACACAGCGCACCCCCAATACCCCCCTCCGTGCCGCCACACAGCGACCTCCAGCCGATATCCCCTCCCCGTGCCACCACACAGCGCACCCCCAATACCCCCCTCCGTGCCACCACACAGCGACCTCCAGCCGATATCCCCTCCCCGTGCCACCACACAGCGACCTCCAGCCGATATCCCCTCCCCGTGCCACCACACAGCGCACCCCCAATACCCCCCTCCGTGCCGCCACACAGCGACCTCCAGCCGATATCCCCTCCCCGTGCCACCACACAGCGCACCCCCAATACCCCCCTCCGTGCCGCCACACAGCGACCTCCAGCCGATATCCCCTCCCCGTGCCACCACACAGCGCACCCCCAATACCCCCCTCCGTGCCACCACACAGCGACCTCCAGCCGATATCCCCTCCCCGTGCCACCACACAGCGACCTCCAGCCGATATCCCCTCCCCGTGCCACCACACAGCGCACCCCCAATACCCCCCTCCGTGCCGCCACACAGCGACCTCCAGCCGATATCCCCTCCCCGTGCCACCACACAGCGCACCCCCAATACCCCCCTCCGTGCCACCACACAGCGACCTCCAGCCGATATCCCGTCCCCGTGCCACCACACAGCGACCTCCAGCCGATATCCCCTCCCCGTGCCACCACACAGCGCACCCCCAATACCCCCCTCCGTGCCGCCACACAGCGTCCCCTGTGACCCTCCCACCGCATCCCCACATCCCCCCTCCACGCCGTCACACAGCGACCCCCCGGTACCCTTCCCCGTCGATACAGCGCTCCCTTGTACCCGCTTCTGCACCACCACACAGCGCCCCCCTGTACTTCTCCTCGGTGTTCCCACACAGCACGCCCACCCCCAGTACTCCTCCGCACCACATACCCTCCCCTCCATGCCACCACACAGCGACCTCCAGCCGATATCCACTCCCCATGCCACCACACAGCACACTCTCAATACCCCCATGTGTGCCGCCACACAGTTCCCCCATACTCCCTATCTGTACCACCACAGAGCACTCCTGCCCCAGTATTCCTCTGCACCACATACTGCCCCCTCCGCGCCACCATACAGCACCCTGGTACTCCCCTATGCACCACCATACAGCAAACCTCCCCGCCCCCGGGTATACTCTCCCCATGCTGCCACACACTGCACCCCCAGTACCCCAATCTGTGGTGCCACAGTGCCCCCCATACTCTCCCTCTGCCCCACCACACAGCGCCCCTCCAGTACCGTACCTCTCTGTCACCAGAGCACCCCCCATACTGTCCCTCCCCATGCTACCACACAGCGCCCCACACTACCCCTCCATGTCACCACAGTCGTGTCCCCCCCAGTACCCTTCTGCATCACCACAGAGCGCCCTCTGAACCCTCCCTCCCCATGCCATGAGGCAGTATACACCTGATACACCCCTCTTTCTCCTCCGTGCCCTACACAGTACCTCCAGTACCATACCCCGCTCTGCGCCACCATGCAGCACCCCCCCTCGGTAGTGTACCCCTCCCCACACCACCCCTTCCCTCCTCTGGGATACCTACGCCACTCTACCACACAGCACCTCATTCCGCCTCCAGGATACTCTCCGTGCCACCACACAGCACTCCCTATACTGCTCTGTGCAGCAACCCCCATATCGCCCCATGCTACCACACAGCACCCCTCCCCCTTGGCTATTGTCCACATCACTGCAGAGCCCCTTGCCCTTAGATACTCCTCTGTGCCACCACACAGCGCCTGTTCCCTTGTATTCCCCCCACCCCGCACCAATACACAGTGCTCCTCTAGGAACCCCTCCTCCCCCCACATACCTTTCCATTCCACAGTGCTCCCAGTATCTCCCCTCCATGCTACCACACAGTGCCCCTTCAGGGATACCATGTCAATGTATACATTTACATTTAGCCATATTAAAATGCATGTTTGCTTGCACCGAGTTTACCAAGCAACCCAGATCACTCTGTGTTAGGGGCCTGTCCTCTTCCTTATTTATCATTCCCCCAATTTTTATGTCATCTGCAAACTTTATCAGTGATGATCTTATGTTTTCTTCCAGGTCCTTGATAGGGGGCTACTATAGATCACCAGATCAGACAAAGGAAGTGGATGATGCATTTCAAAAACAAATACCCAAAACACAAGACCTGGTAATTACGGGGGACTTTAACTACCCAGACATCTGTGGTAGAAGTAATACAGCAAAGCACAATTTCCAGTAAGTGCTTGGAATTTATTGGGGACGCTTTTTTGTTTCAGAAAGTGAAGAAACAGGACAGCCATTTTTTACATGATTCTGACCAACAGGGCAGATGGGTTGTAAATCTGAAGGTGGAAGGCTATTTGGGCAAAAGTGATTATGAAATGATAGATTTCATGATTCTAAGGCAAGCAAGAGGTGAGAGCAGCAGAATAAGGACAAGGACTTGATAATTAATATAAATCAGAAGTTAGGAATTGTAGAAAATTGATAAGGAATGGTAAGGGACATGAGGAAAAAAAATCTGTGGCTAGCACATCTAAAGACAATATTAAGACTTTTTAAAAATATATTAGGAATTAAAAGAATCCTGACAATGGTATAGGTTTGTTACTAGATGGAAATGGTCAAATTATCAATGCAGAAAAGGCAGAAGCATTCAATAAAGATTTCTATTCTATATTTGGGGTGGAGGCGAGAGGAACTGAGGATATAGTCTCATCATATGGTGGTAGTAACAATTTTTCCATTCACTAGCATCTCTGGAGGTTATTAAACAAAGCTACTAAAGTTAGACATGTTTAAATCTTCAGGTCTAGGTAACTTGCATCCAAGAGTTTTAAAAAACAGGTTGAGGAGCTCCCTGGACCGCTATGTTGATTTTCAATAAGTCTTTTAGCACTGAGGAAGTTCCAGAAGACTGGAGAAAAGCTAATGTGCCACTTTTTAAAATGGTTAACAAAATGACCTGGGGAATTATAGGCCTGTCAGCCTGACACCAATTCTGGGCAAGATTATTTAATTCTTCCATATCAGCTACTTAATTAAGAATTAAAGGAGGGTAACGTAATTAATGCAGATCAGCATGGGTTTATGGAAAATATATCCTGTCGAACTAACTTGATATTTTTTTGTTGGGATTACAAATTTGGGTGATAAAGACAATAGTGCTGACGTAAAATACTTAGACATTTGACCTGGTACCGCACGACCTTTAGATTAAAACACTAGAAAGATATAAAATTAAGATGGAATGCATTAAATGGATTAAAAATTGGCTGATGCATCTCAAAAGGTGATTGTAAATGGGAATAGTTATGAAGCAGGTGTGTTTCCACTGGGATTTTGCAGAGAGTCAGTTCTTGGCCCTATACTATTTAACATCCTTATCCATGTCCGTGAAGAAAACATAAAATTACTACAGAAAGTTTGCAGATGACTCAAAGATTAAGGGAGTGGTAAATAATTAAGAGGACAGGTCACTAATCCAGAATTATCTGGATTGCTTGGGAAGTTGAGTGCAGGCAAACAAAATGTATTTTAATATGACCAAGTGTAAAGTTATATTCAGTGTTGTTGTAACCATGTCAGTCCTAGGATATTAGAGAGACAAGGTGGGTGAGGTAATATCTTTTATTGGACCAACTTCTGTTGGTAAGAGAGACAAAATTTCAAGTTTACAAAGGGTTCTTCTTCAGGTCAAGTTATACATTTAAGAACAAAGACGGTACACTCTACTTACAGAATGGGGACTCTACCCTAGGAAGCAGTGACTCTGACAAAGATTTGGGAATTGTGGTGGATAATCAGATGAACATGAGCTCCCAGTGCAATGCTGTGGCCAAAAGGGGTAATGCAATCCCGGCTTATATAAACAGGTGAATATTGAGTAGGAGAAGGAAAGTTATGTTATTTCTGTATCTGGCATTGGTGCAACCACTAATGAAATACTATGCTCAGTTCTGGTGTCCATAATTCAAAGATGTTGATAAATCAGAGTTCACAGACGATCCAAGAGAAGATTAGGAAACTTGCCAAGCAGCTCAAACATTTTAGTTTATCAAAGAGAAGGGTAAGGGGTGACTTGATCACAGTTTATAATTACCTACATGGGGAACAAAAATTTGACAAAGGGCTCTTCATTCTAGCAGAGAAAGGTATAACACGATCCAGTGGCTGGAAGTCCAAGGAAGACAAATTCAGGCTGGAAATAAGACACAATTTTTTTAATAATGAGGGTAATTAACCATTGGAATAACTTATCAAGGGTTATGGTGTACTCTCCATCACTGGCAATTTTTAAATCAAGATTGTCTGTTTTCCTAAAAGATGTGCTCTAGTTCAAACAAATTAATTCAGGAACATTCTATGCCCCCGAGTTATACTGGGGTCTGACTAGATGATTACAGTCATCCCATTTGTTCATATAATCTATGAATGCATTACTAGATAAGTATGGTAACATTGTTAATGATGCAGAAGAGGCAGAAGTATTCAATAAATATTTTTGTTCTGTATTTGGAAAGAAGCAGAAGGATGTACTCATATCACATGAGGATGATGAAGTACTTTCCAGTCCATTAGTAGCTAAGGAAGATGTTGAATAGCATCTACTTGGGATAAACATTTTTACCTCAGCAGGCTCAAATAGTTTGCATCCAAGAGTATAAGAGTGGATAGAGGAGATCTTCAGCCCACTGATGTTAAATCTTGAGATACCGGGGAAATTCTAGAAGACTAGAAGGGTGCTTAGGTTGTGTCAATATTCAGAAAGACCAAGCAGGATGACCTGGGTAATTATAGCTGATTAGCTTGACATCAATCAAAATAATGGAACAGCAGACGCAAGATTCAAATAACAAATCAAAGGATGGGAATATAATTAATGGCAGTCAACATCGCTTTATGTTTTTGTAAAAAAAAAATCCTTTTTTGGTGAGATTACATGTGTGATTGATAAAGATAACTACATAGATGTCATATACTTAAGACTTTTGTAAGGCATTTAATTTAGTAGTGCACAACATTCTCATTAAAATATTAGCACTATACAGTATCAAAGCCCTCATTATAAGAATTAAGACCTGCCTAACTAACGGATCTCAAAAAGTAGTCATCAATTGGGAATCTCATTGATGGGTTTTCTAGTGGGGTTCTACAGGAATCGGTTTAATGTTGATAAATCAAAGTAATGGATATTGGAAAACAATCCTAACTATACATATACAATGATGGGGTCTAAATTAGCTGTTACCATCAAGATAGAGACCTTGGAGTCATTGTGGATAGTTCTCTGAAATCATCCACTCAATGTGCAGCGGCAGTCAAAAAAGCGAACAGAATGTTGGGAATCATCAAGAAAGGGATAGATAATAAGACAGAAAATATCATATTGCCTCTATATAAATCCATGGTACGCCCACACCTTGACTACTGCATGCAGATGTTGTCGCCCCATCTAAAAAAAGATATATTGGAATTGGAAAAGGTTCAGAAAAGGGCAACAAAAATGATTAGGGGTATAGAATGGCTTCTGTATGAGGAGTGATTAATAAGACTGGGACTTTTCAGATTGGAAAAGAGGCGACTAAGGGGGGATATGATAGAGGTCTATAAAATCATGAGTGGTATAGAGAAAGTAAATAAGGAAGTGTTATTTAGTCCTCATAATACAAGAACAAGGGGCCACCAAATGAAATTAATAGGTAGCAGGTTTAAAACAAACACAAGAAAGTATTTTTTCACGCAATGCACTGTCAACGTATGGAACTCCTTGCCAGAGGGTGTTGTGAAGGCCAATACCATAACAGGGTTCAAAAGGGAGCTAGCTAGATTCATGGAAGATAGGTTCATCAATGGCTATTAACCAGGATGGGCAGGGATGGTGTCCCTAGCCTCTGTTTGCCAGAAGCTGGGATTGGGTGACAGGGCATTGATCACTTCATGATAACCTGTCTGTTCATTCCCTTTGGGGCACCTGCCATTGGCCACTGTCTGAGGACAGGATACTGGGCTTGATGGACCTTTGGTCTGACCCAGTATGGCCGTCCTTATGTACTAGGCCCCATACTAGTCAACATTTTCATCAATGATATGAAAGTAAATATGAAATCACTGCTGATAAATTTCAGATGATATGAAGGTTGACAGAATGGTAAATAAGGACAAGGTCAAAGTCATACAGCGTGGCCTACGTTGACTGGTTAGGGAGGCCCATTCAAACAGTGTGTGTTTTAATACAGCCAAAGGTGGACTGGATCATGGCCACACTGGACAGCACTTGGCCCTTCCACAGGCCTGTCACCAACCAGTTATCCAGGTAGGGAAACAAAAACTGCTGATTTCCTCAGGAACGCTGCCACCACTGCCATGTACTTTGTGAATACATGTGAGGCTGCGGACAGCCAAAATAGCAGGACTGTAAACTGGTAGTGGAAATTCCTGGGTCAACCAATACCTGTGGCTTTGATGTATTGCCACATGGAAATACGTGTCCTTTAAGTCAAGGGCAGCATTCACCCACATTAGCTATTCTCCAATCATTTGGTACAGAAGCTGATTTACATAATAGGTTACAAACTACAGTTAGGGCTTGTCTACATTAGTTTCATCAAAACTTACCAATGTCAACATGAAAAAATTGACAAAAGCAAAGTCACCAAAGCAAGTCTACATTTGCCCCTCTGTCAACAGATCATGTCCACATTCATAGAATATCAGGGTTGGAAGGGACCTTAGGAAGTCATCTAGTCCAACCCCCTGCTCAAAGGAGGACCAATCCCCAATTTTTGCCCCAGATCCCCAAATGGCCCCCTCAAGGATTGAACTCACAACCCTGGGTTTAGCAGGCCAATGCTCAAACCACTGAGCTATTCCTCCCCCCACCCCTTGACATTGTCGACAACGGTCACCCCATTTGGGACACCATTGTCGACAGCGTGAGCAATGCACTGTGGGTATGTATCTCTCAGTGCCTGGCGACGCCATCTGTCGCTAGGTGTTGTGGGAGGGACGTGCAAAATGTCCCGTCATGCACCGCTGTGTCCCCCAACCCTCCAATTGTTTCTGGTTTCCTTTCGCGCTACTCTGGCTTTCCTTTCACACCATTTTTCCAACTGTCAGTCTTTGTAGTGCGCGCCAGCATTTGCAGTGAGAGAGGGTGGATCCCACACTTCTCTCCTATGTGCTGTTAACTGTCGTGAGGACATTGTGCATGGCAGCAGAGTTACTGACAGAGGATGAATCGCAGGCACCTGAGTGTGATATGGACAGCAGCAACTTAGTGCTTTTGGCATTCACAGAGCAGCTGCATACAGTAGACCGTCGCTTTTGGGCTAGGGAAACAAGCCCTGATTGGTAGGATCGCATTGTCATGCAGGTGTGGGATGAAGACCAGTGGGTACAGCACTTTAGGATGCGTAAAGCAACCTTAATGGAGCTATGTGCTGAGCTGGCCCCAGACCTGCGGCGCGAGGACACCAGAACGTGAGCTGCCCTTCCAGCAGAGAAGCATGTTGCAATCACTGTGTGGAAGCTGGCGAATCCAGACTGCTACCGGTCAGTTGCAAATCAATTTGGAGTGGGGAAGTCCACTGTTGGGGCTGTATTACTCCAAGTGTGTAGGGAAATAAATCACATCCTGCTGCAGAGGACCGTGACTTTGGGAAATGTGCATGAAATAGTGGATGGCTTTGCAGAGATGGGTTTCCCTAACTGTGGCGGGGCGACTGATGGTGCAGACATTCCAATTTTAGCGCTAGACCACTTTGCCTCAGAATACATCAATAGGAAGGGATACTTCTCCATGGTGTTGCAGGCGCTTATGGATCACTGGAGATGTATCACGGACATCAAGGCAGACTGGTCTGGAAAGGTGCATGACGCACGCATCTTCACGAACAGTGGCCTGTACAGAAAGCTGCAGGCGGGGAGACTTGGGAGACCTCGCTTACCCCTTACAGCCCTGGCTCATGAAACTTTACACAGGGAACCTGGCAGCAGCAAGGAGCGTTTTAACAACAGGCTGAGCAGGTGCCACGTGGTAGTCGAATTTGCCTTTAGCCATTTGAAAGCTCGCTGGAAGTGTCTCACTGGCAGGCTAGACCGTACCGAAGATAATATTCCCGTGGTCATAGCCACGTGCTGCACTTTGCATAATCTGTGTGAATCTCCAGGTGAAATGTTTGCTCAGGTGTGGAGCACTGAGGCAGAGCGCTTGGCTGCACAGTTTGAACAGCCAGATGCTGGGGCTGTCAGAAGAGCCCAGAGGGCTGCTATTAACATCAGAGAGGCTTTGAGGAACCACTTTGAAATGAGGGGCACTAATACATGTCTGCTTTGGAGTTGCTTCCCTGGTGCATCCATGTACAATTTTGGGGCCCAAGATCCATGCAACAAAATGCTTTAGAAGCCTGTTCCTGAGAGTGAATTGATTGCTATACGCTTTTGTAGAACACAGAATAAAAACGCTGTACCAATAAATACTTTAGCCTTTATTTATTGTTAAAAAGGGTAAAGCCTCACAACTGTGTGTAGCTCCAGTCAGGGCCGGTGCAAGGAAGTTTCGTGCCATAGGCGAAACTTCCTTGCACCAGCCCTGCACCCCTCCCCAGCTAATGCCACCCCCCCACTCACAGCGGCTCCCCACCCCCCGCCGCAGCTCCCCACCCCCGCATGGCAGGCAGCCCCTCCCCCCACCCCAGCAGCTCCCCATCCCCCCGTGGCAGCAGCTCCTCACCTCCGCCGGCATCAGCACCTCTTCGCAAGCTGCGTTCTCGGCGGCCACTTTTATTGCTGCCGAGAGTCGCTGCCGCCGAAATGCCGCCCCCCAAATCCTGGCACCCTAGGCGACCACCTAGGGTCACCTAATGGAAGCGCCGGCCCTGGCTCCAGCTATCATTGTTCAAGCTGTGAGAAGGGGTGAGTGATGGGGAAACTCAGGAGTGCTGTGAAGTGAAAAGGAATGTGTGGGCATCGAGGTGGGTGGAGTTGGCAAAGAATTGTACGTGTGCTGCAGTGGAGGTCGACCACAGATCTTCTCAATCTGCAGCTGTATCAAAGACTTGAGCATCTCTGTCTGATCCTCCTAACTTTCATCATCCACTGTGTCGCTTGCCTAGCAAATGCTGCATTGGCTTCCCAGCACTCTTTTGCGTTCCCTGGTCTCTCTCTCATCGCGCTGCAGCACCTCCCTGAACACGTTTTCTTTGCTGCGTCTCGGCTTCTTATCTGCCGAAGCCGGTTGGCAGGGATGCATAGTATGTTCCTCAAGGTCTCGGCTGCTGTGGGCAATGCACAGAAGGGGGATTGATTGTTACATTCCAGCAAACAATTGAAACATTTCAGTAACAAGGGCCTTTTGCAACTAGTAGCAATCACTTTCTCACTGACTCTAGACAGGCACACAGTTCTGTGAGCACGCCAACCATGGCGAGTGTCGGGAGTGGGGAGGAAGGTGGTTGTGCGTACGGCCAAAACGGTCACAGCTTGCAGGGCAGCTTTGCAGGGAACTCATTCTAAAATTATCACACACTTTTGCAGGCGGCCAACCTGATTGCAGACATCTCACTGCTGCGGGTGAGCAGGGAAACTAGGGCACAACTAATGCATGCTTGGCGGCTTTCACTCCAGTCTATATACAGCTCAGCTATGTGCCATTTTGGTCCCAACTTCAATGATTGCTAAATGGCATAGTACAGTTTCCTACAATGGGGGAACTAACAAGGCTGCAATCCCTTGGAATCTGCGGCAGAGGATTAACAAGTACCTCTTGGAAACTTTCCAAGGCCTCTCTCTGGAGGATTCCCTCCAGGTCTCGAAGTCCATCGACACCCTGCTTGGCCATGTAGATTAGCTACACAGGGCAATGTCCAGCTCACATAAAACACTACCTGCCTTTCACTTTTTGATTCCCTACACAACCCAGAGCAACTTACCCAGCGTCTCATCTGCTTCCTGTTCCCCATAGAGCACTTCTGGAGTGGAGAAAGTTTCTGGCTGCCTGCCCCACCGGGCAACCCTACTGGGAGCTCAACATCCTCTTCTAGCTCCACTTCTTCATCCAGAATTTGAGCCTCCGCGTTACCCCCCCTTTCTGCTGCCTCTAAAGCATCCAGAGGGTTATTAGCCATGGAGGTGGGGTCACCACTGAGGATAGCATTCAGCTCTTTATAGAAGCGGCAGGTCTTAGGTGCACCCCCAGAATGGTTTGCTTCCTGCGCCTTATGGTACGTCTGCCTCAGCTCTTTTATCTTTGCTCTGCACTGCTGCGTGTCCCAATCATAGGCCTTTTCGCACAAGTCTCGAGAAATTTGCCCATGTGTGTCCCGATTTCTATGGGTCAATTGCAGCTGTGAGTGAACAGACTCCTCTCCCCATATACTGATCAGCTCCAACAGCTCCGCAGTGGTCCAAGTGGGAGCGCATTTGGTGTGATAGCCAGCCATGCTTACCTGGGAAGCCACTTGGGAAACTCACATGGGAAGCCAACGAGCAGGAAATGAGATTTAAAATTCCCGGGGCTTGCAAGGTGGGCGGGTTGGCTGCAGGGCAACGGAGTTCAAACCGCTGACCAGAGCAGCAGCATGGGAATTCTGGGACACTTTCTGGAGGCCAATAAAATAAATAAATAAATAAAAATAAATAAATAAATAAAAAGGTGTGCTGTCTACATTGGCTGTTTGTTGACAAAGGGAGGGGAAAAAGACAAAAGTCTCTCGCAGAAGTTTTTGTCGCCAAAACTGAGCATTTTTTCCAACAAAAGTCCCATTGCAGTGTACACTATTGCTGTTTTGTCACCAAAAGGCAGTTTTTGGCAACAAAACTTGCCAGTGTAGACAAGCCCTCAATAGTTTGCAAATTCACATTTGAGTTCCTTCAGAACTCTTGGGTGAATACTATCTGGTCCTGGTGACTTATTACTGTTTAGTTTATCCATTTGTTCCAAAACCTCCTCTGACGACATCTCAGTCTGGAACAGTTCCTCAGATGTGTCACCTAAAAAGAATGGCTCAGGTTTGGGAATCTCCCTCACATCCTCAGGCATGAAGACCAATGCAGAGAATTCATTTAGTTTCTCCACAATGACCTTATTGTCTTGGAGTACTCCTTTAGCATCTCGATCGTCCAGTGGCCCCATTGGGTGTTTAGCAGGCTTCCTGCTTCTCATGCACTTAAAACATTTTTTGCTATTACTTTTTGAGTCTTTGGCTAACTATTCTTCAAATTCTTTTTTGGCCTTACTAATTATATGTTTATACCTCATTTGCCAGAGTTTATGCTCATTTCAATTTTCCTCACTAGGATTTCACTTTTTAAAGGATGACTTTTTGCCTCTCACTGCTTCTTTTACTTTGTTGTTTAGCCATAGTGGCTCTTTTTTGGTTCTCTTACTATGTTTTTTAATTTGGGGTATACATTTAAGTTGAGCCTCTATTATGGTGTCTTTTTAAAAAGTTTCCATGCAGCTTGCAGGGATTTCACTTTTGGCACTGTAAGTATTTTGTTACTTACAGCCAAAGTATTTATTTCAAAGTATTTATTCAAATTTACTTGAAAAATTAAATAATGCATTAATTGCTATAAAATTCACTCATTTATGGTGAAGTTTCCTAAACATTTAATTTTAGATTTATTAATTTAAATATGTGGTCTTTGACTAAGAAACTGGGACCCACAAATAAGAAATTGGAACTAAGGAATTAACTTCATCCTCCTCAGATACCAGCTGTTGTTCACGTAGAGCTGTATTTTAAGTGTGTTTTTGAATTTGGAATGGTTTGTGTGCAGAGTCTGTGACAACAGGTACATAATAGACACTGGAGAATAGGAATAGATGTTGGAATCACCAAGAGACCAGACCATCATGCCTAGCCAGTTTCATAGTCCCTTTCAAAGCGATGCACCAAGCAAGGCATGGTAAGGGATGTGGCTGTTTCTGGCCATGGTCCTAAATGTTCTAATCATTGTCCTCAGTCAAAGAAGCTGTTAAGACAGCAGATGTGAAGGGAAGGGTATGTAGAGGAGGCAGAGACAGCTCAGAGATGAGGCACTCACTACCATCCACCTACCTGGAATACAGCAAGCAGTGCAGAGAGAAGCGATGCTGTTGCCACAATCATCTCCCAGACCAGGACCCTAGGACTCTTCATGGAAACACACAGGATTCTCATCCTTCTGCAAAGGTGAGCCAGGGGGCTGTACAGGTTGAACATGTGGGCCAGAGGGGTGGGCAATGGAGAAAAGGAAATGGGGCAGTCACCCAGCCTGAGAGGGAGATGGGGGAGCAGCAGCTACCTGGCCTGAGGGAAGGAAAGGGGGAGAGGGGTGGAAGCAGCCACCAGGCCAGAGTGGGGAGGGGAGGACATGGTGGAGGCAGTGACAAGGAAGAGCCAAAAGCAGCAGGACGAACTTCGTGGTCACAAGAACTGCCCCTGGCCCACCTGGTCACAGTGCCTCTCTGGAGCCATCTACCCAGTAACAGCTCCACCCTGTGAACTTGTGAGTTGACAGTACCCCCCTCTGCCAAGTACAGTGGTGGCCTTGCACCCACTCGGGCCCATTGCAGGGGTGGACCTCGCCCTCTGCCCATGGGGAGACAGCCCGTCCTGCCCTACCACACCTCTCTAGCTGTAGGGTAGGGAGCCGGAGCCCAGGCTGTATCTGGGCTGTGACTGGCCCCCCTGCTCCCTCTCAGCTGGGATCTGGGCCAGCTGGAGCACCCAGCCCAGCATAAGCAGCGCAGGGGTGCTGTGCTAGTAAGCCCAGCTGGCCCCATGGAGGACTGCCCCCTGTGCACGCCCCTTCTCCCTGCATAAAATGGTGCTCGGAACCGTGCAGTGTGTGGTTTGATCATTGTGGAGGCTGAGGCAGCCGAGATTGGCAGGAAGGGATAGGGACCAGTGGTACAGTAAATGACTTTTATTTTAAAAAGTGAACATATTAACAGGCCTGCAGGTGGCACTACAGTACAGCTGGGCATAAGGTAGATACATTTCCCCATGGACCCGGACAATGAAATCATCGCTTCAATGCTGACATTTAGTTAATTCTGGATACAGTTCTACCAAACTGAATTTACTGAAAATATTTCTGGACAAAGCCAATATTGAAAATTAATTTTCCTTCAGTTTTGGGAAGGGACAGACATCCCGAGCTACCACTAGTGCTTGGGGAAATATTGCCTGGAGCTACCAGTGCAGGGGGAGATGGACAACATCTCCATGTCAGGACAAAATACATGTCCTGTTTTACTTCTCACTTTGTGGAATCTGTGGAATCACTTTGGGGAGTGAGGAGTCAGTTTCTATTCGCTCTCCTTTGGCTGATTTTGTGCTATTTTAGACTGATTTCTATAAATCATTTCTTGATTTAATTGAAAGGAAGACTAAATGTAATGTGCCTTTCCTTGTAAATCCAGTAACAGTTGTGATATTTCAAAAATACTAAAAATATCTACTTTCATGAAATATTAACTGTTTCACTACAAACCTAGTTTTTCACTAAATACACAATTCTCATACTCCTGGAGCCTCCTGGGAAAAGCAGTGGGTTCTCCCTGTATATCTGTAATTCTACAGTGTTTAGAGAAATGGCTACAAGAAGGGGTGTGTGAAGAACAGCTTTATCCCTTTTCCTTGTCCTGTATCGCACTAGGGAGGATTGTGTGTATGTCTGTGGTTGGATTGCTGTTGATCACACTCATTCAGCAGCTATCTACCTAGGTCTGCAGTAGGATACCCCACCTCTAGCACATTCCTTATAACTTCTTGGAGACTAACTAGGCATGAGGGAAAATGTCCACACTCTTATACCACTTCTAATCATAATATGGAGGAACACCACATGGTTTCCAGGCAATTCCAATTTTCAAAAGGCCACAGGAAAGGGACACGGCACCTTTCATTAGAATAAGGAATTCTGCATGTAACAGTGCGATCTTCCATCAGACCTTCAATATTGAGGCAGTGTAGAAACAGTGGCTGAAGGGTGTATGTAATACTGACCACACCAGCTCTTAGTGAGAGGCCTCTGCTCCTGCAGAGGCAGTCATGTGCAGTCCCTGTATGTACTGTGAGAAAAGGCTTACTTCACAGGGGTGGGTGGGGGTGGGTGGGTGTTAGAATTAGCAACTCCTAAGACCTAGCCAATTTAGATTCATGAGCCTTCAGTGTGCCAACAGCATCTTTTACTGCATGGTAGATAATGTTCTTCACCTGTAAGTAACAGGAAAAAAAAATTAATACAAACTTTTAAACCTGGCATAATGAGCAGCATCTTCACCCTAACAAGAAGTCAGACTTTAAGGCCAGAAGGGACCACTAGATCATTCAGTCTGACCTCCTGTATATTACAGGCCACCAATCCAATCTAGCATCCACACACAAACCCAAGTGACTCCTACTACTTCATAAATAGTTATTTACTAGACTTTGGGGGTTGAATATAAAATAGCTGTAAAATGCTCACAAGAAGACATCAGAGACCGAGAGAGAGACACCTAAAATGCTGAACTTATTACATAATACTATTGCTGCATCATGAAGTTGCAAACAGCACTGTTATATAAATGTCAAAATTAGACTCCATGAAAAGTTAATATTAAACAACTGCACTGCTATGTTATTCATCCACTCTATGGTAACCCAGGATTAATTTATTAGCTGTTATCTTTTTAGATTTTAAGCTTCTCCTTGGCAAGACCACTCGATCAGGCAAAATATTAAGTCTTTCATATTAAACTCTTGCCCAAATGGGTTGTATGTCATGAGCAAATTATTCATAGATTCATAGACTAAGGCCAGAATGGACTATTAAATTATCTAGTCGGACTTGTAGCTCACAGACCCATAAATTTCACCCAGTTATTCCTATATTGAGTGCAAGGTTTTGACTAATGCATGTCTTGATTCAAAGACATCAACAGATGGGGAATCAAACGCTGCCCTTGGTAGTTTGTTCCAATGGTTAAATCATCTTCACTTTTAAATTCAAATTAGAAATTAGGCACAAATTTTTGTCTGGGTTCAGCTTCCAGCCATTGTTCCTTATTATACATTTCTCCACTAGATTAAAGAGTCTTTTAGTACTCAGTATTTCCCTCCCGTATATTCTGTCATTAAGTCATCTCTCAATCTTCTTTTTGATAAACAAATGGAGCTCATTAAGTCTCTCACAGTAAGGCATTTTCTCTAGTCCTCAAATCATTTTTGTGGTTCTATTCTGCACCCTCTCTAATTTCAACATCCTTTTTAACATCCAATTCAGTAGGTACTGCCTGCACTTGTTCTTAGATGTATAACTCGGTATTTGGGTGTATTAAAATGCATTCTAATTGAATGGGCCCTCTTTACCAAGTGACCCAGATCATTCTGCATGACTACCTTGGTCATCATTATTTACTATCCATCTAATCTTTGTGTCCTCCACAAATGTTTTTCATTAGCAGGGATTCTGTATTTAATTTTCAGATCATTGATGAAAAAGTGTTGACTAGCTTGGGGCCTAATACTGATCTAATGGCACCGCAATAGAACACTCCCATTTGATGACGACTTCCTACTGACAACTACTTTTTGAGAACTGTCAGACAGTTCCAAGTTCTTAATCCATTTAACATGTGCTTTATTGATATTGTGTATGCTAACGTTTTAAATGACATCATGCAGTATTAAGTCAAATGTCTTACAAGGATAAGTATTTTACATCTATAGTTACCTGCTTTATCCACCAAACGTAATAATCAAAAAATGAAACTGGGTTTATTTGGCAAAACCTATTTTCCATAAAATCATGTTGACTAGCATGATATTCTCATCCTTTCATTCTTTACTGATTGATTCCCAAATCAGCTTCTCCAGCATTTGTGAGGGATTAATGTCACTCATTATCACTCTTCAAGTCTTCTGAAATTTCCCTAGTATGCCAAGATTTATTGAAATGAACACTGGTGAGCCACAGATGGGTCTCAGCCAACTTTTGGATAACTTTTGTGTGCAAGTTATTCAGGCCTGCCAATTTTAAAATGTATTTATCCCCTACTAGATGTTTAACATTATCCTGATTTACTAATGGTTTGGAAAGTATATCATCCTTTTATGACAAGAGTACATCATCCTGCTTCTTTCCAAAAATGGAACGAATTTCTATTGAACAGGTCTGCCTTGTCTGTGTCATTAACAATTTTACCATCTTCATCTAGTACTCGGTCTATATCATTTCTAGGGTTTCTAGGGTTCCTAATATACTTAAACTCCTTATTGTTCTTAACCCTGCCAGCAACCGATTTTTCCCTGATGTCTTCCTTTAACAATTTTCTACCCTTCCTAACTTCTAATGTATACTGACTGCTATCTATTTCCTCTTTTTTCCATTTGTAATACATTGATTTTTATTCCTAATTGTGGAGTTCACTTCACCACTGAAACAGGTAGGTTATACAGCTCAGTTTAAACCAGTTTTTTACAAACATTTTAAAAATGCAAAGTAAATAAGTACCAGTATAAGAATAAAAGAACAACAAGGAATAGATTAACTCTCCTGAGACTTTAGAATTGATAGTGTATTTCCTAGTGCTCTTGCCCTGGCTAATCACCTAATTATTAAGCTTCCATAACTGCATTATGAAGTATGCCGCATGTGCTCAGAATCTTTTGTATCAGCTCTAGCTGACAGGTTTAGTTTTGATTATTATGTGCTTAATTAAATTTTTCACGCCCTATATATAAATTCATGAAGATCAGCCATTACTTCCACAAAGAAAAATCATAAACCAACAGCTATTCACTCTCCAATTCCTTTTTGGCTTTTAAGAGATAGACATCAGGCCCATTCAGACCAGTAAAGACACCTGTTTTAAAGGACGCAACTACTAGCTTTTCTATTTTCACTAACTCTGTCAACTTACTCATCTATGGATGCACTTGCACATCTGCATCATTATATCAGAAGAATAATGTAGTCTAGTGCAGCAGTTCTCAACTAGGCATACACATACCCCTGGAGGGTACATAGAGGTCTTCCAGGGGGTACGTCAACTCATCCAGACAGTTGCCTAGTTTTACAACAGGCTATATGAAAAGCACTAGCGATGTCAGTACAAACTAAAATTTCACACAGGCAATGACGTGTTTATACAGCTCTATAAACTATATCAGTGTTTCTCAACCTGGGGGTGTGGGGGTGGGGGATGGCGATTTATTTTATAAATTATAAGTAGAACAGTCTTTGCTTGTGATGAAACAAAGGTAAAATCCTTCTTGCAACAATACTCAAGAGATTTAATAGGTGGCTTTGCCTTCTGCCATTTCCCCTCACCAGAGTTTAATAATTTATGAGCCAAGCAATATGATCCATCATGTAAGGATGAAAGTGTTACTTTCCAAGGACAGCTCGCTTGAGGTTAGTGGTAATCTTTGCTTAGGTAGCCAAATCCCAGGATGTAGATTTTTGCCAAAAATATGGAATGCTTCTATCAAATTAAAAGCTCCAAAGTTATAAAGTATTTATTTTTCCTGATTCACTAGCCATACGCATGTTCATAAGTGCTTCAAAACTTCCAACATATAGGATCTACCCAGAGACTGTTCCCGCAGGATGGACTGATAGTTACCTGCAGTTTATCCTCATGGTTTGTGTGAGTGTTAGATAGGTGCCTGAATTCCTGGGTCAGGCGGAAGCAGTGTTTTACATGTTCTGGAGATACAAAATCTTCTGCCACTTTAATGCAACTGTACAAATTATGAACCTGAAAAAAGTAGTAGTATTAGATGTTAGATACACCACAAGACTGACTGACCCAAAACAGAATTAATGCAAATGAATTCCATGTATAATAGGTTCCTGCATACACATCTACCAGAAAGAGATTGAAACACTCGTTTCCTGCAAGACAATTCACAGAATTGTATCTGAAGTTAGAGATGCAAAAACCCTATTGGTTCCCAGCTGGCCCATCTCTCCACAGTACATTCTCTAGTAAACCTTATAGGTTCACAGGCTACGTTCTTAAAAAATTGCTGTGAAGTGAACTGACAGACCATCAACCTCATATACCACAGTTCGGGAAACCCTACTCTAGTATTTTAGCTACCATAGATTTAGATGTCCAAAGTGATGGGGCTTCCACTGTTTCCTTGGGAGTCTCTTCATTGGCCTAAGGAGAGCACCATATCAGAAAAATGTTTCCTCGCATGCATCTTAACTGTTCCCTTTCTTAATTTTATCCCATTACTTTATACACCCACCCACAATATGCCACATAATTTTATTTAGCTATATATATGGTGCTCAATGTAATGCTTGAGCACTAAATAACTCCTGTAAAACTGTACTATTAGAACTGCAGAGCCCAAGACAGCAGTCTTACTTCAGAGTTCTTTCAGGAGCCAAATTATAAATCCAAATAATTACAGTTTTATAGTGTCCCAAATTCACTTGCCATCATCTTTTATGGCCTCTACAGCATGACATTTACCTGGTGGGGGGCACCTGCAGGAATAAACACAGCATCTCCTAGGAACTGCACTATTGCCCAGCCTTGTACTCCATACTCCTCATAAAGACGCTTACGTAGGGTCTGGTCCAGGTACCAACTTTGGTCATGAATTGGATCATGATCCGGAGGATTTTCTTGGCCTTGTTCTTCTCCAACCTAATACAAAGATACAAAAACATTTATACAAAGATATTGCAGTTCAGTGGTGCTACTTCTCATGAAGTACTTTGCACCAACATACTGGGAACAAACACGATCTTAAGCTACTTCAATATGAGACACTACCAGCTCAGATCATAAATACTTTTAAGGTCAAGGCATCTGTACCAGTAAGTATCCCTTCCACATTCACCTGTGGTCTTAACCCACAGTGAAAGTTCACACTTCCTCCATGCTTGGGCATAAATTCATTCCCAGTTTTCTCAAACTGTGACATAGTGCCCATACAGATTTACTAGTATAAAACATATCCAGGCAGCAGGATAGTAGTTTGTCACTGAATATATGACCAGCTGTACAGGTCATTTTCTTAAACCACATTCACAGAAGAGGAAAACATTTGGAATTTTTGTAGGTGCATCTATATTTGTGAGCATGAGTGTCAGCTGAGGCAGACTCAACTTGAATCACTGATAAATCTTTCTAGGACCCTGTTAGGCCATAAGCTCCTTCAATCACCATCATACCTTTCGGAGAAGTTCCCGGATCTTCTCAGCATCCTTGGCAGCATAGATGTGCCACAGTGCTCCAGGCTTCTCTTTCCCTTCATGGATTCGCTGCTTTGTCACATCATCAGCATCTCCCTCATCAATTGTTTTCAGCACTTCTGAAAGGAGGATCCACACAAAAGCTGAACAAGGTCACATGAATTTACAGCTTCTGTATTTAACATGCAAAAGTCGGCATAACAAACTTTGACATTGTGGTAGTCAATAGCGAACTGGAAGGAAGCATGATAACTTAGTCATAAGAAATCTCTAGTTTGAGACTAGAGTAACCTTTGTTTTTTCTCCCCAAGGAAGGGTTAGAGCTATCCAGTTACACCACCACCATTACTTTCATAGTAATGTCCTGGAAAAAGCATTAATGACTAGTGACCACTGTCTACACCTCTGAACGTCTACTGAGGCATAGCCCAAATAGCCAAGGCAGTTTATTATAGCTGGCAAAGATTTCAAGGCCTTTTGAACAACCCATTGAAAACCTCCTTTTACACCCCAAAATGTCCAAAGACAGTTATCTAAAACGTTACCATCATCATGGGCTCCTTCCCCAATGGGGATGCCAACATACACCATGACATTAACAGCATCAGACACATCCAAATGGAGATTGGTTGTACCAACTCGCCTATCTTCTGCAGTTATTAACCCTATGAAAAAAAGAGGAGAGTGAAAAGATCAATGTTGTAAAACAAGCAAGATCTAATTCCTACAAAAACATCCTCTTTTTGGAGGGTGGGAATGCTTCCCACTATGTGTGCTACTTTTGCTTTCTGCTATCACCCCAGCAACAATGCTTAGCTTGTAACAGAACTGAAAAGGTTTATTTTTCATACTGGGATAGACATGAAAAAATTGCAAATTTATTGAAAGCTAGTTAAAAGTTTAGTACAAAACCAGCATGTTAGAAGTTTAGTCTGTCCCTGTTTATAAGGGGGATAATTAACTCTTTGAAGATAAAAGTCTGAATTTGTGCTCTGCAGCTGTGTGTATCTACAGGTCATTTGTTCCCAGCTGTAGCGAGGAGACTTGCTTTGGCAGTGCTCGCAGCAAAAATTCTCTTCCCCCTGCTTTACTGGTACTTGCATTTCCATTCCCCTTTTCCTTCTTTCTCCCCTCCTCTGTCCCCTCCTCCTCCTCTCTGTAGTGTCCCCTTCTTTTTCCTTTATCTTGGTTTAGGAAATCTCATCCCAAAAAAACCTATCCAAAAATTAAAAGAAGAAAACAAATTAATGGATTTGATGTTTGCAGACCATCATGCTGTTACTCTGCTTTTTTATCTTCTCCACACTATTCTGTGTCCTGTTTAAACTGTAAACTCTGAGAAAGGATTTTCTTAGGGCTTGTCTTCATGTACTGCGCAGCTGTGCCGCTGTAGATGCTACTACACCAATAGGAGAGCTTCTCCTGTCAGCGTAATTAATCCACCTTCCTGAGAGGCAGTAGCTGTCAGCAGAAGCTCTCCCGTTGACATAATGCTATCTACTCGGGGGTGTGTGTGTGTGTGGATTTTTCTCACACACACACACACACCTCCCCCCCCCGAGCGACATAGTTATACCAATAGATGTCTGTCGCGTAGACCCGGCCTTACTCTGTACAGCACCTAGTATAGTGTAGGGTGACCAGATGAGAAGACCCGAAAATCGGGACTTCCCACCCAAAAAAAAAAAAAAAAAAAAAAAAAACCGGAAAAGCCTCTGCCACCGGAAACTGTTGAGCAAAAAAAAAAAAAACAACGGAAGACTGAAAATCGGGACGCGCAACAAATGGTCAAAAATCAGGACGGTCCCGATTTTATCGGGACGTCTGGTCACCCTAGTATAGTGGGGCATTAATGCTAGCTAAGGATTCTAGACAGGAGGCTAACAGACATCTTTTCTGAGTGGGTTTTAAAACTGGAAGGGGCACATGAGCTTCTCCAAGAAACTCTTCTAATTATAAATACACAAGAACATCCAACTGCAAAGGCTCAGTAAGCTGCAGCAATTTAAAGCAAATACAATGCTGCCTATGAAACAAGATTTTTTGGAAAATATTACAAGAAAGAATTTACATAGTATGAAAATAGAACAGGGGTGGGCAAACTATGGCCCACAGGCCAGATCCGGCCTGTCAGGGCTTTGGATCTGGCCCATGGGATTGCCACCCCCATCAGGGCCGGCTCTAGCTTTTTTGCCACCCCGAGCGGGGAAAAAAACAACAACAAAAAAACGGCCCTTGAAATGTGCTGCTCCAGGAATGGCCAGAATGCCACCCCTTCACATGTGCCACCCCAAGCACCTGCTTCCTTTGCTGGTGCCTGGAGCCGGCCCTGACCCCCATGGCACTGCGGGTCCGCACCGCTCCTAGAAGCACCATGTCCCTGCAGCCCCTGGGGGAGGGGGGCGCAGAGGGCTCCGTGTGCTGCCCTTGACTGCAGGCACCACCCCTCGCAGCTCCCATTGGCTGGGAATGGGAAATCGCGGCCAATGGGAGCTTCGGGGGAGGTACCCCGCAGGCGAGGGCAGCGCTTGGAGCCCTCTGCCCCCCATCCCCCAGGTGCCACAGGGACATAGTGCTGGCCGCTTCCGGGAGTGGCGTGGGGCCAGGGCAGGCAGGGAGCCTGCCCTGGCCCCAGTGTGCACTGCTGCCACCCTGGAGCTGCTCCAGGTAAGTGGCGCCGGGCCGGAACCCGCACCCCTGCCCCCCAACCCCCTGCCGTACCCCTCCTGCCCCCCAACTTCCTGCTCTGAGCCTCCTCCTACACCCTTACCCCTCCCTGCACCCCAACCCTGCCCTGAGCCCCCTCCCACACTCCGCACCCCCTCCTTCATCCCAACCCCCTGCCCTGAGCTCCCTCCTGCACCCCAACCCCTCCCTGCACCCCAACCCTGCCCTGAGCCCACTCCCACACTCCGCACCCCCTCCTTCATCCCAACCCCCTGCCCTGAGCTCCCTCCTGCACCCCAACCCCTCCCTGCACCCCAACCCTGCCCTGAGCCCACTCCCACACTCCGCACCCCCTCCTTCATCCCAACCCCCTGCCCTGAGCTCCCTCCTGCACCCCAACCCCTCCCTGCACCCCAACCCTGCCCTGAGCCCACTCCCACACTCCGCACCCCCTCCTTCATCCCAACCCCCTGCCCTGAGCTCCCTCCTGCACCCCAACCCCTTGCCCTAAGCCCCTTCCTGCACATCGCACCCCCTCTCACACCCTGCACCTCAACCCCCTGCCCCAGCCCTACATTCATTGCCCTGCATGCAATTTCCCCACCCATATGATTAGGGGCTGGAGCACATGATTTATGAGGAGAGGCTGAGGGGACGGGGATTATTTAGTATGCAGAAGAGAAGAATGAGGGGGGATTTGATAGCTGCTTTCAACTACCTGAAAGGGGGTTCCAAAGAGGATGGATCTAGACTGTTCTCACAAGGAGCAATGGTCTCAAGTTGCAGAGGGGGAGGTTTAGGTTGGATATTAGGAAAAACTTTTTCACTAGGAGGGTGGTGAAGCACTGGAATGGGTTACCTAGGGAGGTGGTGGAATCTCCTTCCTTAGAGGTTTTGAAGGTCAGGCTTGACAAAGCCCTGGCTGGGATGAGTTAGTTGGGGATTGGTCCTGCTTTGAGCAGGGGGTTGGACTAGATGACCTCCTAAGGTCCCTTCTAACCCTGATATTCTATGATGTGGCTCTCGGGCCAAAAAAATTGCCCATCCCTGGAATAGAAGGAACCATGGAACTGGAATTCATGGTATTCAGAACCTGCTAAAACCAAATTTTAGTTCTCCTGCAAAGAAGAAAGTTTACAGGCTTCCAGCCTCACCTGTTGGTGCTCCAGTTATTAGAACATTTGCCTGGATGAACTGCTACAGTCATCTAATGTGATTATGAGAGCGTCAGAAGACAGAAACGATATTTTACATCAAATGTGACTAACCAAAAAACAGCTTTTAAGATAAATCTGTAATAGGGAACATGGATTTAACTATTCAGTTGAGGAAGAGGAGGAGGAAGTGTCTTTTTTTAAATTTTAAAGGCTGAACTTTTATATCGGAGCAGAAGCAATCTGGAAGATCTAAAATTAATTATTTTCCACTTATAAAGACCAAGGCCAAAATTTTCAAACCTGGATGTCTGAAGTTAGGCACTAAATATTGATTTAGGAGCCTAAATAAAAGTGACCTGATTTTCAAGGGTGCTGTGCATGCATAAATCCCACTGAAGTGAACAGGAACTGCAGTTGCTCAGCACCTTTTAAATTCAGGCCATTTTTATTCGGATATCTATTTTAGAGCTGAACTGATGTCAAAATTTTCAAACCTGAGTGTCTAAAATTTTTAGATATGAAAGCCTTGCCAACTCAGGACAAGAAAAAAGGATTTTCTTTCCAGAAGTAGGTATACTTTTAGTTTATGGACTAAAATGCAAAGGTCATAGCCATGTATTTATAAAATTGAAATACAGTATTCTCACAAGCTGCAGAAAAACCTGAGTGTCTCTGGATTAAATTTAGAAGTGGGAGCAACAAGGGTAATGTCGTGGTGGGAGTCTGCTACAGACCACCAGACCAGGGGGATGAGGTGGACGAGGCTTTCTTCCAGCAACTAACAAAAGTTACTAGATCACAGGCTCTGGTTCTCATGGGTGACTTTAATCACTCCGATATCTGCTGGGAGAGCAATACAGCGGTGCACAGACAATCCAGGAAGTTTTTGTAAAGTGTAGGGGACAATTTCCTGGTGCAAGTGCTGGAGGAACCAACTAGGGGAAAAGCTCTTCTTGACCTGCTGCTCACAAACAGGGAAGAAATAGTAGAGGAAGCAATAGTGGATGGGAACCTGGGAGGCAGTGACCATGAGATGGTCGAGTTCAGGATCCTGACACAAGGAAGAAAGGAGAGCAGTAGAACAGAGACCCTGGACTTCAGAAAAGCAGACTTTGACTCCCTCAGGGAACTGATGGGCAAGGTCCCCTGGGAGAATAACATGAGGGAGAAAGGAGTCGAGGAAAGCTGGCTGTATTTTAAAGAATCCTTATTGAGGTTGCAGGAACAAACCATCCCGATGTGTAGAAAGAAAAGAAAATATGGCAGGCGACCAGCTTGGCTTAACAGTGAAATCCTTGCTCGTCTTAAACACACAAAAGCAGCTTACAAGAAGTGGAAGATTGGACAAATGACCAGGGAGGAGTATAAAAGTATTGTTCAGGCATGCAGGAGTGAAATTAGAAAGGCCAAATCACACTTGGAGTTGCAGCTAGCCAGAGATGTTAGGAGTAACAAGAAGGGTTTCTTCAGGTATGTGAGCAACAAAAAGAAAGTCAAGGAAAGTGTGGGCCCCTTGCTGAATGAGGGAGGGAACCTAGTGACAGAGGATGTGGAGAAAGTGTACTCAATGCTTTTTTTGCCTCTATCTTCACAGACAAGGTCAGCTCCCAGACGGCTGCACTCCGCAGCACGGTATAGGGAGGAGGTGACCAGCCCTCGGGACTATTTAGAAAAGCTGGACGAGCACAAGTCCATGGGGCCAGATACACTGCATCCGAGGGTGCTAAAGGAGTTGGCTGATGTGATTGCAGAGCCATTGGCCATTATCTTTGAAAAATCATGGCAATCGGGGGAGGTCCCGGATGACTGGAAAAAAGCTAATGTAGTGTCCATCTTTAAAAAAGGGAAGAAGGAAGATCCGGGGAACTACAGGCCAGTCAGTCTCACCTCAGTCCCTGGAAAAATCATGGAACAGGTCCTCAAGGAATCAATTCTGAACCACTTAAAGGAGAGGAAAGTGATCAGGAACAGTCAGCATGGATTCACCAAGGGCAAGTCATGCCTGACTAACCTAATTGCCTTCTATGATGAGATAACTGGCTCTGTGGATGAGGGGAAAGCAGTGGATGTGCTATTTCTTGACTTTAGCAAAGCTTTTGATACAGTCTCCCACAGTGTTCTTGCCAGCAAGTTAAAGAAGTATGGGCTGGATGAATGGACGGTAAGGTGGATAGAAAACTGGCTAGATGGTCGGGCTCAACGGGTAGTGATCAATGGTTCCATGTCTAGTTGGCAGCCGGTATCAAGTGGAGTGCCCCAAGGGTCGGTGCTGGGGCCGGTTTTGTTCAATATCTTCATTAACGATCTGGAGGATGGTGTGGACTGCACCCTTAGCAAGTTTGCAGATGACACTAAACTGGGAGGAGTGGTTGATCCGCTGGAGGGCAGGGATAGGATACAGAGGGACCTAGACAAATTAGAGGATTGGGCCAAAAGAAATATGATGAGGTTCAACAAGGACAAGTGCAGGGTCCTGCACTTAGGACGGAAGAATCCCATGCACTGCTACAGACTAGGGACCGAATGGCTGGGCAGCGGTTCTACAGAAAAGGACATGGGGGTTACGGTGGACAAAAACTGAATATGAGTCAACAGTGTGCCCTTGTTGCCAAGAAGGCTAATGGCATTTTGGGTTGTATAAGTAGGGGCATTTCCAGCAGATCGAGGGATGTGATCATTCCCCTCTATTCGGCACTGGTGAGGCCTCATTTGGAGTACTGTGTCCAGTTTTGGGCCCCACACTACAAGAAGGATGTGGATAAATTGGAAAGAGTCCAGCGGAGGGCAACAAAAATGATTAGGGGGCTGAAGCACATGACTTACGAGGAGAGGCTGAGGGAACTGGGATTGTTTAGCCTGCAGAAGAGAAGAATGAGGGGGGATTTGATAGCTGCTTTCAACTACCTGAAGGGGGGTTCCAAAGAGGATGGATCTAGACTGTTCTCAGTGGTAGAAGATGACAGAACAAGGAGTAATGGTCTCAAGTTGCAGAGGGGGAGGTTTAGGTTGGATATTAGGAAAAACTTTTTCACTAGTAGGATGGTGAAGAACTGGAATGGGTTACCTAGGGAGGTGGTGGAATCTCCTTCCTTAGAGGTTTTTAAGGTCAGGCTTGACAAAGCCTTGGCTGGGATGATTTAGTTGGGACTGGTCCTGCTTTGAGCAGGGGGTTGGACTAGATGACCTCCTGAGGTCCCTTCCAACCCTGAGATTCTATGATTCTAAGCTTTTTTTCCTGTTTCCTTTTTTTTTTTTTTAATTGTGAAGAAATCATATGTATGCAGTGGTGGTATAACCATTTTGGTCCCTGGATATTAGAGAGAGTCAAGGTGGGTGAGGTAGTATCTTTTATTGGATCCAACTTCTGTTGGTGAGAGAGACAAGCTTTCGACCATATACAGAACTCTTCTTCAGGTCTGTGTATGAACACAGAGAAATAATTGTAATAAGTGTTTTATGTATTCATGCTACCTTCATTAGTATATTGAGGGTGAATATTTATTCCTTTTTTATTTTGCTAGGGCCCATAACTAAGCTGAGTAAAACAGCGAGTACTCAGTTATTTATTGGGAAACTACATTTGGTTATGTTTTCGCTTTTTCATTTTTAAAAAACAGACACCAAAATGCATATAGTTTGCTCTCTACTAACACCTTTGTATCCAAATAGCATAGAACACTGAAGTATGTATGAGCTTTTATTGCAAAAGATGAACTGCAATTTAAAGAGTCCTACAAACTCATTCTAAGAGAGGAAAAAGATATTGATAACTGTTTTAAAATTTAGCACTGTATTTTAAATAAATTTGTCCATCTCCTTTCATTCTCCATCCACCCAAGAAGTTAACAAAAGAGATAATAAAAATATGAAAATCAGACAAAATAAGTTAGCCTTCATTACTAATCAGTTTGCTTTTTGTTGCAGTCTATCCTCCATCTCCAAGTTGCCTGATTAGACTAAGCTCTTTGGGGAAGGGATTCTGATTTCTTACTGTCTGTACAGTTTCTGGAACACTTTGGGTGCTATATAAGCAAACATCTAAGACAATTCTCTCAAAATACTGAAAAATATGACCTTCAGATCATGCTGATTCCACTGCTTGAGTAGCACCAAGCACCATAAACAAAGACTGGAAAGAACCGCATTATTGTAAACCTCTGTTTTAATTCCTTTATATGTGATGCTTTTGATGTCACTATGGTAAAGAAACAAAGCAGTCCAACTCTGATTTCTCAAGACTGTACGGAGGTGGTTTATAGATCTTATGGCTAGAAGTTTGGCCTCTGATGTAACAGGCCATGGATTTTCTCCCAGCAATTCCTGGATTTAAGGCCGTATCTTGTGATTGTGCTAAAGCATGTATTTTAGAAAACAACCAATCCTGATTTAAAGACTTACAGTGGATTCTCCATCACTTGATCCCTAGGCCTTGTTGTTCCTTCCACTGGTTAGTTACCCTGACTATAAAAAAACCTACACCTTATTTATCTTACAAAGTTAAACTTTTAGCAAAACCTTTGCAATTTGGTTTTAAACTTATGCCAATATTTTCCTTCCATGTGCGTACTTTGTGGGGGCGGAGGTACGTGCTATGCTCGAAGAATCATCTTTAGTTTTGTGGGTGGATAAAATCATGCTTTTTTTTTTTTTTTTTTTTTTTTTTTATAAAGAAAAAAAATTTTTTTTTTAATTCAAAACCAGATTGTATTTACATATTGTTAGTTTTTTACTCTCTTTTCCACTTTATAGTTCTAAATTTCTAAAGTGGTGGTTTCAGATATTAGAGATTTTTTTTTGTCAGAAATTTCACATTTAAAATGTTCTTCTGTGCTAAAAAACAAGCCCAGAGCCTCATTAACATTCTTACTGTGATAACAGTTTTCTGTTTGACAAGAGAACAGTCATTGATATATTTGCAACCAAGCCCCACTTCTGATATACTGAACTTCCACAAGTAAAGAGATGAAGTTCTTCGACTAGGATATATTTCTCCATCAGTGTTTGTAGATTGAAGTGGGACTTGCGCTCATAAATCACATAGGTGGCTTTGAAAATTCCTCCCTTCTCTGTCTAAATATGGGATCAGTAGCCTAACTTTATGCTATTTTTGAAATTTTTGGACACTGTACAAAAACGTTTACAATAACTTCTTTAATGTATTGAAGGCCTAAATAACTTTTCATTGTTAACACTGAAGACATTTTGGGGTGACAATGATTTTATGTCATTAAGAAAAAAAGTTTGATACACAGTTCTAGCCCCTGATACTAGAAACACTTATATACATGCTAATTTTAAAGCACACAAGTAGTTCCATTTAAATCAATGGGGCTATTCCCTGTGAGTAACGGTATTCCTTAGGGGGTTGCAAGACAAGTATTTTAAATGCTCATTTCTGAGGTCATCAGATCCTCCTTGTGCATTAACAATCAGAGAACATAAAGCTACATATCAACGTAGAGTCCAGTGGCACCTTAAAGACTAACAGATTTATTTGAGCATAAGCTTTCTTGGGTAAAAAACCCACTTCTTCGCTACCCCTCTGGTTCTTAAAGCTACATATAATTATTGTGTATATTAATACTAGTTGTTTTTGCAGCACTATACATTTACACACATTTCTAAAGAGCTATCACTATGCACAGTAGGAGCCAAAAATATACATGGCATTTTATGGAGAAAGAAAATAAGCAAATTTAAGGCACAAGTGTCTTATTAGACCAACACTATGATATAAGCTAATGCATTGTAGGACAGTTCATTGCACTAGCTTCTGTATGTTCCAATTGTTCACTGGACACAGCTCAAAGAATAGAGACAATGTGGTAAAGAATAGTAAAAAAAAAAAAGGCCACCTCCAGACCTTTTCACACATACCATATGCGTTGTACATTTTGGGACCCAGATCAGGCCGTACAAAGTAACTCGGCAGTCTAGAGGCCAGATTCAGTCTGCCATCCCTCTTGGTGTACTCTGGGAGAGGGAGGTTTTCCATCAAATCCTCAAACCTAAAGAGGAACAGCAGAGAGTATAGGAGTACAGCACCAATAGAGCTATATTGCTGAATAAGTACAAGTGTAACACAAGATCCTGTAGGTACTGCTGTTCAGCTCACTTACCTCGTAGGCATCATGTCTCTAAAATCCTCCCCTGGAGGCCAGTCCTTTAGTTTCAGTACCATTGGCTGCCCATCATCTGACCTCAGACGCTCTGCAAGAGACAGACAAATTTTACTCGGCGTGTTACATCCTTTCCCACTGCTCTTTGTCTTATTTATTTCGACTGTAAACTCCTTCAGGCAGAGACTTTGTATACTGCCCAGCATACAATGGACCCTGACCTCAGTTTGGGCTCTTAGGCACTACTAGAACATACAAACAAAAACAAAAACCAAGTTTTGACTAATCAAAAAGAGGAGGGGGAGAGACACCATACACCCAAAACAGAGGCTGAGGAACCCCTCTAACCTGCTAAATCTCACCCTGCAGAACTTTTCGGGGCCTGAAAGGTGGAGTTTTCGTAATCATTCACCCTTATTCTACTTCCACTGAGGTCAAAGAGTTTTACCATTGACTTCAACAGCAGCAAATTTAGGTCAATGTTGAGTGACTGAAAATCCCACCCTGTATCACTTTTGCCAACTTGGACTGCTTCCAAACCACCCCAAAATTCTTTTTGCCCAATGCAAGGAATGAGTAATGTGCTTCTTAGGCCTGGTCCACACTAGGGGGGTGGGGGGGTCCGATCTAAGATACGCAACTTCAGCTACGAGAATAGCGTAGCTGAAGTCGACATATCTTAGATCGAATTAAAAGTACTTACTGCGGGTCCACGCGGCGCAGGCAGGCTCCCCCATCGACTCCGCTTACTCCTCGCGCCGAGCTGGAGTTCCGGAGCCGACGGGGAGCGCTTCTGGGATCGATTTATCGCGTTTACATGAGATGCGATAAATCGACCCCAGAAGATCGATTGCTACCCGAATCGGGCGGGTAGTGTGGACGTACCCTTAGCTAATCATACATCTGGGTGATGCTCTTACTCAAAGCTAGCAACCAATATGCTGAACACCAGGTGGAACGCATACCTCCCCGTTTCACAGAATACAGAATATTCATAGAGCATGACATTTTAGAATTGCTGTGATGTGAATGCATGCCCATTTTGTCAGGTGAAAGATGTCTTGGAGCACCTTGCACCCCTTCTGACAATACTATTCCCTCTCTACAGTTTGCTGCCAACATACCACAGTTTGCCCAAGAAATCATCTCTAGATCCAGATTACACTGAAAAATCCTTCCTGTTGCCAAAGCTCCCACATCTGAAGGAGGTATTCAAGAAACTAGCAGAGAGCCACTTCAAACACTTGTCCTCCACCAATATGCCTTGACCACTACATACATTCCTCCAGAGCGCTGAAGTAGCCAGCCTCAAGGATGAAGTGTGGGAGATAGCAGCAGAGCCAACATTTTGGGAACTTATTACCAGGGAAGGCAAAAATGGAGGCAGTGAGATTTGTTATCAATGTGAAGTGTAAAACTAACTTCAACTTAGCTTTTCCACAGAAGCAATTACAACAGCACAGAAGAAAGAGGTAAAGACAAAAAGCAGTAGGAGAGAAATTGAAAGACATCCCCCATGGTCTCCAAGCAGGAACATCAGAGTACTGACCTCCTATGATACTGATCTTCTTTGACAGGTGCATCAATACACACTGCTATAAACCTGAGTTATCTGCTGTTTGAAATCGTTTGATAGGCCAAGCTGCACTTGGCCTAACCTTATTCTCCACCGTTCCATCATCCACTCTGTAGTGAGCCTCACAATTATTTAAGGAGCAGCATGGACTTTACAGCAAGAGGGGCATCAGTTAGAACACAAAAAATATACCTTGGGAGGGTGGGGGGGTGGGAGAGGGAAGTAAGATAATGAAATGTGCTGTTCTGCCATCAGCCTGCACTTACTGGAAATGATTTCAAAGCCATCCCAGAAGTCACGCACTTTCACATCTGAAATTATGGCGCAGTTCCTGCAGTTCACCAGATCAACATCCTGGTCTCCAAATTCTAGGCTGAAGGCCTCTGGTTTCCAGAGCTCTGACTTCAGCTTCTTATGGACTCCAGAGACCAGCACAGGCTGAGGAAAGAAAGGCAGGTGTTCATTCCACGATTTGCCAAATGTATTGCACATCCAGCCAACTCTCTCTCATTCTCAAGAGCTGGGAAATTCTTGGCCAACAACACATACAAGAAAGGTACCAGAAATCAGCTTCCTTCTATATATAAATCCAATCCTTGCACATCAAGCAAAAAAGCAATTAAGAGGCAGTCAGCAAATAAAATTTCAGTTTCAGACAATGTGCAGCTGTCCTTGGAGATTAGTCTTATTCCACCCACATCCTCCCCATCCCAAATGGATCTGAGAAAGCAATGTATATGTAACCAGATAAATTTACACTTGTAATCTAATGGCATCTGTTGCTATATGTTAAAAAACATTCCTCTCAAATAGTCATATGGAATGCCACAAAATTAAACTCCATTTTATACCCTCCCTCATACGTCACACAAAATTGCACACAGTCACTGACCTTCAAGAGCAGGAGTAGAAGAACTTAAAGCACCTCACAGGCTATAAGTGCAATACTACTTTCAAAATACCTGCACCAGGGTCTCTAATGAGAAAACCTGCCTATTTATTTTCTCTTACCTGGCCCTGTTTCCAACACTCCCTGAAGATCTTCCAGTTGTTTTTGTTGCTGGGGTCATGAAGACACAAGAGCCTTCCATCACAGAGCCAGGAATGGGAGGTGTGTGGATCCAGCACATTTAATCCCATTACCATTTCCTTCACCTCTCTCTGTGTATCAGCCAAGTTACTTGCTCGTTTTGCAGCATCAGATGTCTTTTTATTCTCCACCACAGAGGCAATTATATGATCCAGGAAGTTGGGCAGACTGGCTTTGCTCTTGGCCCCCTAGAAGATACAAACCCACAGGACAAGTTTAGTCTTACATAACTTGCATAAGGATAACAGCTCTTGGGTGTAACAGTCTCTTGTCTTTGTTACACTGAAGAGATGTTATCCTTATGTAACAGAAAGACAAGAGGCTGTTACACCCATTACATAAGGATAACATCTCTTCAGTCTAACAAAGACAAGAGGCTGTTGCATAAGGATAACAGCTCTTGGGTGTAAGTTATGCAAGTTTCTTTCTCTTAAGGAAATTCCATTAGCAGAAGAACCAGTGAACAAGTCAGTACAAGGTTAGGAGTGCTATGGACTGTCATACAGTTAAGGCTTGGAAAATTTGCTGAACCATCTGCTACCCTAAGTAGTAAAACTACCAACTAAGGTGAATAACACCTATGATTCAAGTCAAACCTCACACTCCATTTTATTCTTTAAAGTTATGAAAAAAAACAATTACCTAACCTTTCGTAACTTGTTCTTCGAGATGCGTTACACATGTCCATTCCGATTTAGGTATGTGAGCGCCCCGAGCATAGATGTCAGAGATTTTTCCCCTAGTGGTATCCGTAGACTTGGTGCTGACACCTCCTGGTGTTGCACACTCATAGCGCCGGTATAAGGGGCTCCCGCCGAGCCTGCGCTCCTCAGTTTCTTCTTACCAACCTCTCCAAGAGAGGGGCTGGCGGGCGGGTCTTGGAATGGACACGTGCAACACATCTTGAACAACACAGTTACGAAAGGTAGGTAACTGTTTTTCCTTCTTCGAGTGATTGCACATGTCCATTCCGATTTAGGTGACTAGCAAGCAGTAGATCTGGAGATGGGCTCGGAGATTAAGTACAAACTGACTGTAGGACCACTCGTCCAAAGAGGGCATCGTCTCTCGCCTGCTGCATGATGGCATAGTGTGTTATAAAAGTATGCACCGAGGACCGTGTTGCCGGTCTGCATATGTCCTGGATTGGAACCTGTGCTAAGAAGGCTGCCGAAGAGGCTTGGGACTTCATGGAGTGGGCCATTAAGTTCGACAGACGGGGAGCACCTGCGAGGTCATAGTGTGTTCCTATATAGGATGTGATCCAAGATGAGATCCTCCGGGAGGAGACCAGAAGCCCTCTCATTCTGTCACCCATAGCCATGAAGAGCTGGGGCGACCTGCGAAACCATTTGATTCTTTCAATATAAAACACCAGAGCACGTCTGACATCCAGGGAGTGCAGTCGTTACTTTTCCCTATTCGCATGAGGCTTAGGGTAGAAGACCGGTAGAAATATAGGCTGGTTGTAGTGGAATTGGGACATGACCTTTGGGAGGAATTTCGGATGCGGCCCCAGCTATACTTCATCTTCAAAGAAAATTTTATATAGTGGCTTTGCTGTGAGGGCTCAGATCTCCAAAACCCTCCTTGCCAAAGTAATCACCACCAAGAAGGCCATCTTGCATGAAAGGTGCAGCAGAGAGCACGTTGTCAGCGGATCAAAGGGTGATCCCATCAACATAGAGAGGAGCAGATTCAAGTCCCACTGAGGGGGAGGCGCTCTTATCTGTGGAAATGTCCTCTCCAGACCTTTGAGTAAGCGAATTACCATTTCATGAGAAAAAAATACTGTCAATCTTTGGGTGGAATGCTGAAATGGCCGCCAGATAGATCTTCAGCAAGGCAAGGGCTAGGCCTTGCTCCTTTAATGACAAGAGGTAGTCCAAGATAAGATGGATCTAAGCTTGCATGGGTGCAACTCCCTTAGCTGCAGACAGAGAGAGAATCGCTTCCACTTTGCACAGTATCCGACCTCGTGGAGGGCTTCCGGCTGTGTAAGAGAATTCTACGGACCTGCTCTGAACTAGTCTGCTCATCAGGGTTCAGCCATGCAGATTCCAGGCCATTAAATGCAGGGCGCTGAGGGTTCTGGTGCAGCAGCCGACGGTGGTCTTGAGAGATCAGGTCCGGACACAGAGGAAGCTTGATCACAGCCCCAAGGGAGAGACGAACAAGGGTGGTGTACCAGTGTTTCTTGGGCCATGCTGTAGCTATCAGGATGACCCGAGCCCAGTCGTGTTTGATTTTTGTCACCACCTTGTGGACTAACAGAATGGGTGGAAAGGCATAGAACAGGTGATGTGACCACTTGAGTAGGAAAGCATCTGTCATGGAGCCTGGGTTGTGACCCCTCAGGGAGCAGAACTGATGACACTTTCTGTTGGACTGTGTGGCAAACAGGTCTATGTGGGGAAAGCCCCACCAGAGGAAGATGCTCATTGCGATATCTGGGTGCAGACTCCACTCATGATGCATTGAAAAGGATCTGCTGAGCCTGTCCGCCAGCTGGTTCTGCACCCCTGGCAGGTAAGAGGCCTCGATCTCAATCAAGTGAATAATGCAGAACTCCCATAGACAGATTGCTTCTGGACACAAGCGAGCCCCTCCTTGCCTATTGATGTAATACATGGCTGATGTATTGTCCATGAAGATCGAGACTGTTCTGTTCGTGCTGTGGGGGTAAGAATGCCTGGCATGCCAGATGGACTGCTCTGAGCTCCCCGACGTTGATATGGAGCAGTAGGTCCCCTGCTGACCAATGAACCTGCATTTTGAGCGACCTTAAGTGGGCTCCCCAGCCCAGATCCAAGGCACTGGAGATTAGGAATACCGATGGCTGAGGCTTTGTGAAGGGAATCCCTTGGCGATCCAACCACAACAACAGAGAACCACGGATGTGAGGGGACACAGTGACTGCCCTGTCCGGGTGGTGTCTTGCAGGGGAGTACACCATAGCCAACCAGGCTTGGACAGGTCCGAGTCTGAGCCTCACGTGCCGAACGACACAAGTGCACGAAGCCACGTGGCCTTGAGTAGACTCAAGCAGAGCCTGACCATGGTGATTGTCCATATGACGTATCAGGTCCATGATCACCTGAAAGCGATCTTCTGGCAGAAAGGCCTTCGCCCGTTGAGAGTCTAGGACTGCTCCTATGAATTCTATCCTCTGCAAGGGTACCAGGGTTGACTTCTGGACATTGATGAGAAGTCCCAGTGCCTGGAAGGTTGACTGGATAAGGGAAATGTCAGGCTTCACTTGCACCTGAGACCTGACCTTGATGAGCCAGTCATCGAGGTACGGGAATACATGAACTCTTCTCCTTCTGGGAAAAGCTGCCACCACTGCCATGCATTGGTAAAGACTCTTGGGGCCGCTGAGAGGCCCAATGGCAGGGCTGCAAACAGGTAGTGTCGCTGATTTGCCACAAACCTCAGGAATTTTCTGTGGCCTTGGAAAATCGGTATGTGGAAGTATGCCTCTTTTAAATCAAGGAGAGCATACCAATTTCCAGGATCAAGTGATGGGATGATCGATCCCAAGGAGACTATGCGGAACTTCAACCTCTTGAGATATCGGTTGAGACGATGCAAGTCTAAGATAGGTCTGAGACCTCCATTGGCCTTGGGAATCAAAAAATAACGGGAGTAAAACCCCTTTCCCTTTAGATGACCTGGGACATCCTCCACCTCTCCCATTTCGAGGAGGGACTGAATTTCTTGCTCTAGCAGAAGCTTGTGGAAGGGTCCCTGAAGGAGGGATGGGGAAGGTGTGTGGGAAGGTGGGAGTGAAATAAATCGGAGGGTATAACCAAACTCCACTGTGTTTAGAACCCAGCGGTCGCTGATGACCCATTTCCAGGCCTGGAGGAAGTGGGAAAGACTGTTGGGAAAAAAAGGGATAAGAAACTGGATCGTGATTAATTGGTGTGCTTTCCTCAAAATGGGTGTTTCGAGGCACCCGAGTGATCCTGGGGTGATTGAGAAGGCCCTGCAGAGGGGGAGGAAGGCAGGGGTGGCCTACACCCAGAACCCTTGTTCCTATGCCTCCTATGATCATAACGATTCTGGTGTGGGTAAAAATGGCCATACTGTTGCGGCCTATATTGCCTCCTAGGCTGCGACTAGGACTTCAAGCCCAGGGACTTCAATGTTGCCTTGGTGTCTTTAACCCTGTGGAATCTGACGTCTGTCTGCTCCAAAAAAAGCAAAAGTCCCTCAAATGGCAGATCTTGCATTGCCTGCTGGACTTCTTGGGGGAACCCTGCCACCTGTAACCAGGAGCTCCTACACATAATCCCAACGGTGGCCATAGATCTAGCCACTGAGTCTGCTGTATCAAGGTCTCTGCAAGGAGGCTCTGGGCCACTGTTTTGCCCTCATCCACAAGGGTAGAGTACTCCCGCTCACTATCCTGGGCAAGTCTGTCTCTGTATTTGTTCATTGCCTCTCACATATTATTGTCATAGCGATCCAGCAGCGCTTGCCGGTTCGTTATCCTCAACTGGAGCCCCTCCTCTCCCCCGCATTGAATAGGATTTTCTCCCCAGAAGATCCATTTTCTTAGGTTCCTTTGGCTTGGGGGTAGACCCCATCTGACCTTGGCAGTCCTTTTCGTTGGCAGCCGCCACCACAAGGGACCAGGGAGGAGGATATCAGAACAGAAACTCACAGCCCTTGGCAGGCACAAAGTACTTTCTTTCTGTTCTCTTTGTTGTAGATGGAATAGAGGCAGGAGTCTGCCAAATGGCCTTAATTGGTCCCAAAATGGCATTGTATGGGGCAGGGTCACCTTAGCAGGGACTGCGGCCGACAGAAAATCCAGGAACCTGTCTGAAGGTTCCTTGACGACCTCTGCCTACAATCCAAGATTAGAGGCCACCCTCTTTAACAAGTCTTGATGGGCCCTTAAGTCATCCTGCAGTGGGGAAGACCTGAGCAGGAGCTCGTCCTCTGCAGATGTTGAGGGAGAGGTGTGCACTGCCATAGCGTTCCCTGTTGCCTCTTCCCCAGGTTCAGATTTGGGTACCGGTATTGGCACTGGCAATGGTGCTGGGATCTGCTCCTGGACTGGTCCTGGGGGTCAGCTTTGGGGTATCTCTGTGCACCACTGGTGCCGCTACAGCTGAGCGCACCGAGTAGGAGCAGCGGGAGCCAATCCCTTGGCCTGAGGGGAAGTGCCCATGGGTTCCAAAAAGGCCATTGCAGGGGCACTGGACCCCACAGGCCCATAGGACAGGTCCCTTGAGTCATTCCTGCCCCTGGCGCTCCCAATGGCAGCGTGGCCTGTGGGGACTGGCGTGGAGCTTCCCTTCAGTACCAATGTCTTGAATAATCGGATCCCAAGTCAGAGCTTGACGAAGACGCCGCTGCTGAGGACGACGACCTTGGTGACCACAGTGAGGCCTATCCTCCTGGTGCCAGCGATCGGTGCCGTGGAGACATTTCTGGTGAGGCAATGAAAGGGGGGGGGGAGGGGGAGGAGGTATCTCCTAGAGGCTGGTCTTGAAACCGGCTTAAAGGTGGTCAATGCCTCGGTGCCACGCTGGTGCCACCTCTTGTGTCCTGGCAGGACTCGGCACCGACAGAGTCCTTAGCGGTGGCGTGGGCTTTCGGGGTCAATGGCATTGCAAACTGGTCCTCCTGGTGCTGACCCGTCGGTTAGTCAAGCGCTACTGGGGTCTGTGGTGCCGGCACAGCTGTTGTCGCGGTGCTGAGGGAGAATGGCCTGGCATGGGTCTCATTCTATCCCGCTGTGCTTGCCTGTCTGCCTTCAGTGCTGGCGAGCGAGACTTCTCCTGGTGGCCCTGGCGCTGCTGCTTCTTCAGCACTGTGAGGAGGACCGGTGCCGAGCGCCCCTAGCTGCTGGCAGCACACTTTGCACTGACGCCAAAGTACTTGGCGCTGAGGCGGGTCTCAGTGCCACCTCCAGAAATAGGACTTTCAGCCTTGCTGCTCTGTCCTTCTGTGTACGGGGCTTAAATTCCCGGCAGAAGTTGCAGCCCTCTTTTCTATGACCTTCTCCCAAACACTTGAGACAACTCAAATGAGGGTCACTAGTAGGCATAGGCTTGCCGTACAAAAAGCACTGTTTAAACCCCAGTGCCCAGTTACCAGGAGAGGGATGGACCACCTCTCCAACTATGGAGAGGAATCACAGTCCTAAACTAAACTACTAGAACTACTACACTATGAATCTAACTATTTACAATGAAGGAACAGTGGAAACCACTAAAAGCACTAGGCTCAAGGCAAAGGGGGGGAGTTCCAATAGCTGCACAGGCGGTAAGAAGAAACTGAGGAGTGTGGGCTCGGCGGGAGCCCCTTATACCAGCGCTATGAGCGCGCGACACCAGGGGACGCCAACGCCGAGCCTACGGATACCACTAGGGGAAAAATCTCCAACAACTGTGCTTGGGGTGCTCACACACCTAAATCAGAATGGACAATCACTCGAAGAAGGTTAGTTTTCTCCTGTATTTCATTGTGACATTAAAAAAAATATTAAACACACATAGTGTAACTTAGATTTCTTGCTCTTGTTGTTCATGCTTCCCCTCACTTCCCAGCTAAGAGGCCAAATGTGATCCTCTGGTGTATAAGCAGGGAAATACCAAGTAGGAATACAGTATTATGCACCTGGGGGAATTCTGTGCTACTGAACGCGCACATAATTAATGAGCCCGCCATATTTTAAATTTTTTGAGCAGACGAAAGCTTCTGCTGAAATGTTGTTGCAGTTCCCCCTTTTCTCCACCAGAGGGCGCTGTGGCGATAGACCAAAGCAGCAGCTCCCAGCCAGTAAGGGAAGAGAGAGACCTGCCTTCTTCGCAGCAGACCTGGTCAGGAGCCAGGGACTCAAAGGCTAGTGGGGGAGAACAGACTGGAAGAGGGGCTGAATGGAAGTGGAGGCACAGGGCCACATGGTGATGGGGGAGGGGGTGCGGAGCTACATAGGGACAGAGCGTGTCTGAATGAGGGCAAAGACACATGGGGACAGGAGGAAGGGGTACAGGGACACCTAGGGACAGGGGAATGGCTGGGTGGGGGCACAGACACGTGGGGACAGAAGAGGGGGTACAGGAACAGAGGAGTGGCTGGGTGGGGGCACAGAGACATGGGGATGGGGAGGGGTTACACAGCCACATAGGGACAGGGGAGGGTGTGCAGGACCACATGGGGATGGGGGAATGAGTGTCTGAGTGGGGATGGAGGGACATGTGGACAGCATGCAAGGACACATGGGGATGCAGGAACACATGGGGACAGGGGCAGATGTGCCTGACTGAATGGGAGAGGCTAAGGGTCCGCCAGGGTCTGCATGGGGGAAGCTCCCTAACAATTCATCCCCCCCCCCAAAAAAAAACAACAACAAACAAACAACAAAACAACCTGTTCCATACTTTTCCCACCCATACCCAACAACCCTCCAAGTTCAGACCCAGGCTCCTTCCCAGCAATTTACTTCCATCTCCCTCAGCTCCTCCGTTACCCCTGACTCCTCCAAGCCTTTACGCTGCTTCTGAGGGGTGCAGGAAATACGATTCTGTATTATATTGTAGTTTAAATCAATTATTACTCAGAGTTCTGTATTAATATGCCTAGTAAGGAATCTATTTGTCAAAAAATATTTCCTGAATCTTTTTTTGTTGTTTGTTATTACAGACATACTTGCTGACAGGTATTTTGAAATAAATGACCAAAAATAATTGAAACACAATTGTGACTATACTGTGTTATTTTGACAAATAAAATATGCAGAATTTTAAAATAGTGTGCAGAATTTTTAATTTGCTGCCAAATTTTTTATTTTTTGGCGCAGAATTCCCCCAGGAGTATTATTTCCAAATATCGCATTAGTGAGACCATTACTTAAGTACTGTGTCCAGTTCTGGTGTTCACACTTCAAAAAGGACTTTGAAAATTTGGATAAAGCGTCAACATAGAGCTAAAAGAATGATTTGAGGCCTGGAAAACATGTCTTACAGAGGGAGACTTAGGCTCAATCTATTTAGTTTATCCAAGGGAGGGTTAAGAGGTCAGTTGATCATGTCATACAAGCACCTTCATCGAGAAGAGATTTCTAATAGATGGTTCATTAATCTAGCAGACAATGCATAAATTGGAAGCTGAAGCTAGACAAATTCAGACTTTAGAAAAAGGCACACATTTTAAAGAAGGTAATTAGCCACTGGAACAATTTAAGGTGAGGGACATGGTGCATTCTCCATCAGCTGAAGTCTTTAAATCAAGACTTGAGATCATACTAAAAGATATGCTATTACTCAAAAAGAAGTTTGGACTTGATGAAACAACGGAGTAAGATTTTAATGGTTTGTGTTATGCAGGTCAGACTAGATCATTGTCCCCTTTCTGGCTTTAATATGAACCTTTCCTCTATGGATCTTTCCAGAAGAGGGGCTATTCAACCTTAATTTGTCCCCCCGTATGCATTATGATAACATGCATTAATGGCTGAACATACTATGTTTTAACTTGATTAAGTTTTGCACTTAAAGCAGACACTCAACATTAGAATTCAAAATGATCTTGACAAACTGGAGAAGTGGTCTGAAATAAATAGGATGACAAATGTCCATCAATTAGGACAAATGCAAAGTACTACACTTAGGAAGGAACAATCAATTGCACAAATACAAAATGGGAAATGACTGCCTAGGAAGGAGTACTATAGAAAAGGATCTGAGGGTTATAGTGGATCACAAAGTGAATATGAGTCAACAATGTAATGGGAAATGATCCCACAGTTGAGAACCCTCCTTCTAGCAGATGTCATGGTATCCTCTTGCACTGAGGATACCCCTCCTGGGGAGAGGACCACAGTCATTAGGAAAGACAGGAAATAGTAATGGGGGATTTCTCTATTAATATAGTTGGGTTTGAGATGACTGGGAGAACAGCATGGTTAATCGCCTGACGGGTGCAAAGGTTGTGGACCTCTTGAGACATCTAAATAGACACATGTGCAGTGCTGGGGAGAAGCTGGTAGTTGTGGTACAGGTAGGTACCAATGACATAGGGAAGGTAGGAGAGAGGTCCTGGAGACCAAATTTAGGCTGCTAGGTAAGAGATTCACGTCCTCCATGGCAGCATTCTCTGAAATGCTTCCACTTCCATGAGCAAGGCCAGTTAGACAGGCAGAACTGCAGGTTCATAGAATCATAGAATCTCAGGGTTGGAAGGGACCTCAGGAGGTCATCTAGTTCAACCCCCTGCTCAAAGCAGGACCAATCCCAACTAAATCATCCCAGCCAGGGCTTTGTCAAGCCTGACCTTAAAAATCTCTAAGGAAGGAGATTCCACCACCTCCCTAGGTAACCCATTCCAGTTCTTCACCATCCTACTAGTGAAAAAGTTTTTCCTAATATCCAACCTAAACCTCCCCCTCTGCAACTTGAGACCATTACTCCTTGTTCTGTCATCTTCTACCACTGAGAACAGTCTAGATCCATCCTCTTTGGAACCCCCCTTCAGGTAGTTGAAAGCAGCTATCAAATCCCCCCATTCTTCTCTTCTACAGGCTAAACAATCCCAGTTCCCTCAGCCTCTCCTCATAAGTCATGTGCTCCAGCCCCCTAATCATTTTTGTTGCCCTCCGCTGGACTCTTTCCAATTTATCCACATCCTTCTTGTAGTGTGGGGCCCAAAACTGGACACAGTACTCCAAATGAGGCCTCACCAGTGCCGAATAGAGGGGAATGATCACATCCCTCGATCTGCTGGAAATGCCCCTACTTATACAACCCAAAATGCCATTAGCTTTCTTGGCAACAAGGGCACACTGTTGACTCATATTCAGCTTTTCATCCACCGTAACCCCTACGTCCTTTTCTGCAGAACCGCTGCCCAGCCATTCGGTCCCTAGTCTGTAGCAGTGCATGGGATTCTTCCGTCCTAAGTGCAGGACCCTGCACTTGTCCTTGTTGAACCTCATCATATTTCTTTTGGCCCAATCCTCTAATTTGTCTAGGTCCCTCTGTATCCTATCCCTGCCCTCCAGCGGATCAACCACTCCTCCCAGTTTAGTGTCATCTGCAAACTTGCTAAGGGTGCAGTCCACACCATCCTCCAGATTGTTAATGAAGATATTGAACAAAACCGGCCCCAGCACCGACCCTTGGGGCACTCCACTTGATACCGGCTGCCAACTAGACATGGAACCATTGATCACTACCCGTTGAGCCCGACCATCTAGCCAGTTTTCTATCCACCTTACCGTCCATTCATCCAGCCCATACTTCTTTAACTTGCTGGCAAGAACACTGTGGGAGACTGTATCAAAAGCTTTGCTAAAGTCAAGAAATAGCACATCCACTGCTTTCCCCTCATCCACAGAGCCAGTTATCTCATCATAGAAGGCAATTAGGTTAGTCAGGCATGACTTGCCCTTGGTGAATCCATGCTGACTGTTCCTGATCACATTCCTCTCCTTTAAGTGGTTCAGAATTGATTCCTTGAGGACCTGTTCCATGATTTTTCCAGGGACTGAGGTGAGACTGACTGGCCTATAGTTCCCCAGATCTTCCTTCTTCCCTTTTTTAAAGATGGGCACTACATTAGCTTTTTTCCAGTCATCCGGGACCTCCCCCGATTGCCATGATTTTTCAAAGATAATGGCCAATGGCTCTGCAATCACATCGGCCAACTCCTTTAGCACCCTCGGATGCAGTGTATCCGGCCCCATGGACTTGTGCTCGTCCAGCTTTTCTAAATAGTCCCGAGGGCTGGTCACCTCCTCCCTATACCGTGCTGCGGAGTGCAGCCGTCTGGGAGCTGACCTTGTCTGTGAAGATAGAGGCAAAAAAAGCATTGAGTACACTTTCTCCACATCCTCTGTCACTAGGTTCCCTCCCTCATTCAGCAAGGGGCCCACACTTTCCTTGACTTTCTTTTTGTTGCTCACATACCTTCTTGTTACTCCTAACATCTCCGGCTAGCTGCAACTCCAAGTGTGATTTGGCCTTTCTAATTTCACTCCTGCATGCCTGAACAATACTTTTATACTCCTCCCTGGTCATTTGTCCAATCTTCCACTTCTTGTAAGCTGCTTTTGTGTGTTTAAGACGAGCAAGGATTTCACTGTTAAGCCAAGCTGGTCGCCTGCCATATTTTCTTTTCTTTCTACACATCGGGATGGTTTGTTCCTGCAACCTCAATAAGGATTCTTTAAAATACAGCCAGCTTTCCTCGACTCCTTTCTCCCTCATGTTATTCTCCCAGGGGACCTTGCCCATCAGTTCCCTGAGGGAGTCAAAGTCTGCTTTTCTGAAGTCCAGGGTCTCTGTTCTACTGCTCTCCTTTCTTCCTTGTGTCAGGATCCTGAACTCGACCATCTCATGGTCACTGCCTCCCAGGTTCCCATCCACTATTGCTTCCTCTACTATTTCTTCCCTGTTTGTGAGCAGCAGGTCAAGAAGAGCTTTTCCCCTAGTTGGTTCCTCCAGCACTTGCACCAGGAAATTGTCCCCTACACTTTACAAAAACTTCCTGGATTGTCTGTGCACCGCTGTATTGCTCTCCCAGCAGATATCGGAGTGATTAAAGTCACCCATGAGAACCAGGGCCTGTGATCTAGTAACTTTTGTTAGTTGCTGGAAGAAAGCTTCATCCACCTCATCCCCCTGGTCTGGTGGTCTGTAGCAGACTCCCACCACGACATTACCCTTGTTGCTCCCACTTCTAAATTTAATCCAGAGACTCAGGTTTTTCTGCAGTTTCATACTGAAACTCTGAGCAATCATACTGCTCTCTTACATACAACGCAACTCCCCCACCTTTTCTGCCCTGCCTGTCCTTCCTGAACAGTTTATATCCATCCATGACAGTACTCCAATCATGTGAGTTATCCCACCATAATTCCTTGACTGTGCCAGGACTTCCAGTTCTCCCTGCTTGTTCCCCAGGCTTCTTGCATTTGTGTATAGGCATTTAAGATAACTCACCGATCGTCCTGCTGTCCCAGTATGGGGCAGGAGCCCTCCCCTCTTGCACTCACCTACTTGTGCTTCCTCCCGGTATCCCACTTCCCCACTTACCTCGGGGCTTTGGTCTCCTTCCCCCGGTGAACCTAGTTTAAAGCCCTCCTCACTAGGTTAGCCAGCCTGCTTCCAAAGATGCTCTTCCCTCTCGTCGTCAGGTGGAGCCCGTCTCTGCCTAGCACTCCTTCTTCTTGGAACACCATCCCATGGTCAAAGAATCCAAACCCTTCTCTCCGACACCATCTGTGTAGCCATTCGTTGACTTCCACGATTCGACAGTTTCTACCCCGGCCTTTTCCTGCCACAGGGAGGATAGACGAGAACACCACTTGCGCCTCAAACTCCTTTATCCTTCTTCCCAGAGCCACGTAGTCTGCAGTGATATGCTCAAGGTCATTCTTGGCAGTATCATTGGTGCCCACGTGGAGAAGCAGGAAGGGGTAGCGATCTGAAGGCTTGATGAGTCTCGGCAGTCTCTCCGTCACATCATGAATCCTAGCCCCTGGCAAGCAGCACACTTCTCGGTTTTCCCGGTCAAGGCGGCAGATAGATGACTCAGTCCCCCTGAGGAGAGAGTCCCCGACCACCACCACCCTCCTCCTCCTCCTCTTGGGAGTGGTGGTCGTGGAACCCCCATCCCTAATGTGTGGGTTCTCAATGTGTGGATGAGATTATGGTGTTTGGAGGAGGGATTTAGGTTTATTTGGAATTAGGGAGCATATTCGGAAAGGAGGAGTCTATACAGGAAGAATGGGCTCCATCTAAACCAAAACAGACCCAGACTTCTGCCATGTAAAATTAAAAAGGTAAGAGAGGAGTTTCAAAACTAAGGGCTGGGCGAAAGCCAACAAGTGTGGAGGAGCACATGGTTCGGACAGAGAAATCCCTCAGGGGTGGATATATAATAGGATATAGAGTGTCCTTTTAAAAGATGATAGGATAGAAGTTGATAAAGTGCGGACGAGAACTGAAGAGCAACAGTCAAACAAAAAAGAGTCCCATTCAATTACATCACATTAAGGCAGACAACTAAATATTGACAAATTTCACAAGTGTTTGTATACATATGCTAAGATACTAAGATGGATGAACTCGAGTGCCTGGTATTAAAATGAGGATATTGATATGACAGGCATCATAAAAACTTGATGGAATCAGGATAATCAGAGGGACACGGTAATACCAGCGCATAAAATATATCAGAATGATAGCATAGGTCGTGCCGGTGGGGGAATGGCACAATCTGTGAAAGCATAGAGTCAAAGTAAAAATCTTGCATGAATCAAACTGCTCCGTAGAATCTCTATGGATAAAAATTCCATGCTTGAATAATAAAAGTCTGCAGCAGTAGGAATATACTACTGACCACCTGACCAGGATGGTGGTGGTGACTGTGAAATGTTCAGTGAGGTTAAAGAAGCTACAAAAACAGAAAACCCAATAATGGAGGATATTTCAACTATCGAAATGGAAATCCCAATTATCCATTTCAATTACACAACTCCATTTCAACTATCCTCATATTGACTAGGTGCATGTCACGAGAGAGTGGGATGCAGAAATAAAATTTTTAGACACTATGAATGACTGCTTCTTGGAGAGCTAGTCCTGGAACCCAGAAGAGGAGAGGCAATTCTTGATTTAGTTTTAAGTGGAGCACAGAATCTGGCCCAAGAGGTGAATATAGCTGAACCACTGAGTTATAGTGACCCTACTGTAATTAAATTTAACATTCTTGCAGAGGAAAAAACGCCAAAGAAACCCACTGGCATTTTACTTTAAAACAATGAGGAAACTAGTTAAATGGAAATTAAAAGGAACAACCACAAAAGCGAGATACCTGCAAGCTGCATAGAAACTATTAAAGAACACTAGAAAAGGCTCCAACCAAATGGATACCCCTAATAATAATAGTAAATAATAATCATTAAAAAAAAAAGTAAGAGGACCAAAAAAATGCCGCCATGACTACACAGAAGAGTAAAAGGGATGGTTAGATGCAAAAAGGCATTCTTTAAAAATTGGAAGTCATATCCTACTGAGGAAAATAGAAGGAATATAAACTCTGGCAAGTCAAATATAAATATCATTAGGCAGGCCAAAAAATAATTTGACGAGCAACTCACAAAAGACACACAGACACACACAAAATTTAAGTACACCAGAAGCAGGAAGCCTACCAAAAATTAGTGGGGCCACTGGATGATCAATGTTATAAAGGAGTACTCAGGGAAGACAAAGATGCTGCAGAGAAGCTAAATGAATTATTTGCATCTGTCTTCACTACAGAAGATGTGACAGATTCCCACACCTGGGCCATTCTTTTAAGGTGACAAATCTCTGAGTGACTGTCCAAGATTGAGGCATCAATAGAGGTGGATTTGAAACAAACTGATAAATGAAACAGTAATACGTCACCAGGACCAGATGGTATTCACCCAATAGTTCAGAAGGAACTCAGATATGAAATTGCACAACTACTAACTATGGTATGTAACCTATCGCTTAAATCAGCTTCTGTACCAGATGACTGGAGGATAGCTAACGTAATGCTGATTTTTAAAAAAGGCAATTAAAGGCCGGTAAGTGGTCAGTTGTTGGCTGCGAGTGTGCTCTCTGCATGCTGCACTGGCTCTGGTCAGATAGCCTGTACAGCAGACTCTGATTGAACTGCCCAAAAAGACCACAGACTTGGTTCCATAGCAAAGGCACTCAGCCACGTTTATTGTTGACGAAGCACAGTCCTACTTCCCGGATCAATGTCTACAGTTACACTAGCACCAGCACATGTATGCCATGGACACGGCTCAGCAAATTGCAGGACTTTCCATTCCTTCCTCGGCTGGACAAAGACACCCCCTTTGAAACCCTTCTTTATACACTGATACAAACAAGTTATGTACTATCCCTCTGACATGGCTAGTTCCACCTTTTATCTTATACATGTTGGTTCTATCAAAACATCTCTATCCATTACGCGGTCATCCTGACCTTATCTTTAGGAGGGGTCAGTATGTCCCTGTGGTCTTCGGGGAGTGTGTTCATACCATACTTGGTATCGGAGTGTCCTGGTACCACTCTTCTGGAATGTTTATGACTGTCCTGTGCCTAGCACTTCTTAGCCCAGGTCTACACTGGGGCGGGGGGAGGGAGGATCGATCTAAGATACGCAACTTCAGCTAAGAGAATAGCGTAGCTGAAGTCGGCGTACTTAGATCGACTTACCGCACCGTCTTCATGGCACTGAGTTGACTGCTGCTGCTCCCGTCGACTCCACCTGCGCCTCTTGCTCCAGAGTTGACGGGAGAGCGCTCGGGGAATCGATTTAGCGTGTCTAGACTAGACACGATAAATCGACCCCCAGGGAATTATAGGCCAGTCAGCTCAACTTCTATACCGGGAAAGAAACTGGAATAAATTAAACAATTCTTAAACACCTAAAAGATAATGTGGTAGTAAGCAATAGCCAGCATGAATTTGTCAAGGGGGAGGAAAAAAAATAACCCCAGATTTGTTTTACATAATTGCCTTCTTTGATAGGGTTACTAGCTTAGTGGATGGGAGGGGGGTGAGCAGTAGATTTGATACGTCTTTATTTTAGTAATGCTTGTGGCATACTTCATGACTTTCTCGTGAGCAAACTAGGGATGTGTGTGGTCTAGATTAAATTACTACAAGGTGGGTGCACAACTGGTTGAAAGACGGCACTCAAAGAGGTTTTATCAATTGTTCATTGTCAAACTGGGAGGGCACATCATGTGGTCAGTATTTTCATTAATGGAGAGTATGCTTATAAAATCTGCAGATTACACCAAGCTGGGAGGGGTGCAAGCACGTTGCAGGACAAGAAGCCCTTCAAACATCATACTTTGTGTCACAGTGAGTACTGAAAGCAGCCAGCCCTCATAACTGGGAAAACAATGATTACACCCTATGTCTTGAATATCAGCATTATACTGGGATCTGCTATTGACAGTCAATCCAAAGCTATTTCCCTCTCCAATTATGCAGTCAACTGACAAAACCATGGCATGGCTGCAGATGTTCAGGAATAGCTGTTTATACTGTTCAGGGCCAATATTTCTCAATATAACTGTATGAAACTACATGTGTGTTTTCCCCTAGCTATCATATATACGGTCTTAGCAGGAACGAGCCATAGATGAGGACTGCCTGCTTTACAGTGGACTGAGAGCACATGCTATGGGAGAAAAAGGGTCTTTGAAGCTTTGCGACAATCAGTCCTTCCAGAAGGGTTGGATTGGCAACGATGTGTGTATTTGCATTCATGGTGCTCAAACCACAACAAAAAACTGTAACCTTGTTACTAGAATCCTGCTGATTGCACTCCAAGCCATTTGGACTCACTGTTCAATTCACTGGGAAGTTTTTGAGGCAAGGCAGATGCAAGTGAAACTGAAAGAGGCTGTCAAAGTTGTGAATCTGAATAAAGGAAAGCCTAGTACAGGCCTCTGATATCTTGCATAAAGAAATGGGTACTTGACATTGGCCATTCCTACTCCATGCTGAACTTGACTGGCTTTCATGTAGCAAAGTTTTTAATTGAGTGTTTGAGCTCAGAGAAGCAACAATAGATTTTTCTTGATGCATTTGGCTCTGCTCTTGTGAATATTTCACTGACCAGCACTGGCTTGCTCTGAATGCTTCTCTTCAGGAGCAGAATTTTGTACCCCTTATTGTTAAGTGTCAGTGGGGCCTGGATCAGTACCTGTATGGAAAAGGTTGAGAACCACTGTCTTAATCATATGCATACTGCATAGCGTCACCACCAGGTACTTAAATAACTTTAACTGTGCCCTATGGGTTTATTTGAAGAGCAGCAGTGAAAATTGCCAATTCTCTGAGGAATATGAAGAAACCATAATGCATCTCGTCACAGTGTTGCTAAGGAGAGTATGTGGTTAAGGAAAATGGGGCGAGTATAGGACATTCCCTCCTGACCCTTGAAGCAATCCCTTTGCTTTGAAGCATGTGATGATCACCTACATCATTAGTCTGCAGAACTACATACATTCTTAGTGTCATAATATTTTCAGAGCCTTTTAAAAATCTATTCACGACTATTGGCCTTGGTTTTCTGTGACAATGAACGCCTCTCCCTTTTAACACATTCCATTCTTCTCTCCACCAATGGCAAACAACTTAAGTTGTTAAGACCCCATCTTCCCTAACTGATGCAAACGTCAAGTATCCTGCTATAAATGTTAGACAGGCACTATCTCCTTGTTCCTCAGTTGCATTATCTATCTGCCACCAGCCATCAGCATAATTTGAGTACCTTCCACATAAAAATCTAGTCCCTAGTGGATTTCATGGAACCTCTGGTTTTTCTTTTTGGGGTAAAAAGTCCAATTGGGGTAGCATTTTTGATTTTGATTGTTTAGGTTTTCTTCATTAATTTTTTGGGGGCAGAGGTTGGTTGGGTTTTTTTTTTTTTTAGTAAAAGAGTGTGTGTCAATGTAGTGTGCCATTCTTAGGACATAAAGGTGTTTTTAAAGAGGAAAGTTTTGCATTGTTTCTCATGACACTCAGACTCTAGATGTACCTAATGGCCTCTAGAAGTTTGTCCCATAGCTTGATCCCCTCAACCAACACCAGAGATAAAATGGACTTAAATAAAGCAGGACCTCTGAGAAAAGACTGCTTCTAAACCAGGTTTTTATGGGGAAGCAGTACCTAACCGCCTCCTCCCTCTTAAAATTTCCCCCATGACTGCACCAGATGAAGCCCCATAAAACTAACAATTGTGTTAAATCTTACAGCTCTTTTGAAAAATAATGTTTTTGTTTTTACCAATGTGTCTCAAAAGAATTCGGTTGAAATGTAGATAAAACTGATAGACCCTAAGGAATTCCCCTTAGAACAGTCCCCTTTGCAAGAAGAAAGGCAGGAAAGACATTACTCACCGTGGAAGCTGCAGAAAAGACTGGAGGAAAAGGGATTCCTGTATCTAGTGGGACCTGGGGCAGCTTTCCTGGCCCAGAATGTAGCAGATCTCTGAGACTTGTGCCTTCAGCTTTGTTACTAGATGCAACTGGGCCCAACAAGAGACTATTAAACAGTTTGGGGGTTAATGGAGAAACCTTTGTACTGGAGTTGAAGGAATCCAATCCAAAGGGCGAATGGGATTCTTTATTGAGCACCGATCTCAGGGATCCAGCTTCTGTAAGAAAGATAAATCACAACTGGGTGATACAAACATCATTAAAGATCCACAAAAGGGAAAGTTCTGTGAAGATGACTATCCAAGTATTATCCTTCAATATAACACGGCTATAACCCTGTGACAAACCACAGTACAGTTTACCTGGATGTTAAGGCTCAAGAATTATATTGTACAATATTGGATGAGGCACTGAGGCGTCTTTTGTAAACTTAAGCATCCTGTTTCACCTATGCCTCACCAACAGCTTTAATACATCATGGTGGGTTAAGAATTTGAAGGGTCCAGTAGATGATTTGGACCTGAAGTATTTAATTTACAAGGAACTGCATTCTTGTTTGAATCAGATGCTCACCAACTGACCCTTTCATCTTCCAAATTAGTTCTGAATTCTTCAGAATGAACACAGAACCCTTTTGCAGGATTTTAAATGCAGTAGAGAACACTACTGTTGATTTGGCCTAGAGAACCAGGGAAACATTTGTGAACATGAAATTGAAAAGTGAAAACAAAAGAGATTTTCTGGGATTGTTAAAAAAGAAGTCTATCACTGATAACCACAAACAGAATATAATATTGTGTGCTATAATTCCCATACTTGTAGCTAGGTACAGTATACAAGAGCTAGCCCAACCTGTCCTGCATGTAATGCTGCCTGTGTGACTAGGTCATAGTCTTGACGGTTATATCTGTAAGAGAGAGAGGGTATCTCTCTCAACTGGAACACTCCTTCCTTAAGCATGCCTTCAGCCTCTAGGTGCTTAGGAAATGCACTCTTTATACTGCAGGCCAAAGACCAAAAGTAGTTTTCGCACCAGTTTCCGTAAAGTAACTAATTCTTATCTGAAGTGAATGTTAATCTGACTTTACATCAGGAGATCACTTCTACATACTCTCACAGAAAAGACACAGCATATATAACAGAATGGGTACCGGATAAATATGCCCACCCCTCCAGCCTCCCTCCCTGCTCCCATATCCTTCCAGCTCCTGCATGTATGTTACTTCACAATCTCTTTCAGGACGTTTCTACATGGTTAGCCCCTACTTAAAGAAAAAAGATCCAAAGAAGCAAGTGCAGACCAACAACGCTGGTCTTCCCTAAGCATTAGGGATTCCCTCCAAGGATGGTAACCAAGCAGCACTCCTTTGCTCCCAAATATTAAGGGGGAGATCTTTTCCTCACCTTTTGTTTCTTCTTTTGCTTTTTGTGTTGCTAAATCTGCAAGCCAGTGCAAGGCTGATGAGGGGGATGTTTCTGGACACAGTGGCCTGCTAGATTTTGTTTCAGTGGGGTTGCTGGTTGGCGAGGTCTCTGTTTTCGCAGACTCCTCAGTTCTTCCATCTGTGGCCTCAATTTTAGGATCAGTGTCCATTTCTAGCTGCCCCAATCCTGCTGCCCCTGCCCCACTGGAGAAGGTGCCCTCACTTCCAGAGGCTGATGCACCAGGATTTATACTGGGAAGCTAAAAACAAAAAAGATCACACATGCTGCAGTTAAATGCTGATTTTGGGGAGGAAATTACATTGTTGATGGACTGGGGGGGAAAAGTTAACCAGACAACAACAACATGACATGGTGATAGTCTATCACTAGGGTGGGCTGTGAGGTTCGTAGAAGGCTTAATATGTTTTGTCTTAAAATAATGTGGAGATTATTGATTTTCTAGCTCCAAAGCCATGAAGATCCTGGAAATGGCTTGAAGACCTTCATGATTTGAATGGTCAGTGACCAATCAGAGCTGTACTTTTATGAATGCATTTTGAAATAGTGAATTTTTGGAAGTGAATATAATGTAATGTAAAAAATTTTATTGTGTCCACCGCTCCAGCTCTCAGTATACTATTTTATACTGTTAATCTGGGGCAGGACTGTTTGTATCCATCTCTATCCCTAGCACAGTGGAGCTCCAACCCCATAAATATTGAGATTGTTTCAATGTTACTTTGCCCTTCTCACCTCCCCACATGCCTTTTCCCCACCCCGCCCTTATCCACTGATCAGCTCTTGTCACATGCTTAAACAGTCCGTGCTGTAAAGAGCTCACAGTCTATCATATGCCAAGGACAATGGGGTTCTGATACCTAACTGGAGTCTTTAAGTGCTACACTAACACATGAGAATATATTTATGAGCAGTCTTTTTGCATTACTCTGGGTTTTTATTTTAATGGGATAGGCATCTCAGGATAGGTGCCCATAGTCACATTTTAGACATCTGAATAAATATTTCATACTGGCAATAAAACATAGGCACACATGAAATGCCAGGCTGATCAGACCACACTTCATCTAATCCAGCATCCACCGATTTAAACAAAGGCATTATACGACTTTCTATACTATTCTCAATTCCATTCCATTCCTGCAGCTGCACACTGAGTGGGGGTTTTCATTAAGCGAATAGGAAACATTAATAAATGCCTCTCTCTTATATAGTATTTTTCATCAGTAGAACTTAAATCACTTTACAAAGGTAAGCATCATTATCCCCCCAGTGACCAAGTCAGTAATAGAACCCAGGACTCCCGAGTCCCAGTCCAGTGCTCTATCCATTAGACCACACTGCCTCTCCACTAAACTCTACAATGATACCCAGGTCCCTCTCCAGAGGGATTTAATTTTAAACCCTTGTACGGTCCATTGCAGTTGAATTTTTTCCCTGCAACTTGCAGACATTGACCTTCATTTGTCACCCTGCTGCCCATTCACCTAGCGTGGTTAGGTCTCAACTTCCTAACCATCTTCTCTGACTTATCTAAACGACTGTTGCAAGAAAATATGCTCTCTCCCTACTCACGCCCCTCTCCAGATTATCACTAAAACATATTAGACACGGGACCTTACCACAGAATCTTGTGACACCCTGATGTTAACCTTTTGCCATGACGAAAATTGACTATTTAACTCCACTCTGACTTATGACAGTACTGTAGCTTGTCATTAATGATTATTTTCCTTGGCTGTCTCTTAAGTGGGATTTTATCAAAGGTCTTTTGAAAGTCTAAATAGTTACATCAACCGCTTCTCCTTTATCTACGACTGTACTGAAACAGTCAGAGAATTCTAACAGATTAGAGACAGTTTTTCTTTACAGAAACTGTGGTAGTTAGGACTATTAGATCATGACTAAGGCTGTGAGTTTGTCACGGAGGTCACGGATTCCGTGACTTTCTGGACCTCCATGACCTCTGCAGTGGCCGGTGCACCTGGCCCAGGGGCCGCCGGAGTAGCTCAGGCAGCCCCTGGGCCAGTCACACTGGCTGCTGCTGGGGCATTCTTGAGCCACCACGCTCCCCTCCCCCAGCAGCAGCAGCTGGAGTTTGGATGTGGGAGGGGGCAGGGGCACGGGATGGGGTGAGGGCTCTGGACAGCGCTTACCTTGAGGGGGCTCCCCGGAAGCAGCAACATCCCTCAGCTACTAGGTGGAGGCGTAGCCAGGCAGCTCTACATGCTGCCTCCACCTGCAGGCACCACCCCTGCAGCTCTCAATGTCAGCGGTTCCCGGCCAATGGGAGCTGTGGAGCTGGCGCTTGGGGTGAAGGCAGTGCGCAGAGGTGCCTGGCCATGCCTCTGCCTAGGAGCTGAGGGAGGGGGATGTCGCCGCTTCCAGGGAGATGTGGAGCCAGGTAGGGAGCCTGCCAGCTCTGCCAACCATCCCACCCCCCCAGCACCAGCGGAGGTACCGGGCCGCGCGCCACTGCCCTCCCCCCCAAAAAAAGCACCCGTGGCATCCCCGGGTCACCCCCTAAGGTTTAGTCAGGAGTATAAAGTACAAGTCATGGACAGGTCACAGGCTGTGAATTTTTGTTTACTGTCAGTGGCCTATCCATGACTTTTACTAAGAATATCCATGACTAAAACATAGTATAATATTTTATTGGTTATGATTAAGGCTATTCTATTTTTAATTATTGTTTCAATCAATTTGCCAAGTACAGACATAACACTTACTAATCTGCAATTCCCCAGGCTGCTCTCAGACATTTTTCTTAAATATAGGTACAACATATGTGCCACCCTCCAACTCTCTAGGACTGTAGCTGTTTTTAAGGAGAGATTACATATTTTTGCTAGGTGGCCTGGTGACTTAGTTTAAATCATCAGTTTGTTCCAGCATCTCTTCTTCTGACACCTCAGTCTCTGGTAGTACCTAACCTTTATTGCCAGAAAAGAGCAGGTTTGAAGCAAATATCTCTAATATGCACTGCAGAGAAGACTGATGCAAAGAAATCATTTAGCTTCTCAGCAATATCCTCATACTGTTTGGCACTTCTAATACCCCCCTCACATTTCCCTGATGTAATTTATGCTCATGTTTAATTATTTCACTAGGGTCAGATTTTCAAATTTTGAAGGATTTGTTTGGCTCAAATAGCCTCTCTAATGTACCATTGAGCCATAATGGTTTATCCCTTGGCTTCTTTGTTTCCTATTTGTTCATCAGTACACATGCCTTTTGAGACATTGTTTTTGTAAATAGCATCTATGCCACCTCTAAAGTTAAAAGTAAAGGAAGTAAAACACAATTTTTTTGATTAACCTTCTCATTTTATTGAAATCTCCCTTCTTAAAATTTAATGTCACTTTTTGATACCCTTTCTCTTCCTAAGATGCTGAACCTACCTAATTATAATGTGGTCACTATCAATTAGTGGCTCAAGATACTACTCCTTCTTGAATTAACTCATGTGTGTTACTTAGAATTAAGTAGAGAACAGCGTCTTCTTGTGTGTTCTAACACTATCTATTCCAAGAAGCAATCAATCATTTCAAGTGTCAAGAATTGTTTCTCAAAACTTTGTACTGCTGTGCTATTTTACTACTTATATGTGGATGTTTGAAGTCCCCCGCCCCCCATCATCATCCTGCTCATTTTATCAAAGAGACAGCAAAATCTATGCATATGTCAAATCAGCATAATATTTCAGAAAGCCATGAGAAATAAAGTACATGCTTTGCTGGCATATTTCCCATTGTACTTTTCCTGCAAGCTTTTGGCAGAGATACCGTAAGTCTTTTACTATAACTTCTACGGAAGGAAAAAAAAAAGCCTAGCACAGACATCCAGCTAGCAAAGATTGGGTAAAACATGTTCCCCACCTCAACAAGTTTCTGGGTGCCAGCAGTAGCGATACTCTGTGATAATCATGATGGAGTCAAAGCATCCTACAGAAACCACTGAGATTCTAAGCCCCATGTTATACAGAGGTCAGACTAAATGTTCTAATGACCCCTTTTGGCCTTAAAATCTATGAATGCAATATCCAGTGTCCACAAAGGTCAAGCACAGGAATTCAAGCTCACGTACCTGTGACATCCCATTTGTGACAGCAGGTCTCAACACAGATTTGTTCTGCCGGTTAATACATGGACAGTTGGCTTTAATTCCCCATTTGCCTCTGGCTGCATGTACCATGTCTCCTATATTGTAAAGAGCTAGAAAGAAAGTTACAAGTTTTCGTACATATGCCCATAAAAACTATGAAGTGAGGCCTTATTTTCCGCCTAGTCACAACATTTAAGGCTTCATGATCAAGATACATGTGTTAATCAGAGAGTGCTGCATAACTATGCTCACGTAGGGCTGGCTTTCAAAATCCAGTCAGACACACCATTATAACACTGAATACTTATATTTTCCTTCAGAGGACAAGAGCACTAGTACCTTCCTCACAAATTAAACTGCATTTGGTTCATACCTTTTGAAAAGACTTCTGAGAATTAAAACAAGAGTTGTGTGCTTTGTATCTGCAAATCTTAGAAGCAGCATATTGGAAATGTTTTATCACCTTGTATTAGCAACTCATTCTCATCTACACTATTTTCATCTTTTTCTCCCCACCTTCCTCCAAGATAATGTCTTCCCCACCCTCATATTACCTCCTCCCTGATCCCTCCCAAATAAGGAGACAACTTAGAAAACAAAACTATCACACCGCCTCCTCTCCTGCTTCCCAAAATAGGGAAGACGATATCTAGAAACCAGAAGGAAGCAGTTCAAGTATTACCTGTTCCAGGGATGATCTGTGTTGGCATAAGATTCTCCGGTTCATGGGACTGCCCCTTTGCACACTTCAACCATGAGAAAACCTCCTCATCACCAATCTCCTCTGTCTCTGAAATGGACAGAACCAGATCATGTACTACCCTGCAAAAGTCACTGAAGCTTTACAATGCAGCAGGCTGTTTATGTATGTATTTCTTCACTGCAACAGTTAGCTCAAGTTAGACCTGATTTACACTTAAAATTTAGATAGACATAACTACATTGCTCAGGGGGTGCGTTTGTCATAGCTATGCTAACCTAACCCATGCTGTAGGCGCACCTAGGTTGACAAAAGAATGCTTCCATCAACCTAGCTACCACAGTGATAGAAAACCCCCTTCCGTAACTGTAGAAAGCATCAGCACTACAAGAGCATTGCCACAGCCCTGTAGCTGTGCTGCTGTAACACAAGACCTGAATATACTTGTTACTCCACTCCAGCTAGCCTAGCTTGCATATCCTGATTGTTACAAAACACTCAAATTACAGAGATTTGATTAGCAGCTGATGAGCTGTTGTAACTCAAACTGCTGAATCTCCACAGCATTACTAGCTGTAGTGTGCTTTCTCTGCACTACAGGAACCAGCTGGCTCGAGTTTAAAGAACTATGTAAGCTAGGTATTTTTGCATGTGGACAGCAGCCTGGTTAGTGGCAAAGCTAAGTTATCCCTTGAGCTAACAATGCAGTGAAGACCAGCTCTATGTGACTATTGTTGCTTCAATTTAATCTCAGAACTACAAAGAACAATGGATTAACCAGCTCACAGTTTTGATAAGCACAGAAAGTTTTGTGAAATGGTAACCAAGGATCTGCAGTACAAGTCAATCAGTACAGAACCCACATCAATTTCCTGGCTCCCACTCTGCCCACTCCAATTCATACAAAAACAAAGCTGCTACATCATGTTGCTTGTCTGTTGCTCTGACCACAGCACACCCCTTTAGATAGGTTCCAGCTTCTTATTCTAATCTTTAAAGCTCTTCATATTCTATCCCTTGCTGCTTATCATTTTTTATTTGTCACTCTCCCATTCCTCCGGTCAATGATCGTTAGCCCTTGCCCATCCATTTGTCTCCTTCTTCCCTGCTGTGCCTTACATATAGAATGCCTTCTTTGAACTGATTTGCAAAGCAGCTACCCTTCCACAACCCTGGGTTTAGCAGGCCAATGCTCAAACCACTGAGCTATCCCTCCCCCTCCAATTTCTATACTGGATTGGATCAGTAGTCCATCTAGTCCAATATCCTCTCTCCAAAGATGGTCAGTTCAGATTCTTCAGGAAAAGATGCAAAAAACCATGTAGAAGACAGCTATAAAATAATCTGCCCATAGGCAGTTTCTTGCTAACCCCCTCATTGTTACAGGTTTATTTGTATTCTAAAGCTTCAAGGTTTATATTGCTTCCAAACCACTTGATTTTTATTTGTTTATTTTAATCTGCTAAACCAGGGGTGAGTAAACTTTTTGGCCCAAGCACCACATCTGGGTTGGGAAATTGTATGTAGGGCCATGAATGAAGGGCTGAGGCAGGAGGTTGGGGTGCGGGATGGAGTGCGGGGTGTGGAAGGGGGTGTGGGGTGCAGGAGGGGGCTCAGGGCAGAGGGTTGGGGGACTCAGGGCAGTGTACTGTGGGGCAGGAGGGGTTCGGGATGGGGGATCTGGCCTGGCGCCACTTACCTCGAGCAGCTCCGGGGTGGCAGTGGTGCGCAGCAGGACTAAGGCAGGCTCCCTGCCTGCCCTGGCTCCGCGCCACTCCCGGAAGCGGCTGGCATGTCCAGCAGTGGCCCCTGGGGGTGGGGTGGGGTAAGCAGCTCCGCCGCATGCTGTCCTAGTCTGTGGGTACCACCCCCAAAGTTCCCAGCCAATGGGAGCTGCGGGAGGCGGTGTCTGCAGGCAAGGGCACCGAGCCCTCTGCATCCACCTCCCCTGGGGCCGCAGGGACTTGGGGCCTGTGGCTTCCAGGAGCGGCACAAGGCCAGGGCAGGCAGGGAGCCTGTCTCAGGCCCGCTGCGCCAGGGGGCTGGCAATCCTGCGGGCCGGCTTGAAAGCCCTGACAGACTGCATCCGGCCTGTGGGCCGTAGTTTGCCCTCCCTTGTGCTAAACTCTTGGCCTTGTGGACTTATGGCAATCAATCAATTTCACAAGCTAATTTTGTGTTATAACTATAACTATTTCCTAGTATCCATTTTAAACTTGTTGCCTTTAAATTTCAATGCCCCCTTGTTTTAGAGAAGAGCCAGTAGGCCCTCCATTCCTCTGACCATCTTATTTCCTATGAGGAGACAGGAGGAGGTTGGCTTGTTCAGACTAACCAAAAAAAAAAACAAAAAAAAAAAAACCAGAGTGAAAGGGAATACAAATTGTTCTCTATAAATACATTGGGGGTGTGGAGGGGATATACACCAGGCAGGGTGAAGAGTTATTTAACATCAAGAACAATGTTGTCACAAGAACAAATGAGTATCAACTGTCCATGAAAAAAATTCAGCCTGGAAATTAAAAGGCGGTTTCTAACCATCAGAAGAGTGAGGTTCTGGATCAGCCTCCCAATATAAGTTGTGGGGGGGAACAACTTCGTTTTAAGAGTGAGCTGGACAAATTTGTGAGTGGGATTATATGATAGGGTTGCTTGTGATAGTGGGGGACAGGGCATGGAAGTCCTTGAGGTCCCTTCCCTTTTATGTTCCTAAATCTCATGCATCAGCCAGTCATCTGCAGGGGTCAGGAAGGGTCCCTGTCCCATTCCCCCCGTGCGCCCCCCCCCCCCACCCCCCCACAGTATCCTGTTTTTTGGTCTCCTTCCTCTGAAGCACCAGAGATGGCCTCAGCTGGAGATGGAACTTTTGACGTGGCACCAAACATTCTCTCCGTCACAGGGGTCAGGAAGGCATTTTTCCCAGGTCAGATTGGTAGTGACCTTGGGAGGTTTTCACCTTCCTCTGAAGCATGTGGGTCACTTGACAGGATTAACTGGGTATAACAATTAATTTCCTGACTCTGCAGGGGCCTAAGACACTGTGCACCTTGGATCCTCCTATTCTCTGCTTGTGGCACATAACAGTTTAGTTTCCTATAGGTGGAGATATTTTGGTTGTTAGGTTTAGTGTGCAGGTCCTGGTTGGGGTTGGTGGCTTGTGATATACAAAGGTCAAATTAGATGACCTGTGCTGTCACGACTGACAGCAGAGACACTTTCGCCAGCTCATAGCAGTAGTGGATGCAGGCAATGATCCAGGATGAAATCCTCTGAGCAGACACTGGGCAACCTTTCATCCTGTCTGCCGCTGCAACGAACAGCTGCGTTGACTTGCAAAACGGCTTTGTCCTGTCAATGTAGAAGGCCAGCGCCCTCCTGATATCCAGGGCGTGTAACCTGTGTTCCTCTTCCAATTTATGAGGTTTCGGGAAGAAGACAGGTAAGTATATGTCCTGGCCGGTATGAAACTGGGAAACTACCTTGGGAAGGAACGCTGGGTGCAGCTGCAAATGCACCTTATAGTTGTAGAATACAATACAGGGTGATTCGGAAGTAAGCATCCTGATCTCAGATACCCTGTGTGCAGACGTTATCACAACCAGGAACAAAACCTTCCAGGAGAGAAGAGGAGGAGAGCAGGAAGCCAGATGCTTGAAGGAAGGCCCCAGGAGGACAGCAGGAAGCCAGAGGCTTGAAGGGAGGCCCCATGAGCTGCAACAGCATGAGAGTCAAGTCAAAGGGAGGGACGGGATCCCGGACATGAGCATAGAGATGCTCCAAACCTTTCAAAAAACAGACTGTCATGTCGTGAGCGAAGACTGACCTGCCTTGGAACGGAGGGATGGAAAGTCAAAATAGTGGTCAGGTGCACCCTGATCGATGACAGGGACAATCCTTGGAGTTTGAGGTGCAGAAGATAATCCAGGATCACCCACAGCGAGGCCTGCGAGGCCTGGATATGTCATTCCGAGGCCCAGCACGTGAACCTTTTCCACTTGGCCAATTAAGTCGCTCTGGCGGAGTTGCCGGCAACCCAACAAGACCTGTTGAATCCAGGCCGAGCATTCCCATTCTTCTGCATTCAGCTATGCAGTAGCCATGTTGTCAAGTGCAACTCCGCCAGGTTTGGATGCAGAAGACTGCCTTGCTTCTGGGACAGCAGGTCTGGTCAGAGAGGTAGCTGCAGTGGGACAACTACCGAAAGATCCATCAGCATGTCGAACCAGTGCTGTCGAGGCCACGCATACATCAGGGCCCCTGACCATGGGAGCAGAAAGGCATCTAACAGGGAGCCCCTGTCCATCCCCTGGATTGAACTGAACAAGTGGCATTTCCTGTTCTGATGGGATGCGAACAAGTCCACTTGGGGAGTCCCCCACCTCCGGAAGATCATACTGACTGCCTCCAGATGGAGCAAGACGTGGCAAGATGAGAAAGTCCTGCTGAGGTGATCTGCTAACACATTCCTGGTCCTGGGCAGATGCACAGCTACCGGATGAATGGCATGCCGCACACAGAAGTCCCAAAGGCAGAGAGATTCTTGGCAAAGGGCTGATGGCCTGGCTCCACCCTGCCTATTGATGTAATACAGCCTGGCAGTATTGTTTGTCAGGACCTTCACCACCTTGCCCTTCAGGTGGGGCAAGAAAGCCTGGCAGACCAGGCGAATCATTCTGAGCTCCCTGACATCTATATGGAGTGCCACATCATCCCACAACCAGCAGCCTTGTGTGCTGAGCTCGCCAAGGTTGACTCCACAGCCCAGGTCCGAAGCATTGGAGACTAGGGTCAGCGACAGGGCCAGAGCTGCAATGGGAACTCCTGTCAACACCGACCTGGGGTTCAACCACCAATTCAGGGACGATTGGATGTGATCTGGCACCCTGACTACCCGATCTACATCGTGCCTGTTGGGGATATAGACTGATGCTAGCCACGGTTGCAGCGGCCGGAGATTGAGCTGGGCAGGATTGCCCATGTATGTACATGCAGCCAGGTGGCCTAACAACTGCAGGCAGGTGTGAGCAGTGGTGAGTGGGTGGTTCTTCACATGGGAGATCAGGTCCAACATGGCCTGAAAACACGCCTCCGGAAGGAAGGCTCTGTCTTGCGTGGAGTTGAGACCCGCCCCAATAAACTCTATTAGTTGGACTGGCCTTAAGGTGGATTTTTTCTCATTTATCAGTAGGCCCAGGTCACGGCAGGTAGAATGCACCGGATTGAGGCTCCTCTGCACTTGTTCCCGAGACCTGCCCTTGATGAGCCAATAGTCGAGATACAGGAAGACCTGGACCCCTCGACACCTCAGGCTACTGGCGCTATACATTTTGTGAACACCCTTGGGGGTGATGAGAGGGTAAAGGGCAGCGCCATGAATTGGAAATGGTGTCCGCTCACTATGAAATGGAGGAAACGTCTGTGAATTTGAAATATGGAAATAATCATCCTTCAAGTCAAGGACGGCACACCAGTCTGCTGGATCCAGGGAGGGGATGATGGAGGCCAGGGAGACCATGCAAAACTTCAACTTCTTGAGAGACCTGTTGAGGCATCGCAGGTCCAAAAAGGGTCTGAGGCCCCCTTTTGCTTTTGGGATTAGGAAGTGGTGTGAATAGAACCCTTTTCCTTTCATGTCCCAAGGGATCCCCTCCACTGCCCCCAGGTGTAGGAGGCTCTCGACTTCTTGAACGAGGAGCTGCTTGTGAGAAGGGTTCCTGAAGAGGGACAGGGAAGGGGGGGCAGCCGAGAATTGCAGGGTGTAGCCCTGAGATACTATCTCTAGCACCGAGCTGTCCGAGGTGACCCCAACCAGACCGAATAGTAGGGACAAAGACACTGATGAAAGAATGAGGTGGATCTGGGAGTTGACTGGGACGCACCTCGAGCACACCTTCAAAATGAGGGCTTCTGGCCCCCAGGATGCTTTGTCGGGCTGGGTGCACGGGTGAGTGGGAGGAGGAAGGTGGCGATGACTAAAGCTTGTGTGTCTATCCCTTCTCCTTGCAGACCCCTGTCCAGGCTGCCAAGGCTCTGGCGGCGGCCGGAACTGCTTCCTCAACGATTGCGGTATATGCAGACCCAGAGAGCGAAGGGTGGCCAGAGTGTCCTTTAGGCCATGCAGCCTTGCATCAATCTGCTCTGCAAAGAGACCATTCTCATCATATGGGAGATCTTGAATTGAGGCCAGCATTTCCTGTGACAGGCCAGCAGTCTGAAGCCAGGAGCTGCACCTCATGGCCACCGCCGATGCAACCACCCTAGCCAGCAAATCGGCCATGTCCCATGCCATTTGGAGGGAGCACCTCACTGCTACAGTGCCCTCCTCTACCAGGGTACCAAACCCCTGGGACAAGTCTGGGGAAGGGACTCCTTGAACTTATGGAGTCCCAAGTTGTATCTGCCCAAAAGAGCCTTGTGGTTCGCCACCTGGAACTGAAGGCTGGCTGTGGAATAAATCTTCCTCCCCAAAAGGTCCAGTCTCTTGGCCTCTATTTTTGGGGGTAGAACTAATGTGCCCCTGTTTGTCCTTCTCTTTGGCCGCAGAGAGGACCAGTGAGCCTGGAGGCGGGTGGGTTTACAAGTATTCGAACCCCTTGGCTGGGAGGCATGGATGATGGGGTTTGCCAGAGGGCCTTGGCTTTTTTTAAGACCCCCATCATGCACCTGCAACACAGACAGGAGTAGATGCCGAGAGCATGTTGAACAGTGCGTCTGCCTCTTCGGCCATCTCCTGTACCTCCAGGCCCATCGCTTCTCAGCAACCCATCGAAGCAGAGCCTGGTGCTCTTTGAAGTCATCCGGCAGGCTGGCACTCGAGAGCCTCGCCACCACCTCGTCCGGGGATGAGGATGAGGACTGGACCACTGGGGGAGGCCCCGGGAGAAGGAGTTTTGGGGTGGGCACTCGCTCCTCTACCCCGACCTCTGAGTACACTTTGCGCACCAAGCCCGGTGTTGCCGGTGCCGTCAGCTGTTGCTCCGATGCGGCAGCCAACAAATGGTGCGAAGGGAGCATCGGCATCACTTCCTCTCCACCCCCTCAGTTGTAAGGGGAATGAGGCAGGAGTCTGCCACAAAGTATTCGTAGTGGCTTGAATCATTTTAATGAGTGCACTTTGGATGGCTCTTCAGGGCTTAATGTGTCCACCATGCGGTCCTCAGACCTCGACCATCTCCTCAGCCTGTAGCCCCATGTTATGGGCGACCCTGCGCAACAGTTCCTGGTGCAGTCTATTATCAATGGGGGACGACGCTGAGGACAAAGACCCCGCCGCCACCTCACCCGGCAAGGATGACGACGAAGTCCTAGGAGGTACCAGGCTCTCTGGACACGTCCTGTTCAGTGCCGTGCTGTTCAGAGACAACAGTGGCCTTGGTGCCAGTGGTGGAGCCAGGACCCGGACGGGACTCTGCACTGTGGAAAGAAGCTGTCTCGGTGCCTTGAGGCGGGGGACAGTGCAGAGGTGGTAATGGGGTGCGTCCTTCTGAAATTACAGACTGGGAGTCCCTGGAGTAAAATGCGCTGGGTCTGGTGGTATGACCACGGGGTCCAGAAAAGCCATTGCGCAGGCCCCTGCCCCTCCCACAGCACCATCCTCACCTGCGGCCTGTAGCAGCGCCGCTCCAATCGGTGCCGACCGCGCCTAGAATAGTAGGAATCCACCTCTGAGTCCAATGATGAGGAACCTGGACATGGAGACCACGGAGGTGCCAAGCAGAGAAGGTGAGTGGTGCCTCATCATCACGGGCTTGCCTCTAGATGGCGCTGTGCCTGGCGGTCCTGGAGGTCTGTCTCGGCTGGTGGGGGACTGTGGAGCCATCATGGCAATCAAGCCCTTGGCCACCTCAAATGTGTCCGGGGTGGAAGGGAGCTTGAGCTCCTCCACGTGGCAGACTCTACCAGGAGACTCTAAGGGTACTGGACTCGCTGGACCCCTTTGCGGGTCTGAAGTCAATAGTGCTGGCTCCTGTGAGACCGGCGCCAGATGCCCCTGCACGGGACACACACCAGTGGTGCTGTTAGACCCAGCTGCTTTCACCGTGGGCGAGCGCCCTCTGTCTTCCTGTGTATACGGCACGGTGAGTGCGAGTGGTGCTGTGTGCCTGCGCAGGCTTCGGCACCAGGCAGTGATGGTGCCAAGGGTCTCTATGCCTAGAGTCCTTCCTCAGTGCCGTTTCTCTAACGCAGGCCGGAGCGCTCCACATGGAGGTGCTCGGTGCAGTGTACCGCTGGCCCAGAGCCAGCTGGGGACAGAAGGCTGCCTCCTTAAGGAGTTGTTAGAGCCTGAAGTACCTTTCCTTCTTTGATCTCGGGTGGAACCCTTTGCACATCTTGCAGTGATCTGGTCTGATGTGCCTCCCCCAGACATTCAGGGCAGGAGTCATGGGGTCCCCTATTGGCTTGGGCTTTTGCAGGTGACACACGGCTTAAATCCTTGGGATTGAGGCATGCCCTGAAGCCCAAGATGGGAAGCCCCCAACTTCTATTTAACTACTGTTGTTGTTGGCGTTCGTTAGTCTCGAGACGATGGATATGCGCCCATGGGGAACGTTTAGTTGATGGCTGTGCAGCGTCTATTGTGGCTATAGAGCCCCACACGAGAGTGGCAGTCTCGACTGCATTTGCTGCATTTGAAGGCGGTGTCAACTGTGGGTTGGAGCCGCTGCTTCCTTTTTTGTTGAACCCGCTTTTCCTCGGCAAGCTGCCACAGCTTGTCTTCACCAGTTTTCAATCCAGTGGTCAGAGCGTGTCTCCATCTGCATCTGTCCTGGGCGAGCTCTACCCAGCTGTTGATTCATAGATTCTAGGGCTCGAAGGGACCTCGAGAGGTCATCGAGTCCAGCCCCCTGCCCTCATGGCAGGACCAATTACTGTCTAGACCATCCCTGATAGACATTTATCTAACCCACTCTTAAATATCTCCAGAGATGGAGATTCCACAACCTCCCTGGGCAGTTTATTCCAGTGTTTAACCACCCTGACAGTTAGGAACTTTTTCCTAATGTCCAACCTAAACCTCCCTTGCTGCAGTTTAAGCCCATTGCTTCTTGTTCTATCCTCAGAGGCTATGATGAACAAGTTTTCTCCCTCCTCCTTATGACACCCTTTTAGATACCTGAAGTCCGCTATCATGTCCCCTCTCAGTCTTCTCTTTTCCAAACTAAACAAACCCAATTCCTTCAGCCTTCCTTCATAGGTCATGTTCTCTAGACCCTTAATCATTCTTGTTGCTCTTCTCTGGACCCTCTCCAATTTCTCCACATCTTTCTTGAAATGCGGTGCCCAGAACTGGACACAATACTCCAGTTGAGGCCTAACCAGCGCAGAGTAGAGCGGAAGAATGACTTCTCGTGTCTTGCTCACCTCACACCTGTTAATGCAGCCCAGAATCAAGTTTGCTTTTTTTGCAACAGCATCACACTATTGACTCATATTTAGCTTGTGGTCCACTATAACCCCTAGATCCCTTTCTGCCGTACTCCTTCCTAGACAGTCTCCTCCCATTCTGTATGTGTGAAACCGATTGTTCCTACCTAAGTGGAGCACTTTGCATTTGTCCTTATTAAGCTTCATCCTGTTTACCTCTGACCATTTCTCCAATTTGTCCAGATCATTTTGAATTATGACCCTATCCTCCAAAGCAGTTGCAATCCCTCCCAGTTTGGTATCATCTGCAAACTTAATAAGCGTACTTTCTATGCCAATATCCAAGTCGTTGATGAAGATATTGAACAGAGCCGGTCCCAAAACAGACCCTTGCGGAACCCCACTCGTTACACCTTTCCAGCAGGATTGGGAACCATTAATAACTACTCTCTGAGTACGGTTATCCAGCCAGTTGCGCACCCACCTTATAGTAGCCCCATCTAAGTTGTATTTCCCTAGTTTATTGATAAGAATATCATGCGAGACCGTATCAAATGCCTTACTAAAGTCTAGGTATACCACATCCACCGCTTCTCCCTTATCCACAAGACTTGTTATCCTATCAAAGAAAGCTATCAGATTGGTTTGACATGATTTGTTCTTTACAAATCCATGCTGGTTATTCCCTATCACCTTACCACCTTCCAAGTGTTTGCAGATGATTTCCTTAATTACTTGCTCCATTATTTTCCCTGGCACAGAAGTTAAACTAACTGGTCTGTAGTTTCCTGGGTTGTTTTTATTTCCCTTTTTATAGATGGGCACTATATTTGTCCTTTTCCAGTCTTCTGGAATATATCCTGTCTCCCATGATTTACCAAAGATAATAGCTAGAGGCTCAGATACCTCCTCTATTAGCTCCTTGAGTATTCTAGGATGCATTTCATCAGGTCCTGGTGACTTGCAGGCATCTAACTTATCTAAGTGATTTTTAACTTGGTCTTTTTTTATTTTATCTTCTAAACCTTCCCCCTTCCCATTTGCATTCACTAGGTTAGGCATTCCCTCAGACTTCTCGGTGAAGACCGAAACAAAGAAGTCATTAAGCATCTCTGCCATTTCCAAGTTTCCTGTTACTGTTTCTCCCTCCTCACTGAGTAGTGGGCCTACGCTGTCCTTGGTCTTCCTCTTGCTTCTAATGTATGTCGATTTGAACAGTCTTCAGGTCCCTCTTACAGACATCCTTGAAGCGAAGGTGGGGCCGTCCTGTAGCTCTGTTTCCAGAGGCAAGTTGAGCATACAACAGGTCTTTGGGGATCTGTCCATCTTCCATACGACTTAGATGGCCAAGCCATCTGAGGCGGCGTTGAGAGAGGAGAGTGAACATGCTGGAGATCTTGACACGTTCCAGCACCTCGCTGTTCGTCATTCGATCACTCCAAGTGATCCCAAGTATGCGACGGAGGCAGCGCATGTGGAAGGCGTTCAGTCTCTTTTCTTGCGAAGCGTAGAGAGTCCAAGTTTCGCTGGCGTAGAGAAGTGTGTTTTGCACACATGCACAGTACACAGCGACCTTTGTGTTGATGGTCAGCATGTTGTTGTTCCATACTCTCTGTGACAAACTGGCCAAAATTGTGAAGGCCTTGCCGATTCTATGGTTGATCTCAGGGTCCAGTGAGAGGTTGTCCATGATGGTAGATCCGAGATAAGTGAACTGACTGACCACCTCTAGCACATAGTCATTGATGGCAATGCTTGGATGTTCTGCATCCTGGGCCATAACTTTGGTCTTCTGAAGACTGATTGTCAACCCGAACTCTTCGCAAGCTCTGGAAAAACGGTCAATCAGACGCTGGAGATCGATTTCTGTGTGGGTGGCCAGGGCAGCATCGTCTGCAAACAGCATGTCTCTGATTGTTGCCTCCCGTACCTTGCTTTTGGCCTTTAGTCGCGCCAGACTGAAAAGTCTCCCGTCAGACCGGGTGTGGAGATAGACTCCCTCTGTGGAATTTCCAAAGGCACGTTTCAGCAACGCTGCGAAGAAGATGCCGAAGAGTGTGGGAGAGAGAACGCAGCCTTGTTTTACTCCACTGTGGATGTCGAAGGCATCAGAGGACAAGCCATCATACAGTACTGTGCCTTTCATGTTGTCGTGAAAAGACTGGATCATGCTCAGCAACTTCGGTGGGCAGCCAATCTTTGCCAGGATCTTGAACAGCCCATCTCTGTTCACAAGGTCGAAAGCTTTGGTCAGGTCTATGAAGGCAAGGAGTGGCGGCTTATGCTGTTCTCTGCATTTCTCTTGCAGCTGCCTTAAGGAGAAAACCATGTCGGTTGTAGATCTCCCTGCTCGGAGCCCGCACTGTGACTCTGGGTAAACTCTGTCAGCAAGCTTCTGCAGTCTATTCAGGATCACGCGTGCGAAGACTTTACCCACAACACTCAGGAGCGATATGGCTCTGTAGTTGTTGCAGTCGCTTCTATCACCCTTGTTCTTGTAGAGGGTCACGATGTTGGCGTCTCTTATATCCTGAGGTACTGCACCTTCATCCCAGCACTGACAGAGGAGGTCGTGGAGGTGTTCTAGGAGGACATTGATGCCACACTTGATAACTTCTGGTGGGATGCCATCCTTTCCTGGAGCCTTTCCTGTGGACAAGTTCTCAATGACTTTCTTCAATTCTTCCATGGTGGGCTTCTCGTCCAGCTCAATTTCAACGGGAAAACCATCCACGGTATTAAGGGCAGCTTCGGTGACGGTGTTTTGCCTGGAGTACACTTCAGAGTAGTGTTCCACCCATCTATCTATCTGCTTGCCCTTGTCCTGGATGTTTTCGCCTGTTGCAGACTTTAGTGACACTCTCCACTTCTTTGTGGGTCCCATGGCCTTCTTGATGCCATCATACATTCCCCTGATGTTTCCAGTGTCAGCAGATAGTTGAATGCTCTGGCAGAGCTGGAGCCAGTAATCATTTGCACACTGTTGAGCTAGTCTCTGTACTTTGCTCCTGGCAAATCGATACTCTTGTAGAGTCCTCTGACTGGGGGAACGCTTGTACTACAGGTGAACAGCGCGGCGTTCTTCAATGGCTGGAGTGAGTGTGGCGGAATTAGCCTCAAACCAGTCATTGTTCATGTTTCGTTTCTTTCCAAAAACTTTCATGGCTGTGCTGTGTACTGCATCTCTGATGTGGCCCCATCTCTTCTTGGCGCAGCCACCAGGAGGCATACAGTTCAGCACCTCGGAGAGCTCATGGGTGAATTTCTCTGCCTTGTCTGGGTGTGCGGTCTTGCTCACATCGATGCGGGGTTTGCCCTCTGGTCTAGAGCAGTGGATCTTCTTTGGCTGTAGCCCAATCTTGCTGCACACCAGCGAGTGATCACTGTCGCAGTCAGCACTGTGGAAGGTGCAAGTAAGCAGGACGCACTTCAAGGCAGACCGCCTGTTCCTCCATATCACCCTGCCCTGGCTTGCGCCCTGGAGAGGACACTCCAGCTTCGCTTCACAGCGTCGACACAACACAGGAAGCAACAGTTTACCGGTTATAAGCCTCCTGCGCGATTGGCGTAGAGCTGGCGCCGGGGGTTGCTTTTGACAGTGGGAGGGATCACCACGTCTCACTGGACAACTATCACCCGCCTCAAGCTGGGCAGCCCCAGCCAATAAGGTGTTGTCCCGCCACAGTCAACCTGCTTCACTGGGTGTGTGGGGCTTAGTGTACGTGAGTACCCGACAAGTGGACTGCGAACCATGCACCAGGCAACAACAAAAACATTTAAGAAACCAGCCCTCAAGTTAGGATGCTGGAACGTACGGACCATGACAACTGGCCTATCACAAGATCTTCAGGCAATTAGCGATGTTCGGAAGACTGCAGTCATCAACGATGAGCTAGCACGACTCCAAATCGACATAATCGCTTTGCAGGAGACACAGCTGCCAGACGCTGGGACTCTCAGGGAAAAGAACTATACGTTTTTCTGGCAAGGGAAGAGTGCCGAAGAAATCAGAGTGTGTGGTGTTGGATTTGCCGTGAGAAATTCTTTACTGGGGATGGTGGAACCTGGTCAACAAGGAACTGAAAGACTGTTATCACTCCGACTCCACACATCTACTGGACCCATCAACCTGATCAGCGTGTATGCACCAACACTCGGCGCCACCAGGGATACCAAGGACGAGTTCTATGACCAGTTAGACACGATCATCAGGAGTATCCCTAAAGAAGAGTACTTGATACCACTGGGTGACTTCAACGCCAGAGTGGGCACTGACCATGACTTTTGGCCATCCTGTCTTAGAAAGTTTGGAGTTGGAGAAATGAATGAGAATGGACAACGACTTCTGGAACTGTGCTCGTACCATGACCTCAGCATTACCAACTCATTCTTCCAGACAAAGCCTCAACACAAAGTGTCCTGGAGACACCCTCACTCCATGCACTGGCACCAACCAACTACTAAGACTAACACTAACTAATGAACTATTTACAGGATAATCAAAAGATGAATCGCTAGGGAAAATGCTTGCCAAGGCAAGAGAGACATGCAGCTCCAACGACTGTCGCTGGCAGTAAGAAGGAACTGAAGAGGCAGTGGGTCGGCAAGGACCTATATACACCGCCATGAAGGCTCAATGCCAGGGGTCTCCACACCCGACCCAACGGGTACCACTAAGGGAAAAAAACTTTCAACGACTGTGCACACAGCACATGCACACCTACTTGGAATCAACATGAGCAAGCACTTGAAGAACAGGGAAGATAGGAGGGCAGCAGGGAAGTACAAGGCAGAACAGAACAGAAAAAACCTCCCTCACTCTGTCAGACCCCTCCAACCTATCACACCAGTACTCCCTAACTCACCCTTAAAAGCCCTAACTAATTCTCAGGAGTTTTTTTACCTGGAAACTAGCCAGTTAAAAGGGTGTGGACAAATCTGGTACTCACCACTACGTGGACGGTTCTTCCTCAGCCGATAACAGTCCAGACAGACTCCAAAACCACATTTGCGACAAACCCAATGAATATTGAAGAGAGTTGTCTCACATACATCGCACATCTCCCTCACACCACGGACAGCTCGCTTCCAGGCTACTTTCTCTACAAAGAAAAGGAGGAACATTTTAATATGGAGATATGCCTATCTCATAGAACTGGAAGGACCTTGAAAGGTCATCAAGTCAAGTTCCCTGCCTTCACCAGCAGGACCAAGTACTGTCCACTGACAGATTTTTGCCCCAGATCCCTAAATGGCCCCCCTCAAGGACTGAACTCACAACCCTGGGTTTAGCATGCCAATGCTCAAACCACTGAGCTATCCCTCCCCACTCAGTCCTACTTTGTTTTCAGCAAATCACTAAGACAAACAAGTTTGCTTACATTTACAGGAGATAATGCTGCCTTTTTCTTATTTACAATGTCACCAGAAAGTGAGAACAGGCATTTCCATGGCACTTTTGTAGCTGGTATTGCAAAGTATTTACGTGCCAGATATGCTAAACATTCTTATGGCCCTTCATGCTTTGGCCACCATTCCAGAGGACATGCTTCCATGCTGATGACACTTGTTAAAAAAAAAAAAAAAAAGCATTAATTAAATTTGTGACTGAACTCCTTGGGGGAGAATTGTATGCCTCCTGCTGTTTTACCTGTATTCTGCCCTATATTTCATGTTACAGCAGTCTCGGATGATGACCCAGCACGTTTTAAGAACACTTTCACAGCAGATTTCACAAAACGCAAAGAAAGTACCAATGTGAGATTTCTAAAGATAGCTCAGCACTCGACCCAAGGTTTAAGAATCTGAAGTGCCTTCCAAAATCTGAGAGGGATGAGGTATGGAGCATAGTTTCAGAAGTCTTAAAAGAGCAACACTCCAATGAGGAAATTACAGAACCAGAACCACCAAAAAAGAAAATGAACCTTCTGCTAGTGGCATCTGACTCAGATAATGAAAATGAACATGCGTCGGTCTGCACTGCTTTGGATCTTTAATCGAGCAGAACCCGTCATCAGCATGGATGCATGTCCTCTGGCAGGGCCGGCCTTAGGCAGATTCCCCGGAATCGGGCCCTGCTCCAGCCTTTTTTATTTTTTTGCTCAGCCAATCGCGTCCGGAGGTTGATTTGGGTTTTTTGGGGGGTTTTTTTTGCTCAGCTGATCGGCGGCGGAGCCCCACCGTCGTTATTGACGTGGGGCCCCGCACCCGCTAAAGCCGGCCCTGTCCTCTGGAATGGTGATTGAAGCATGAAGGAACATATGACTCTTTAGCACAGCTGGCACCAAAATATCTTGCGACACCAGCTACAACAATGCCATGAGAACACGCCTGTTCTCACTTTCAGGTGACACTGTAAACAAGAAGCGGGCAGCATTATCTCCTTCAAATGTAAACAAACTTGTTTGTCCGAGAAATTGGCTGAACAAGAAGTAGGTTTGAGGCGACTTGCAGGCTCTAAAATTTTACATTATTTTATTTTTGAATGCAGCTTTTTGTACATAATTCTACATTTGTAAGTTCAACTTTCATGCTAAAGAGATTGCACTACAGTACTTATATTAGGTGAATTGAAAAATATTTTTTGTTTTTACAGTGCAAATACTTGTAATCAAAAATAAATATGAAGTGAGCACTGTACACTTTGTATTGTGTTGTAATTTAAATCAATTTGAAACGTAGAAAACATCCACAAATATTTAAATAAATGGTATTCTTATTGTTTAATCGTGATTAATTCTTTTAATCGCTTGATAGCCCTACTTCAGTCCCATTCCACTGTACTGTACAGACATTACAAAAAGGAGTAAAACCAACAGCTTACGGTGTGGCTCCACCATCATCATTGCCTCCTTCTCAGACATAACAAGCTGGCAGAACTGGTCCCCAACGTTGGCCAGGATGTATTTAGAGGTCTCCAGGTCAATACCCTCTGCAGGGGAAGACGACGGAATCCACAGGCTCATGGCATCAGGGTCACTCTGCTGGGGATTTAAGAATCCCTCCACTCGCAGGATACCTTTCCGAGTAAATATCAGTCTGAAACAAAGCAGTACAAGCTAGTCAACAAGGAGCACAATGGTCGCTATCTACCTTCTGCAGCCATCCACGTCACAACATGCACCCAAAAAGGAGAAGAAAGGTTTCCTCTACACCTATACTCTTCAACCAGTACAATTCATATCTATACCTGGAAAGGCATAGCAGGTTATGTGAAGGCAATGGCAGTAGACAGCTAATAGGAAATGGATCCAACCCTTACAAGCAAGTGGTGATGGGGAGCTCTACGTAAGGAAAATGATTCAGGTTTGGGAAATAACAGTACTGAAAAGTATCAAAGGACCACGGCGATAAAAGTCATCTGGATTTATCTGGTCTGGTAGGTGACAGTATCTGAAGTCCTGTGCACTGATCTCCATTCTGACTCTTAACAAGTTATTTCCTAGATTCTGAAAAAATACTGTAGGGGAACAGGAAAAAAAAAAATCAGGAATTGGGAATAGGATACAGTCCCTTTCCCTACTAACTCAAAGTCAGCCTACACTGTGCTTAACCACCGTGATAGGAAATTTTTCCTAATGTCCAACTTAAACCACCCTTGCTGCAATAGAAGCCCATTGCTTCTTGTCCTAGCCTCAGACATTAGAGAGAAGAATTTTCTCTCTTCTCCTTATAACAACCTTTTATGTACTTGAAAAGGTGTGTCCCCCTCTCAGTTTTCTTTTCTCCAGACTAAACAAACCCTCTCCCCCCCCCCCCCCCCATCTTCCCTCACAGGTCACGTTTTCTCGACCTTTAATCATTTTTGTTGCTCTTCTCTGGACTTTCTCTAATTTGTCTACATCTTTCCTGAAATACTGCACCCAGAACTGGACACAATACTCCAGCTGAGACCTTATCAGCATGGAGTAGAGCAGAAAAATTACTTCTCGTGTCTTGCTTACAAAACTCCTGCTAATACATCCCAGAATGATGTTTGCTTTTTTTTGCAACAGTGTTACACTGTTGATTCATATTTAGCTTGTGATCCAGGATGACTAAAACATAGCCTTAGTCAGGGTATTTTTAGTAAAAGTCATGGACAGGTCCCGGGCAGTAAACAAACATTCACGGTCCGTAACTTGTCCATGACTTGTACTACATACCCGATTAAACCTGGGAGTGGCCCAGGGTTGGGGGGAGGAGAGGGAGACCAGAGGCACCACAGGTGCTCGGGGGGGGGGGGGGGGGTGTCAGCAGCCCTGGACCTCCGCTGGTGCTGGGGGGTTGGGAGGGTGGCAGGGCTGGCAGGCTCCCTACCTGGCTCAGGGCCTTGACTGAACCCATTACAACCTCATTAATGAGCAAGGCCATCTTGGAGGGAGCAGCTGCAGCCAGAATGTCAGTAAGGCTGTAGGATGATTCCTTAAGCTCCTCAAGCTCCAGCCCCAGATTAGCTGCTATCCACTTCAGAACGTACCGATGGGCCCTGAGGAAGTGAGTTACTCGGCCCCAAGACAGCCTCATCTGGGGAGGAGACGGCAGCCACTTGCACCGGAGGAGGGACTTCTTCCTCAGCCTCAATGACATCCATGGGAATTATATCCTGAACATCGATGTCAGGGTCAGGTGCTGAGTGGAAAGGAGCGGTAGTCTGCCTCTTGAAAACCACTGAGTATGATCAATGGAAGGGAGGAACCAGTACCGGGGGAAACATCCAAGGGTTACCATATGGCCACTGCATAGGCCACTGACCCGCTGGCCAGGTGCTGGCAGGTGGACTCGCGCCAAGGTCCGGTGGCACATAGGCTGAACATAGGGCTCCCCTTCGAACCCAGAAGTCCTCCCTCAGTGACCACAGTGGAGTAGTACCCCTCTCTGCCTCCATTCAATGCCGGGGGTCTGAGGACTGGAGATGGTTGTGACAACAGTATCAGGGTCAGCTTGCCCCTAAAAGGTCCCAGGGCGCCCAGTCCCAGGAAAGAGCTCCAAGATCCATGCTCCTTCCTCCTCATGGACATTGGGGCTGGAAGCTGTCCCATCAGAGCAAAAGTAAGTCCCTGGCCACTGCAAAGGCCTCAGTGATCGATGGAACTATCAGACTGCTGCTGCCACGGTGACTTCCAGGTGTCAGCGGAGAGTCCCAGCACTGGACTCTATGTTGTGGGCGGAGTTAACAGTGCCACCATGGGACCAGGGGTGGAGGAGTTGCCTGATGCAGGTCACACATTGCTGCCTTCCTCATGCTTGTCCTTCTTCTGCACTGTCGATGTGCTGCTTTTTGTGCTTCTTCCTTGGCACTGGAGATGAACAGTGCTGGGAAGAGCACAGTGCCAGAGAAGCACTTCACAGTGAGGCCAAAGTGCTCGGTGTCTAATCTAAGCAGCTTGGCTCTGAGGCTGGATGAGAGGGGCTTCCATTAGGATAGCCTTCAGTCTTATTTCTCCATTTTTTTGTGTGTGGGGTTCAAAAGTCCTGACAAAACTAGCACTTGTCCCTCACATGAATTTCCCTCAAGCACTTCAAGCAGCTAGAGCATGAGTCACTCAAGGGTATAGGTTTGCCTCAGGAGGAACACTGTTTGAAGCCCTGGGACCAGGGCATGCCCAGCCCCTGGGGTGAAAAGAGTCCCTCAACAATAGGGATCATCTATTTACACTAACGCTAACTACAATAACTATATGCACTAAAACTTTATTTAAACTAAAACTATGAATCAACATCCAAAAACCACTGAAGATAAATCTTGCCGAAGCAAGACGGGTTGTTCCAGCAACCGTCACGAGCAGTAAGAAGGAACTGAGAGGGTGCATGGCTAGTGGCACCTCTTATACCGCATGAGCATGCGGCACCAGAGGGCACTAGAGCCGGCCAAACGGATACCACAGAAGGAAAAAACTCGGACAATGGTGTACGTGGAATGTAGTAATATACTGTGCATCGGAGTCTCTGCTTTTTATTTCTCTAAAAATTAGCTGCTTATCTTTCTCCAGACCATGCAAGCACACAGTCAGGAGGGCCTGGTTAAGGAGATCAAGAGATACAACCCATTAAGGAATTTGGCGAGTGGTTGGTGTACCATGGAGACACACAGCTACTCTTAAGGCCAGTTACATATTTTCTCCAACATTAGCTTTGAACTGGCAACAATCAATTAGCTATTAGCTAGGCTAAAAATCCTAACTCTGTCCCAAACTCATTAAAGAAAGATGGAAAATAATAGTTATTTCAGTACAGATCCTTACTATCCAGCAGTGATATTTTACTGAGCTTTGGAAGCAAATTCAGTCTCCTCGGACCTGGCATGAAGCCATCCAGTTAGTGTCATATAGCTGTAGCTTCTGAGTTAGCTGAAGGGGGATAACAGCAATGGCAGCTGTTCTCCTTGCAGGACAATGATAAAACTCCAGCCAGGTGACAGTTTTTGAGAACAGTCAACACCTTCATTAGAATACCCAAGCAAGTTAAAAAGTCCAAGAACAAAATATTTAGCACTTCACAAGTTTGAAATGCTACATAAACATTACATATGAAGCAGAGAGAGATTCAGCACCTCCGAAAATGGAAGAAGCGACAGGCCACAGTTGAGTCATCCTGCTCCTGCTCCTTAAACTTGCGGTACCGCTCCAGACGACACTCCCGACACTTGTGCAGATGAGGGGCTACATTGATGCAAGATCCATCCTGGAGGAAAGGCTCTCCTGACTGCTTCAGCTTCCTCACCTTACTCATGTCTTTCAGCACAGACTGGCCAACTGTATGGAAGAGGAAAAATGAGAACCCACCAGTTAAACTACAACAGCAAATGGTCAACTCCAAGAAGCATATTTTCCAAGATCCTCTCTGAAAACTGCATTCCTTCCAGAGAAATTAACCCAGGGTTACCCCTTGAACAGCAGATTGCTCCCCCTAGTTTTTATAGAAACTTTTGCCTACAACAGGCTTCCCAAACATGCCACACCATTTCAGTAATGGGTATTTTAGAAAGAAATAATGCAGAATGTGAAAAACAAATTTGGCTGAATAATGTATACACTCAAAATGCTGAAAAATTAGCAAAATGCATCTACAAGCAATTCCAACACTTTACGCTTCTCAGAGCACTGGTTAGTACCATATGCTTCAAATGAAAGTGTAAAACTGCCTTAATAGACAGTTGTGGAATAACATGCCAATGGGAAAGTCTGTTAATGGTTATCTTTAATTCTGAAGCATATCCCTGTTAATTGTGTCCCGAACTTTCAAAGCTTGTCCATTTTTCCCTAGTGAACGTACCCACAGATATTCTTACATCAAACATCACATCCTTTAAAAACTCCAAGCTTTTTTTCCCTACTAATATTTTGTGCCTGTGCTAGTAATGCAGGATTTATACCAGGGTGAAAAATCACAAGGTTTGCCATACAGAAAATGTGCAGTGCAAAAAATAGTATCCCATCCCTTCATGTTCTCACGTATTCCTGTCCTGCCCTGCCCTGAACGCTTCACCTTTCAGGGGAGCTGTGCGAGGCCGGCCCTTTGGGGCCTGCTTCCCTTTCCCTTTTCCCAGCAGCAGTTCAGCATTCCGCTCTCCACTGGGGCCGAGCTTGCCAATCAGATGTTCTGGGATGCCCTTTAGACAAGCCTTGGCCTGCAGCTGCTCCTCAGAATCACTCAAGTCTGACAGGTCACTGTTGGTACTAGAATCCGAGTCCTGTTTGGATGTCATGCTCCGCTCGTCTAAAGAGAACCTTTTCACAGCTTCAAAGGGGGCTTTGTTCTCCTGTGCAAACTCTGCCTGCGAAGAGAAAAAGCCAGGCGGGTGCCTGCCAAACACATTAGAAAAAGTTTTCAGGAGAGGATTGTCTTGCTGCCCAGGCCCAACAGATGGCTTTTCTTCTGTTGGGCTGGAGGAGAGTGTGGGCATCTCAATAGGCTGTGTCAGGCTGCTAGTGGGTGAGCTGGAACGGCCATTCCCCACATTGGATGGGCTCTGAACACCAGCAACAGCAGCTGAACTAGGAGCATTAGAAACCATCTTGGAGGAATCTGTTGTTATAAACAAGGTTTTCTTCTTAGCTAGAGAAGAAGAGTCTGCTGAGGTGTGTGATTCTGGCCAGCTAGAAGCAGCCTTAAGACCCATAGCTGAAGAGGGTATAGATACGGTCTGAGATGAAGATGCAAAGCTGCTGAAAGGACTGAGTTCTGCTTTCTCAGCAAATGCCAGGAAAGGATTGGAGGGCTCCTCTCGGGACAGTTTTGGGGGCTGTAAAAATAGGTTTTCATGATTATCTGAAGGTCGAGTATTCAAGAGGCTTCGTGAAAATGCTGGAGTGAGGGTGGGCATAGACTCCAATGGCAGCTTCCGGTCCACAGAACTGCCAGATGGGGCTGCAGGTTTAGTGTCTGCTGCAAGGAGAGATTTACTTTTACAGATCCCAGAGCCCAGACTGTCTGCACTCTGCTTCAACGAGTCCCGACTAGAGGGCTCTTCAGCCAGACTCTCTGAGATGACCGTGAAATAGTTACTGGAGGGCAGATTCTGGGACATGCACTGAAAAAACAAATTCTTTGACAGATCAGAGTCTTTCTGAGTCTCTTGCCCAGTGCTACAACCAAATGGAAACCCAACAGGCTTGTTTGCTGGAGACAATACTCCATTTGATTGGCTTCTTCCATCCCCAAATCCCAAAGGCTGGGATGCAGGTGGGAGAGATGCTCCAAATCCAGAAGAGGTCAGAAGTGAATTTCGGGAATTCTGAAACAAAATTGGAGAGAGTTAACTAATAAAATGATTTCCTCTAAAAAGATGATTCAGTAGCTATACCAGCAGAACTTTGCTCATTGCTACTAATTACACAATCAAATCCTTCACATGCTTCTCACATACCTGCCATGGGAAGTCACAGCAGAAATCATTACTTGCACCAACGCAGCTCTCTCTAAACTTAAAATTTAGGAATGTCTACCAAAAGTAATACAGAATGGGAATTTCCCTCCGCCATCGCCTCCCACCCCCACAGCTGTAACTAATCAGCTCATGGCAATTACAAATTAAGGGTGGGAAGACCAATCAAGTTTTATTAATGCCTTGTCACACTATGGAACACAGATCTGATATGAGACTGGTCTACCTAATCTGGAATCTTATCTCCAAGAACAGCCAATGCTAGATATTTCAGAGGAAAAACTGAAATCACCATAATGAACCCAACTGAGAAATATCTCCTCATGGTACAATATTGCACCTAGCCCTCAGATCGTCATCCATTTATGCATTTCAATATAAGAATGTATAGCCTCTGTAATTCTATCCTAGCTAACGTAACTAGAGTGTCTGAGTCTTAGGAATCACTTTTTACCCAATATCTTGCAATAGTAATTGTCTTAGACTATGCATTATGGAACCAGTATCTGTCATCAGTTTAAATTTATCTTTAATCTTACATAAAAATGTAGTGATTATGGGAAAGCAAGTACTCAACTGGCCTTTGCTATGCTTTTTTTTTTTTTTTAAAGTCTTCTTATTGTTTTTTCAGAGTTACATAACCTTTTAATTGTCTTCAGTTGTCTGAGAAACAGCATCTTCCTAACCAGAACCATGCTTAAGAAACAGCATGCTTATCCCCTCCTCGTATTAGCTAATTCAGTTAATCTCCAACCCAATGGAGGATCATGCCTTACAATAACACTTTGACCAATTTATTTTTATTTTTTAAGTCCCAAGCACTGAGGTTTCCACCACTTTCTTAGGGAGGCTATTCCACAGCTTGATTCCTCCCATTGTTAGGAAGCTTTTCCTGAACATTAGTCTAAATTCTCTCTTTTTCACCTTATTACTCCTACTTATATCCCCACTTTCACATTCTTTACCTTTCACATAACATAGGGGTCATCCAATGAAATGAACAAGCAGCAGGTTTAAAATAAACATAAGGAAGTACGTCACACGATGCAGTGTCAACCTGTGGAACTCACTGCCAGGAGATGTTGTGAAGGCCAAAAGTATAATTGGGTTAAAAAATTATTCATAAGTTTGTGGAGGATAGGTCCATCAATTACCATTGGCCAAGATGGTCAGGGATGCAACCCCATGTTCTGGGTGTCCTTAAGCCTCTGACTGCCAGAAACTGGGACTGGAGGAGAGGGGAGGGATCACTCAAACTACCTGTTCTGTTCACTGCTTCTGAAGCATTTGGCCCTGGACAATGTTGGAAGACAGGATACTGGACTCTGCAGGGCCATTCTTATGTACCCCATTTGTTTGTTATACGCATCATATATTTATAGGCTTCTATAACCATCAGGTTCTTCTACTGCATGCATCATTGTGGTATCCAAGTTCTTTTGTTCCATCACTCAATCAAGCTATACATATTTAGATCTCTTAAGATTTTCTTATGAGTCAGTCCCTGCATCCTCATGATCATTTTTGTTTTCTTCTCTGAACTTCCCATTTGACAATCTTGCCATAAACACTGTACCCAGAACTGCATGCAGTGTTCTAGGTGCAGGTACCCCAGAGCCATATAAAGTGGAACAATTGCCTCTCTGCTTCATAACACCTCTGCATATGCAGCCTAATAGCCCATAAGCTTTTTTTACAGCCACATCACACTACAAACCTATGTTTAATTTGCTGGCCATGATCAACCTTCACACTCTTTCTACATTACTGCCTCCCAGAAGTCACACTCCAGTGTAGGATGCTAGAGATTATCTTTTCCTAGGTGTATTAGCTTCATTTCCCCAAACTGAATCTCTCTTATGTCATATTTCAAATCTCTTCATGTCTGAGTGTAATTTCTGTCTTTGTGACCATTTATAATTCCGCCTAGTTTACTATCTCCAGCAATTTAATTCATTACAATATGAACTCAACACAAAGTAATAATATTTCTTTAATGGGCTCTTCTATTAGTCTGTTCTGAGAGTTAAATTCATTTATCAATTCCTTTGCACCCTTATTTTATTAGTTTTTTTCTAAAGAATGTTAACAGAGAAATGACTTGCTCTTACAGAATATGAACTTGCTTGTGCCTTGCATTTTCTGCTTGTATTTAGCCTTGGTAGAATTCCATTTTTATTTAATAATTTTAATGGCTGATAAAAAATAAAAAACTTCAAAGTTATCTATTTAAATTTTCACAGTTGGGCAAAATTATGGGCGTGTTGGACAATATGGTGGTCAGATAATTATTTAATTACAGTAGATGCTGAGATTCAAAAAGTTTTATAGCCATTAAAACACAAATTGTAAACATCATATGTTAAAATATACAAAGTAAATATCCTTAACTCAAACTCTAATAAGTTAAAGTAACATTTTTCTTACTTTGCCTATCTATAATTTTCAATTATCATCAATGGGAATTTTTGTTTGTGTGTGTATATGGTGTCATTAACATTTACTGACATTTACCAATAAAATCTAAGCCTTCCAAGCCCACTTATATAGATGCTTGGATCAATTAGCACCTCAGATATTGATAATTATAGACCAATGAGAGACAGAGTGACATCTCATTGGGTTATAATTATCAATACCTCCCTCTGTGCCTGTAGAGATCAGTACAATGGTGGCCACTCTCCCATAATAAACATCATCTGTTAGTAGCTCCATTACATTGGACCTTAGTTCCCTCTAAATTCTTTGATAAATATTTCACAGCCCTGATGATTTACTGCAGTTTTATTTCTCAAAAGACTCCCAAGAATAACCACTGAGGGAGATATTTCTCTCCCTCCCACCTTCATTATCCTATGTAATGGAGACTGCTGCAAATTAAACATTTACTCTTTATGCAGTCTAATTACATTACATGATCTCTTTTACACCGTGGTGGTTGTGTAGCCCTAGTGACTCAGTGAGCTTCCTACTTCTAATGTGCTTGCCTGTCTTCATTTCTCCAAGTATTTACATAGTAGTCTTTAAATGTATTCATAGTCACCATTTTCAGCTTGGAAAAGAGACAACTAAGGGGAGATATGATAGAGGTCTATAAAATCATGACTGGTGTGGAGAAAGTAAATAAGGAAGTGTTTATTCCTTCTCATAACACAAGAACTAGGGGCCACCAAATGAAATTAATAGGCAGCAGGATTAAAACAAACAAAAGGAAGTGTTTTTTCACACAACGCAGTCAACCTGTGGAATTCCTTGCCAGAAGATGCTGTGAAGGTCAAGACTATAACAGGGTTCAAAAAAGAACTAGATAAATTCATGGAGGATAGGCCCATCAATGGTTATTAGCCAGGATGGGCAGCAATGGTGTCCCTAGCCTCTGTTTGCCAGAAGCTGGGAATGGGCGACAAGGAATGGATCACTTGATGATTATCTGTTCATTCTCTCTGGGGGATTGGCCACTGTCAGAAGACCAGATACTGGGCTAGATGGACCTTTGGTATGACCCAGTATGGCCGTTCTTATGTTCTTATTTTACCTGCCAAAGTCTACTTTAAAAATGAAAATTCATCCCAAGAGAAACTAATAAAGGATACATAAAATCTTCTGCCTTGTTATTTAACCAGTTTCCCTTCTGCTTTTTACTTTTTTCTTCCTTGAATATGCAGACCTTCTGTAACTAAAAGCATCTTCAAGCAGTCTCCAGTGCATTTCTAGGTCTTTCAGTTTCTTAACTTTTGACCTTCAGGCAGATTCTAACAATTGTTTGTCAGAGTACAGTACTTACTATTTAAGAGCATATCTTTCTATTTATGATCTTCCAGGTGAGAATATCAAACTTAATTACATTAAATATAGTAGTTTGTATTAAGGTAATTTGAAGGTTGCACAATTTAAAAAAAGGTTCCAATAGCAGCAGTTAAGATTACAAAAGTTAAAGGTTCAATCAGCACAATTCACTCAGACACACTGCACATTTTACATTGTCATTAATTGTATCTAAAAGACAGTTTCACATTTAACAAGAAGAAAGAAAGAAGACAGAAATGAGCCAAGTTCATGCTGCTACCGGAACACCGTCAGAAAATGCAAAAAGTTTGTTCCATCAGCTTTAAGCTGACTTTGTGGTGGGGCAGAAAAACTGTCCATGGGAGCATCTCTACCAGTAAGTGGCAAAAAGAGGAAATGAGAGGAACTGAAACTTTACCTCCACAGGGACTGAACGTACCACATGTCAGAGGGGGAGGAGCTGGAGGGAGAGGAGAGTGAGATGCCCCAAAACTGTAAAGATTTTAGAGTTCCTGTAAACAGACCCAAGGGTGGGAACTTATTACCATAAGTGACTTTAGAAAATATATTTCCAAAGTTTCCTAGTTGTACTTTGAATCTTCTAGACTGCAGGCAACTCACCTCTCCCTGAGCTTGCGACCAGCCTGTTTTCGGTTTCTCTTGTCCAGTAACTGATGACATGCCAGTGTCAGAGATCCTCACAGTTGTTGGAGTCAAAGCAGCTGTAGTAACAGCTGCTGGAGAAGCCCCCATGCCTTGGCCAACCTGTTCCAGTGATTTTCCTGCCTCTTTACATCCAGCTCCAACCAGCAGTGCTTGACTAGCAGCTGAAGAAAAAGGAGTGAAGGGTACAGGTGTGTCGCCACCCACTGGCTCATCCTGGACCACCAGAGTTCGGCCATTCTCTTTGGTGTAAGTGGCAAAGCGAATATTGCGATTAATCTGAGGAACAAAAGAAGGCAGCTGCTTGCCCCTTGCATCCAGCCCTGTTTCACTCCCGGGGCCTCCTTTCCAAGGAGGCCTGCTTGCCTCACCTCCATCACTCCCATTACTATCCACTTCACCCCTCTCTTTTAGCTTCTTTGTTGCAGGATCACACCCAGAATCTGAAGCATTTTTCCTCCTTCGTCCATCCTTTCCTTCCATACTCTCTCTCTTCTTTTTCCCTTTTGAAGATTTAGCTGCCTTTAGGCCCCCTCCCTGGAATAAATAAAAGTATGTAATCACTTTAGGCAAAGGGTCATCCAGCCTGTCAGGCCAGAACCAGAAGGTCCACTCTCTTCCCATCTCTTAAAGGAAAACATTTCATTTGTTAGAATAATGGATTTGTTACACTACATTAAACTCAGAAATAGTTATTTTAGACAGATACTGCAATGGAAGTTTTTCATCTATAAAATTGCATGTACGCACACCCGCCTCTGTTTTTTTGCATTAGAACAGGGTCCTCCATAGCAAAGTGTCTCATTCACTTATTAACTGAGCTCGGTTGCCATATGGTGGTACATTGGCACAATGGGAAATTCTGGTTACTGGGTTATTATCTTGAAGTAAAACTGAATTTTGAAACGATTTATATCACTGGAATTTATCACTATCATTTTCCTTTAAGGCAAAACTTCCTGTCCAGCACAGCTGGCAACTCTGCCAGCATCTTCTAGGAGGTAGCCTATCCTTCAATCTACAGAAATAATAGCCCCAAATTTCAGAAAAGGATTGTAGTTAGGAAGGGAAATAGCAAATCGCTGTAGCACAAAGTTATAGACAGTTTGCCGTACAATGACAAGCCAGGACTCCTTTCTAAGCAAGGAAGGAGAGGAGGCATTTCCTGAAACCAGAGGCAGTGATCACCAAGACAGCCTCTCTCACATTGCAACCCCCTAGAACAGTGGTTCCCAAACTGGGGTTCATGAACCCCTGGGGGTTCGTGAAATGTTAGAGGGGGTTCTCAGGGGAAAAAAATCCCTAATGGTGGACAGAGCTGTCCCTAGGGACCCTGGGCAGCACAGGACCAGCAGCCCGGAGCCCCTGGACTTCCAAGACCTAAGCAGATCAAAGCAAGCATATCTACCACACTGAGGAGATTTAAACTTCAAGACTCCTCATAAGAAATGGAAAAGGAGATGGATATTTTTTTGCTGTTTTTAAAATTAAATAGGCAACTAGTATTGTTTTTAAAATTATTATGAAGAACAAGTTTAAGCTTTGTTGTAATGTGCATTGTTTGCTTGGACTGCTCAGGACCTGAATGCTTGTGTAGGAAGAACAATTTGAATTGGCTTCTTAAATACCTTCATGCTGTTTCGCATCTGATACTCCTTGATGAAACATAGGAGCCTTGTCTTATAACAGGCTTATTCAAAGTGATACAAGCTATGAAAGTGAGATCTTGGAAGAGTGTTGCCATTTTCATAATGTAATAAAACTAACGTAATGATTAATAATAAATAGTGTGTAATAAGCATGTCATAAAAACAAATTTTATATTTCCAAGATCACTGCTTTTATAATTTATACTCAGGTAAAGAGAAAATCCCTGGAAATATTCATTTTTAGCAGAGGGTTTGCAAGACTTGACATTTTAGTGAAAGGGGTTCACAGGTTGTTAAAGTTTGGGAACCACTGCCTTAGAATGAAGCAAGACAACCCTTAGATGCCAATAGTCCACTTTTCTCTCCAGTAAGAGTAATTCCAAACTCATTAAACTCACAGGAAGACTGTGTTGAAATAAAATGGACTTTTAAAGGAAGCCAAGTGGATAATCTGACTATTTTATTATCCACAACAAACATATAGGAAACCCTCCTCTCAGCTCCAGTGGACTTCTCAAATGCTCTCAGTGAACAGAACTCCTTTTCAAGTTATTTCCTCCCAAGTGATTACAGGATGCTTTATAAAGCTCCTGATTACACATGCAGAGACATGACAATACAGTACCTCATTTGGTGGAGCAGAGTTGTCCATCACCACGTGAACCAGTCGGGGATCCACTGACTTTATCTCACCAGTCTGATTTTTATGAGTTAGGCAGCAAAAAAACAAGGAAGAATGAAAAAACATTCAGTCAAATTACCAGCTAAGAGATAAAAATGAACATAAGACAGTATGCAGCCCCTCTCTTCCCTCACCTCCTCCTCTCCCTGTCCTCACTTGTCAACATCTCTGCTTTCACTATACCCTTTGAACTGTTTCACTACCCTTTCTCAACTTCTCTAACCCTCAAAACTTGGTTCCTACTATAATAAATAAATAAATGGAGATATGCCAATCTCCTAGAACTGGAAGGACCTTGAAAGGTCATCGAGTCCAGTCCCCTGCCTTCACAACCAGGACCAAGTACTGTCCCCTGACAGATTTTTTTTTTTTGTTCTCATTTTTCTGTCTCCATTCATTTATCAGTCCTGTTGAGCACCTCTAGAGACAGTTCTGCCACTAAGTCCCCTTCTTCCACTTTGAATTCATTCCCTTCCAATTTTGTCTTTTCTGTCTTTCCTTCTAAACTGGCAAGAAAACAGGTCAGTCGATGGCATCCATTCTCTATTAGCTTTCCCCACAAAAAGAAAGATTAGAGACCAGTCAATAATTAGCAATATCATCAATGTCAGGTAATTGTTTCTTGAGTCAAATGATCACTTCTTTACTTAAGAATGTCACCTTGCTCTCCCACATGGAAACAACTAACAATTCTAACAACAGACTCCCTGACTCTCCAGTAGAGTTAATCAATCAGGAGATATATTAATCGGATTCAGAAGGAGTGGCCTGAAACTCCTCCTGCAAGTCATACTGGCTAAAATTCAAGCAAAGAAAATTCTGTTCCAGTCCAGAACTAGCTCTGCCTCCAAACAATCCAAAAAGTTCAATCTGAATACAAATGATCTCATCATGGAGGATTTAAAAAAAAACAAACCTCCTCACATCAAAGAACACACAACAGTCAGTGCTGTAGACAGTTATGATTCACCATGCTACCCACCACTTGGGTCTGCTGACTGGAAGTTTGTGGAAGCAAAGAACTGCTGCCTGGATTGTTCAGCCAAGACTACATATCAAAAAGGTGGGTTTCAGACTGAGATTTTGACCCCTAGAATCTAGCCATCGTCCTTCATGCTTCACCTGTTTCAGGCAATGTGTATACCAAGGCGACGTATGAGGAAGAAGCCAAGAAAGATGGCATTTGGTGGCCATAATAGACAATCAGGGAAAAATAACCTTTTGCTCATCTACCAATATCCTCTCCTCCTTCACAACAACTTCCTACAATACAATTTTCCTACAATATTTTTGTTCTTGCCGAGCATCTCTCTACATTCTCCCCTAGCTGAATTGTGCATTGTATATTTTGTAATATAAGCCCTGTGGGGTAAGAAAACGTGACCTGTCCATGAAGTACCATGTGATTACACATTTTTAGGAGACACTAGCCAACAGACAACAAAATTCAAATTTTGTGGAGAATGGTATGTTCACCAAGCGATGCAGCGAACTCATGTTTTAGAAGCCCAAACGAAGTGCTTCAGGCCTTCACCTCAGTCACGGACACTTCCATAAGACGAGTGATGGGGTCTTGACAGGTCACAACACCACAGAGCCAGCTATTTTCATCCTCTGGTTGGTACACCTTAACCCTTTGGCCTTGAACACTGTAGGGACCTGAAAAAGAGAGCCAAATCAACTGAGTATACCTGCAGACAAATTATTTGCACTATACCATTAAGGGTGCATAATACAGACAGTAATGTGTGCAGAGTTAGGGTTGAAAGCACTCATCTCCTGGTGCAAGGAAACAGATTACCAAGTTTTATTACAGCTTTTGCTCACAGCAAATACATCACCTAACTACAGTTCTGGTGAAAAAAATGATTAAAACATCATTGTGAAGCTCATGTTTGTATCAATAATTATTAGGTCAAATCTGACCAATGTACAAGTAAAATTATGTTTTGAGAAGATCTGAAAAACCCAGCCTTACAGACTCAACCTAGAACCAGAAACAAGGCAAGTCTGACACCCTCCTAAAAACTCATTTTTTCCTCTGTCACCTACAAGTGAATAAATAATTAGAAAAAAATCCAGACATACACACATCATGAGTAACCATGTGACTTTACTGTGAACTCCTTATGAAATCCCTCCTTGAGTTTATAAGGAGAGATTCCTCACCTTGTGCAGCAACTGGAGTTCTTCGAAGTTTGTCCCTGTGTGGGTGATCCATTTCAGATGCCGTGGACCCTATGTACCTTGGATCAGAGATTTTTGGTAGCAGAGTTCATTCCGCCTGTACACATGCCTTACACATCCTCGTGCCTCACACCAAGGCTATATAGTGCTGCGCAGGTGAACTGCCCTCAGTTCCTTCTCCACAAAGCTGAAGTAGAGGGGAAGGAGGGCACATAGTGGAGCACCTACAGGGAGACACACACAGACACACACACACACACCTGTCTCAAAGAACTCCAGTTACTTACAGGGTGAGTAATCTCTCCATCAAGTAGTGTCCCTGTTGGTGCTCCACTTCAGGCGACTAACAAGCAGCAGCCTCAGCAGGAGTAGGGGGCTTTGGAGTAGTTCAATGCTGTAGATAGTACTGCAGATTCAAAAGCAGCATCTGAAGTTGAATCATGGATTACTTTGAAAAAGCATGTACAGAAGTCCAAGTGGCAGCCCTGCAGATCTCATTGATGGAAATTTTCTGGGAAAATGTCACTAAGGTAGAGAGATCCCTTTGTTGAATGGTTAATATCCCAACAGAAGGTTGACTATCATTAGATTGTTAACAAGGAATGATGCATCCAGATATCCACCTAAAGAGCCTTAGATTGGAATTAGTGGATTCCTTAGAGTTGTCAGCAATTGACAGAGTCTGGGAGATTTTCAAAAGAATTTAGTCCTGTCCAGGTAAAAGGCTAATGCCCTTTTTGACATCAAGCGTATGTAGTATAGCGTCCTCCATAGTCAGACGTGATTTAGGGAAGAAAACTGAGAAATGAATGACCTGGTTAACATGGAATTCAGATGAAACCTTATGTAAGAATTAGGGGTATGGGCATAGCAAAATCTTATCTTTGAAAAATACTGTGAAGAGAGGGTGTGCCATTTGGGTTCCTCTCTCTCCCATTCTTGGAGCAGATGTAATGGCTACCAAGAAGGCAATTTCCATAGATATCTTCAGCAGAGAACAAACTGCCATTGGTTTAAAGGAAGCTCTCACACCATATGGAAAGGTCTTGTAGGTCAAGGGCCAAGAACCAACCCCTAGGTCCAATGAAGGAATTATTGCCGCATTGGATCTAGGGATCTTGAATTTTTGTGCCTTCACAAAATTTTTGAGGAGCCTTAGATCTAAGATAGGTCTTCACCCTCCGTTCTTTGGGACTAGGAAGTATTTTGAATACAACTCCTTTCCTTAGTTCCCACGTTCAGAAGGTAGTCAATTTCCTGTCTTAACAAGAGCTCGTGAGGGGTAACTGAAAAGGGATGAGGAAAGGGATAGGGGAGCATGGAGGGAGATAAACTGGATTGAGTATCCTGTTATGGTCTCCAAGACCCATTTGTCATAGTGATTTGCTCCCACTCCTGCTGGAAATGGGAAAGGCGGTCCCCAAAGGGAGGAAAGCATGTGAACTATTGCAGCTAGAATGCAAAAGATGGGGATGACTCAGTCCCTTGACAAGTCCATCAAAACTACTATTTGAATGACAAGGGTTGTATGGTTGGTCCAGATGTGATGGTTGCTCTCTTCCTGTGGAACTTTCTTGGGGGAATCATAGGGTCTTTGAAACCCAAAAAACTAAACAGGACAAGACCTCTGGGCTGTCTGGGACTTCTTATATCTCCTCTTATTTGCAAGTATGTACATTCCCAAAGAGCACAGAAGCGCCCTGGAGTCTTGAAAAGTATGCAGAGACTCATCCATATTTTCAGCAAACAGCTTCAAACCATCAAAGGGAAGGTCCTCAACCATATTTTGTACCTTCTTGGGAAATCCTGAAAGCCAGGGCCAAGAAGCCCTCTGCATGACACCTGCTGCAGAGATGGAGTGTGCAGCTGTGTCAGCGGCATCCAGAGAGGCTTGTAAGGATGCTCTGGTCAGAAGCTGATCCTCCACTATGACTGCCTGAAATTGCTCCCTCTATCATGGTGAAAGGTGCTCAATAAAAGGAAGTAAACTTGCAGTAGCCGATGTGGTTCTACTTCACCATGAGCTCCAGATAGTCGCAAACAAGTAGGATTTATGACTTAGAAGGTCGAGGCATTACTGGTCCGTTGTATGGCATTGCTTTAGTATGGTACTGATTTCCATGTTCGTTTACTGCCTTGACGACCAGGGACTTGAGAGAAGGACGTGGAAACAAAAAATCACGAGTCCTTGGATGACCTACAAGAGTGTTGTGCTGAGGCAAGAGGAGCATGCGGCTTGCCTGAGACCGGTGGATGGTGCAGGGGAGGGCATAGGGTCCCTTGGCCTGGGTCTTAAGCAGGCAGAGGGGAACGCTTCATCATGGGAGTCTCAATTTGATTTCCTGGTTCTTCCTGGCCCTGTATTTAAGTGTTAGGCAGAATTTGCACTGCTGTGGGGACATGTGTTTCCCCAAGGCAACAGACACACTGGGACTGCCTGTTGCTCAACAGGATGACCTCCTAGCAAGGGAGGCAGCCTTTATACCCCACAGAACCGGACAAACTGTCCCTGGAGGGAGCAGGGACAAGAGAAAACGATCCTCTGACTAACCAACTATTAATCATCTTATAACTAACAAAAATAAGAGCGAGGAAAAAACACAAATGAGGCAAGCTCAAAGCAGACTTTGATGAAGCAGCATCTCAGGCCAAGGTGGCTGAGAAGGAACAGAGGGCGGTTTGCCTGCACATGACTACATGGCCATCGCAAGGTGATCACGGATGCGTAGGGCACATACACAGGCTGCATAGGCACGGCTACTGAAAGTCTCTGATCAAAGAGCACCTGACATTGGCCACTGTCAGAAGACAGGCTACTGGGCTAGGTAGACCTTTGGTCTGACCCAGTATGGCTGTTCTTACGTAAAGGTTATGGGGCACAATCACACCGGAATTGAATCACCCACAAGGATACTACACAAAGAAGAATCCTCACTTGTATCCTGTCTGAGTGTAAACTTCACGCAAAAAACCAAGTTCACAAAACCAACTAATATGCCTAATTACCTGGACATGTATGCACAATTTTTCTACAGAAGAAAGCAAATTTTCTACTGCCAATGCACAGTGCACAGTTTTTTCCCAAATCTTGGAACACAGGAATTGCCAGAAGAAATCAAACCACTGAGGTTCGTCTAGTCTAGTATGATGACACAGATAGTTACCATAACCAAATGCCTCAGAAGAAAGGGCAAGAAATTCCATACTAGACAGTTAACAGAGTAACCTGCCTGGATGAGAAGTTTCTTCCTAAGATTCATATGTTTGTTAAACCAAAGACACTAGTACCCACCAAGAACTATGTCCATACCAATGTAATGTGATGCTCTATGAAGATCACTGATAGCAGGGTTCAAACTCTGCAGCCTCTGTATTGAAAACTATGAGCCTCTACTGCCTGAGCTATGACACCCAGGGTACATTAGCCACACAAAAATCTGTGTGTGGTCCAGCCATTGGAGCAAGTCAGAATGCCATACTGAGTAAGGATGAGTGATGCCAAGTTTAAAATTTCAGTCATGCTTAAAAGGACATCATTAGAATCTGAGACGGCAAAGTGGGGGGTTTTCAGCCTGAGAGATATCAAAGATGGTTTAAAAGATTAAGTTTTATTTTTCAGAAGAATTAACCTTCAAGCAGACTAAGCATTTAAAATTTCAGCCCAAAGGCTTGATATTTTGGGAAGTTGTGAAAGCATGAAGTTGGATTATAATGGAAGCTGTTTTGCAACCTTGACTATAGTGATTGTCAATGAACAATCACTACAGACAATTCCAGTTAAACAGCAATCTACCTTTCCAATTAAGGAAAGCAATAATTAAACTCTCCTCGCAAAGAATTTTGGACATATTAACTTGTAGAGTGAAACTTCAAACAATGGGTATTACTATTTGTTTTGGTACTCCTCTCCGGAACACAAACTCATGCACAATTCAAGCCCCCAAGTTGCAAGCCAGTTGGTCTTACCTCTGCTAAATATTTCCTGAAGTTTCTGGTCACTAATTAATGCGTTGACTGAGTCTCTCAGTGCAGATTGCTCCTGCAGAACTTGGTTCTGGCTCTCTGTTCCCATCTGCCAATGACATAAAAAAGTTTTGAGTGCAAGAAAGCTAGTAGACAATACAGTAGTTATACTACTGGGGGCCACAGCTCTCTCGCCTCTCTATTCTGGAGGCTCTAATGGAGAAGAACATCTGACCTCCATTAAAATAAAAGTAAACACGTTTTCTGAATATGTCAGGAAATTGATCAAGATCACTATGCACAAGCAGTTTTGGAACTCCCATAACAATGATTCCCTCTGAATGGGGAGTGTCTATGCAGCACTCAGCAACTAGAGGCTTCTAAAACAAAGGATGGGGAAGAGATGGGACCTTAAGACTTTATGAATGGAGCTGGAGATCAGGGCCAATTCTTGTATTTTTTTCATGCCCTCTCTATCTACCCTATACCCATGAGGACCCCCACCACATCTAGAAAAAGAATCAGCTGGAAAGCCTGGTATGAAGTGGAATCTGTACTCTGAGAATGCCTCTTCAAGTACCTGAAACAGACATAATCCACTGGCATCGGACAGGAATCTCAGGTCTCGGTCCAGAAGAAACTCCACAGGAACCACAGAGCCTAAACCCAGCTTATCTACTAAAGGAGTGAAGGTCTGTGAAGAAGAAAACTCGAATGAAGGGTCTGGAAACAGATTAGGGGGACACTCAGACACAAGTAATACCGTTGTGCAGGATTCACATCCTCACAGGGGATGCCCCAATCATTCATAAAATACTCTATTACCAATAAGTTAACAATATAAATAAGACATTTTTAAACAAGTGCAGCATAAATACTGAAGACAAGCAACAAAAATAGCCCACATCAGGTAACTCACAATTCCCAGAGCCTGCATTTTAAAACAAGAGGAGTCACTGTCAGCAATTTAATGAAAGTGAAAGGCATATTTCATTTTCTCTAAATCCAGTAGTCAATTCTCCTTACAAGAACGTGGAATTACACTAGGACTCAGTGCTGAGTCCCAATATTTCTAGGAGCCCCATCAACCCAGCCAAAGTATCACAGGAGATTACAGACATCACTATTTGAAAGGGACACTTTTGTACTTTCACATCATGTAACAGTAAATACTATTTGGACAGACTAGTTAAGGGAAGAATTTTTCGTTACTGTCATTTTCTGACAAACTAAAGTGCACGTCAGGAGTACTATTAAGATACCTGACAGCAGCACAAGAGAACAAATTCCCAGATCAAAAGCTCTTTGTACTATTAATTTCTAGTTTTAATGTTTCATAAATCTATGAGCTGAAGATCAGGTAGCTGCTCTACATATTTCCCATATTTGAACCCAACTTAAGAATGCTATCAACACAGCTTGCGCTCTGGTGGGGTGAGGTGAGATGTTTGACGGAGGACTCTTATTAAGATCATAAACAGTTCTAATACAATACCCATTTTGAACGTCTGATGAAACGGTCCTTCCTTTTGATTTATTACTAAACGCAATGAAAAGTATTGAAGTTTTACAAAAAGATTAGTTCAGCTGTTCTCAAAACTTAATTGCACCACGACCCCCATCTGACAACAAAAATTACTACGTGACCCGGGGGGGGGAGGGGGGGGGAATTGAAGCCTGAGCCCACCCCAGCCCTGCTGCCCCGGATGGGGGGGCCCAAAGCCAAATTCAAGGGCTTCAACCCCAGGCGGTGGGGGCCTGTAAACTGAATCCCGCCACCCAGGGCTGAAGCCAAAGCCCGAGCCCCACCACTCAGGGCTGAAGCCCTTGGTCTTTGGCCCCAGCAAATCTAACACCAGCCCTGGCGACACCATTAAAACAGGGTCCTGACCCACTTTGAGGTCACAATTTGAGAATCCCTGATCTAGTTTGTAACAGCCACCTTCTCACATCTGAGATATGCGATTTAAATTCAGCAGGTGGAGAATGTATTGTTGGCGGGGGGTGGGGAGACAAGTAAATGAATAAACTGATATGAAAATCTGATAGTACTTTAGGAATAAAAGGGGGATGCAATTTCATAGTTACTCTATCCATGTGAAAAACTGTATGGAGGATTTATCATTAGGGCTTGTAATTCGTTTTTTCTACAAGTTGATGTAATTGCCACCAGGAATGCTACCTTCACTGATGATAGATCAATTGGACAATTTGCCAGAGGTTCAAATGGGGTGGGGGAAGAGGGAATCCATCAGCAAAGAAATCACTAAATTTAAAGTCCCATGTTGGAGTGAGCTTTCCTACAGGAGGAAAAATGTGGCCAAGTCCTTTAATAAATCTATTCACTGACTAATGAGAAAATAGTACATGCCTCTATGGGAGAATGGAACGCAGATATCATTGCCAAATGGACTTTGGTTGAAGAGCTAGATAGTCCAGAGTGCTTTAAAGATAAGAAGTAATCTAATATTGTTGGAATAGAACACTGACAGGGAGCATAACCTTTAGTCTTTGCCAAATGGAAATTTTCTTTATGGGTTGTGTACGTAGTCCTAGTGGATACTTTTCTACTCTGAAGAACACTGCTCTGCACCTTTGAAGAACAGTTATCTATTGAGAGCATTCCAATATCACCCCGGCCATGAGATGCAATGAGGACTGGGTGCGAATCAGACCGTGACTCTGTGATAACATCTTCCTAAACTGGGAGTGTGATAAATTGATTATTTGAGAACCAAAACCGGTGAAGCTGAGCAGGAGCCACCAACATAACTTGAGCTTTTTCATGCCTTATTTTCTGTAATACTCTTGGAATCAGAGGAAATGGAAAACATACATAAAATGCTGTGACCAAAAAAATCATGAATGTATCTACTAGAGATTGCCAACTCTCCCGCTCAAGAGCAAAATATCAGACATTTTCTGTTTAGAACTGACCCAAATAAATCTGGGGAAGCCACTACTCTTGGAAAATTCAGTTTAGTGTTGATTTTTTAAATTTTCATTCATGGGAAGAGTACATTTTCCTGCTTAGTGAGGCTGCTAGACCATTTTTCTCTCCAAAAAGAGAAGAACTGTCAGACTGATGTGACACTGAATGCACCATTCCCAAAATTTTATGGCTCCTTGACCAAAAAACCAAAACAAAAACGCCTGATCTTGCACCTCCCTAAGTCCTAGGAGGCCATGCAATTGTCCATGAGAACTTGGATTGAAGAACTGTGTGCGACAGGTAGAAATGCTTTGCGAGCTAATCTCATCACCCTTAATTCTAGTACATTTATGTGAATCGTGGCTTTTAGATGATGGTCAGACACATGGCCTCTGGTCCCCTCTATATATGGTCCCCAGCCCATCTTGGATGCAGCTGTTATCAAAGTTTTGGAACAATCAGAGGGGCAAAGGGAATTTCCGCACATATACTTTCTTCTGTCCTCCACCATTTCATAGAGGATAGAATTTGAACTGGAATCAGCATTTTCACTGATGTATACTGGATTGTTGGTCTGTAAACAGACTTGATCCAAGCTTGAAACACTCTGAGACGTGACTGGGCGAATGTGGTTACAAATGTACAGGAAGCTGTATGTCCTAGCAGTTTAAGGCACATCCTTATTGTTGGTATCCTGGCCTGAAGAGTAAAAGTACTTTCCAAAAAGATCCAGTCTCTGGGAAATCAACCTCAAAAGGAGGGAGAACCCAAGACTGTCTTGACAGCTCATTGGATGCAGCAACAACCAATGACAGTGGAGCCACATGAGAATAAAAACACTCAAATCTGTTAGATAGCACCTGATGGCCACGATCAGAGTGTTTTGTCGTAGCTGCAATGGAAGCAGGGATAGCCCAGAGACATTTTTCTGGATCCAATATTGCTTCATTAATAAGGGGTGCAACCCTGATTTGGGATGCTGGCTATGGAATATCAAAAAAAAGTTTATTTGCTTTTTTCCTAAACACTCTCCAAAGGAACTTCTAGTATTTTTGCCATTTGCTTCAATAATTCCTGAAAAGTTTTTAAAATCATCAGCTGAAGGTGGTGTAGCCTGTGAAATGGTTTCATCACTTGAAATTTGTTGTTCCTCTGCATCTTGAAGTTGATGAGGGGAGTGATCAGAATGATAAGAGTTTGCAGCAGGTGACTCATGAATAGATCCTGTATACTGTGGGAGAACTTGTCCATGGAATTGCAGACATTGAGGCCAGGAGGGCCAATATGGCTATGGTTGTGGATCATATGGGAAAGATCATTTGGTCAGTCTGGAAGGAACTAAGGAGCACAGTGAGAATGAGCATCGTCAGGTCTGTTACGAGGCTCTTTTCCATATACTTATTTTCTTTCCATCCATGCAATTTCCTTTTTGGTGAAAGACTCCTGTCAGAGTCTGCAGAGGAGTCAAGAGTCTTGACCTCTAATGTAGAAGCCAGGGCGGGAGAGTGAAGGATTTTAGCGTGACTCAAATCCTTAAATGTACTGATGTGCTGGTTCAAACAAATTTTCACTAGAGTCATCCTCGCTTCTTTTTGAGGAGGGGATCTGTCTGGTACGGAGATCAGAGAAACCTCCAGGAGTGGTGACTCAGGCTCTGAAGCAATATCAAGGTCTGGAAAAGAAACTTTTGGAGATACAAACTTAGTTGTAAAAGCAATAAGGATGCTGTAGGTGCCTCTCTCTGCTTTGAAGCTTCCTCTGCAGCTGAAACCGCTGGTTCAGAGCAGGCACTGCTCAAAGCTCCTGGTGCCAACAAGGGAAGCACTGTAGAAGCCTGTCTTGAGAACTCTGATGCTAAGAAGGACAGTGCTGCAGAAGCCAGTGCTGAACAGAAGGAATGCAGAATGCTCTGAGCTCTTTCTCCTCCCCCCCGAGATCTTTTAGCTGAAGGAGGAGGCGGCAGATTGTTATACCAGCACTGTGCTGCAATGCAGCATGGCAGGTCCTGGTCCCGCTTTTTCCTCTCTCCAGAGGTAACAGCTCCTTGAAGAACTCCTTTTCACTCTCAGCACCAGCAGTAATCACTCTTTTGAAGAGCTCCTCTGCACTCCACTCAATGGGCTCAGTGCCAAGAAACTGACTTTGAATCAGTCACTCAGACAGACGTCAGGAGTCCTTGTCTGCTCTGAGTCTTACTAATTGTTCCTGAATTAGGTGCAACATTTCTAGTGAGGGGGCACTGACAGGTAAGCTGTGAAAACTGAAGCCTCTGTATCAGGTCTGCCCTGTGAGTCCAGCTCTCATGGACCTTTCCATTAAAAAAAGCTTCAGTTTGGACTGACTCTCTTTGCATGCGCTTCTTGACGGGTTTGCAAATCACATACTTAGTGATATGTTGATCACCCAGACAGTAAAGGCATCTGTTGTGGGTGCCAATAAAAGGAATGATCTCCACCACAAGGACACGGCTAGAAATCTGGAGATCTGGGCTCTGCCTTTTTAAAAAAGATTTGGGGCTAACAAGCACACTAAGTATTAATAATTTTAACTACCAGATTAATTATGAAGTAACAAGACTACTACGTAGGTACATTATGTTGTTCTGTCACAGCCTAAGGCAGTTAGAAGGAACTGAATAGTAGCTGGGGTTACTGTGCCTTTTATGCCCTCAGGTAGGGGAAAGTGGTGGTGAGGGCATGCAGGGCGTATGCGTGACCTCCACTGGACGCTGCTAATGAAATTGTTCCAAAGTCCTGTGCTGGGGCACACGGACATCATAAGTGGGATCCACGTGTGCAATAAGTCAAAGAAAAACGTGATTTTTCTATATCCATCACCTATCCAAATACCACCCTGCTAGATAAGTTCATGGAGGATAGGTCGATCAATGGCTATTAGCCAGGGGTTGTACCGTTTGACTGGAGAATAGCTAATATAGTTCCTATTTTTAAGAAAGGGAAAAAAAGTGACCTGGGTAACTACAGGCCTGTTAGTTTGACATCTGTAGTATGCAAGGTCTTGGAAAAAATTTTGAAGGAGAAAGTAGTTAAGGACCTTGAGGTCAATGGCAATTGGGACAAATTACAACATGGTTTTACAAAAGGTAGATCGTGCCAAACCAACTTGATCTCCTTCTTTGAGAAAGTAACAGATTTTTTAGATAAAGGAAACGCAGTGGATCTAATCTACCTCGATTTCAGTAAGGCATTTGATACAGTACCACATGAGGAATTATCGGTTAAATTGGAAAAGATGGGGATCAATATGAAAATTGAGAGGTGGATAAGGAACTGGTTAAAGGGGAGACTACAGCGGGTCATACTGAAAGGTGAACTGTCAGGTTGGAGGGAGGTTACTAGTGGAGTTCCTCAAGGTTCAGTTTTGGGACCAATTTTACTTAATCTTTTTATTACTGACCTCGGCACCAAAAGTGGGAGTGTGCTAATAAAGTTTGCAGATGACACAAAGTTGGGAGGTATTGCCAATTCAGAAAAGGATCGGGATATCCTACAGGAAGACCTGGATGACCTTGTAAACTGGAGTAATAGTAATAGGATGAAATTTAATAGTGAGAAGTGTAAGGTTATGCATTTAGGGATTAATAACAAGAATTTTAGTTATAAGCTGGGGACGCATCAGTTGGAAGTAACGGAAGAGGAGAAGGACCTCGGAGTCCTGGTTGATCACAGGATGACTATGAGTCGCCAATGTGATGTGGCCGTGAAAAAAGCTAATGCGGTCTTGGGATGCATTAGGCGAGGTATTTCTAGTAGAGATAAGGAGGTGTTAGTACCGTTATACAAGGCATTGGTAAGACCTCATTTGGAATACTGTGTGCAGTTCTGGTCTCCCATGTTTAAGAAGGATGAATTCAAACTGGAACAGGTACAAAGAAGGGCCACTAGGATGATCCGAGGAATGGAAAACCTGTCGTATGAAAGGAGACTCAAGGAGCTTGGTTTGTTTACCTTAACCAAAAGAAGGCTGAGGGGAGATATGATTGCTCTCTTTAAATATATCAGAGGGATAAATACCAGGGAGGGAGAGGAATTATTTCAGCTCAGTACCAATGTGGACACAAGAACAAATGGATATAAACTGGCCATCAGGAAGTTTAGACTTGAAATTAGATGAAGGTTTCTAACCATCAGAGGAGTGAAGTTCTGGAACAGCCTTCCAAGGGAAGCAGTGGGGGCAAAAGACCTAACTGGCTTCAAGATTAAGCTAGATACGTTTATGGAGGGGATGGTTTGATGGGATAACATGATCTTAGTCAAAGGTCAATTAATTGCCATCAGTGGTAAATAGGACCAATGGTCAATGATGGGATGTTAGAAGTTACTACAGAGAACTTTTTCCTGGGTGTCTGGCTGGTGGGTCTTGCCCACATGCTCGGGGTTCAGCTGATCGCCATATTTGGGGTCGGGAAGGAATTTTCCTCCAGGGTAGATTGGCAGAGGCCCTGGAGGTTTTTTGCCTTCCTCTGCAGCATGGGGCACGGGTCACTTACCGGAGGATTCTCTGCATCTTGAAGTCTTTAAACCATGATTTGAGGACTTCAATAGCTGAGACATAGGTGAGAGGATTATTCCAGGAGTGGGTGGGTGAGATTCTGTGGCCTGCATTGTGCAGGAGGTCAGACTAGATGATCATAATGGTCCCTTCTGACCTGAAAGTCTATGAGTCTATGAGTCTATGAGCCAGGATGGGCAGGGATGGTGTCCCTAGCTTCCGTTTGCCAGATGCTGGGAATGGGCGACGGGATGGATCACTCGATGATTACTTGTTCTGCTCATTCCCTCTGAAGCACGCAGCATTGGCCACTGTGGGAAGACAAGACACTGGACTAGATGGACCTTTGTTCTGAAGTATGGCTGTCCTTATGGAAGGATGCTGGGTTGGGATGTTGGATGTTTGTCCTTGTCTTTAGTCAGTAGGTCTGGGAAGAGCTGAATATGGCTGCACAGACCCAAGAACATCCAAAGAATGCTCAGGAACCAGAGCTAGGCCACTGAAGCAATCAGGATCACCAATGCTCCATCTTGTTTGATCTTCCTCAGGATGCGAAGTAAAAGAGGGATGGGAGGAAATTTGTACATCAGCAGTTCTGACCACCGAATGATAAATTAATCCCCTCTGGAGCAGTAGATGGGGAATTTCTTGTTCTCCTGAGACACCAAGAGATCTCACCAATGGGGTTCCTGTCATGCAAGATATTTCATATCACCCAGTTATGTAGTTCCTACTCTTGGTCTTTGAAGAAAAGTCTTTTGAGGCGGTCTACCAATGTGTTGTGCACCACTGGAAGGTGCACTGCTGAGATGGTGATCTGGCAGCTAATGAACCAGTTCCACAGATTGACAGTTTCTATGACAAGAGGTGTGAACCTTGCTCCTCCCTGTTTGTTGATACAAACCATTGTCAAGTTGTCCAATATGACTTGAACATGCAGGATTCAAATAAACTATCAGTATCGTTAGCAGGCTTTATGAACGGCACACAACTCCAGAATATATATATGTGCAATTGAGATTCTTGGTGGGTCCAGATACCCTGTCTTGCATGTTAGTTGAGGCAGGTTTCCCATCCTTGCAGAGAGGTGGCTGTAATTAATTAATCTCCTTTGTGGGTGAGGGAGGGGCAAAGGGAGTCCCCATTCACACCACCTATCTGTCTTCCACCAGGCGAGCAGGGTCAGAACTCTGTGGGGGCGCAAGAGCAGTTTGTCCAGGCTGTGCTTGTTTGGCATGTAGACTGTCTGTAATCATGCCTGCAGACATTGAAGATTGACACCCTTCGGAAGACTCATGTATACATGGCCATGAGCAATGTTCCCTCTAATTTTTGACAGGCCATGTGTGCAAAAAATTTCTTCTATACAAATTGTTGTGCTTCTGTGCAAATTTTTGTGCGCGCGGTGTTTCGCCGCGTGTGCGGTGTTTAGGATCTGTGTGCGCGCGCAGACGCGCACAGCTTAGAGGGAACAGTGGCCATGAGACCTAGGAAGGTAAAACAAGCTTGAACCATTGTCTGCACGTTCTGCCAAAGCTAAGTGAAGAGGTCCTTCATTGCCTGGAATCTGTCCTGCGATAGGTATGCTTTGACCCTGGTTAAATATAGGGCTGTTCTAATAAAATCTAGAGTCTGTGTGAGGGCTCAAATGTAGTTTTTTACATTTACTTGGAGCCATAAGGAGTTTAGGAGTCTAAGTAGGGATAGGGATGTTGTCTGTACTTCTTTATAGGACTTCTCCATGAGCAGCCAGTCATCGAGGTGTGGAATACTGACAAACCCTGGTGATGTACGTGAGCTGCCACTACCAACAACATCTTGGTGAATTCCCTCAGTGCCACGCAGGCCAAAGGGAAGCAATCTGTACTGGTAGTGGTCTAGGGCCTATGGTGAATCTCAGGAATCTGTGTGCAGCAGCGTGGATGTTTTTGTTGAAATAAGCATCCTTTAAACTGAGAACTGTGAACCAGTCACCCTTAGTTAGTGAGGGTATTATAAAGAGCAGCATGGTCACTCTGAACATCAGTGGCAGATGAAGACATTCAGCTGTCTGAGATCTTGTACGGGCTTCCAGCCTCATTTCTTCTTGGGAATAAGGAAATATCTTAAGTAAAATTATTTTCCCCTGTGCTGAAGATGTACAGGTTCTATGGCTCCCAAGCGTGACAGGGACTCTACCAGTCTGAGCATCCTCATAAGAGGGGTCCCTGAAGGGGGATAGAGAAATGAATGAATGGGTAAACACAACAGGTGGATTAACTTGCAGCTCCTGAAAGTCCCACCAAAGAGATTCCTTAGTGGGAGGCTGAGGCTGGAAAAAAAATAAAGGGAGGACATTCTGTTTACGAGGCTGAATTCTCTGGTGTTTCCTAGGCAGCTCAACGGCCCTTTGATGGTAGAATGGTTGAGAGCTAGTTGCTGTCTGTAATACAGAGTCTTGGGGTATTTCCTCTGCAGTGTTGGAGTATGTACTGATATCTGCAAGTGAATGGTTGCTCTTAAGTCTTTGAGGGAATAGAAAAATTCACCTGTTTTCTAACTGAATAGGTTATTTCCTTCAGAAGGCAGATCCTCCAGTGTGGATGGACTTCTTTGGGAAATCCAGAGGACTGGAGCTACAAGGCCCATCTCACGACTATACAAATTGCCATCAAGCGGGAGGCTAATTTGATGTGTCCACTGAGGCCTGGAGATTGATCTAGCTAGCAATTTACCTTCATTGATAATTGGTTGGAACTGTAGTCTATCTTGAGGGAGTTTGTTGGTGAATTCCAAGAACTTATTGTAATTAATAAAATCATACTTCAGCATTCAAGCCTAATAGCTTGCTACGTGTAACTGTAAGTTCCCCACAGTGAAGTTCTTTCTCCTAAAGCAGTCTAAATGTTTGGCCTCCTTTTCAGTGGGTGCTGACTTGGGTGTGTGTTTCATTTGGAGACAGCTTACAAAACGAAAGAGTTCAGAGTGGGGTGTTAAGGTGGCAGATTACTAGTTCCTCAGGTGGCACAAAATATTTGTTCTCTGTTCTTTTCAGAGTGGGAGCATAAGTGGCTGCAGTATGCCAGGCCATCATGGCTGATTCAAAGATGGCCTCATTAAGTGGCAGTGCCACCTTACTGGGACCAGCACTCTGGAAAATATCCAGTAGCTTATATAGGGTGTCCTGTACTTCCTCCAGGAGGCTGTGGAGTGTATCCGTATGACGCCAATGAGGCCAGTGTAGTAGTCCACCCCCACATGAGAGAGGGAAGGTGCTCATGAGATCATGGAGCCTCTGAGAGGGCTGACCTCTATCTTGCGGGAGTTGGAGAAGCTCTCCCACTGACTCTGAACTCAGAGGAAAAGGAAGCTTCTATATCAATTGGTAGTACCATTGTTATGGGAGATCTTATTGTACCTCAACTGTACCAGTGAATATAGGGACATCCCTGGTTAGGACTGGATCTGACAGTGGCCTTGTCTACGCTACCGGAGTAAGTCAACCTAAATTACGCTACTCCAGCTACGTGAATAATGTAGCTGGAAACGACGTAACACAGGTCGACTTACCACAGGTGTCTTCTCTGTGCTGTGTCGACGGGAGACGCTCTCCAGTCGACTTACCTTACTCTTCTTGGGGAGCTGGAGTATCGGAGTCGACCGGAGAGCACTCTGCTGTTGATTTAGCGTCAATCTCCTGGTAGTGAAGACAAGCCCAGTATCAGTGATTCTGGGCTTGTATAGATAGTAATGTTTGTTGTCAGACAGCTACCGGTGTGGTGCTCTGCTTTGCTCTGTTCAATGTTGATATCAGTCAGCTGCGTGCGTGTGTTCCCTCTGCGCGCTGCCCCGGCTCTGCGCAGATAGCTGGCACAGCAGACCCTGAGAGAACCCCCAAAGATCGCAGACTCTGATAAGGTACGAAGGCACGTCGGCCAGGTTTATTGTCAAAGAGAAACACAGTGATAGTTTCCCATAGACTCTACAGGACATACTATAGAATTTGTGCCCCCGGGCAATGGACCGGCTCAGTCAGTGGCAGGACTTTCCACTGCCCCCTAGGCCGGACAAAGACACCGCCCCAGGGACGCATTCTTATACACAGGTACAAACAAGTTACATGACGCTCTTGACTTATTGAGGTGCAACCCTTCTACGTAGCAAGGTACAACCCCTCTATGCAGTAAGGAGCCTCCTCTTACCTTGTACATGTTGGTTCGAACAAAACAACTCTATCCATCATATTACCCTTTTGCCCCTGTCCTTATCTATGTGGACGGCATAAGAATGTTCTTGTACCATCTGCTTATAGCTCTGGTATCCAATATATGTTTGTGCAACAGTGTATGTTTATGCAACATCAGCCCTTTCCTTGCCAGCTTCTGTGAGCAGGGCCTGCCTCCGGCTCACAGCTTAATTTTGCTTTATGTTAGCAAAGTCTTGACCATTACTTTAGCTCAGGCCTTAGGCCTCATACCGGGCCTCTGATACAAGGGTTTATGCTTCAGGGCCTCATCTTACTACAATGTTCTCCACAGTAGTGTATCTAACTGGATACTGGAGAGTGGAATGGGCTTCTGTCTCTTGGTGGCACCAGTGTTATTGTCTTCAGATATGCCACAGTCCTCAGTACCAACTCCTTCCCTCTCAGCACTGGTACCCTTTGCTAGTACGGAGGATGGTCCCATCCCTTCAACTAGAGACAGTTTGGGGGGCAGGTGTGCCCCTGGGTGGCAGGATACCAGTACCATATTCCTTGTGAACTCCTGATATTCCCAAACTAGCACAGAAACTCAGACTTAGAGGTGTCAGGGAGGACGTCCTCTCTTTTTGCATAAGAACTTGGGAAGGGGATTTCTCATGTTTCTTGTGGGAATGCTTGCTCTTAACACCCTCACACCTGTGTGAGACAGTCTTTAACCATGCTCTGATTATCCCCTGAGCCAAAGGCCACCATGCTCGCAGAAGTACTTCTCGGTGTCTCTGGCCAATGCACAGGGCGGTCTGACAGGTCAGGAATGGACTGTGACCTCATTGCATGGTCCATATTCTACACTGAATTAATGGGCTTGACAGGTTCATCTAGGAAAGGTCTGGCAGATATCGCACTTGGAGGGTATATGAGCTTCATCAAGGCAATAGAGGCACATATTGTGGTCCTCACTGACCAAGAAAGCATGGGAGCAGGCCATGCAGAACTTGAATCTAAGGATCCTGGGCATACTGGGGACCTTGTACAGGTGGGTGTCAAGATACAGGGGACCCCCATAGCCTTAACTACTACTAATAATCTTTTCATCAATAGCCAAATGCCAGTTTTATTTCTCAGACGTTTAATTTGGTAAATTTGCCTATATATTATTTTTTTTAAAAAATTTAAAATGCTAAAGTTGCCCTGTATCCGAGATAACTAAACCAATAAGTCAATTGCAAATTAAGAGTCAGATTCAGTTAGTGAGCTACAGAGGTTTTGCGCTGCTCTATTTCTTGTTCATGTATGAAATGTAATTATTAAAAAAACAAAATTCACACACAAAAATTAACCTAGGAAGAGATTGGATAACCATTCTAAAAGTGTTAAACTGTCTATACTAGGTGCTAAGTGGTATTTCAAATTATGCTAGGTAACAAGTATTAATAAGATTAAAATAACGCGCCCCCTTTCTCTTCCCCGCACCCCCGAGTCTAGACACGGCATTAGATCCTATAGCGCTTAAACATCTAACTGCCTCAGAAAGCACTACAGTCCACAAGTTATGAATACCGTTAATTGTTCTGCCAGACATTACCATCTCTTGTCTCAAAAGCTCTCCTGAGGAACATAAGCCACACAGGCCAAGTATACCCGGGGGCATTTACAGACTGCTAGAATCTTAGCCAGGGACTACAGCCACATCTACACAACAGGCACTATAGTAGCACAGCTACAGCATTGCTGCTATGCCACTGTAGCGAAGATATTTCCCACAGCAACAGAAGGGGTTTTTCAACTGCTGCAGGTAATCCACCTCTCTGAGTGGGAGCAGCTAGGTAGACTGAAGAATTTTCCCATCAACTTAGCTGCATCTACACCTGGCATTAGGTTAGCATAGCTTTAGAACTCAGGACTGAATTTTTCACTGACAGCACTAGCTATGTTGACCACACTTAGGTATTGACCAGTCCCACAAGAAACAATCTTTTATGAAGTCTTCCAGGGACTCTGCAGACTTTATGGAGCCAAGAGGGTTCAGAGTTTTGGAACAAAAATTGTAATTCCAAATGTAACCCAAACTTTTCCAAGTTGCATCAGAGAGATTCTTATCAGGACCTCATAATAAATGAGCTAAGCTAAGGCCTGGTCTACACGAAAATATTATGTCAGCATAACTACGTCACGCAGGGGTGTGAAAAATCCAAATCCCTGAGTGGCACAGTTAAGCCAACATAAGTCCCTGTGCAGACAGCGCTAGGTCAACAGAGGAGTTCTTCCATCAACCTAGCTACTTGGGGAGAAGGATTACTTATGTCGATGGGAGAACCCCTCCAGACGGTGTAGGTAGTGTCTACATTGAAGTGCTACAGTGGTGCACTTGCAGCTGTGCTGTTGTAGCATTTTAAGTGTAGACAAGCCCTAAGATGTTTAAAAAAAGGTAGACTGTTTCAAGGGGAGAGAGGGGGAGTGAAAAACCCAGAGGTTCTCAACGTCAAAGTTTACAAAGATCTTGTCCAAATCCCCTCTGCGCATTTCCCAGCTCCCACATTTTTTTCTGGATTACAGCTTTTAGAAATTTCAGGCAGCTTAGTTTTGGCAATGTTAAAAGGCGGCTTTGCAATGAAAGGTTTATAGCAAAGCTAGCCACAATCTCAGTTATGAAATGACTTCCCTACATAGTGTCACTGTTCTGGTCAAATACTTACCAGTGCAGGCCACTGTGAAAGTGAGACCTGAGTTCCCTGAAGTAGAACTGGATCACTTCGAGGAGCCCATACCAGTGACCCTTCCAGCAGCAACACTATGACCTCTTCAGCATGAACTTTCACCCAGGCATGTTGCTTCCAGCTGCAGCCATCAAACTCCACAAAGATCTACAAAAACATATTTAACATGTTTCAGACATCGTAGGTGGGTGGAAACCCCACAAACCCACATGGGTAAAGACTGAGCTTTAGTCAGGAAAATTAGTATTACCTGAACACACATGCTTCATATGAATATTAGATCGTTGTGTCTGCATAGCTACCACACACATTACCAAAGAGACAAATCAGAGAAGTGCATGGTGACTATAGAAAACTAGAAAGAGTTCATTTGCTCATTCTTCCCCCCGTCCCCAAACCCCACCAATTTCAGGTATTGTATCTTTCCATGACAGATGGAAGACATGTTCCAGTTGCCCTCTTACCCCAAATATCCACACAGGCCTCTCAAAGCTCATAGAATAATAGAACTGGAAGGGACCTTGAGAGGTCATCTAGTCCAGTCCCCTGAACTCAAGGCAGGACTAAGCATTATCTAGAGCAGGGATAGGCAACCTATGGCACGGGTGCCAAAGGCGGCACGCGAGCTGATTTTCAGTGGCACTCACACTACCTGGGTCCTGGCCACCGGTCTGGGGGGCTTTCCATTTTAATTTAATTTTAAGTGAAGCTTCTTAAACATTTTAAAAACCTTATTTACTTTACATACAACAATAGTTTAATTATATATTAAAGACTTATAGAAAGAGACCTTCTAAAACTGTTAAAATGTATTATTGGCACACAAAACCTTAAATTAGAGTGAATAAATGAAGACTCGGCACACCACTTCTGAAAGGTTGCTGACCCCTGATCTAGAGAATCCCTGATAGGTGTTTGTCCAACCTGCTCTTAAAAATCCCCAATAATGGAGATTCCACCACCTCCCTAGGCAATTTATTCCAGTGTTTAACCACTGACAGTTAGGAAGTTTTTCCTAATGTCTAACTTAAACTGCTCTTCCTGCAATTTAAGCCCATTGCTTCTTGTCCTATCCTGAGGTTAAGAAAAACAGTTTTTCTCCCTCCTCCGTGTAACAACCTTTTCTCCAGACTAAACAGTTTTCAAGTATAAAAGAGAAGACTGAGATGGGACATAAACCCAATTTTTTCAAACTTCCCTCATAGGTCATGTTTTCTAGATCTTTAATTAAAGATAAGGATTTTTAACTGCTTTCAAACCCACCCTCCCACCCTAAATTTCCAACAGATTGGCCCAACAGTTATGATAAATTGTTACAACTGCTATTCAGTCAAGTATGCTTCATATCCTTAGAGCACACTCTAAACAGGAAGTTCTCCTCTTACATTGGGTGGGCACTGCTATTCCATTCTCTAAAATATAGGCACACACTACTGTATAATCCCAAACACTGACAGATTTATCTACTAACTAGAAACTTTGAAATATATTAAGTCTCCCCTAAAATACAATTGCAGTGCACTTTAACATATTAACCCTCAACCTCTCAGGTAGCATCCCTGTTTTTCAGCCAGGTAAATGGAAGTACAGTGACCAGTCTGAAGTTACACAATGACTGGTGAAGACAGGAACAGACTCCAGGAGTCTTAGTTCCTAATTCAACCACTAAAAGGACACTGCCTTTTGTAACAAAATGGGTACCCGTATGGCTCCACAGTATGCCAACATTTTTATGGCTGACTTAGAACAACGCTTCCTCAGCTCTCGTCACCTAACACCCCTACTCTACTTGCGCTACATTGATGATATCTTCATCATTTGGACCCATGGAAAAGAAGCCCTTGAGGAATTCCACCATGATTTCAACAATTTCCATCCCACCATCAACCTCAGCCTAGACCAGTCCACACAAGCGGTCCATTTCCTAGACACCACTGTGCTAATAAGTGATGGTTACATAAACACCACCCTATACCGGAAACCTACTGACCGCTATACTTACCTACATGCTTCCAGCTTCCATCCTGGACACACCACACGATCCATTGTTTACAGCCAAGCTCTAAGATACAACCGCATTTGCTCCAATCCCTCAGAGAGAGACAAACACCTACAAGATCTCTATCAAGCATTCTTACAACTACAATACCCAGCTGCTGAAGTGAAAAAACAGATTGACAGGGCCAAAAGAGTACCCAGGAGTCACCTACTACAAGACAGGCCCAAAAAAGAAAACAACAGAACACCACTAGCCATCACCTTTAGCCCCCAACTAAAACCTCTCCAGCGCATCATCAAAGATCTACAACCTATCCTAAAAGATGATCCCTCACTCTCACAGATCTTGGAGGACAGACCAATCCTCGCTTACAGACAGCCCCCCAACCTGAAGCAAATACTCACCAGCAACCACACACCATACAACAAAAACACTAACCCAGGAACCTATCCTTGCAACAAAGCCCGATGCCAACTCTGTCCACATATTGATTCAAGTGATACCATCACAGGGCCTAATCACATCAGCCACGCCATCAGGGGCTCATACACCTGCACATCTACCAATGTGATATATGCCATCATGTGCCAGCAATGCCCCTCTGCCATGTACATTGGCCAAACCAGACAGTCTCTACGCAAAAGAATAAATGGACATAAATCTGACATCAGGAATCATAACATTCAAAAACCAGTAGGAGAACACTTCAACCTCCCTAATCACTCAGTGACAGACTTGTGGGTAGCAGTGTTGCGACAGATTAACGCCAAAAACAGACTTCAAAGAGAAACTGTTGAACTCAAATTGATATGCAAACTAGATTGCATTACCTCAGGATTAAATAAGGACTTGGAATGGCTCAGCCATTACGTTAATTGAATCTATTTCCCTTAAGTTAACGATCCTCATTCACACCTGTGTGACCATCTTGTTTATCACTTCAAAGGTTTTTCTTCTCCTGCTGTTATGGTGCCTCTCAATTAATTAGTCTCTTAAGGTTGGTCTATGCACCTCCACCTTATCATGTTTCTCTGACTGTATAAATATCTGTCTACTGTATGTTTCATTCCATGCATCCGATGAAGTGGGTACTAACCCACGAAAGCTTATGCTGAAATAAATTTGTTAGTCTCTAAGGTGCTACAAGTTTTTCTTTCTTATTTTCGTTTTGTAACAAAGTGGTCTCTGGTGGGACACAACTGAGAATATCAATTCAGGACAAACTGCTTAGAGCAGGGCAGTTACAGCCCAAGGCTGGGTTTCCTTTATTACTAAGGCACACCAAACCAGTCAAACAGAGAGGACTTCGGTTTTACCCCACTGGCTAACCAGAAGGCATACAAGCAATTCCCTCAGATATGCCAGTTCCCTTGTATCACCACCAGCACCGCTCCTTACGAGGAGGACTGGTTATGAAAACCAATACCCCAGTAAAAGAAAAAAGGTTCTCCCGATCCCAAAGGACCAAGCCCCAGACCCAGGTCAATATACAAATCAGATTTTACCCACAAATCACACTGTTGCCAATCCTATAAAATCTAAAGATTTATTCATAAAGAGCTAAAAAGAAAAAGAGCTAAAATTGGTTAAATGGAATCAATTACATAAAGTAATGGCCAAGTTCTTCGTTCAGGCTTGTAGTAGTGATGGAATAAACTGCAAATCAAGTCTCTGGAGTACATCCCCAGCTTGAATGCGTCATTCAGTCCTTTGTTCAGAGCTTCAGTTTCTAGCAAAGTTCCTCCAGAGGTAAGAAGCAGGACTGAAGACAAAATGGAGGGATTTCCAGGGCCTTTTATATCCTCTGCCATGTGGAAGAACACCCCTTTGTTCTTACTGTGGAAAAATCACAGCAGCAAGATGGAGTTTAGAGTCGCATGGGCAAGTCACATGTCCTTGCATGACTCAGTTCTTTACAGGCCGCCATCATTGTTTACATGTTAGTTTGAATGTTCCCGGGAAAGCTCAGATGTGGATTGGCATCTCCCAAAGTCCACTGTCAGTTAAGTGTTTCTGAATTGGACATTTATTCAAAATAGTCCTTTCTCAAGAAGCTGACAAAATGCTTCACTGAGGCTACTTAGACTCAAAACACATTGAGATACAAGTACATAGCCAATATTCATAACTTCAAATACAAAAATGATACACACGTACAAACAGCATAATCATAACCAGCAATCTACAACCTTTCCATAAACACCCCACTTGACCTCCTCTGTACAAGACCTGGTGCAACCATAGGACCCTGGTTGCAACAATGATCTATACAGTCACAGTTCATGTCAATAACATCACACCGTCTCAAAATCAAACACTAATGCTGCCGCTTTCCGAGCCTTTGGGTATGTCTACACTAAAGGGACTATACCAGCATAGCTAAGGCGCCATAGCTATGCCACCATACCCCTAGTGTAGACACAGCCTATGTCAATGAAAGGTATTTTTCCCTCTGCGCAGTAACACCACCACCCTCCCAAGCTAGGTTGATGGAAGAACGCTTCTGTGAGTACAAAACATCAGTGGTATGTTATAGATTACAATCGAGACTTTTACTAATTAACAAAATATCACTGAGGGCCAACAGCGAAGGACAGAAGTTGGAGACCACCCACACTTCCCCACCTTACACCAAAAAAGCTCCTGAGCTCCACAGGAGAAATAATATTTGTAGGTGCTCCCCTAAAGAATTCCTAGACCCCCTTAGCACCTAAGAATTCTACATCACAATGGTTAGCTATGTATATATAGGCAGCTCTTTAATTTAGGACACAGATATTAGTCAGAGTGATGCATGCGTGCAAGCTACCTTCCTCAATTCACTGGAATACTGAATAGCACTTCTACTCTACAAGAATTTGCACCCTGCCAAATTTCTACTTTAGAAGAAGGGCTGTCATCAAAGATTGCCAAAATAATTTTTCCCATTATACATTCTCCCCCCCGCCAGCCATCATTTTCAGATGGCTGAATTTTTTGTAAATATTTTTTTTTTAAAAAATCATTTCTCTGGTGAAGATCAAGGCTGGAAAATTCTAGCTCAGAAGGTGAGACGTTTCAAGAAGTTATGAGCAACTGAAAGAGTGGTGGGAATAGTTGCTATTTCTGACACTTGATCAGTGTTTTCCCTCTTCCTTTTTCCTTCATCTTTGGATACTTAATTTAGACATGTGCGCAGCCTGTACAGTATTTGTATGTAACTAGAGAGAACTACACAACTTTTGGTTCTGAAATAGCATCAGATTATTTTTTCTCATGAAAATCTGCTAGCCAGATTCTCCAAGGCCAACCAATGCAAGGAAGAGGTGGCAGAGGCTACCATTCCAAACAGTGGAGCACAATGAAGAGGAAGCTAACCAGCCCGAGGTCAACAGGTTGTGCTGCTCTCAAGTGTCCACATTCAAAGCGCAGAAAATAAATTATTTATTTTGCCCCAAATGGCTGGGATTGAGTATGCATAAGACGGAGAATGACTTGTAATGACTGCCTGAAATACTTTTGTGGATTGATTGCTATGTGTGGATATAATAAAGATACACATAGCCTGAAAATATGGATTATTGGTGTATTTGCAAAGTGATGTATAATGCAGATTCACAAGGAGGCTACTCAAGACAGCAAGAGCTGAAAAGAAGGAAGCTGATGCCAATAACATGGAGATTGTGCAAAGGGAAGAGGTGGTTCTTGCAAGGCAAGGAGAGGAGAGAAGTAAAGACAAGGCCAAGAAGATCTGAGAACAAACATAATACGCTCTTTGTATGTGAGAGGTGGAAGGCAGCAACGTACTGCACATGCTGGAATGTCAAGAAGCCATGATGAGGGTGCTGCAATAATTGAGAAGTTTTGGGTGGTTCCCCCCACACATACCTTATTTTGAATATTTATTACATCTGGACTCTTGACTTATTCAAATATACATTTCAAAAATATTTTCAGAGGTTTTTAAGACAATTAGATCTCCTGTCTTCAGTTCTGAGTCTGAAGGAGAAAATTATTAAATAATATGCTAAGGCCTTGACTACATTAGCTTATATTCTCCCAAAGTTTCTCACCATTTCTACCACTGCTGGGGTTACTAGTCTAGACAAGGACTCCTGCTGCCAGTAGCATTTTTACACTGTAACTCTGCTCAGAGCAGGTATAAGAACACCAATGGTGTCTTGTTTATACCACCTGATCGCTGGTGCTGGGAAATTTTGTGGAAAAAGAGGCTAGTGAACACAAGTCCTTAGCAAACTACAGAAATCCACTGCTGCTGCTTGGGGTGAGACAAGCAGAGACTTGCTCAAAGTTCCTGAATTCTCCACCCTATGGAATAAGTCTCCCTTAGGCTCTATCCACACTAAACAGTTTCTAATAAAGCTTATTCTACCAAGGATTATGGGGTACACAATTTTTGCAGTATAGAGACAGCCTGATGGACAAACCTGTATAACCCTTTGTTCAGTTTATTGCAACAGGGAACACTAAAGAGCCAATAAAGAACTAAAATTGAGCTTGTGCCTCTTTTTTGCATCTTTGTAATGTATGAAGGCAGCCTGGAAGGCCTGGGGAGAAGACGAGTTCTTTTTCAGCTGGTTATTTACATTAGCATTCAGGTCTCATGTACCATGGAAGACTATGGCCTTGTCTACACTACAGTTTCCCACCAGTTATTGAGCTCCACACATAGCAGCAATAGGAGGAGCACACATGTAACCAAGACACCAAACAGATACACTGGTTTTATACCACATGATCTAGATGAGTGCTTCGAGATGACAGAGCAATGGGTTACCCCAGGGCTCTGTGCTTTCGCCAACCCTGTTCAACCTTTACATCAATGACCTGCCAACAATGGAGTCACGAAAGTTCATTTACGCAGACGACATCTGTTGCGGTACCCAGGCCCTGACGTTCCATGAGCTTGATGCCACCTCAAACAGGGACATGACAAAGTTAGCTGACTACTGTAAGACTTGGCGCTTCCAGCCAAGCATCATAAAAACAGTCTCCAGTTTGTTCCATCTTCATCATGCCAGCACAACCTGAGAACTGAATGTTTATCTGAATGATCAGACGGTGAAGCATGAAGTAGAACCAGTCTATCTAGGGGTGACCTTAGAACGCACACTGAGTTACCATGCCCACCTGAAGATGACAGCAGCTGAAGTTAAGATGCGCAACAATCTTCTTAGCAAACAGGCAGGTTCGTCATGGGGTGCTCGTGCTCCAACTCTGCGGACGTCAGCTCTTGCCACCTCGTATTTGGTGGCAGAGTACTGCACATCAGCATGGAGCCGATCATCACACACCAAATTGGTGGATACGGAGTTACATGCCGCCATGCGTACCATCTCCAGCACCCTGCGTACGACTCCACTCCCATAGCTCCCAGTTCTGAGCAATATTGCTCCTCATATCAGACGAGAGGTTGTCACTGGCAGGTTACTAGAGAAAGTACTCACCAACTCAAGCCTGCCACTGCACAATGACCTTTTTAAAACCATCAGCTGCATGTTTGCCGTTAGGTCGCCCATTGTGGTCTCATCCGCCACACCAGGATGAGAGGGCAGAAACACTCTAGCAAGAGGAATGGATATCTGTTATAATCCCCAACCAGTCCCTTGTTGCCAACCCCACAATTTGCCCGCCTGGTTTTGACCTGCCCCGTTGCCAATGACCCCTTTTGAACAGGTTCCAGACTGGGGTAAGGTCTCTGTGCAGCCAACCAGTATTGCTGGGGCCTTTGACAGCCTTTTGTGCAGCTGTGGCGCAACGCAGACGATGACGCACATGGTCGATGAATGCCTGCTGACTAGGTTCAGCGGTGGCCTAGAACTGCACCACACCACTGAAGATGCCATCGCTTGGCTAGAAGACTACGCACACACTAAATAAATAAAATCAATCAATCTAGACATGGTACAAGCATGATCATATGGTAGTAAAATCACTAGTGGCTGGTTGGTGCTCTCAAAAAGGTCTAATGTAAATGCAACCTAAGGTAAAACAAGCAGAAAACACTTACATTTCAAGTCTTTATATAAAATGCAAAAGGTAAAAACATTCAATTTTAGGAATGTCATTTGTATCACCTTAATTATGTAACTGTCTGAAATTTTACCTGTTGAAATGAAGGATGGTCCAATGGTTACAGGCTAGCTAGAGACCCCAGTTCAATTTCCTGCCTTCACAGGCTTCCTGCACAACCCTGATCAAAGTATGTCTACACTAGTGACTATAAACGTGTCAATGCATGGTTTTGTGCCATAAACCCTGTTATCCAAACTGAAACCCTGGAAGCACATTTCTGAAGACGAGCAGAGGATGAGTAGCTGTAAGTACCTGAGGCGTGTGCGTAAGTGAACACTTAGGGTGTAGCACGCCCCTGTAACCGTGCGTTTGCAATGTGGAATAGGTTATGGTGCCTGTACCAGGACTCAATTTTCAGCAGTCCTGCACTTCCACAATGCACTGAAATCTTTCTTCCTGACCCTTACTCAATCTATAAAAAGGTACCTGTCCTCTGTATGCTCCCAGAGTAGTGTGCTGCTCTGTAGGATAAGTTAGTTCAAAGGGGGAAAAAAAACACGTAGGTCACATGAAGTGCAAGTTTTGTTAGTAGTGTTGAGAAAGCCTTGAAATAATGTGGCTTAATTGGAGAAACTGAACCTGAAAGGTAAATAAGACAGGAGGAAAAGTCCTTGAAAAAAGCCTTTCAATTATAGAAGATGGTTACAAACTGGTTAAAAGTTGTTCTGTAATGAACCTTTAACATGCCAATGTTATCTGACGAAAGAGGCTCAGTCATAAATTTTGTCTACTTCAGGCCTGAGAAAAAGGGTCAACTCCAAGCCGCCCAAAACTGGTTCTTAGTTAAAGTCAGCAACTGGCAATTACATCACTTGTTTGTTAAGTATAAAAAGGTGAGCTTTTAAAGAGTTCATTACTAGTGTCTGTCTGTCCATGTTGGAGACAGCCAACATGGATTTCAGCATCCTGAAATCCTACTTCTGTTATAAGTACCTGATCTTTGCTTATAACTGTATGTTGGTATGAGTGTGATGTTTGCTTAGACATTTAAAGCACCTGTATAAATAGCTTTTGGCCTTTGAAATTAATAAAGGAATTTATGGTTAAACTAAAGTTTGGTGGTATCCTGCATAAACAATATCAACAAATTTCCAACATGTATTGACCACCTCAGAAGAACAACATCCTATTATACTATTTTCACAGCAATACCAATGTACCATGAAGGAAGTGCCAAAAGCAGTCGCTTGGCCCACCAACAATACCTGGGAACTCAATAGCAGGGCAGACTACCCTCTACTCCACAATTTTGGACGGAGCAGTTGAAATATTCACCTTTACAGTGAGATTTTAGAGAGGCTGGCACAGGCAGACATCCACCGGACAACAAAGGAGTGCAGGGAAAGAATGAAGCATCTGAAGTTCCTGTACTGGAGGGCCAGATATTCCAGTCAGTCAGGCTGGGGACATCACCGTTTATGAGAAACTGGACCGGGTGCTGTCCAGTGCCCCCCGTATTGACCCTGAAGTGCTTCACAATGTCCTCGTAAACCCAACTGGCCTCACTGTTCAGTAGAGCACAGGAGGGAGAGGATGAGGAGGCAGAAGGGATCATGGAGCTGCCCTCCCCAACCCCTGCCCTCCCCCAAGATAAGAGGGGCAATAAGGTGATTCTCCACCCATATCTGGAGAACCCCATTACTAAATCCAGAGAACGATTATAGGGTGGAATGGCACTGCAGCAGGAACCAGAACCCCAGGCTGGGAAGTCAAAGTACTCCAGTCCTCCCTACCAATACATCCTCTTCTTGTGCTGCTAAATTCCCAATTGCAACATTGAGGGTATTTGAACTACTATGCAACTACTTTTGCCGTCCTCTTCTATATGGCACGCATTGTTCTGTATCTGTGTCAGAGTTCCTTGCTTAAAGCTGTGGCATTGTCTGCCCCATCCCTCTTCCCAAACTCCTCCAAGTCCCCCCACGGAACCCAGCCCACACTGTGCTCCATGCTGAAATCTTGCTCAGGCGAAACAGTTATAAATCAATCATTTTATTCATTTCAGATGAACCACAACTACAGAGTATGTGTGTGTTTCAAAAGCAAATTTTTGAAAACACTTTGCAAATTAGAAATCATCGTGCCCCAGAGTCTCTCAATCTGCTACTCGGGCAACAATGGTCTCCATGCCTTGCTACCCAGGTGGAGTCTGGCGTGGCAAAAAAGAACAGTTAGCAAAGGATCTGCTACTTCAGCACAGATGATCTGTTTTTCAGTTAAAAAAAAAAAAAAAAAAAAATCTACGCTGACCATCCCATGATCTGCTCTTCCCCATACAACAGGATCAAGAGGGAGTTTCCACTTGCCAAAGGAAACAACATTCCAGAAAAAGGGAAACTACTTGCCCTTCAGAACTGGAATTCAAGATGTGTGGTCCCTATGCGTATTCCACTGTGGGTGACAGACCTGCAGTACTCAAAGAGGAGAAGGGTGGCAAGGATATAGGTAGTATGGCCGCTTGCAGAACCATCATCCCAAATAATGCATCAGCAGAGGCGGCGGCTTGGACCAAGGCGTAATGTCTTCTGAATGCATGGATGGAATGCCATACTGCTGCCTCACAAATGATAAGCAGAGGTACTTCTTGGAGCGACACTATTAATGCTGGCTGTGCTCTCAGAGTGAGCCCATACCCCATGCAGAGAGGAAGGATTGCCAGCTGATAAAGTAGGATTCACCCAGAGATCCACTAGGAGATCCTCTGGGAAGACATAGCTTGCTCTTAGACTCGTTCTGCTATGGCCAGAAATAGCCTAGGTGACTGATTTGTTTTGTTCTCTGCAGGTAAGAGGTCAAAGCTTGCCTCACGTCGAGGTAACGAAGTCTCTTTTCTACACTGGCGACTTCACAAAGGACACAGGTAAGGGGATAGTCTGGTTTATGTGAACTTCTGAAACTACTTTAAGGAGTGAATTTCGGGTGTAGTCATACCAAGCCCTTGTCTTTATTAAAACTAGTACAAGGAGTATCTGCCATTAGGGCTTCGCCTTCTAGCTCACATACCCACTTGGCAAAGTGATGGCAACAAGGAAGGCCACCTTCGTAGATAAGTGAAGCATCAAACAGGTAGCCAGGGGTTCAAAGGCTGGCTTGGTGAATGTTTAAAGTATTAAATTAAGGTTCCATTGAGGGGTTGGTTTTACTACTGCTGGAAAGTACTAATTAAACCCTTTAAGAACCTGGAGATGACTGGATGAGCAAAAACAGAGTTGCCATCCAATGGAGGGGGACATGTACTGATTTCCACCAGGCAAACCCATACTGAGTTAAGGGAAAGATCCAACTTCTTGAGGGTAGTGAGATAAACTAAGATATCATGGATACCCATTGATTCAGGAAACAGAAAGCCACTTGCCCCAGAGAAACACTTTCACTTTGCAAAATAGGATTCCATGAGAAAATATTTTCTACTGTTAGCAAGGACAACTTGAACATTCTGGAAACAGAAATGTTCTAGATCCATTGCCCTTTCAAATATCAATCCTTGGGGTGAAGAGTGTCCAGGTGGAATGTCTGATCTTGCCATTCTCTTGAATCAAGAGAGTCCAGAAGGAAGGAATGCTGACTGGCAGTCAGGCTGACATATTCAGAAGAACTGGAAACCAGAACTGCCTGGTCCATCTGGGCATGATGAAAATGACTTGTGCTCTGTCACATAGAATCTTTCGCAACTCTCAAAGTGGTGGGATAGAAGGAACGGCATAGTTTAATCTAAGGAAGTAGGAGGGCATCGCTGCTAACTGCGTCTGAGCTCCTCCTGGAACAGTATATGCTGCACATCCTGTTTATCTGAGAGGCGAACAGGTCCCAGGTAGAGATTCCCCAATGAGCAAAGCCATTGTTCAATGCTGAACTGTGCAATTCCCATTCATGGTCAGTGGCAAAATGACTGCTGAGGGTGTCCACTAGTGAGTTTTGGGTTCCTGGGAAGTACACTACTGACATACACCAGTTCCACACGGTTCTTCATACACCAGTTCCACACAGACTGACCACTTCTACGCACAAGGGAACAGATCTTACACCTCCCTCTTTATTCAAGTAGAATGCGCGTCACATTGTCTACTTTATGAGAACATAGTGAGACTGGATTAATGGTAAGAATGCCCTGCATGCTTCTCAGACTGCTTTGAGTTCCCAGAAGTTTGTGAAGCCCCGGGTTTCCCAGGGCTTCCAAGTGCCATGAGGGCCCTACCAATTTCACAGCCGTGAAAAACGTGTCACGGACTGTGAAAGAAAAGGTTACTCACCTTTGTAACTGTTGTTCTTCGAGATGTGTTGCTCATATCTATTCCAGTTAGGTGTGCACGCGCGCGCACGGACGTCAGAAACTTTTTCCCTAGCAGCTACCCGTCGGGCCGGCTGGGGAGCCCCCTGGAGTGGCGCCGATATGGCGCTCTATATAGTACCCTGCTGGCCCGACCCCCCTCCAGTTCCTTCTTGCCGGCTACTCCGACAGAGGGGAAGGTGGGGGGGAATGGAATAGATATGAGCAACACATCTCGAAGAACAACAGTTACAAAGGTGAGTAACCTTTTCTTCTTCTTCGAGTGGTTGCTCATATCTATTCCAGTTAGGTGACTCCCAAGCCTTACCTTGGAGGCGGGGTCGGAGTTACGGAAGTGCGGCTTGGAGAATAGCCCTGCCGAAGGCCGCGTCATCACGGGAATGATGGATGATGGCATAATGTGATGTAAAGGTATGCACCGATGCCCAAGTGGCGGCCCTGCAGATCTCCTGAAGAGGGATGTTAGCCAGGAAAGCCGCCGAGGAAGCCTGCGCTCTGGTAGAGTGGGCCGTAACTACTGGCGGGGGCACCCTTGCCAGGTCGTAGCAGGCACGGATGCAGGCTGTAATCCATGAGGATACGCGCTGTGAAGAGACCGGTGTGCCCTTCATACACTCTGCAACAGCGACAAACAGCTGGGACGTCTTACGAAATGGCCTCGTGCGCTCTATATAGAAGGCGAGCACTCTCCTTACGTCTAATGAATGCAGCCGCTGCTCTCTGGAGTTGGCATGCGGCTTGGGGGAAAAAACAGGCAGGAAAATGTCCTGTGACATATGGAAATGCGAGACCACCTTAGGGAGGAAGGACGGGTGAGGTCGTAGCTGAACCTTATCCTTATGAAAGATGGTATACGGAGGGTCACACAGAAGAGCCTTTAATTCGGATACCCGTCTAGCTGAGGTAATGGCTACGAGAAAAGCGAGCTTCCACGATAGATAGAGAAGGGAGCAGGAGGCCATCAGTTCAAATGGAGGACCTGTGAGTCGAGACAAGAGGAGATTGAGGTCCCAAGCCGGAATGGGCGACTTCGTTGGAGGGTGGACCTTCTCCAACCCCTTGACGAAGCGACGCACCATGGGGTGCGTGAATATTGAGCGGCCATCTGCTCCTGGGTGGAAGGCCGAGATGGCTGCGAGGTGGACCTTCAATGATCCAAGGGCAAGGTGATTGTTCTTGAGGTGTAATACGTAATCCAGAATCGAAGGCATGGGGGCAAGGTGTGGAGATACCTGCTGCTGGGCGCACCAGACAGAGAACCTCTTCCACTTAGCCTCATACGTGAGTCTCGTAGAGGGCTTGCGGCTCTCAAGGAGTACTTGTCTAACTGGATCCGAGCAAGCCAACTCTGATCGGTTCAGCCACGAATTCTCCACGCTGTGAGATGTAACGAGTGGAGGTCTGGATGGAGAAGACGACCGTGATCCTGTGAGATAAGGTCGTGACTGATTGGGAGAGGAATAGGGGGCTGTATTGACAGGTCCAGCAGGGTCAGGTACCAGCACTGCTGTGCCCAGGCAGGGGCCACTAAGATGACGTCCGCCTTGTCCCTGCGGATCTTGAGGATGACCTTGTGGATCAGCGGAAAAGGCGGGAACGCGTAGAGCAGGTGGCGTGACCACAAGATCGTGAAGGCATCTGCAAGAGAGCCCGAGCCGTGCCCTCTGAAGGAGCAGAAGGTCGGGTACTTCCTGTTGGTTCGTGAGGCAAACAGGTCGAGGTGGGGAAACCCCAGGTGCGGAAGATCGAATGGATCACGTCCAGGCGTATGGACCATTCGTGGACAAGGAAGCGTCTGCTCAGATTGTCTGCCAGGACATTCTGGACTCCAGGGAGGTAGGACGCCTGGAGAGAGATGGAATGGGCTAAACAGAGGTCCCAAAGGAGAAGGGCTTCGCGGCACAGTGGTGATGACCGGGCTCCGCCCTGCTTGTTCAGGTAGAACATTGCTGTGGTATTGTCTGTAAGGACTTCCACACAACGGTCCCGTAGGTGAGGTAGGAATGCCCGGCACGCCAGACGAATTGCCCTGAGCTCCTTGATGTTTATGTGGAGATCAAGCTCGTGATATTGCCACATGCCCTGCGTTGTTAACTGCCCGAGGTGTGCGCCCCAACCCAGCGCTGATGCGTCCGTCACCAGAGTTAGGGAGGGGTGAGGTGGTTGAAAAGGTACTCCTGCGCCTACCGTCAGCGGATCTAACCACCATCGCAGGGAGTCTAACGTGCGAGCTGGGACTGTGATGACCATGTCCACATTGTTGCGGCCTGGTCGGTAGACGGAAGCCAGCCACGCCTGCAGAGGTTGAAGTCGTAACCGGGCGTGTTGAACCACGAAAGTGCAGGACGCCATGTGACCCAGTAGCTTGAGACATTGCCTTGCCGTCGTGGTGGGAAACAGATGGAGATTGGTGATTATGTCCACGAGAGCTAGGCGACGGGCCTCTGGGAGGAACGCTCATGTTCCTGGTTGCATCAAGAATTGCCCCGATCAACTCGATGGACTGGGTTGGCACCAACACCAACTTGCATTTATGATGATACCGAGATGAAGAAAGGTGTCCATAATCATCCGCACGTGTGCCTGAACATGTTGACGAGACCGGCCCCGAACCAACCAGTCATCGAGGTACGGGAAAACGTGGATACGGTGGCGGCGGCGGAACGCAGCCACTACTGCCATGCATTTTGTTAAGACACGGGGGGCCGTACACAGTCCGAAAGGGAGTGCTGTGAATTGGTAGTGTGTCTTGCGAACGACGAAACGAAGGAAACGTCTGTGAGCCGGGGCGATGGAGATGTGAAAATATACATCTTTCATATCGAGGGCGGCATACCAGTCCCCTGGTCCAGACAGGGGATAATGGTGGCTAAGGAGACCATACGGAACTTCAGGTTGACAATGTACTTGTTGAGGTTCCTTAGGTCCAGAATGGGTCATAGACCTCCCTTGGCCTTCAGGACTAGGAAGTAACGTGAATAAAACCCCTTGCCCCTGAATTCCTGGGGCACCTCCTCCACTGCTTCTAGGTCGAGGAGTGCTTGCACCTCTTGGTAGAGAAGCTGCTCATGAGAAGAACCCCTGAAGAGGGATGGGGAGGGTGGGTGGGAGGGAGGGGTAGAGTGGAAGTGGATAGAATATCACACCTCTACCATCCGTAAGACCCACCGGTCTGAAGTAATAAGGGACCACACATGGTAGAATCGGGATAGACGATTCAAGAAGGGTAGGGAGACTGGACCTTGCCGTTGTGGTAAACCGTCCTCGATCGTCCCATCAAAATGGACGTTTAGGGCCTGACGGTGGCTTAGGCTGGTTCCGGTTTTGTCCCTGGGAAGGGCGGGAAGGTTTGCGGCGCGTGAAACTGCTCCTCCGACGGGAGAAGTCCTGCCTTGCCCTAGAAGGGAACGAGCGCTGTTGCAGAGGCTGAGGTTTAAACTGCTTTCGTAACGTTACCGCGGTGTGCATGCACAAGGACTTGATGGTATTTCTTCTGTCCTTGAGATTATGCAACCGGGAGTCAGTCTGATCCGCGAATAGGCCCTTGCCGTCGAAGGGCAGGTCCTGGATGGTGTTCTGGACCTCAGCTGGGAGGCCAGAAGATTGAAGCCAGGCGCTCCGACGCATAGAGATACCCGTAGCCAGCGTTCGGGCTGCTGCGTCTGCTGAGTCCAGGGCGCCTTGAAGGGAGGTACGGGCTACCAGCTTGCCCTCGCCTGCCATCGCCTTAAGTTCAGTACGGGACTCTGGCGTAAGCTGTTCCTGGAACTTAAGGACCGCTGACCAGGAGTTGTGAGCGTATCTGCTAAGAATCACGAGCTGGTTTGCGATACTTAGCGAAAGTCCAGCGGTGGAGTAGACTTTCCGTCCAAAGAGATCCAGGCGCTTCGAGTCCTTGGATTTTGGGGCAGGTCCCTGCTGGCCGTGTCTTTCTTTTGCATTAACTGCATCCACGACCAGGGAACAAGGCATGGGATGAGTGAACAAGTACTCAAAACCCTTATTGGGTACAAAGTATTTTCTTTCAACCCCTTTAGCGGTTGGGGGGATAGAAGACGGGGTCTGCCAAAGCGCCGTGGCATTACCACGAATGGTTTTGTTCATTGGCAAGGCCACTCTGGAAGGTCCCTCTGGTTTCAGGATTTCATCCACCATGGGATCCTCCTCTTCCTCAACCACCTCCCTCCATTGGCAGATTCATGCTAAGAGCCACCCTACGGAGTAGCTCCTGCAGGACCTTAAAATCCATTGGTGGAGGAGCAGAAGCCGATGTACCGGCCACTGCCTCATCAGGTGAGGATGAAGATGTTGTCAGAGGAAGGGGTGGATCAGGCAAGCTCACCTGCTCCACAGCAGAGTGGTCCTGTTGGGCACCCGAAGGCGCTTCCCTTTCCACAGGGACGGGAACCGCAGTCTGTCTCCTCCGCTGGCGGATAGCTGATGGTTGCCACAGGAAGGTGAGTGCGTACCATTGGGTAGGCAGGTAACGGTGCGCCTTGGGCTTGGTGGTATGCCCAAGGTGTCCAGAAAGGCCACTGGGGTTGCCAATTCACAACCGCGGGATCTTGCGCAGGTTGGGTGGCCTCAGGTGTCCTTGATGGCCTACCTGAGCTGACAGAGGATTGCTCACGTGATGGCCAAGGTGGAGCGGTGCGTGAGACAGGATGAGTCATCTGGACCCGAGATGGACGGTCAAGCGACCGTCGGTACCGGGTAGAAGATAGGTCGCGTGAACGGGACCAGTACTGCACCCTCTTGTCCCGATGTCGCGGGGAGTCCCGGTGCCGTGATGAAACTCGGTGCCGGGGGGAAACCTCGTGGCGTTGCAAGTCCCAGCGCCGGGGAGACGCTGCTCGGCGCGGCGAGTCCCGGCGCCGGGGAGACGCTGCTCGGCACGGCGAGTCCCGGCGCCGTGGGGAATCTTCACGGTAAGGCGAGTCTCGGCGCCGGGGAACCACCTCTCAAAGCGGTGAGTCTCGGCGCCGGGAAGACACTTGGCGCCGCAGAGAGATCGGGTGCCGTGGTGAGCCTCGGTGGTGGGGTGACTCTCGGCGTCGAGGCGGACTCCGGCGTGGGGAGAGTCGAGTTGTTGCTTTGACCTCACGGTGGTATGGCCTCTCTGTACGGTCGGACACTGAGGATCGGGACCGAGGTGGTGATCGGCGTCCCGATACTGGGTTAGGCAGGTCCGCTCGGTGCCGGGTGGGCGTCAGGCTCATCCTGGACGTCGAGCGAGACCAAGATCTGGCAGGCGAGGATGACCTCGAGCGTGAGCGGCTCTGAGGGTCCGGACTGCGAGACCAGCGCCGCAAGTCAGACCGGCGTCGTGAGTCAGACCGATGCACCGTGCGGTGCCGGGACTCTGAACAATGTCGGGACTCCAAGCAGCGCGCAGGGGGCTGTTCATGTGCGGACGAACCGAAGAACGTTGGCTTGCCTCTGGAAATCACCGGGGGCCATACCGGAATCGGCGCTGGCATGGGGGATGCCAGTGCAGTCATTTCAATAAGCCCCCTCACGGCCTCAAAGGTGTCTGGGGTTGAGGGCGCAGCTACATCATCAAGGCACAGCGGTGCCTGTGGGCGTGGGCTAACATGGCCTGTTTGGGTCCTCGCTGGCTTAGGTGGGCTGGGGCAGGACGGTGCCGCAACAATGCCTTGGGCCGTGGTCTGCCCCTTGCGGCCAGATGGAGACAGGGAGCGGTGCCATGAGCGGCCCCGGGTTCCCGAAGATCCCCGGCCCCGTGGAGGGCGGGAGTCCTTCCGCGGTGCCACAGCCGGTGCCGATGGAGGTGCGCTGCGCACCGAAACGCTGGAGCCCGCACCTTGAGAGGGACACAGTGCCGCTTCCATCAATAGTTGTCTGAGGCAGATTTCCCTCTCCTTCCTGGTGCGAGGCTTGAAAGACTTGCACAGCTTGCACTTGTCCGCTGTGTGGGACTCACCCAGACACCGAAGACAGGAGTCGTGGGGGTCACCTGTGGGCATGGGCTTGTTGCAGGATCTGCACGGCTTGAAGCCCTGCGACGGCATGCCCTAAGCCCGGAGGGCTCGGGGAGGAGCCCCTGAACTGTTGAACTACACTAATCACTATAAACAAAGACAAAAACTAACTAACACTAAGTACAAAGAGAACTATTAACACTGATAGCTAGGGAGTAGTGGAGCACTTGCTAGCAAGAGACCACTGTTCCAGGAACTGGAGGGGGGTCGGGCCGGCAGGGTACTATATAGAGCACCATATCAGCGCCACTCCAGGGGGCTCCCCAGCCGGCCCGACGGGTAGCTGCTAGGGAAAAAGTTTTCAACGTCCGTGCACGCACGCACACCTAACTGGAATAGATATGAGCAACCACTCGAAGAAGAATAAGCCCTTTCCCATGAAATCTGATCTCCCCTTGCTCCTGGGAGCACCCCAGCCAGGGGGCTCCTAGCTGCGAGTCCCTGCCGGGCTAGGGAGGGAAAGGACTTGTCCTTCCCTTGCATGGCAGCTCTGGGCGGGGGGTGGGAATCAGACCCATTTTCGGGTACCTTTTGTGTTGGGAACCCCACAGTTACAACACTGTGAAATTACAGATGTAAACAGCTGGAAAAGTGAAATTAACCAATTTTAAAAGCCTCTGGCTGTGAAATTTATCAAAATGGACTGTGAATTTGGTTGGGTCCTATATATGACTATCCATGTGAGCCCCCTCACCGTAACAAAGAGGCATCTGTGATTATTGTTCTGTTAGTGTGGAGGATAGGAAAGGAACGAACATGCACACTTGTGCTGGATCCTTCCACCAGATTAGAGTGGGTCCTTATCTTGACAGGAAAATCACTATAGTGTTCATGCTGTTTGAACAGTATGTATACTGTTCAAAGCCAAGCCTGCAGGCTGCAGAGGTGGAGTCTGGCAAACACCATTATGTAAGCATGACACCATGTGACCCAAGAGTACAAGGGACATCCAGACCGATGTTGAGGGTTATGCAAAATCTGATCTATCAGTCTGTCTAGGGCCTGGAATCTAGTCCATAGGCAGATAAATCTTTGCCCTTACTATGTCTAAGGTCGCTCCTATGAAGTCTATAATCTGGGTCAGTTAGAGTGGACTTCTCTATATTCACAGAGACTCTCAGGGATGCTATGAGATGAAGCAGGAATAAAATTGATGCTAGGACTTCTGGACATGTCTTGCCTATGAGAAGCCAATCATCCTGATACAGGAAGACAGTGAAACCATCCCATCTGAGGTGTGCAGTTGCTACAGAAACAACCCCTCCACAAAATCTGGGTGCAAGGCCAAATAGGAGTACCCTGTATTGACAACTGTTGCAGTCCACTACACATTTGAAGTATTTTCTGTAGCAAGGGTGAATATGAATGTGAAAGTAAGCTCTCAATACAAAAGATGCTGTGAACCATGCATCTTTCTAGGGATGGCAAAATTGATGCCAATGTGACTATGCAGAACTTTATTTTGTGAATAAAGATAGAATAGTCACAAAATGAGGCTGGGTCTGAACTCTCAAGTATCTTTGAAAACTAGAAAAAATTTGGAGTAAAACCTTCCTTGTTTTTGAAGGTGTACTCACTCCACTGCTCCCTTTTATAGGAGGAATTCTATCTCCTGAAGGTAGATCTCTTTGTAAGAGAGGTTCCTGAAGAGGGACAGGAAATCGGATGGTATATCCGGAATGGATGATATCCAACACTCATTTGTCCGTTATTACCCTCCATTTGTGGAATATTGTGCAAGGAGTCCACCAAAGTGGATCTGGGAAGCTGGGTGACGATGGCAACAAACTGGTTCACAGCTTTCAAGTGCCAATCAAAAGCATCTTTTGGCCCGGAGGTGAGGTTGGGTCAGGAGGTGAGGTGGATGGGGCAGTGTAACTGGACTTTTGTAACCTCTGCCATTTGCAAGGTGGTTCGTAAGAGTGTTGGTAGAAGAAGGGCTGCTGTAAAGGCCTTGGCTTATCATTTTGTTTATGGTATTTCCTCTTCAGGGCTGGTGTATATATGTCCAGGGAATGGAGGGTTGCCCTGGAGTCCTTTAGCAAATGTAAAGACTCACCTGTCTTCTGATGGAAAAGAAGGCAAGTTCTGAATAGCGTTCGGTACCTCCCTGGGGAGCGCCCAAGAGAATAGGCAAGATTCCCAGTGTATCACTATAGCTGGCACCATGGATCTGAAGGCAGCAATGTCAACCGCAGCTTGTAGTGAGGTTCTTGCCACCAATCTGCCTTCAGTGATGAGGGCCTGAAATTGGGCCCTATCCTCTTCTCTTTAAAGTCCACGAACTTAGAATAGTTTTTAAAAAATTTTGCCAGGAGGGCCTGGGAGATTCTAAATTGAAGGCTGGAAATAAATACCTTTCACCCTCATGAGATCTAAATGCTTGGCCTCCTAGACAACAGGGGGGGCCCTTGGATGTTGCAATTTGGATCTTCTTGTGGCTGCTTGGATGACTAGGGAGTTCGGGGCAGGGTGGGACAACAACTCTGCTCCTTTAACCAGGAAAAGCTTTTCCACTCTTATGGATAAGAGCACATGTGTGTACTATGCAGTTCTTGCCAGTTCCAATATGAACTCGTGATCAGGATTGCTATTCAGCTAGACCCTGTGGTACAGAGTAAATGTCAGGATATTTTCCCATCACCAATCCAAAAAGGTTTTACTCCCATCCAAATCTCTTTGGAATTTTCTGCTTCCCGATTTCCTTCCAGCCACCCCAAGTCCTTTGAGTTCTTGTGTCAATACTGTCACCAATCCATAAGCACTAGCATCTCTATCCAATATTAAAGACATTTTGATACAAGGGTAGGCTAAGACAAGAGCAATCACAGGAGCCTTTTTGAATTCTGAAAATGCTAGATTACATAGTGCTGACCACTGAAATTGTTTCCCCTTTTTCACACAACCTATGCAATAATCATGCAATATTAGCAAATCCACGTTCTTCAACAGGAATTGAGCCCTACAAAATTTTATGCAGCCGAGAGTGTCTGGAGAGTTGGCCAGTTCTATGCAGCCCCCAATTTTTTTTTGGTTGTCATTGGAAATTCCCCTGCTCATTGATTGTGTGCTCAAAGTAACTTCAATCTTTTCGAAACAACTCCTTTCTTTAGGTTCAGTTTCAGAAAGACTATTTGCAAAGGTATCAGTTCTCATTCAAAGGTTTTAGCATGCACCAGGATCTCATCTACATAAAACAAACAGGGCATGAGAGGCATTCCATGTAATACCCTTTCTACTATCCTCTCAAATGTGACAGAGGCATTGTACAAGCCAGAAGCCATCACTTTAAATTGCCAGATGCCTTGTCCTTCTGTGAAAGCAATCTTTTCCCTATCAAGTTGAGCCACTTGCCAATATCCTTTTCTAAAACCCAGTGTGGAAAACCAGACTGAACCTGCTACAGCACCCAGGGTATCATCCATTCATGGTAATGGATATGAGTCCTTTTAAAGTCACTTCATTTAGTTTTCAGTAGTTCACACAAAATGAGGTGCTACAGTTTTCTTAATCAGGACTGTGGATGAAATCCAAGGACGAGTTGAAGGTATCAGGAAGGCATATAACTGAACATTTCATCAATGGTCTATAAGGCCTCTTCCTCCGTTGCTACTGATAAACTATGAGGTGGCTGTTAAATAGACTGACACTGGGGGAAATCAATCTTCTGTTGGATAGTGCAGTACAACCTACATCTTTGTTGGATCAGAAGAACAACTCCCAATTCCTAACCAGAAAGTCTCTTAGGCTGTTCTGTTGCTGCTCATTTAAGCATATAGCATCTTGGATCTCAAAAACAGGTTTCAACCATTCCCTATCTTTCCTTTGCTGGAAAGCTACTACAGCATGTAGCTACTGTTCTGGTTTCTGCTCCTGAAGGCAGGATCACTTGTTCATTGCAAAGCAATTTTTTACAAATCATTTTTTTTACCTAGACCACAACTTTTAAGGAAATGTCCACAGACTGAAACTGTAATACACCTTTCCGGGTATTTATTATAATTAGCAATAAAGAAATCCAAACACACTCATCCACTATTATATCTGCTATCAAGACTTCTTGCCTGAATTCCAGTGGTACATTTTCCCACAGGTGCACATTCCTCACTGTCTCCATTTGAGACCAATTAAGTGATTCAGTTTTGGATCCGCGATTCGCAAGCTTTGTTAACATGTCTGGTCTAGTAACTTATGTTTGAGCCAGTGTCTTCTACTCTCGTGGATTTCATAGATTCTATTACGCACTCAATAGCCAAAACCCCATTCTAGTTTAACCACTCAGACCTAACCAAAAATTGTGGGGCAGATCCCTATATTTCCCCAAGCTTTTCTCCTTCAACTTGGTGTCCCTCCTGTCCCAAAATGGGAGAGTGACTATCACTAGGAAGTTGTGATACTCTCTCCTGGCTAGCTTTATGCTTCTAACAATACTTTTTGTGGCCATTTGTCTGTCACACACGCATGCACACACACACAGCCTCCCTTAATTTTTGCATTATTGCAAATTTTTCTTGTTTTACAAATCACATTTATCGCTTTTTTTTCAATTGTATAAAAATGTTGCAAACCAGATTAGAATCCCTTTTCCCATCATACATTTGACAGAGTTATACTTCGGAGCTCATAGTGATCAGCTTCCATCTTCTTCATTACAGGCTGCGACCTCTTTTGGTGCACAAACCTCCACGGGTCCTCTGCCAATTCAGGTGGAGTATCTTAGTTAAGTAAAGCAGACCGTTAAAAGTTACAAAGGGATCTCACAAAACTAGGGTGACTGGGCAACAAAATGGCAGATGAAATTCAAGGCTGATAAATGCAAAGTAATCCCAACTATAGATCCCATCATTGTCTGTAAATTAGCTGTTACCACTCAAGAGGAAGCTACGTTGAAGATAATGAAAGGAACATGTCTGAACATGCAGGACCTTCAGGTTGGTAAACTTTTATTTCATACTTCTTTCTTAAGGACTGCCTGTCTTCCTTCTGAACTATTCTTGAATTCTCGTATTTGAGCAAAAAAATAGTTGTTCCTCTATGGTACTTATTTTAGATGCAGTTGTGATAAAAAAATAAATAGCTGAAATAGGCAGATCATCCTTTTACAATTTCACCTTTAAAGTAGTACTGAGTGTCAGTGAATGCAATGAGTAATACTAAATGAGCAGTACGGTAATAATAATTAAATAACTACATTAACTTATTTTAAGAGAATCCATCCTCAACATACAGGATTCTGAAGACTATCCACCTTCAAGATCACCATCATTTTCTATAGTTTCAGAGTTATCTGCCAATGATAGTGTTTCAGTCACATCATGTATGTCACAAAGCCATGGTATATCACTTGAAGCAAAAAGGGGGGGGGGGGGAGAATCACCATCATTCAGAAACAACCATAGGTAAATTTGTGATAAGAACCAGCAGATTACAAAGAGAGGTAACTGATGAAAACATTGTCCGGTTTGTTTATGCAAGAAACTCTCCTTTCCGTAGGATTGAGAACCCATACTTCATTAACATGGTTCAGTCATTAACACCAGGATACAGTCCACCCAACAGAGCAGATGTCACAGCCAAATTGCTGGATAAAGTGTATGAAAGAGAAATTGAGCAGTGTTGCAAAAGGTCAAGAGGGTGAAATCGTTAACCTGAGTCTTGATGGGTGGAGCAATGTCCACAATGATCCTGTTGTATGTGCTTGTGTGACAACAGAAGAAGGGAATGTCTTCCTTACACAAACAATTGATACGTCAGGAAATGCACACACAGCAGAATACTTACAAGAAGTAGCAGTAAAAGCTATAACAAACTGTGAAAAAATATTCGAATGTCTAGTATGCAGCTTGGTCACAGACAATGCTGCAACTGTATCCAAGATGAGAAGAAATTTAGAAGAGAGTCCCAAGCTAATAACATACAGTTGCAGTGCTCATTTGATGCACCTCCTAGGCAAAGACTTCAGTGTTCCAGAAATAAAGGATGTTATTGAATGTTCAATGTTATTGAATTAATGTTGTTGAAATTGCAAAATACTTCCATAACAACCACTTTGCAGCAGCTGCTCTGAAAAAAAGTGGGAGGAACCAAGCTAACTCTCCCACAAGACATGTGATGGAACTCAGTAGTGGACTGTTCTGAACACTATATCAAGAACTAGTCTAATCTGATGGCAGTTTGTGAACAAAATCGTGAAAAAATAGATGGCACTGTCACAGCCAAAGTTCTCAACATTGGGCTTAAGAGAAACGTTGAACACATGCTGAGTGCCCTGAAGCCTATTTCTGTAGCCTTGAACAAAATGCAGGGAAATCATTTCTTTAATGCTTGTAATTTAACTCTATCATTGCATATTTCTCTTTTTAAAATCTCACTCAGTTCCTTCCAAATGTCAACAGCGTCAGCAATAAAGCAGCTAATGGGACAAGCGCTATCTCCAGCTCATTTTCTTGCAATCATTCTCAATACCAGGGTCAAACCTTAACTGCTGAAGAGGAGGAGCTGGCCATGACATGGACATCCAGCAATCATCCCTCCATAATGCTAACTATAATAAACTTCAGAGCTAAGGGTGAACGATTCAAAAAATATGTTTGCTGATGATGTTTTAAAGAAAGTCACACCAGTGAATGGATGGAAGTCACTTAAGCACTTGGATTCAGAGAACACTGAAGTGATCATCTCACTTTTAACAGCAGTAGCTTCTTCTGCTGGTGTAGAAAGAATATTTTCTTCCTTTAGACTAATTCATTCCATATTGAGAAATCGTTTGGGACCTGAAAGAGCAGGAAAGCTTATTTTTCTTTTCCAGATTATGGACAAACAGGAAAATGAAGGTGAAGACAACTGAGTTAACTGCAGAAGCCGATATTTTAAGTTTCTCATGTTGACCTGGCTGACATAGTCAATTTAATTTTTTTTTAAATATTTCATTTAACTATTTTAGTTAAAAACAATTTTAACAAAAACAAACCTGATTTTAGAAAACTTGAATGTTTAACTAAATTCAAAAATTCATGCGCTTGTTTTGTTAAAATATTATGTTTGCTGTTGAAGAAAAAAATCCATAATACGTAACGTTGTTGTTTTAGTTAAATAAACAATTTAAATGTCTGTCTGGTGATGTTTTCCTCCCAATACAGCATGGCAAGAAAATCCTCCAAATATTAATGATTAACCCATTGAATTAGAGATATTTATGAAGTAATTGGGATGTGAACTATCTCCTTCAGTTACCGTTGGCAAATGAAATAACTAAACAATCATTCATTTTCTGATACAGATGTAAAACTAATCTGAAAAGTTTTCAAAATAAATCACTTTAAAAATGTAGTGTGTACCTTCTAAAAATTAAACCTACATCTATCTCTGAGTTGTGAAGAATATGTATTAAGGTTATAACAACCAACAAGAATGCACTTTTATGTAGAAATCCATAATTAAATTGAGTCTTCCTGACTAGTGATCTAAATCAAATCCACCCTGGTGCCTTGCATGTGCTTTTGTTTTGGGAAGTGACATGTGCCTGTGTTTTGGGTGGAGGCTTGCTATTATTTCAGCTTTTTGGTTCCATAAAGGAACTTAATGGCTTCTTACCATTATCTTAAATGAAGGGTGAGGATTATGCTCACCCCATAGCAATATATTAAATTAATTTCTAATGTTCATTTTTCATATTAATTTCTGTAGTTGCCACCATGATGATTTCATGATCACTATAAATATTTGGCATATGCAATCCGGTCAAGCAACAAAGACCTCCAGGAGATTGAGTCATTTTGCACTCAACGTGTCATGGTTTGTGGGTGCCCGCATTGACATAGTGGACTGCCTCTAAAATGCCACTGAAATTCTGCTTCAGCACAAATTCCATGTTCAGTACGAAATTGGTTAAGGCGGCTCCATCACACTTGCAGTAAATCAAACCCAGGTTGACGTTGAGTGGGGTCTGAGACAAGACAGTTATTTGTCACTTTCTCTGCAGACTCTGAAGCTCGCCACGTTTCCTCTACTGTAAATCCCTCACCCAGTAGACTTATCCACAATGGGCAACATGAGGACAGATGACCATGTGGTGGATTAAACAAGTCTTTAATTAACGGTAGATAAGGCACATCACACAATTTTGTTATGAGCTTAGCTACGCTTTCCTCTTTGCAAGCACTGGGCAGAGCAATATTGCAGAGAAATGGTAACCATGGTAGAGGAGTATATTTAAGTGTGCCTGAAATAACACACATGTTGGAATTAAGCTGTATGTCCATCATTTTTGTGCAAGACAAGTGAGCCCATTCTGAAGGGCAATATTCTGCCACTGAATAACAGAGTGCCAAGGATGAAGAGCATAATGTTTGGGCGTTGGCATCCCATGTCGTTCCAGCCACTAAGGAAGATGTCCATAAAACAATCATGTTATTAAGATGTGGCCCACACTCTGAAAAAGCATGCTTTAGATTTTTTTTTTTTTTTTTTAAGAATACCTGTAATGCTGATGGTCATTATGAATTTTAATGTATGTGAGCTGGTATGGACATTTTCAGTGTTGATGGGCTGTTAAATTTGAGTTAAACAACCACAGCAGAGCCATAGATTGACTTAGAGAATTTTGTATTATGTATTGCTGTTGCTTACAGCCAGATATCATTAAGCACCCTTTGCACTAACCCTTTCAATGCCCTGGACTAAGTATTTAATCTCTGAAACACCTGGTCCAATTTCCCCTCAAACTTTACAGAAAAATTCTATCTTTGAGAAAGACCAGGCAAACAAGTTTTCAGGAAAAATGGTTAAACTTTAGCAAGGTCAGAGGACAGGGGGAAAAGCTAGCTTTATAACGGAAAGGGAGTTTAAACTGTAGTAAGTTAGTGGGTCTACAAAATATTATGTGGTTGTGCGACCAGGCTTCATTCTTGTGTCACCACAAGCCCCAGGCAAGAGAACCCAAACTCCAAAACAGAGCTTGATGGAACCTTTTCTCAAGGATAATGTGCAACCAAGGATCACAGTAGACAACCCAACCATTAGAGTGTCCCTAGTTGCGGCAGTTCCTATTATGCTGCTATCCTGGGCTCTGGAATAAATAAGCGGTAGTGAGAAAGCAATCATATAAGATTTGGCAATGGAGGGAAACAGGATGAGAGCTGCAACACTTACAGCACTCTTGAGCCGGCTGATACCAAGGGCTACGATCTCACAAAAGTTCCTACTCCCCAGACTACTAGCAGGCAGGAAAACAGGTTGCCCAACAACACAAAAATCAAACAAGTGCTACACAATGACACCACCAGGTGCTGCACCATGATAGCAGTAGCTAACCAGGCTACTTAGTGAAAATCTTCCCCAATGTAGGGATTCTGAGATTCGGAAAGCTCAATGGGAAAACCTTGCAACAAGATGATGTTAAAATAGGGGTGCAAGCACTAACTCAATATTGCATAAAACCTGTATAAAATTAAGGGATGAGCTAAGAGCAGCATCACTTAAAGAGGTCACGTCGTCCTCACCCTGCTCCTTGGCACCTCCAATTGGCTAGCTTAGGTGGCTCCCTGCCTAACATGCTAGTTTTTATGGACTGGGTTCATGGACACCTAGCTCTACCCATAAACTGTACAGAATGCATAAGAGCCCAACTCAGCTTTGCGGATTGTGGTGTTATTCCTGTGGTTTTCTAAGCATCTTGATGCTCAGTATTGCAATGCCTAAATCCATAGACCCCCCACCCTAGCACAGGGGTCTCAAACACGTGGCCCGCAGAGTTATTTCCTGCAGCCCGCCATAGGCGCCGACTCCACTGGCAGCCAAGCTCCAAACATTACTGAGTGTTTATATTTTATTAAAACCCCTCTTTGCATTACAGTTTTTAAAAAGTTAATACATTGACTTTTAATAGAATACTATATTACTCTTCATTTTTGACTATATTTATGTATCATTGTATGAAAAGGTTTCAGTGATGTGGCCCTCGGGCCAATTTACTAGTTCTCATGTAATTTGAGTTTGAGATCCCTGCCCTAGCAGATAATCAGGAACCTCCCATTTCTATTTCAGAATTTATTTCTCACAAATATTGCAGTTGTAGATGTTACAGGTACCTTATTAGCCAAACTCCTCCCCCCGATGAGATGACTAAACCATTGGAATCACTCCTAATATTCAACCACCCCATCCCACTGTGGTCAGACTCCTCACGCCTACAGACGTGTACAGAGTGAGTGGGGAACTTCAGTGCAAGTGTCTTAAGTCAATACAGTGTGGGTGCACAATACACTATTTTCAAGTGGCCAGATTGTATATCAAAGTCAAGATGCTAAGTAACATTTAAGGCTACATATGATCTTCGGAAAACAGTAGCAGCAATGAAATTCCTCTCAGCTCTGCAGAGCCTCATTGTATAAAACCACAAAGTAAGGCTGACTTGGGAAAAAAACCTGCTGATCTAATCCACAAAGGAACAGTTTAGGTTAAACCTTCCCAGATATTTCTGCCAGACCCAAACCCTGCAGAACTGAGCTAGCGCCTAACTACAGTGAAAGTGAAACATAAGCTGTAAACAAACCCAGAAAGGCTGATACACGAACCCCCCGCCCCCTCATACAACCAGCCCAGCAACACTGGACCGGGCAGGCGCAAAATGCCCCAAACCAGGCGCTGCGTGAAACACCCCAGACCGTTAACGGGGCAGGAGTGCGAAGCAACATGGGGGAGGCGGCGGTAGTTTTAACAACCGGAGGCACCGCCCAGCGCCGCGGGAAGAACGGCCCCAGCCCCCAAAGGGAGGGGGACAACACGCCCCGACCGTTCCCTTCCCCCCAGCACCACCTGGGCCCAGGGGGAGAAGACCTGGCCCCGCCGGGATCCCCCTGCCGTCGCCTCGCCGCCCCGGCCCCCCCTCGCCCCGCCCCGCCCCGCCCCCGGGCTTCCCCCACGTTTCCCCGCCAGGTCTCACCGCCAGGTCCTGGGGCACCGCTCCGCTCATGGCCCGCACGGTGCCGCTCCGCCAAGCCCGAGAGGGCAGGGAAGGCCCCGACTCCAGCCCCACCGCTTCACCCTCGCCCGGACTGGCCGCCAGGAGCAGCAGGAGCCGCTTCCCCACCGGGGAAGCCGCCGCATCCGCCATCCCCGCCGGGTAGGAGCCTCCGGAGCCGCCCCCAACGGTCGCCGCCGCCGCCCCGAGACACCGAGCGAGCGGCCGCCCCGCGCTGGGCCTCTGAGTCCGAGCACCGCCCGCCCCGATCCCGGCATACACCGCGCTGGCACTAGCTCCCCCTTCCTCCTCTGATCCCAGCATGCCCCGCATCAGCCAGATCCGCTCCCGGCATGCACCTCACCAGCCTCACGTCCCTCCAAATCCCGGCGTGCACTGCGGCGCCCTTTCCTTCGGAGTGGCCGACTCAGCGCTGAGCGTTGGATCTGCGCAGCCTGTCGGCGAGACCAGCTTGCCCCGCGCCGCTGCGCCACCCGCAGGACGGACTGTGGAGCGCAGGAGACGGGAAAAGACCTGGATACGTTCCTGGAGGATCCGCCCACCGATGGCTGTTAGCCAGGCTGGGCAGCGAGGGGGTCTCTGGCCGACGGGGGCTGGATCACTCGTTAACTGCCCCGTTCTGCTCACTCCCTCTGGGCCCCTGGCACCGGCCAGTGGCGGCAGACAGGACACTGGGCTGGAGGGACCATTGGTCTGACCCAGTCTGGCCGCTCTTACGGAAGCTCCTGCTGAGGCCTGGCCTACGCCTCTGAGGGACGCCAGGGACATGGCTTCGGGCAGCTCCTGCTGTTCAGAGTTTTCTCTCGGGCGAAGCAGTGAGGGCCGGGACGTGCAGCCGGATTCCCAGAGTTCTGACAGGCAACCTGGCGCCTGGTCTGCGCTTAGCTGGCACAGCTGTGTTGGGGGGGTGTGAAAAAAATCACACATCCTTACACACCCTAAGTGTGCTAGCAAAAACCCTAGTGTAGACATCGTTATGCCATCAAAAAAGTTGTTCTGCTGGCATCACATACTTTGTTCTCGGAACTACAGTAAGCAAAATAAGTCTTGCTAGTCTAAGGTGCATCTCCACTAGGAGCGTTTGCTCTATGGTATAGTTTTACTGCCAAACACTTTCTAGTGTACACAAGGCCTAGGCTATGGCACTGAGACAACTGTGGTGGCATTGATGGGTGATGTCCCTGGGGACATGAACAAATGGCAAACATTTCTTTATGCTAGTTCTGTCAGCAGCAAACACCAGGAGTTGCCAACTGTTGCAATTTTATCACAAGTCTCGCAGTTTTAGATGGATTTGTTATGATCTCCAATTTCTACCACCATACTCACAATTTCTGGCCTACATCAAAATGCCCATTTTTCCCATCAGTTCAACAGGATTGAAATTACAGGCTGACTTCAGTAAAGATGGCCACCATTTTTCTCTAATCTTTTTATGTTATATGGGAAAATTAAGCCATCACTACCCATTGCTTCCAATGAAACTGGAGACTAGCTGCCAACTTCCCTGAGAGTTGCATGGTCAAGAAATTGTGAAGATGGGAATGTGGGGTGTTTGCAAGGGAATGTACAAGGCAGGAGGGAGATCAAGGGAGCATAGGGGAATGTGGGGGTAGGGGATGCTAAAGAGCTGACAATATGGGAGATGGAGGGGCACGGGGATGTTAGAGCAGGTAGGGGGAGAGGAGAATGTGGTGAAACATTGGAGAGAAAATATGAGTGGGGCAGGAGACCTAGTAAAGCAAGGAGAGAGTCAGCATAATGCAATAAGGGTGTGTGTGTGTAGAGATAGTTTGGGATTAGAAGAGGGTGAATCCCCTTTCCCCAGCAGTCATCTGGAGGTCACATTTTTGAGTATACATTGTTGGATTTTAAACCTGAAATGATCACAGAAATTGGGGGTGTGCAGCTTTTCCCTAAAATCTCAGAAATCAGAAGGCAAATTAAAAACAATATTAAAACAATCACGATTTATTGGAGTCTGAACCATGATTTTTGAACATTTGGAGTTGGAAGTACTAGACACTATTGACTACAAGGTGTTGACAGTGTAGCACTAAACTGAGATGATTCTGGGATCTCACATACAGTAATTTATTTATGTATTCATAAAGGCATTTACTTTGGTATTAAGGCATTGATGTCATCTCATGATAAGCTTTGGTTTCCCTACAGCCCTCTTGTAGAATACTGCAAGGCACAATCCCATCTCCTCTAGTTTTCAACATACATGGGAGACTTCTACAGGAGAATGCGAGATGCCTTGGACTCCTATGCCAATAGGCAGATGGCACGCATCTCTTTTTCCTGCAGATGTCGTTAGCGTCATCACATTGGATAATGTAGTGCCTAGAAGAGATAAACAAAGTGATGAATATCAGCCACTTCACCCCCCCCCATCAGAACAAGGAGCTGATGATAGCAAGAGGAAAACACTTGAGATTAGTGTCCTGTCCAGCTCCTCTCATCTTCTGTTGGGGGCAGTACACTGTCTCAGGGTCATATTGGATTTACCACTGCTCCCACTTACACACTTAGGGTATGTCTACACTACAGCAGCACAGCTATGGCTCTTTCAACCTAGCCACATCTACGCTGGGGTAAGGTCAACCGCAAGAACAACCATAGTGGGTCAGATCAACGGTCCATCTAGTCCAGTAGCCTGTCTCTGACAGCGGTCAGTGCCAGATACTTTGGAGGGAAGGAACAGACCAGGACAATTTCAAGAGAACGATCATGTCTTCCAGTCCCACCAGCTGGCATTTAGAAGTTTAGGGACACCCAGAACATGTGATTATATCCCTGACCATCTTGGCTAATAGCCATTGATAGATCTATCCTCCATTAATTTCTGTAATTCTTTTTTGACCCCCGTTTTACTTTTGGCCTTCAGAGAACCCCGACAAGTTCCACAGTTTGACTATATTATGTGAAGAAATACATCCTATTGTTTGTTTTAAGCTGCGCTAGACAATTGCACTCCTCCCTCTTAGCTGAATCATTGTGATCTACACTTTTGTCTTCTCCAAGTTAGTTTGCTGTAATTTAGCGTACCTGAGTGGGACTGTGAAGGCCATACAAAAACTCCACCTTGTACAACATGCTTCAGCCATTATTTAGGGAAAAACCCACCCACAAGAGAGTGCATACCATTCTCTGCTCACTCCACTGGCTGCCTATTTGATTCCGTAAGCACTTCGAGGTCTCTGTGCAAAGGGAAAATACTAGGCATGTGCCATTTTATTGCTTCTTTGTGATGTACAAAGAGGTTGAAAGGGTTCTTGAGCATTTTTTTACACAGAAAAAAATAGTTTCTTCTGGATGTTTTGTCTACCCTGGAAAACTCCAGACAACTGCAGAACTGATACGTTTATTATATTAGAGCTACCAAGGAAATTATATATCATTAATTGCAAGAACTAACAATTATTCCATCTGTTTCAAACACTTTTGTTGTAACATATTTAACGTAAAATTTTTGGGAAAAGAACTGTTTGCAAAAGATTCTACATTGACCATGCCAAACACTAAGGCTGAGAAAGCTCCTAATGAAGGATTGAGTCATTCAAGGAATCCTCCAACAAAACAAGGGAAAGGAAGAGAAATTTTTTTTTCCCATTTGAAAACACCTTTCAGGACATCTTTATATATCATAAAGCACCAAAAAAATGACAAAACTCTTGATATATTTCTGCTTTGCAGATCATCTTTAAGGGACTAAATGGTCCAGGGATTAGCTATATTGGTAAACACCCCTCTGTTCTCAACACCAAGACAGCTGTGTTCAAAGCAAAGCGGCAGCTGGTGGAACCCAAGGTGAAGCTTTTGGGAGCAAGCTCACCAAAAGGGATCACAACTAGCTGACCCTTGACTGTCTTCAGAACTTCTGAAGCATGGAAAATATGCTTTACAATGAGACTTAAGGAGCTCAATCTATCTCAAATAGAAGGATAAGAGGCAACTTGGTCACAGTTTAAGTATCTAACCAAGGAGAAGATATTCAATACTACAGGGCCCTTTAATTTAATGAAAAAAGGCATAATGAAATCCAATGATTGAAACTTGAAGCTAGAAAATTTTAGCTGGAAAGAATGTTTATTTTTTCCTACTACAATGTTAAATAAGGAAGAAAAGCCTCCAAACAACAGGATCAAACAGTTCATATGCACAGTCCTGGGGAATAGCACTGTGGGTCATAACAAAATTAAGAAACTGGGTATTATTTTCATTTGGATATTCCAGCCATTACAACTGGATAGGGACTCTCAAAGATGGTGTGGCCACTTGGAGTTTCCATGGATAAAAAATCAGGCCCCATAGTTTATCAGATATTTAGTGGAAGAAAAGTTAGGAACTCTTTTGAAAGAGCCCTTCCAGAATCAGTGACAAAGTATGGCCATACATGCCTGTATTAATATTTTGTTTAGGCAGTTTATCAGAGATCTGTATTTCATGTCTGTTCAAATGCTCATCTTCCTTGAAGACCTGGTCCATGGGAAGTTTGAAGTTTAAAAAACTAACCCATCTGAGCTGACCATAATGAAGCATTTCTTTTTTAAAAAATAAGGTAGATGTATTCTCTACACCATTTTACAAATAGTTCAACAATTAGATATTTTTCCATCATGGGGGATTTTATTCGTATTTTTAATTTCCACAGATCTTTTGTAGGTCATCTCTAAGTTTCTCTGAAGCATTAAACTCTGCAAGACAACAAAACACAGAGAATGTGGGTCAGTCTAGTGTAGTCTGCTTTCTTGATTATGCCAAAGGCCCCAGATAGATGAATCTTTGCCTTTAACGCTACTAATTTCTATTGGAACCGTTTTCTTCAGGAATATCCTGCAACTTGCACTTTCTTGTAGAGGGCTTTCACTGCTGAGATCTTGACATGGTATGTAGCTAGCTCTCCTCTCAACTGTATAAATGGTTTATTCCAGCGTATTTCATAATTTATGCAAATAGCCTGACACCAACAGATATGTTCAAGCTTTTAAGGGGTACAAGATCCCTTGTGCAAAAGCTTTGGTCAAAGCCACAGATAAAAGCTGAACTCAGTGCTTCTCTAGGCTCAGGTTTTATCTGTGGCTTTGACTAAGACGCATGATGTCATGCTGGATCCCCCTTTTTTTTTTCTTCTTCTTCTTCTTCTTCTTAACAGGCATGGCACTTTAGCTCAACATTTGATCAGAGCTAGACTAAAGTATCCATTTCCATTACAGCAAGGGAATTCTTATACTTGCAGACATAAAAAAAGAATTACTGGTATGCACCTTTTGCCCTCATGCTGCTCCACATCCTCTTCAGAATACAGCAGCTACACTTTTACACAGGTTTGACTTTCTGTACTCTGCCACCATTTTCCTAAGGGTCCCATTCTTAATGGGATTCAGACAGATAGTGCACTTAAATGCATTAGCATTAATGAAAGATACCATCTTGACAGCCCTGGAGCAAAGTCTTGTGTTTAATCCCTTGAATTCAGAGAATATCAGCAATGCAAGCTTTTTTAGTGTCCCCAAGGTCAGTTTTGAGGTACCATATCTCAGAGAGGGGAAGTAAATATTTAGGCCCATTTCTTGGTTTCTCTACTGAGATTACTAGTAATGCCTATAATGAAGTAAAAACTCAGCTACCCACCGTCTTCACAGGGTGCTAATATTTGTTCTCTTTTCAAACAGAAAAACAAAAATTGCCATGTTGAATTAGATCAGTGGTCCAGCTAAGCCAGTAGGCCATCTCTGACAGAGGCCAATACCCAGACCCTTCAAAGGTGCAAGACACCCTACAGCAAACAATTATGGTATAAGCCACCACCCACCTCCATTAATGGTGGTTTTATGCCCTGAAACACAAGGGTTTATAGACCTTATTGAAAAAAAAATCGAATGGAACGGTGGATTCTCTTAACCACATAAATGTCTAATCATTTTTTGAGTCCTGCAAAGCTCTGGACTTCAATTATATCTTGTGATAGTGAGTTCCACAGGTTGATTTTGCCTTGTGGAAGTAACTATTCACTTTCTTCAAGTATAATCTTGTTCTTGTATTATAAGGAAGGATAAAGAAGAGTGCCCAATTTACATGGTACACCTTTAACCCACCTCTAGAGTTAAAAGACCCTTCATCCCATTGCCACATCTTCACAGTCCCCCTCACATCCTTTAATCGTGGAGAGTCTGGTACCAGTATAGAAAAAGAGGCCATTAGCAGATCCTTTCTTCCAATTTCACACCCTCGCCCTCCTTACTTGAAATTCTGTCTTCCACAAAATATCATGGAAACAAACCACTTGCCATAGTAACATAATCTAGGGAATGACAGAGTTTGGGAAATTTGCTTGTGAAATAAAGGTGCTTAAAAAGTGGGACTGATGCAGCCATTGATTTATATTGATTTCCCAGCCTTAGTATACACTGGGACTGGTACCACCCCCGCCACTAAACTGCAGCAACGTAAGTTGGAAAACTTTATTAAAATATATCCACGAAATAAACAACATTTCTAACAAGAGCCAGGAGAGAATTGAAGTGAGAAAGACATCTGTACAGGGAACATTGATATAAAGGTTTGTTTACATGCTTTATTTTAAAATGTTTCACAGTTTAGTCATTCTCTACAAAAATATATTTCTGAAACTTTGAATCCTCTATAAAAAAGCTGGTCAGCAGCAGTGAACCCAACAAGCAAAATGTACCTTAGGACAGAGCGAGCACCTCCTATAAGCAGATCAGTGTGACCAGGGCACTCCTGCCTCACCCTGGAATAGAAGGTTTTAGTTCTTTGGGATTAAGCTCCATACTCATTTTGAAGGAAGGCAATTTAAGAAAAAAAACAAAAACAAAAACACCATTTTCCTTCCGTTCCTCCAGGCTGCATAAAACCTGGGACAGGGGGCTGTGGATCAGTATAATGCACAGAAGAGGGTGCTGTGAAAGGAGAACTTGACATCCTGGTGAGGGGAACATGACTGTGCTTTACTACTGGTATCCATTGTTCTATGAAGAGTCTGATCACAAGAGCCCCTTTCTTGATAATGACCAACCCCAGGCTAAATAATACTAAGCACAGGTACTATCTGGGGTATTACTGCAATAGTTCACCAGCAGCTAGTGGCATTAGGGGAGGATTCAGCTTGAGTTTAGCTAAAAAAAAAAATCTTACATTTGTATCTTCATTATGGCAGGTCTGACCAAACTGGCACTCACTTTCATTTCCCAATGCAGGTCTATGTGGCACTGGCTATAATGGAACCAGTATCCTCAGGGCTAATGCTTAGGTCAAGTTTATCAGCATTCAGAACTGCTGCTAGCAGTCCTCACATTTCTAGATATGTATTCCTAGTACACCAATCACCATGGTATCTAGGCACCAAATACAAGAATTAAGATGCTCAGTATCATTTCAGGTGAAATCATCTTCTCCAGTCCTCCCTCAGGGAGGTTTTACTGGATAGGTCTTCAGAGATACTTGTGAATAAAAAAAAAATGCTGGCTCTTAAGTGTCTTGCACTGCGCTCTAGAAGAGACAAGATGAACGGATCCTGTGTTTGGAAATCCCACACTTGGGAACGTCTTAACCAAAAATTATCTGCCTTCCTGGATCTTTACACACAAGGCAGTAGTTTCAGCACCAAGTTGAGAAAATGTTACTGATAGAAAAAACAATCTAATATAGTAATTACATTTACGATCAGCTCTCTGAAACCTTAAAGGAACCTTTCTTCCCACTTGTCCTGCATGCCTATTAGGAGAGCATCTTTCTAAATTATAGCCTTGTTGAGTTTTTAGATTTAAGAGTAGATTAGCAAATCGTTGAAGGGAAAGAGAAAATGCTACTTTCACCTCCAATTAAAAAATCTGAGCTGCAGGCTTTGCTGAAAGGCTTCTCATCCTCATGACATATGCCTACCATTAATCCCATCTACTGTGCCCCAGTTCAACCTTCTAAAATCCTGAGAAACCAAGATGGTATGTGAATTTTAAAAGTGAATCAGCCTCATCTATAACACAGAACCCGAGTGCCTGCATCAACCTTAGGAAACAGCCAAATTAATCTTCAAAACCAAAAACCATACAACTCCGAAGAACTGAATCATATCCACTAAGTGAAAGTCATCCAGTCAAAGTGAAAGTCCAAAAGGGCAAGCTGAAGAGTTCCATTCATTGCAAATACGCCTTCCTCCCTGTCTCCTTTACCCAAAATAAAAAAGTCACTCCAAGATGTCAGTGCTAGTCTACAAAATAAACCAGTACAGTCTCCAATCCTGTTGGCAAGATTTAAAACTAGAAAAGAATGAGAAAGCCTGAGAACCTACTTGAAGTTCTACAGCTTCATTCAGTTCCCTAAACTGTAAACAATTAGCTAATTTGGTGGTTCCCTCTGCTCCCCACCCAATTTCCAGACTCCCTTCTTCAGAAACAAAAGGACAGTCTCTTTCTCAGCGGACAACAAAAAGATCGGCCCCTTCCATCATCAGTTATATGCACAGGCTGTTTGGCTTCCACACACCCAGCAAAACTCCTGGAGGGCACCTACTTTGAAGTACCTGAGCAACAGGAATAAAACATGAATTGTTGTAGTCCAAAAGAGTTGTCAGCTTTTAGACCATCTAGAAATACTGAAGCGTGTAAAACCCAAGAAGGGAGCAGAATTACTTTGTGGGGGCCCAGGAGGATATAAATAGGAGTAATGTGATTAAATGAAAAAAATGTAGGACGAATATTAGGAAAATCTTCCTGTCATGGAGTCTAGTAAGCTGAAGAATCATCTCCCCCAAGACAGCGGCAGATGCACCAAGGGGCATTTAACATTGGAATAAGCCCTGAAGAGAACAATCCTCACTGGCCTTGGGGGATGGGCTAACTGGGACCTACGTCTCTTCTCCAATGTGTAGGATTCTAGTATAACATTTCTCTTGTGGATAAACTGCATTAGCAGCATGTGAGGTACACATGTATAGGACCAGCAGTAATAGCTTCACAATGCTCTAACTTCTGTTGCCTCCCAGTGCAAATTTCCTACACTTCTGCATTTCCTCCTTCCCTTCCTCAGCTGGGCACAGATTCCAGATCTCCTAAATCTTCATGACCATCTTAGGAGACAGTACATCTGAATGATTTACTTTAATCCTCCCCAAATATTTTATGAGTCAGTTTGTTGGTAGTCTCAGATTAATTCTTGCTCTTGTGCTCATGCCCAGCACTAACATTACTAGAGCAAAACTTCACACTGTCAATTTGCAGCAACCCTGGCTATGCCTGTGCTCAGAGGCACCTGGGTCAGGATAAGCAAGGCAGTACACAGCACGGGGCATCGGCTCTCTTTTTCCTGCAATGCAGTACACCAGATCATATGCCTAACTTCTCTTCATTTTACTAGTCTTGCTTGAACACTCCCCCATCACCTGTGCTTCCTGAGACTGCAAGTCACTCGTGAAAATCTGCATCAAGTTTGGTATTGGAGGCACTGGGAGCCCTCCCTGTTCAGCCAGCCCCTGTTCTGCTGCATTCAAGCCCATGAGAGTGCCTTCCTGTGAAACATAACAGAGGTAGGGTCATGGGACACTACATGTTAAACTAATTTTCAAAGGGGAGGCAAGGTTACTGCTCCTGCCGCAGACAAGGAAAAAGATTCACCAAGAGATTAAAACTAAATGGGTTATAAAATATCTGTTGAAAGGCAAGAGCTAATGTTTGCCAGTAATGAAATGCATTCTCCTGTCCTGTGTGAACAGGAAACAGTCTCAGTGGGGTGTTAGAAAAGGTCCTAGCAGGGAGCTCTCCCCCTACTTTTTCTGCTGCCAGAGGAGAAGGGAGAGAGAAGATGCTATTGGTCAGCGGGGATTTCTCTGTCTGGGTCCTGTTTGCTCGTCTCTCCTGGGGAAGGGGTACGTGGTGCAGAGTGAGACACAGAGGGCATCCCGTGAGCTACAATCCCCTCCACAACCGCTGGCTCCGGCAGCCCAGGGGCTGCTACTCCCACTACTCCTGGAGGAAACCTGAAACCAACAGAAAATATGTGGAGATTACATGCCTGTCTAAGGAAGAGCACTGCAAAGGGAAAGGACAACAAAGCTGTGCCCTCACCCACATGTTCTGAATTGGCTATCGCAGCTCAGAGGAAATGCAAGTCACGATGCTACACTGAGCAAAGGTCTCCAAAACTACTCTGAGCTAGGACTACAGTAAATGTCGTCAGGACTGAATGGACCTAGTTATGTGTTGATCCAAATGGCACCTATTCCCAGACAGCCACCAGCTCAGGGATTAAGGACAGAGATGGCCGCAGGGTCACACTAAACACACTAAAATTTTAAGACAGATCTTGTCTCTACTGGAGAGAACAGAATGCCTGACACCCCATTCACACACCCTGAATGGCTAGAAATTGTCAATATATACAAGAGGTTGCAGTTCTCCAAGGGGAACATGCTGCTGGATACACCTCCCTGGCATGTGATAGGAAGAGATTAGCAACTTCCAAGCAAACTTTTCCTTTCTTCCCATTATCCCTGACTATTTCTCTGGGGGGAGAAAAAAAAAGAGGTAGTGATTCCCCCCTTGGAACTGAGCACGCATTACCAACATTAACAATCCTCATAGCGTCCATGTTACTGATGGGGAAACAAATACAGAAGGGAAGCAACCTGCCCAAGATCACACAGTGAATCTGTGGCAGAAAAATAGAACCCCAGAGATCTGTTCATAGTCTCTTGCTCAATCCACTGGCCCATGATGCCTCTCATTTACAGTCCAATTGTGGGGTGAAGGAAAGAGTGCTGTATGCAGAAAATAATTCCATGCTGGGGTGCAGAACTTCATCATTCCCAGGAGGCAGATCCCTTTTCATGGACCCACCAGGGTACCACATACCAAAGGGTTTCTCTAGCACTTAGCGTTTCAAAATCCTTGCAAGAGAACTGGTGCCCAGAAAGTGCATTAAATGATCAGCAGAATCCTGAATTCCCAGAGCTGGTACAGACTATCACTCTAATTTCAAACAGGGAAGCTTAGTGCTTATGGGCCAGCTAAAGAAGCGAGAAAGAAAACCTACCACCATTCAGCTTGTAAGAAGAGATATGCTGCCAGGCAAGAGCAATTCGCAGAGGCCCAAAGAAAGGGCTCTACCCAGGATGCTGGGGTCTTTATGTAAAAGATAAGCACGTGCATAAGTGACCTGCACATTAAGCAGGAGCTCAGCGGGCCTGCTTCTCTCACCTGTAAGCCGCAGCTCCATTGAGTTCTGGGTGGACAGCTGCAGGATCAATACTTGGCCACTGAGCAGCTAACAGCAAATACTCCTTATTAACACAGTTCCTCAAAGTATCAGGTATGTGACCTGTGGTGACACCAAGAAGGGCAGAGGATAGCAGGAGACAAATAGGAAGTGAAGATGCCCAAATATTTGCACATGAAAGCAGCAAGGAAGGGACCCAACAGCCCCTTCCACCTCAGTACCATAGGATAGAGGTGGGGAGAGATCTAAATCAAGATCCTACACACAGAGTCTCAGAGGAATACTCAATTAATTGATGGTCCCTCCCCATCCCTGGGATCTCAGGGAAGGGGTGGCTCCTTATGTTCCAATTGCCAGTCCCCACCTTTCACAGAAGAACACTCCCAAGAGAAAATGGGTGCACAATGCAGCCATCGGTGAAACCATTCCATGGGGGAGGAATGAGATGCCAGACCCCCAAAGGGAAGGGGAATATGACATCGATACTGATCACATACAACTTGGGGCAGAAAGAGTAAAGAATCTCTCTCCAGCATTAGTTATGAGACCCTCATAAGTCAAAGACAACCAGTGACTTGTATTCCAGCTTCAGAAATGAGTCAGTGAGCACCATCCCAGCAGACCTAGCTTTAACAAAACAGTCAGCAGTTACTGTTCCATAGTCCTGACTCAGGAAACCAATGAATAACTCCCATCCCCGCAGCAGCTGCAGAGCACCAGGGCAGACCTGGCCTCCCCAGTTACCTGTGATAGCTCTGCGGATCTCTTTAGCTGCATCTTCCCTGGACTCAATGGAAGCCTGCTCACTGTACCAGGCTGTGTGAGGGGTGCAGATCACATTGGGAGCATCTTTTAGGGGCCCCTGAGCAAAGCTGTGATGGAAAAACAAACATGTGGTTTCTGCTGGAAAGTGAAATTCCCTGTCTGTCCTCCCAGGTGTGTCACCATGACCCAACTGAAACCAGAGAATTATCCAGTGCAGAAGAACCAAAGGATGGCAGCAGGTATGTGGCTTCGGTGTTACCTGAAGGGTTCAGACTCGTGCACATCAAGTGCGGTTCCTCTGATTCTCCCCTCCTTCAAGGCTTGTGCCAAGGCCTTCTCATCTACTAGCCCCCCACGGGCTGTGTTCACCAGAAAGCAGCCATGGCGCATCTGGAGAGGGGGGAAAAAAGTGTTTGAGAATTCCTGCCTTCCTGTGGAGCCTGGAGGAGACTTCTCAAAAAGAGCAGGAACCTAGCTCCCCAACTTGGTGTCCCTAGCTTCTGTTTGCCAGACGCTGGGAATGAGCAACAGGGGATGGATCACTTGATGATTCCCTGTTCTGTTCATTCCCTCTGGGGCACCTGGCATTGGCCTCTGTTGGAAGACAGGATACTGGGCTAGATGGACCTTTGGTCTGACACAAGATTTACAACTGCAGAAAACTTGGACTGATTTATTCCGGGGGTGCTCAATCCCAGGAAAGCATTGAAAGGCATCAGCAGAATGGCAGGAGGAGAGACTGAGACCAGTTTAGCATGGGATGCTATGGGGTGGGATTGAGGGGGCATCATCAGAGTTGTGTGAAGGCACTTACACATTCTCAGACCGAATCACTCCTGGCTCTACTAAACATTATCAGTTACTCATTTTAAATGTAATTTGAAACTAATAACCTAAAACATTCTTTATAAATGAAATTATTCAGAGAGAGTCAACCATATTCTTCTCCTAAGAACAAATTTTGCACAGTACAAAGCCCAGGCACCCCAATGTACCCACTCCCAGCCTCCTAAGGCAGCAGAAGCCACGCAGCAGAGGTAGCAGGATTTACATGCTATCAGCCTCCGTGGAAGCAGCAGTTTGTGTTCATTCATTTCCCAAGGCTTTGTGGGGAAACCAAGCTTCTGGCTGCACCTGTTTAATAGTGAAGTCATTGATGAGGTGATGATTATGTTCATTCAGACTGCAGTGCAATGTGATGCAATCACTGTGCATTAGCAGGTCCTGCAGAGTTCCTATTCGCTGTAACCCCAGGGATCGCTCCACACCATCTGGTAGATATGGATCATAGAAAATCACGTTGAAGCCAAAGGGCTTGGCTCTCAGGGCCACTGCCTGCCCAACTCGGCCTTCAAAAGAGAAAACATACTCATGTCAAGCAAAACGCAACACAAGCACAACACAAAGCAGCTAGGGGACTGGAGTATGGATAAGAGTCATTTCTAGTACTCAAGGGTTCTATAGCCCTTCAAGGAAATTACAGAGCAGACAGTGGTCATTTATATGGTTCTATGTTGCTCCCATGATGAGAATTAGCCCTCACCCATGCTACAGCAACCAAGAGCACTCAGCCCATTGGAGAAACAAAGAGCTCCCAACGCCAGGTCTGCACCTTGATCCACAGGCCCAACAGACAAGACTGGGGAACAGGTGACCTGACTACAAGTGCTTCAGGAATCATCTGGTAACAGAAACACACAGAAAGCTCCCAACACTATGGCTAGCATACACAGTGACAGGACTAACACTGGAAGGGACCATCTGAAGCTTGCAGTTTTTCTAATCATTGGAACATGAGAAAAGAAGAGGTCTTACTACCATGACTACTGCCCAGCTTCTGGGGGCAGCAGCATTGCACTCTAGGGCACTGGTGGCATAAATTAGAAGTCTGATATTTATAGAAGTTAGCTAGAGTGTTTCACTGGTTAGCAGCCACTGAGAGATTATCTATTCCTGAGGCTGAGAGTGACACCAACATTCCCAGAAGCTTTCAGAGCTCCCTTTTCAGCCTAACAGTCACCACTTCTTACCAAGGCCAATGATGCCCAAGGTCTCACCACGGATACGCACTGCACCTCCAGCCACCTCTCGAATTTGCTCCATGCTTGAAGCTCGGTTTCCTTCCCGCATAGCCTGATGAAGCCACGTAACCCGGCGATACAGGTTCAAGATGTGACAGAGGGTAGAGTCAGCAGTCTCCTCCACCGAGGAGGAGGGGATGTTGCACACTGCAATGCCTAGAAAGAGGAAGTACAAATGAGATTCCCAGCACTGCCTATAGCACCTCTGCTGCAAACTCTCCTCATACAACACGATGGCTAGAAGACTGCAATAGTCCTGGAGCATGGAACTAAGGTAGCATACAGCACCAACCCGAGCATCCAAGTTTCAGAATCCAGCCTTGTATTGAGATGGAGACGTTCCCCGCAGCCTTTTAACCTCCAGGAAAGCTTCCTAAATTGCCTTGCTTCTAAAGGACCATTAGACTGCACCACCACCACAGAAACATGGCAAAATCAGAGCTGAGCTGTACAAACAACACAGGAAGCAGCGACTAGAACAGGGGTCTCAAACACGCAACCCGCGGGCTACATGCCGCCCGCGGAGTTATTTCCTGCGGCCCACCATAGGCGCCGACTCCACTGGCAGCCAAGCTCCAAACATTACTGAGTGTTTATATTTTATTAAACCCCCTCTTTGCATTAGTTTTTAAAAAGTTAATACATTGACTTTTAATAGAATACCATATTACTCTTCATTTTTTTCATTTTTGACTATACTTTTGTATCATTGTATGTAAAGGTTTCAGTGATGCGGCCCTCGGGTCAATTTACTAGTTCTCATGTGGCCCTCGTGGTGATTTGAGTTTGAGATCCCTGGTCTAGAATGTCCATGGCCAAGGATGCAACCCAGAGGTGTTCCTGAGGAATTAACTAGCAGACTGTAGGAGCAGAGATGGCTGAACTCTTCCAGACCTCATGCACCAGATGCTCAAGGCCAGGCTGAAAGCATAGGCTTCCCCAACAGCTGCAACCACAAGGTAACTAAGTCATTGAACACACAGTGGGAACCCACAAGAATCCTTCTCAAAATCCATTTGAGATTACATTTGCAACAATGGTTACTGAAGTTACCACTATCAACTGTGCTGTACAGCAACACAGACCCACTCAAAATACCATAGGCAAGAACAATTAAGTTCTAATGCCAAAGAAGTTAAGGTCACGAAAGATTCATTGCTGCCAGAAAGCAGGGAAATGTTAAAGCACTGTGGAGAATCCTAGATATATTCTGAGTAATCCACCACAAGGAGGGATTGGATGCAGTGGCCTTCTTGGAATAATAGTTGGCTAAACTGCTAGATATTGGCTTCTGTTAGGTCTCCCTGGCTTGAGAGAACTCTTCGGATCCCAAGGAAGGGCCAGCATCTCCAGAGAATTTTTCAGCAAACAAAATCCTTTAACTACCCAGGAAAAGACAATCATGCCCAATGGGATGAAATGGCTTCTTCCCCAAAATTTAACCCTAGAATCTAGGAACTTAGTTGGGAAAGGAAGCTTTTCTGGATCCTTAGCCCACAGTATTTTGCCTTGACAAATGTAAAAGGACCTAAAAAGACAACAGTAGCCCAACAGCTAACTAAGGACCAGGAAAGAAACCCATGATGGAAATGAAAGCACAGATGATTCAGCATTGTACACACCTGTTGACTGAGTCTGTAATATAGAACAGAGATCCAAAAAATTCATTTGGATCCCTCCACAAGCAGTTGGAACAGCAATGGTTACACTCACTCAATCCCAAATATCTGACACTTTTACTCCATCCATTCCTTATGCAGTGCTCGGCCAGAATTTAGTTGCATATAAAATGTATTGAAAAGGCATGCAGTGATTATTAAACATTTGAACTGAACTTGTCCAATAAGAGGTCAATTCTTTCCTTGTGGTCTTTCTATTTATGGTAAAGACCTGACTGAATCTAAACAGGTGCAAGACCTATTCATTTGTAAGTGTAGTATCCAAAGATTATATTTAGCCTTCCTTATGTCCAGGACTCAAGGATCTTTATGATCTAAATGACCTAAAAACCTTAACTCTCTTCTCAGGCCAGCTGCCCTTTAACCTTTGAGTTCAAACATTCTATCTGCTATCTAAAGCCCCACCCTAAACAGCTCTCTCTGAAATTCTTTTATGTGGGTGTTGGCCAGCATGGGTATTGTCTCTCAAGAGCAAGGCGGGAAAATAAATATATGTTATATCCTCCTATACATCCACTTTTAACCCCAAAATAGACATACTGTGGTCATCATACCTAATTCTGCAGCTGACTTGATGTCCACATTGTCATAGCCACTGCCAATGCGCACAATGACCCGGAGGGCTTTGAACTTCTCCAGGTCTTGGCGGGACAAGGTGATGGTGTGGTACATCAAAGCTCCCACAGCCTCATTCAGGACCTACAAACACAAACAGAAAGCATATCAGTTTGAGAACCATTCCCTACTCCTACATCTCCATAGTGGCATAGATCTAGTTAGCTCCATCCCCACAAGAGCTCATTTAGTCTCCCTACCTTCTCATGGATTTCCTGAGTTGACTGAGCATCACAGAAAGCCACTGTAGCAACATCCTTCAGAATTGGCATTTCCACAGTGCAATCCCTCCCATCTAGGAGTGCAACCAGTGGTCGGGCAGGCATTGGGCCATTCACAATAGGAGGCCGTATACCTACAGACAAAGACAACAGTGATCAGCTGTGCAGGAGAGAGGAACAAATTAATTCTGGAGCCCATAATTAACATGGGCAAGGGAGTATACGTAAGTCAGCACTGATCCAGCAGGGCACAAGAAGCTACACTCCCACAGTATTAAAAAGATTAAGGAAGAAAATGGTCACTGGGGATGTGAAAGGGTCAACAAGCTCAGAAGAAATGTAGGAAAATGAAGCCAGAGTAGAAATATCCATGCCTCTGGTGTGAAGAGGACACAGCAGAAAGTTTTGAGTGAGGGCTCAGAATGAGCAGCTTCACCAGAAACGAGGTTCAGAGCATTGTATTAATAGTGCTGAATGACAAAAAACATGCACACACAGAAGTGTAACAAGGGTCTCAATATGGTTACAGAATTCTTTTCCCTGAATTTTTCCTCAATTCATGTTATACAACAGAAAGGGACGCCTACCAATATGGTGGCCACCATATTCTGGATTAAGGAAATAAAAGATGAGGTCAACCAACATCAGGTTAACAGCAGGACCTTTTCTTCACAACTCCTTATGTCCCTAGCTGCTCACATTCTGCTTTCCCTCCTAGACCCTGGCTTGAAAGATACCCCCTTTTTAGAGGGCTCCTAATAGGAACTTCCTGCCTCATATTAGCAAAGACAGGAAGCACCTATTGAGAGCCAGAAGAGTGCAACCAGAGGGCTCTAAGGAACTGTTCCCTGCAGATGGAAGGAAAAGAAAATGGATAAGCAGCTGGCAACTTTATTTCAACTGTTTTAAAAGATATTTCAGTTCATTAGCCAACGTCAGCCAACTCTCCCAGAGTTCAATCCTAGTGTTTGAATGACTGCTAGGGAGGATTGCTGTGCGAAGGCCGAAGGAGAGTTTCCTGCAGCAAGGAGACAGAGCAATAATCACCCTAGAAAACTAGCCCTACCCTCAAGATGTCTCTCCAAGGATAACTATGCCTCATCCCTAGTTTGCACTCCTAATACAACAGAGAATTTAGATATTGTTTCATAATAGTCGCAGCCTCCACATTCTCAGCTCTGAATCTATCTCACTGTGAAAATTTCTACTGCACCTTCGAAAGCCTTTCAGAAATCTTCATTCACTGCAACAAGAACAGAAAAACAGGGCATCTTCTGGGAGATGAAAAGTGATAGGGTTTAAAGAGGATGTCCCAAATGTATCTTAATCCTAATCCTCTGGCTCTCTAGGCTGTGGCCTGCACAGAAGAGAAGTGAGAGCAGAGCACCTAATTCCACTAGAGAGTCATTCCAGTTGCCCCTGCCTGTAGGAACTGAGTTTCAGGTTTACTCATCTCACCCAAACACCCTTTTCCAGAAACAGAGCAGTCTCCTGGACGGTGGAAGCCTCAAGGCTGTAGGGATAGAGGGTTACCTTCACAAATCCGGTCCAGCCTCTGACGCTTCACTTTATGTCTGTCCATGAGACAAGCCAAGACTGACCTGAGCAGCGCTGAGGGGAGCCTCTGCACAGGACACTTGGCTCAGAGTCCCTGAGCAATGCTGAAAAGAGACGGGCGACGATATCACGGTTATTCCTGAACTCCGTGCCCCCGCCACACACCCAGTGGCGGAACCCGCCTTGGATCCTGACGCGCGAGCCCCACGCGAGTCCCTGCAAGGCAGCTGGATTCCGAGACGAAGGCACCCGCGGGCCCCTCCCCCACTCGAGCAACCCGCGCAGTGCCCGGGCGTCAACAACGGGCGGGGGAATCCCCAGGACGCGACGCGGCTCCGCGCCTCCCCCAGCGGCCGGACTCCGGCTCAGGGAACCCGAGGGGCTTCCGTACGCGGACGTGCCGCGGCGGCAGGCCCCAGCCCGCCCCCCCAGGCCGCCCCTCTTCCCTGGCCCGGCCGGGGAACAGCGAGGCCTGCGGCGTCACAGCCGGCGGGGACTCGCTCCTCCCCACAGCCCACACTCACCGCCGGGCCCCAGGTCCCGACTCCCAGTAGGAAGCGGAAGGGCCGGGCCGAGTCCGCGGCGAGCGAGGCCCCAGGCTCCCGTCCCCGGGCAGCGCCCCGTCCGGCCCGGAGCGGAACGGACCGCGCAGCCATAGAGACGCAGTGCAGAGCGCCGCTCGCTTCCGCTGCCTCGCTGCGAAAACCACTTCCGTTTCCGCTCCGGCCGATCCCGCCAGCGGGCGCCCCTCCCCGCGCCGGCAGCGGCCAGAGCCGCGGAGCAGCGCGCGCATGCGCGGCCGGGGGCTCGGGGCTGCGTAGGGGCGGTTCCAGTTTCGGCCCTTGCCGAGCTGTGCCCACGTTCGATCCCCGCGCACGGGCGCCCGCCCCGCTCCGAGTGCGCAGCCGCGGCGAGCGGGGCCGGGCCGGGCCTGGGCAGCAGCAGCCCCAGGGGTCAGCGCCTCCCCTCCGCTACACGCATTTCCCTGCGGCGACGTTTCACTTTTTCCTCTGAAAACGTCACCCGCCCCCCCCCCCCAGCGCTCCCGCCCCCCCCCCCCCAGCGCTCCCGCCCCTATGGGGGTTCTGCAGTCTCCAGCGTGCCCCCCCCCCCCCCGTTCTCTTCCTCCAGATCCAGGTCACTACAGTCCTCGGGCTGGCCAGGGGCCAGCTTCGGTTCCTCGCCCCATCTGCCTCTTCCGCACTCGGCCACAGCTGCTGAGGGGCTTGTGGGCTGCCCGCCAGGAGCCATGATGGAGCACTGCCTTCCTCAGACCTGTCTTCCTCCTGAGAACGGCTTCTGTCAAACAATCAAAGATCGGGAAGCTAGAACTGAGCCCTTCCTTCCAACAGTGCTAGCAAGAGGATGAGTGTGCCAGGGTTGTGACATTTCCCTCACATAGCACCAGGAAAGGCTCCCTGCCTGCAGTACCAGCTCCTGCCCCTCATTTCTCTGCTTCCTGGACTGATACGGAACAGGAGCAGTCTGCAGGGTATGCAGTGACATGGCCCTGACAGCCTTCCCTCTTCCCAGTCTGCAGTGATAGCACAGATACAGATTTACACAAAGCCTGCAGCACCTCTCTTCATCCTCACCGATTGGGAGCAACTTCTATATACAGAAAAGGACCAGCCATTTACACAGGACATAGACTTTCATCTGCAGTTACCTGTATAGGCTGAACATTAACAAGGATACAAACCCTCCTGACTAGACTATGACACTTGTTTACCTTTCATGGTATATTCAACAGCCTAAAACAGTGTTTTTCTTCTGACTTTCTAACATTTGAAGTGTCAAGTCCTACCTTTTTACTTTGGATTTTGGCATGTGTTTTCTGCGGGCCTAGCAGATTCTCCATCATTGCAGTCTTTACGTCAGGACTGGATATCTTTGTAAGATGCTATAGCTCAAACAGAAATTCTGGGCTTAATGCATTTATTGGGTGAAGTTCTTTGGTCTGTATTGTTCAGGAGATCTGACTGAATGATGGTAATAGTTCCTTCCTGCCTTAAAAAAATGACCCCAAAAAAACAAAAAACAACCCCCTCTCCAAAAAAAACCTGGCTCCCCCTTCTTACCCCACTCTTTCCATCCTACCTGGTTCATCTTGTAGAAGTTGAATGAGGGGCGGTGCCACCTTACAGCCTCATCATGGCACTGCTTGAGGCCATTCTTTGTGCCCAGGTCACAGGGCTGTGACTGGCTGCGTGGGAGGCCATGCTGGTGCCTGAGCAGTTCTGGTGTGGAGGAAGCAGAGCTCTGTGGGGAGGGCAGGAACCGGACAGGTGATAAGGAGAAGCATCGTTGCAAGGGGAAGGGCTGCAAGGTCTTCTCACTCTCCCACAACATGCTGACTAGGGATTCCTGGGATAGGGCCAGACTGAAAAAAGGGGGGCTACTGCCACCACCACCTTGGACACATTGAAGAGATGCACCTAGGGCTTGGTCAAACCTGAGACTGCAGGCTCCATGGTCTGGGATCAGGGACTGCTCTTCCAAAGCACCTTCTCCACTGCTGCCCCGATGCTTGATAGGAGTCCACACTTTGGAGCCAAGAGGCCTACAGAGGGGATGCCAGTGGAAGAAATTCTCAGGCACTGAGGGTGAGCAGCAGTGCCTTTCGGTGGGGACCATAGAAGCCTTCCCCAAGGTGAGAGGGTCCGTGGCCAGTGTTTGGGATGGAAGGCTGTTCTTCTGAGGGCAGCTGTCTTGGCTGCAAGGAGACAAACTCAGGCAGGAGTGGTGGCAACTGAAATCTGTGCTGTCCTGAAGGTGGATCCTAGGACAGGAGAAAAGGTCCCACCAGGAAGCCCTCTCTGCAAGAGACACCACAAAAGAGGGAGAGATTTAACAGCATGGCCTCTGCCTCACCAGCTGTCCCACAGTGCATCCAATGAAGTGGGCTATAGCCTACGAAAGCTTATGCTGAAATAAATTTGTTAGTCTCTAAGGTGCTACAAGTACTCCTGTTCTTTTTACGGATACAGACTAACACGGCTGCTACTCTGAAACCTGAGTGATGGGTGTGTGACCAGTGCCACCACACCCTATCCAGCAACTTCTGACACCCTCCAAATAACCTTTAATTGGGGAGTGGGCACTGCATGCGCCTGCTAGAGAAGGGCTTGCCCCAACACAGTCCATTTCTGACCCCTGGACTTTATAGTTTGATTCCCTTTATTCTGTGTCCATGGTAGTTCCCAGTTCCACACAAAGATGAGCACAGGCAGTCCTGACTGACTCACCATCTGCCCCCCATTGTTGTCATTACTTGATGCCCGTGAGACGTTCTAGCTCTTTTAATCTTTATTTCCAAACACAGGTCCCAATTTGTCTTCCATAAACTGGGAGCCCCTTGAGCACAGCTTCCCTCTGATCCGGTTGGCAAGGTGACAACACGTGGGGGCAGGTGGGACAGCAAAGAATATTCTGTTAATGGAGTGATGTACAGTGGAGGAGCAGAGCAGGTGGGAACAAAGGGACTGGTAAGTCTCCCGTGCTCCCTAATGTTGATATGCTGAAACCATGGAGAGACAAGCCTGTGCCAGACACTCTGCCCTGGTGGAAGATGTGGACTGGGGAAAAAAAGCAGACAGACATCCTGTCTGGAGGTTTGGAATTGGAGGGAAAGTTGGGGCCATCTTCTCCACAATCCACATCTCTAAGTTTGAGGAACTCAACAACGAAAATGGTGTGCTGGGCAACTGTGAGCAAGAACAAGTCCCAGAACATCAAAATAAACTAAAGTGCAGCAGGTTCCACAGATATTGACCAGTCCCTACAACCATCCCCGATTCACAAAGCCTTGATGGGGCAACACTGCTTCAATCTAGAGCAAGATTTCTATCTGAGCATTGTTCTTTCCCCACCAGCATGCTTAACTGCTGAAAATCTTCACTGAATGCAAGCGATACCAAACCCTATATGTGACGTTACACTCCATATAATTTTATAAAAATATGCTAATGAATGTGAATATAATGTAACTGGAATATGGTTCATGCAAAAGGTCTCTTGTAAGATATCATTACAAAGCTTATAATCTACTGAGTGTGGTCATCCTATTTGTATAAATGTATCATTCTTGTATTTGAAACTAGAAATATGAAGTGTTACTCTGAACTATTGTAATTATGCAAAGTGTGAGCCATTAATGGTGGCTTGGAATCTTGATGGCTCCCATCAACTAGGACAATTGGTGGTAAATGGCTCTGTTTACTTGCAAGCTTCTACTGCATTGTGCGGGCCAGTCCTGGAGGAATGGAGGGGGGCTCACAGGACGTAACCATGTCACCTGGTACTGGAATCCATCTTTAACCTGGTGCTTTTCCATTTAGAAGGAGGGGTGGGAACCCAGCGAGAGACAAAGGATTCCTGCCTTGTGCCAAAGCTATAAAAGGGGGTGGAACAGAACAAAGGTGGCTGCAGTCATGAGAAATCCCCTAGCTACCACCTGAGCTGGAACAAGGACTGTACCAGGGGAAAGGATTGGGCCCAGACTAGAAAGGAGTCTAATCTGTGAAAGAAGTTTATTGGAACATCTCTGAGGGTAAGATTTTATTTGTAATCAGTTTCTCAATGAATTAGGCTTAGACTTGCATGTTTTTGATTTATTTTGCTTTGTAACTTACTTTGTTCGGTCTGTTATTACTTGGAACCACTTAAATCCTACTTTTTATATTTAATAAAATCACTTTTGCTTATAAATTAACCCAAAGTAATTAATTCCTGGGAGATCAAACAGCTGTGAATATCTCTCTATCGGTGTTATAGAGGGCAGACAATTTATGAGTTTATCCTGTATAAGCTTTATACAGAGTAAAAGAGATTTATTTGGGGTTTGGATCCCATTTGGAGCTGGGTGTCTGGGTGCTAGAGACAGGAACACTTGCTAAGCTGTTTTCAGTTAAGTCTGCAGCTTTTGGAGGATGTGGTTCAGACCTGGGTCTGTGTTTTCAGCAGGCTAGCGAGTCTGGCTCAACAAAGCAGGGTAATGAAGTCCCAAGCTGGCAGGGAAAAAAGGCTCAGAAGTAGTCTCAGCACACCAGGTGACAGTCCCAAGGGGGTCTCTGACCGAACCCATCACACTATACAAGTAGGGTTATCAACTTTGGTTGGATGAATTCCTGGAGATTTCATCACATGACAATCTTTAATTAAAGATTAATCTTTAATTCCAGGAGACTCCAGGACAATCCTGGAGGGTTTGGCAACCCTATATACAAGTGAGTGTAGCTAACCTAGCTGAACAACATTCAGCCCTGAGACAGATATGGATGAGGAAAGATGAGAGTTCACTGTGGGGGCTGTCTATGAGAACTACAGGAGCCTTCCTGAAGGGCTGGCACACAGCAATCTGCCCAGCTGCATATGCAGTAGGGAGATATTTAATGCCAGAAATAATTGAGAATAAGTCTGATGCCCTGAAAAGGCCAGAACAAAAACATGCTGAGGCAAAGAGAAGTAGACCAGGACAGACAGCTTCTGAAACACAGCTTTCAGACAAGAGACACAGCGGGGAGGAACTCAGAGCCCTGGACCCCAGAAAACACTCTCGCACACTTTGGACATACAGACGTCCACTGAGAACCACTCCATACAGTAAAGCACCATCAGGGCTGAAACCGTAGACAGGAGTAACATCTGGATCACTGGGCTACGCAGGCCCAACTTTTGTGACCAAGCCAATGTTATAACGGACATCAACAGTATCACCTCTCTGGAATGGATCATTTTCCTCTTTCCCATGATCAGTGATGTTACAAGCACCTAGAGGAGAACTGCTGCCAGCCAAGGAACTATTTAAAATGAGGGACTGGAGGCTGTTCCCTTGAGAAAGTGAAAGACTCAGTACCAGGGAAATACTCCTCCCTCTGAGGAGATTCCCTCATGATTGGGAAACAGCTCTTTACCCCCCTTGACAAAAGCTCTGAAAGCTGCTCAGGAGTCAGGATACTTTTTACTAGTTTGATAGGCACATCACAGTTGAAGGTTTTCTTGCTAGTTCATCAATCTAATCCTGTTCTAACATTCTCTCCAAGCCCAGCAATTAGCCAACTAATAGCAGCTACTAATACTGATTTTTAAAATGTTGGTTGTGCATTTTGTCCCTTCCCCTCCCTACATCTGTTACTAGTCTTACTCTGTATTCTCCTTCCGCAGGGACTGCATCTTGCTGTGTATGTGGTTGGCACATAGCACAGTGTGGGCGCTTCTGTGTCACAACATCAAAACTACAGTGATGGGAACCAGTGCAAAATCCTAAGACTGATATGGCCAGAAAAGGGCAACAACAATAAAGGGATTCAATTTACTAGTTTTATTTAAAACAATGTTTTTCTCTTCTGTTACTAAAATAACCAGAGATTATTAAAAAATGTTTTAAAAATCTGGCTCATACATCACTCTTTGGGGACAATGAAAAGTCAGTTTCACTCTCAGATATTTGATGCTGCAATGTTTGGTTTAGTTTTGTTGAAAAGAATTGTTCCCGCTGGCACTATAAAAGTAAGATCATGGAAACACTCCTACTGGCCTGATCTCTGCTAAGAGCTTGGTTTTGCTGGGAGATTCAAGTAGAAAATTCTAAGACAAAAATGAAACCTTGGAAAGAAGTGTGATGTGGGCACAAAAGGTGTAAGTCCATCCAGACATTTACCAGATGCAAGCTGGAGGGGGCTGCCACAATGAGCCACGTCTGTGTGGTCAGGCAAAGGCTATGAAGGGAAACACCCCATCACACCCCATCACAGGAAGGACCAAGACCTCTCAACATTCCCACAAGCAGCAGCAGCAATAACAAGCTTCACCTCCAGATCTGGAAGCACTGAAGAGATAAGGGACACCTCTGCAAATCTTACCCCAGCACCCTGTGGAACCAGAGAGAGGATTCCAGTGGATTTTTGCAGTACCAAGTGGAGCTCCTGCCCCACGTGGTATTCTGGCTGGAGAGCGAGTCCCCAGCCAGGCCTCATCATACAAGAGACCCTAGTAAGTGAGCAAGCTCCCAGCCCCTGCCCAATGAGTAGATCCATTTCCTTGCTGCCACCTGATGGTAACATTGTAATCAGAGAGGAAAATATAGTGCACACAGGACCATAGTATCAAACACATACCTCTCCCCTAGCTCCTCTGTTCTGGTCTCTTTTCACTCCCCCCTACACCTTGGTCTGCACAAACCACACGATTAGACACTCTTTGTGTCCTCCTCTCCCAATCTAGCACAGGGGCTCCTAGATTGCGGGGGAGGGGGCAGAAAAGGCAGGGGGCTGTCAGCTCAGAGGGATGGGGGGGGGCACAGCTGGGCCCCGGAGGAGGTGGGGGTCCCGGATGCCAAGGCGCCCCGCCGCCCCCAGTTGTTTCTGGGCTGTGGGACTGGACCAGCTGCCCCGCGCCACAGACCAAGGGGGCGAGCCCAGGACCCACCGCACCAGGCGGCTCTGCTCCGAGCCAGTGCTGGGCCCGCCTGCCACATGCCCGCTGAGGCCAAGCCGGCTTCACCAACCGGGGTCCGGCGCAGCCCCACCTGGGGGCTCCCCCCGCACCCGGCTCCGGCAGGGCCCCGGCGCCTCCCCCTTCGGGCTGTACCGTGCAGCAAAGGACGACGGGAACTGTAGTCGTGGGGGGGAGGGGCGTCCGAGCAGCTCCCCCATTGCCCCTTCGTTCCCTCCCCCACCGCACCCCATCAGCATCCTCTCCCCTCAGCCTTGCCCCCCATGTCCCTCGCCCCACACAAACCCCCCCGCAGGGAAAAGGGAATAGCTCCACATGAGGGGAGGTAGAGTCTCCTTGCAGGGAATCCCCTTCCGTAGCGCCTCTGGCTGCCCCCATCCAACTTGGAGGGAGGCAGCAGGAGAGGCCCCTTAACACACTGTAGCCAGCACCAGGCTGGGGGGTACTCAGCCCCCAAAGGAACGTGTTGTCAGGACACATGGGAAACATCACCTGTTCCCAAGTGGGGTCACTGGCAGGGCAGGTGACTTTACAGCAGGACCCCCAGAAGGGCACAGGCCACGCCCTCTTTGCCCAGATTCCACCTGCCCTGGATTTCCAAGCCTCTCAGCCCAACGCTGAAGGAAAGTGCTAGGTGGTGACTGGAGCATGGCCTGGCCAGAGGCTCCTGACAGGCTCAGCTGCAGCATATTCAACTGTGTGGGGGTTGGATGGTGCAGATCTCCAGGGACCTGTTCATGGTAAATATTTAATCGTCACCTCCAACCACTGGCAAGAAGGGCAGCAGCAACCTCTAAGGAGACATTAACCCTTTGGCAAGGCACACTTCCGCCCTTGTGCCTTTTGTTGTCTCCTCTCCCCCATAACTTCTCCTCGGGGCTGGGCCTGAGAAACTGCTGCCAAGAATTTCCCCTCCTCGCTGCTCTGCCTGACCAATGCACAGAGGGGCATCCTTAGCTTGTGGAGTGCCCACGCTGGGGAAAGGGTCACAACTCCCCATTATTTGAGTCCTCATGAATTGCCAAAGCCTCCTTGAACCTGCCTGAGGTGAGCAGAGTCCCAGAGGCCCAAGCACAGACAAAGAACCCAGCCAGCAGCTGTTACAGAGTCTTTTGGTAAATTTTATTGACCTCAGCTTCCCATTTTCCAACCCCTTCTCTACAGACCTCCCTGGAACACAGGAGACGGAACAGATTCCTGAAGGGAAGCAGAAAGAATTGGTCCTATGCATGGTGGCATTCACTGCAATGGCTGGGGTTACAGGTACTGAGGTGACAAAGCTTTCTCTACACCGTTGGAGGTTGGGCTGTGGAAGGAGATAGAAACCCAGAAGCTACCTCTCTGTGCATTGTGTAAGGGGTCTGATGCTCAGCTCCAAGCCCGAACACTAACACCAAGCCCCCTTTCTGTCCCAGGGGCAAGCTTCAGGATAATTTCATGTTCGCCATGAGCTCAGGAGATCTTTGCAGCTGGGATTGTATGTAACTTGATGTCTGAGCTCTTCCCACTCCCCAAACACTCATTTCAGAGGCAGCAAATGCTCTGGACTCTCCTCATAGTCCCATCCAGGAGCAGTATGGGCAGGTGTGCACGTTTCCTAGGAAGGGCAGCAAGTTGGAGTGGATCTGGGGCAGCCATGGAGAGGAGCAACCAGGAGATGACAGACCAGCAAACTGTGAAAACAGGGCAGAAGACAAATGAATAGGAAGGAAAGAAAACAAACCCGATGTGAGAAGCACACGCCTGCAATCTGAAGCATGACAGTGTCCCCCTAGAGAGGATGCTGAGCCCTGAGGATCCTTCCCCCACATTCTCCCCTTCCCCAGGACAATAACCAACAATACTTTCCTGTGTCAAAGAGTGTCCAAAGGAAGGCACAAGCCTTCCAGACTGCACCTCACGGACAATACCCCCTCCTGGTATACCCCCACCAACAAGCTGGTGATCACCCTTTGCCACGTACTCCTGTGCTCGCAATGAACCATTAAATAGCATTCCCTATTGCTGCCCTAAGTCCCTGTCACCAGCAGGACAGGAGAAAGCAAGCCCAATCAAAGCCCAAATACCTGTCCGCCCAGTGATTCTCCTGGCAGATTTCCAAGAGGCCTCAGGGCACCAGGCCAGTCTTCTGAGAAGCCGCACAAAGAGTTTGTCTCCATCATTCCTGAGAGAGTCACCAGCTCCTGCCTTGCAGACAAACAGCAATTTAAATCACACTGACCCAGTCAGTGGAAAGGAGTAGCAGGTAACTGGGTGCACTGGTCATCACATGAACCAGTGCTGTCATCCCACTCAATACTTCAAACCTAGGAGAGATCATCAGGCCCTTCATCCCCCCTGTGTCCAGGCTGGGAGAGGTATGCAGGACTCCTCTCCAGTGAGCACTGGGGGAAGAGACAGGAGATGCTGGACCTAGACCTTGCTCTCTCATCAAACCCAGCAATTGGAATCCCAGTCCCCTGTGCTTTTCTCCCCAATGCCCACCATGCAGCTGGGGGAGATGGCAGAGCAGGCACACACCAGCATTTTCCAGAGCACTGGGGAACGTATACTACGCTCACCACTGGGACATTTGAGCACCTGGTAGGATTTGCTTGCATCAATCCCTCCCTCCTATGGCAATAGGCTCTCAGTGCCAAGCTTCACAGGGCCCCCCCAGGCATGTTAACATACTGTTCACTCTAGCTACTTGCTGCCTAGGGCAGCTCAGAGTAATGGCCACTATATCCAGAGGGATTCTAGGAAGCGCTGGGAAGGCTACCCATTGCTTTGGGTGGATCCTCCACATTTCATGTTGCTAGGCTTCTGCCCCTTCCTCCACCCATAAGAGTTTCTCCCCTGCAAGACTCTAGAGGAGCCAAGGGCAACTGGAAGACACTTTCCTTGGAAGTCCTTGTCCACACAGGAGAGGATGCTGGGTGGGCGGGTCCCAGGCATGCAATGCCCGTCTCCACAGCTTGACTTGCATGTCCCAGGAGCGGCGGCTATATTTCTTGTACTTATTTGGAGTTCGGGGGTGAATCCCTGGCTGCCGAGCGGCCCTGGGAATGAAGCATTTATCAGTGATCAGGTGCTTCCGTTAAATATTCCTCACTCCAGCATCAAGACCACCCTAACCCAGCAGGAGCATGACAAAAGCTCCTGAATATGCCAAGTTTCTGGGACTTTTGGAAGGAGGCAGGGAAAGGAAGTTGCCTTTAGGCAGGATCAAAAGGAAGGAAGTCACTTTACATCAGTTTCAGGTATCTCTTCCCTTGGTGGGGAGCCTGTGGTCAGAGTCTGAATCAGCAGGCTTATATGGGAAGTGGAGGTGAAAGCCAGGGACCACCTCACTTGGGGACCTGTTGTTGGAAGTGCTGGTAGCCAACAGTATTCTTCCCGTAGTCTATCTGCTTCTGTCTCCTCTGCAGGATGGTCTCATCTGTCTCCGTGTCAGATCTGGTGAAGAGAAAAAGTTAGTACTAGAGACACAAAAGTCAGCCCTGGACACGCCACATGATCAGCATGCATCCAACACACCTCAATCCTGAGCTGGCTCCTCTTGCTAGGCCTGGCCTTGTGCCAATTCCCACACTGACCATATTAACTCCAGGGGAGAAGGGCTTTGATGACAAGGGCCTGTCCCAAGGAAAAGAAAGTTCGTTGCACAATAAACTTGCTTGTGTCACAGCCAGGTGTGACTCACTGTATCCACCAGACTGGTTGGTCCTGGGAAGCAGAACTAAAGCTGCATTGCCCAGTTATCATAAAGGTACAGAGGATCCAGCTCAGCTTCTGGGACAGTTTATTCTTTTGAAACTCAGAACTGAAGCACTGAGACCTGGCAGCCCTCTCCGGAGAGGGCAACAGGATTACTCCAGGCCAGCTCTGAGGTCTGCTGACGGAAGCCCAGGATGCACGATCAAGGCAGCCAGTCATATTCTCAGATTATTGTGTGTATTGCAGTGGTATTTACAGTCCCCCCCTCAGAATCAGAGCCCCATTGTGCTGCATGTTACACAGACACAGAGAGACCGTCCTTGCCCCAGAGTTTACAAAGGATGGGGAAGGAAAAGTCAAATAGATACAAATAGATATCTACAAAACACAAAAATGCAGATGTATATATCTTTAAAAGAGTAAAATAGCCAACTGCCAATTAAGCTAAATCTTCATTAACCAGCAGATTTCTATAATGTAGCAAGTATCAGTGGCTGATCTATACACTCTTCCTATAAGGCCAAGAACATACGAGCAAGTCAAGGGGTCTCATCCCATCCCCAAATACCCATTGCCATCAGCAGGGATCCCTTCAGCCTCGTCTACAAAACAGAAAACAGTGACTCAGGAAAATGCTTGAATGTAACATCTTCTTCCCATCTTATTTTCTGTTTATCCTTTAGACTAAGCTTCCTAGTGTGGGGGACTGTATGTTTTACACAGGGTCAAGAAGTGTCAGTGCTTAGTAGAATGACATCTTAACTGTCAGAGTAAAAATATAGGACAACTAAGCAATGTGACAAAACTAAATCTATAGCCCCACATCTTACCATAGCTGTACATACTCTCTCAGGACTGCTGAGTGTCTACAAAGCCACTGGGAGATTAAACCCCAAAGTTCCTGCAACAGCAATATCTCTACCGGGATATGTAGTGCCACTTTCCTCAAAGCAACAATGGGAATTCTGGGCAAGGAGACTGGTAGAAGGGAGGTATCTGAGGCAGTGAACCAGGCTGTGCTGATGGGGGAGTGGCACTATATGTGAAAGAAAGCATAGAATCAAATGAAGTAAAAATCTTAAGTGAACTAAACTGTACCATAGAATTTCTACCATAGAATATAGCAGTAGGGATATATAACCGACCACCTGACCAAGATGGTGATAGTGACTGTGAAATGCTCAGGGAGATTAGAGAGGGATTTCAACTATCCCCACATTGACTGGGTACATGTCACCTCAGGCCAGGATGCAGAGATAAAGTTTCTTGACACCTTAAATGACTGCTTCTTGGAGCAGCTAGTCCTGGAACCCACAAGGGGAGAGGCAATTCTTGATTTAGTCCTAAGTGGAGCACAGGATCTGGTCCAAGAGGTGAATATAGCTGGACTGCTTGGTAATAGTGAGCATAATATTATTAAATTTAACATCCCTGTGGCAGGAAAACACCACAGCAGCCCAACACGGTAGCATTTAATTTCAGAAAAGGGAACTACACAAAAATGAGGAAGTTAGTTAAACAGAAATTAAAAAGGTACAGTGCCAAAAGTGAAATCCCTGCAAGCTGCACGGAAACTTTTTAAAAAGACACCATAATAGAGGCTCAACTTAAATGTGTATCCCAAATTAAAAAACATAGTAAGAGAACCAAAAAAGCGTCACTGTGGCTAAACAACAAAGGACAAGAAGCAGTGAAAGGCAAAAAGGCATCCTTTAAAAAGTGGAAGTTAAATCCTAGTGAGGAAAATAGAAAGGAGAATAAACTCTGGCAAATGAGGTGTAAAAATATAATTAGGAAGGCCAAAAAAGAATTTGAAGAACAGCTATCCAAAGACTCAAAAAGTAATAGCAAAAAAATTTTTAAACACATCAGAAGCAGAAAGCCTGCTAAACACCCAGTGGGCCAACTGGACGATCGAGATGCTAAAGGAGCACTCAAGGACAATAAGGCCATTGCGGAGAAACTAAATTAATTCTTTGCATCGGTCTTCATGGTTGAGGATGTGAGGGAGATTCCCAAACCTGAGCCATTGTTTTTAGGTGACAAATTTGAGGAACAAGTATCAGAGGGGTAGCCGCGTTAGTCTGGATCTGTAGAAGCGACAAAGGGTCCTGTGGCACCTTATAGACTAACAGAGGTATTGGAGCATAAGCTTTCGTGGGTGAATACCCACTTCTTCGGATGCAAGCAGTGGAAAATTTGAGGAACTGTCCCAGATTGAGGTGTCAGAGGTGGGTTTGGAACAAATTGATAAACTAAACAGTAATAAGTCACCAGGACCAGATGGTATTCACCCAAGAGTTCTGAAGGAACTCAAATGTGAAATTGCAGAACTACTAACTGTAGTCTGTAACCTATCATTTAAATCAGCATCTGTGCCAAATGACTGGAGGATAGCTAATGTGATGCCAATTTTTAAAAAGGGCTCCAGAGATGATCCCTGCAATTAGACGCCGGTAAACCTGACTTCTGTACCGGGCAAACTGGTTGAAACTATAGTAAAGAACAAAATTGTCGGACACACAGATGACCATAATTTGTTGGGGAAGAGTCAACATGATTTTTGTAAAGGGATATTATGCCTCACCAATCTACTAGAATTCTTTGAGGGGATCAACAAGCATGTAGACAAGGGGGATCCAGTGGATATAGTGTACTTAGATATTCAGAAAGCCTTTGACAAGGTCCCTCACCAAACGCTCTTAATCAAAGTAACCTGTCATGGGATAAGAGGGAAGGTCCTCTCATGGATTGGTAACTGGTTAAAAGCTAAAACAACAAGGCGTCCTTGTGGCACCTTAGAGACTAACACATTTATTTGGGCATAAGCTTTCGTGGGCTATAACCCACTTCATCAGCTGCATAGAGTGGGATACAGTAAGCAGGTATAAATATACAGCACATGAAAAGATGGGAGTTGCCTTACCAAGTGGGAGGTCAGTGCTAACTAGGCCAATTCAATTAGGGTGGATGTGGCCCATTCCTAGAAGTTGACAAGAAGGTGTGTGTATTAACAGAGAAAAAAATATTAATAATCAACTAATAATTAATTAAAATGTATTAATAATTTTCCTTCTGTTAACACTCACCTTCTTGTCAACTGCTGGGAATGGGCCACATTCACCTTGATTGAATTTATACCTGCTTACTGTATTTTCCACTCTATGCATCTGATGAAGTGGATTATAGCCCACAAAAGCTTATGACCAAATAAATGTGTTAGTCTCTAAGGTGCCACAAGGATTCCTCGTGTTTTTACTGATACAGACTAACAGGGCTACCCTTCTGAAACCTGCTTAAAAGATAGGAAACAAAGGGTAGGAATAAATGGTCAGTTTTCAGAATGGAGAGGGATAAATAATGGTGAAGAGTTACAAAGGGAACTTACAAAATTGGGTGACTGGGCAACAAAATTGCAGATTAAATTCAGTGTTGATAAATTCAAAGTAATGGACACTGGAAAACATAATCCCAACTGTGTATATAAAATGCTGGGGTCTAAATTGGCTGTTACCACTCAAGAAAGATCTTGGAGTGAGAGTGGATAGTTCTCTGAAAACATCCACTCAATGTGCAGCGGCAGTCAAAAAAGCAAACAATGTTAGGAATCATTAAGAAAGGGATAGATGGTAAGACAGAAAATATCATATTGCCTTTATATAAATCCATAGTACGCCCACATCTTGAATACTGTGTGCAGATGTGGTTGCCCCATCTCAAAACTATGTATTGGAATTGGGAAAAGTACAGAGAATGGCAACAAAAATGATTAGGGGGATGGAACGGCTTCCATATGACAAGAGATTAAAAAAACTGGGACTATTCATCTTGGAAAAGAGATGACTAAGGGGGGATATGATAGAGGTCTATTAAATCATGACTGGTGTGGAGAAAGTAAATAAGTGTTATTTACTCCTTCTCCTAACACAAGAACTAGGGGTCACCAAATGAAATTAATAGGTGGCAGGTTTAAAAACAAACAAAAGGAAATATTATTTCACACAACGCACAGTCAACCTGTGGAACTTCTTGCCAAGGGATGTTATGAAGCCCAAGACTATAACAACAGGGTTCAAAAAAGAACTAGATAAGTTTATGGAGGATAGGTGCATCAATGGCTATTAGCCAGGCTGGGCAGTGATGGTGTCCCTAGCCTCTGTTTGCCAGAAGCTGGGAATGGGCAACGGGATGGATCACTTGATGATTATCTGTTTGGTTCATTCCTTCTGGGGCACCTGGCATTGGTCAGTCGGAAGACAGGATACCGGGCTAGCTGGAGCTTTGGTCGACCCAGCATGACTGTTCTTATGCCCCCGGCCATCCTCCATCCAACTTACTCTTGGTGTTTTCCAGCACAAATTGCTCATTCTTCCTCCCACGCTCTCACTACGTTAAACGTCATGCTCTCTCTTGAAGCCATAGAAATAATCTTAAATAGAGACATTTGTCACCCCCAGCTCCCTTTTCTCTTTGGGATCCTTGCCTCATTATATGATTTTTATCTCCAAGGCCAGAATCAAATATCTGTTAACTATCTATAATCTAGACAGAAAGCTTCTGCATACCATGTGTGTTTCCACCCACCTGTCTCTCTCACATACAGACGCTATTCCAGAGACAGGCTCTTCACAGCCAAGAACAAGAGGGGCATGCAACAGAGAACTGCATGCCAGTTATGGAAGAAAATCAATTCTCCACTCTAGACAGAGCTCACAACCCTTCCCTACAAGGCAGCTAGCTCAGGGACCCATCCTGCCCCTCGGACCTTAGAAAACATGGACTTCTGAAGTCAGTGCCTGCACGGGGAATTGATTTCTCTTCCATAAGTTGAGTCAGCTAAAAACCGGGCTTCAGGGAATGATTCCGAACCAAGGGGAAGCAGCCGCCGCCGCCTTTGCGGGCAGCCCGAGGGCTCCGGGTGACAAAGCCTCCACATTAAGTGACCGGAGCCTAAAGAGGATCGTCAGCCAAGTGAGACACCGGCCAAAGAGCATCACGGGCACGAAGCGATGCGAACAAGGCGTCAGGCGCGCCCGGCACCGGCGCCTCGTGACCCCGAGCGAAGCCTGAGCGCCGCCAGCAGCAGCAGCAGCAGCAGCAGGGCCCGTCCCGTCGCCCTGCTCGGTATGTGTGCGCACGGCGGCAGCCCCGCCCACGAACCAGGCGCCCGGGGGCCCAGCTCCGCGGAGCGCAGCGAGGCGGGCGCCTCCCAGCAGCGCATCTGCCGACTCGGGGACAGGCGCCGCCCGGCCGCAGCCGCGCGGACGAGCCGCGGGAGGGTCACGGCGTGTCCGGTGCGGGAAAGACCCGCCTCGGACCCAGCTCCGCCCGCGGAGCGCCCGTTCGTCAGCGGGACACGCCCGGCGGCTCCGCAGGCGGCGGCCCGTGTCTCTCCGGCCCAGGGCCTGTCGCGCCCGCCCGGGTCCCCGCGACGCGAGCCAGGGGCCGCCGGAGGCGCCGCTGGGGGGGAGCGGGAAGAAGGCGCCACGTCACGGACAGCGCAGGGGCGAGCGGGGCTCGGCCCGGGACACCCCCGGAGGCCGGGCCGGGCCGGGCCGCGCGAGACCACGCGCCCCGTACCTGCGGGGCGGCGGCTCCCAGCCACACGGCGCGCGAGCAACACAGGCACCAGCGTGCGCATGCGCCATGTAACGGGACTCCCCTTACAAATAATTACAGAGCGGGCGCCCAGGAATCACGTGCTCCAGAGTGCGGTGATTGGCTTCACGGAGCCAATAAGCGCTAGATATGGGCGGAACCCCTTACAAACGTCCCGCCTGCCATTCTCCCCCCCAATAGGTTCTCACGTCTCTCGAGTCATGCGGACATTAACCAATCAGAGAGCGGCTCTTGTGTTGGTCCCGTCTCCCGATCGCCCTGATTGGCTACGGTCGGCAACAATCTCTGTAATTGGCCGGGCTCCGGCGGCAGGTTTAAGTTCCCTGTGTTCTATTTTCATTCAAGTCTGCGGGCCTGGGGCGAGACCAGCGGAGGGAGCGGCGCGGCGCGGCGCGGCGCGGCCAGTCTGTGAGGGCGGGGCGCGGGGATTGGCCGCGGCTCGGGTCCCGGGAGCGCGTGGGACCCGCCTGTCCCGAGTGGGGGCGGGACCCCAGGGCGCCCGGATGCCTGGGGATGGGCCGCGGGTGACCCGCCTTGTGTGCTCCCAGGTGGCGGTCCCGCGGCGCCATGGCCGGGAATCTCTCCCCCGGCGGCCCCCGCTCGCGTCTCGGCTTCCGAGCTAGCTGCAGGATGGTGCTGAACGTGCTGCGGGACACGGAGGTCTCCCTGCCCTTCACCCCGGAGCTGCCCCGCACCCCGGTCACCGACCTCGCGCGGGGCTTTAGGAACCTCAGCACCTTGGCTGGGTAAATCCCGTCTCGCCGCCTCGACCACCCTGCGCCCGGGAGAGCCCCGGCCTCGGGCGCTGCGACACGCGGGGAAATCTCCTGGCGGGTAGCTGGGCTGAGGAACAGAGCCGGGCACCAGTGCAGGGCCGGGGGGCAGGCTCGGCATCCACCCGGGTGGAAACGGAATCTGCCATCCGCCTGCCCTGCCAGCGAACGCCCCGCAGCGTGGCTTGTTCCTTTGCTGAATTCATCCACCTGCCGCTCAGGCTGCCCAGCAGGCAGAGACCGAATAGTGCGTCTGATCTTCCCATGGCATGGTGAGGGACCCAAGTAGTGCAGGTAGCATTGGAAAAGAAGCTGGGGGGCAAGAGGAGTTTCTTTGTTCAGCTTGAGTCAGGATGTACACATCAGCTAGTGCTCCTACTACAAGGATCGGGTCAGCAGCTTGCTCTGTGGGGGGAGGGTTGATAAATTCAGGCCTAAATTTAGGATTTTCTTGCTGTTTAGTGTTGGCATTATTGTGTTGAAAACAACTTTAGTCTAAAGGTTGTGATGCCTGCAAGGCCTGCTCAAAAGGACTATAAGATTCTCTGTCCCAGCACCGGCTTTTGCAAGAAACTCTGGGAGGGCTTCTTATTTTAAAAACAAAAAAGTCTTTTGGTGTGAATAGCAGGGCCACTAAACCTCTCTGGATGCCGAGGAGACATCCCAGGCTGAAAGCAGCCATCTTTTTATAAAGGCACCCTCAAGACCTCCCGAAATGTCTCACAAAGCTCAGGCTCTGAGTTCTTTGGATAGGGCTGGGGAAGGTACCTCTTATGGTTCCGCCAGCTCTAAGTGGGTGCAGGATACAGAAAAGAGTTCTGACAGAGATCCCGCTGTTGGATCCAGTGCAGGCTCATACCTTGATGTCCACATGCTCACTTACAAAAAATCACCATTTCCCCCATCCCCTGATACTTTGGATTTTGATGTGTTGTTGCAGGGATACGCCAAAGTGCTGTCTAGATCTGTCTGATCTCAGCAGTGGTGAGGAGATGCCCGCCTTCAATTTCACCCATTCCCCAGACATGGCTGGTAAGAGCTGACTGGCTGGGACAAAATTCTGAGCCTTAGCCCTAGTTTTATTGCTTGCTATTATACTGGTGGCAAGACCCAAAAGAACATCTTTGGTTACAACTAGTACTGTCAGCCAGCTCAGCTCCTTCCCATTACTATTTTTTATTTTATTATTTATTTTGTATTGCAAGAATGCCTATCCAGGGGTCCCAATCAAGGACCAGTACCTCATTTTGCTATGTGCTGTTAAGTAAGTAAGAGTTCCTGAGAACTCTCTGATTCTGGGATTATGAAAAGATGCAACAGGTGGATTAAACAGATAGATGGGTTGTGGGTAGATGAAGACAAGTAAAACTAGCACATTTTGCATAGTATAGGCAGTAGCTGCAACTCACCTGACTAGCCATTTCCAACAGTCAGTGCTTGTAAATGTTAATAATGGTGCCAAGACTCTCAGAATTCTCAACTCCAGCTGTACACCCCTTCAATATGAGACAGTCCGAAACAAGCCTATCTTCCACAAGGACTAGGCTTCCCAGCCTAGCCAGGTGGAAAGGACTCTGCCATCCTTATAGTGAAAAGATTGGCTGTTGTAGCTATTCTCTTAGAATGCTTTCTTGAACTGTTCTCTAACTGTGCTGTTGCCAAAGCATGGAAAGCATTGGCACATGGGATAATTTGTCTTTACCGTTTACATAAGTCTAGGGATGCTGTTGCAACACATCAGCAATATTAGTGGAGCATATCCCCTATCTCACTCTGCCTTAAAAGTGAAGGTTACAAATATAGTCTTCCTTGAACAAGTTAAATCAGCAGCAAATGCTGGTTTACTAGTTTTGTGCATCTCAAAATCTTCAAGTTCATCTCCTCCATCCCTTGGGACTGTGTAGTACTGACCCCTGCTGTATAATTTCTATAAATTTTTCCACTGTAGTTTATAATGTCTCCAGTTACTTCCTGGAGACCATTCCACAGCCTGGGTCTCCTCACTGGGAGGTGTTCCTGATATTCAGCCTACCATTATCCTTTTCTGTCTAATCTCCCATCTTGGGTAGTCATAGCATGTTGGCTACAGGAGACTCTAGATGCCTTTTCTTCATTTCACATAATTGCTCCTAGTTTATGCTCCATGCTCATGCCCACTGTGTTTTGCTGACTTATGTCTCTTCAGTTGCAGGTCGAGTGGACTCATCAGGACCTCAGGATGGGCTGTAAGTTCTGTACATCAGGGCTCTTCTATGAGCATCCATCATCACAGTATCTGTAGTTCCTGTTAATGAGCCAGATCAGATGACGAATGATATGCTCTGAAATGGCAATACAGGCTTGGGCTGAGGAAGAGATTCTCCCTCAAAAGTAGCAGGGATCTTTCCTGTCCTGCCCAGATAGTCTTCTTATCTTTGTAAAATGTGAGTGACTTGTGGCTGGAAGATACTGTGGCAGTTAAGCAAGGAGTGTTAACATTTAGGTTCTAGATGAAGTGCACCATGTGCCATGTCATGCAAACCTTTCCTTTCCAGCTGCTGAGTCTTTGCACTCCTTTTCCTTTTGAACTCTATTTAATCATAACCACCATTCATTTATGGAGAGGGTCAGTAATAATATGGACTCCTTCACCTCCAATCAGCTGTTCAGATCTGGCTACCATTAGTAGTAACCAAAAGTAGTTTCTATTCTGTGGCTCTGGTTCTCATGTGAAATGAGCATTGTGTGTTTTTTAAACCGACTCAGCCTCGTTCAGAGTTTTTCATATCACAAAAAAACATGGCTTTGTCAGCAGCCTCAATGGAGAGACCAAGGACTAAATGGGCCACAGTAATTGAATTCCCTTTGATGGGATCCTTCCAAAATATGATTGAGGTGTGCGAGGGGGTGAAGTGAAGTTCTGTACTGCAGCTGTCCATACAGTACCTGTTCTGTGGCTAGACTGCTTCAGTCTCCAGCATGGTCAGGCAGGCACCATTTCTGTTCTATATCTGCATTGCTGTGCTCACATGTGAAAAGAGCAGCAAGGTAAAATCAAAAAGATCTCTGAGTAAATCTGAAGGCCTGTTGTAATAATTAGGCCTACAGCTTTACTCTTAATTGTGAGCTCAGTTGTAATAAGTATATAAATGTTCATAATATGTGACAATAACCTATAACAACAAATGTTGATGGGACAAGATACAAAAGGGAGACAGAAAAACTGAATTAATCTAAACAAAAAGGCAACTTTGATATAACTCAAGGACTATGTTAAAATCATGCTTGGTAAACAGATGATGTGGAACCAGAAATTAAGTAACCAAAATTGGTATGTCAGAAACTAGCCCTAACTAGTGGACTAAATAATAAACATTCATTACTGAAAACAATTTGACCTACTTTCATTAACATCTGTTATGACAGGTAACATCTTAGAACTTTCATATACTTTTTACAGTTGGTAAAGTTGTAGGGCCAGTTATTACAACAGCTATTTTACCCACCGTTCCCTTTATGGGTCCTTAAAGAAAGAGATTTGGGGAAGAAAATAGGAAAGGACAGAGGGAAGAACAAATGGAAGCAAGCTTTGCCATCATGGCTGTCACCCCCACCATCTCCTGGGTTTCTGGGCCTCTGTTACTCTAATCCTGAGCAATGTCCTGACCAGACTGAGCCAGACAACAGTGCCACCCATAGCAGCTCCAGCTGAATCCCAGCCAACAACTGAGATGAAATGAGATTGGATTTAAACTGGAGCTGCTGCTGCAGCTGTCATTAATCTCAACTAACTTCTTTTCTTTTCCCCAAAGGGACAGTTTAGGACTTTAACAGAAGTAGCAACAACAACACCTCCAGCTCATCTCAACTAACTTTTTCACTCTTACCAAAGAGGACAGTAACTATCATAGGAATGGAAGGGACCTCTAGAGGTTATCTAGTCTAGTCCCCTGCACTCATGGCAGGACTAAGTATTATCTAGTTCATCTTTGATACCATCGAATAGACTGTCTCACAAGGGGTTTTTTCCTTCTAAAACTCCCTACAGCTAAAAGGAAAGGGAACAAGGGATGTTAAAATGAAAGCCTTACTTAATACTTTACATTTGAAATGCCTTAATCGCTTTCCTTCTTTTCTGCATCTTTAATAAAAGATTAAAAAGGATTTTTAATGATCTGTCTGCCATGGTACTAAGCAGGCTGTGGTCTTTGTATACCAAACCCCAGACCTTGTTTAATAGAATTTAATGTTGGACAGTGACTGGGTTATGTTAACACCTTCAGCCCATATTCCATCTAAATTAGTACAACAGGCCACTGGTCTCTCCAACCACTTCTGCTGAGACCCTGCACAAGATCATTGACCAATGACAGCAAGGCTGGCTGGGTTGAGTGCAGTTTGTAAAATTAACGGGATGACTGCAGCATCCAGCCCCATGGCTAGAGTTGGATCAGATCCCATCCCCCCAGCACATGCACACCCTCCTCTGTCTGGCACGCTCGCTTGGCAAGCCCTGTTTCAGATTAGACTCTGAGCTCTTCAGGGCAGTGCCAGCGCAGTGATGCCCAAGCAGGGCCTTTGGGCACTACTGCAGTACACAAGAGAACAAGCTTTGAAGTTTGTTCAGAGTGTCCTAGATGGGAGCTTATTGCTTCCCTGCTCTGCCCACCCATTCAGGGGACATTGCAAACCAGGTGGTGCATGTGGCTAGGCTGCTGTCAGAAATGGCTGTTTTCTCTCATACACACTCATCAACATGTTCCTCTCACGAGGCAACCTCCTGCTGATTAGAGGCAGTCTGCAGGGTCTTGCCTAGAGCGGCTCCCCTCATCGTCTTTTGCTGGCTGCATGTCGAACGTATGTTTTCTGGTTTCAGTCCTGCCTGGGCCTGGACAGGTGGTGTTTGGGCCTGAAGGCCTTTGAAGGGGACAGTTCAATCTCTCTTCTAAGCCTACTGACAAAGCAGTGTTTTTTGTGGTGTGGAAACTTGGTTTTTAGGGTCATGGGAGCACCAGTTGTATTGGGTGTGGTATTATTTCTTACTCAGTTTTACACAAGAATCTGGAACTATGAGAGAGAGAGAGTTTGCAGCTGGCCAGCCATGTCCTGTTCAGCATAAATAGGGGGATGAGCTGTAAAATGAGGGGCGGGATCCCTGAGTTCTAATCCCAGCTCTGCCAGTGACTCACCATGTGGCCTGGGGCAGGATTCTGTTTCACTGACAGGCTGTTTTTCTCCCTGCAGAGAGGCACAGAGGCAGAATGTAAAATCTCTCCTGGTAAGTGACTCCTCTTCGTTGGGAGACAGGTTGTTCTGTTACCGGGAGGAGTTGGGGCATCTGAGCAGGTCCAGAAAACGCTGTGGGCTGGTGTAAGGAGGCTAGGTGCGTGGGACACTGACTGCAGGTGTCAGGGCTCATGTTTACCATTGACCCAGCGAGCGATCCTTTCTGTGTATTGTAGCCCCAGGTATTATGCAGCACACCAAGTTCCCCAGGCTCCATGCATCGAGAGGGCAATGAGATAGACAGCCCCCTGAACAAGGAAAATGTAAGTACCTGTTGGATGGGGCCGGGGGAGTGGTGGGGCTACACAGGCATGGGCTGGAAGTGGTGGCAGATGGGAGCACGTGTCAGTACTGCAGCTCTGTAGCACAGAATCCTTACCAAGCACTGAATATGGAAGAGGGTTATCCTCTAGGGTCCCCAAATTGCCTTTCCTCTTTCCCCACTAACTCTGGTGCTGAATCTACTCCTAACCAAGATCCAGTGCCTGTTTAATGCCGGGGGAGGTTTGAAACTGTCTTAGACTCTTGACCCTGGCGGTAGCAGATGCGGCCAGCTTTCAGCTAAAGGCCCCTTCCCCTTCCTCTTGTTTCAGGAGGGAGGCTGGTTTAAGTGCCCAGGGTGGCAAATGCGTAGGTCCCTGCTGTTTCGAAAGAGAGCAACAGCTCAGCTGGTGAGTTAATGCTTCAGGCTTCTCAGTATCCAATGACCTGATACGGTAAGTGTGGAGAGGATAATGCCAATGATAGCCAGAACTGGATGGGGATGAGTCCTCCCCTGAGATTTGGAGGAGGGGAGCAGGCTGGGTCAGAGCTCCCTTTTCTGATGGGAGGCACTGTCTGTGCCTTGTCGGAAGCCCTGCTTCCTGTGGAAAGCAGAAATCAGAGAGGTCACAGGTTTGTGTATTGGTTTGGGACGGGGGGAGGGCAGTCAGGGAAGTCTGCTCTGCAACAGCTCTAGGCAGTACTCTGGGATTAGTTAACAGACTGACCATATGGAGTCTGGTTCTCCACCATCAGGAGTTGCTGTCAGTGAGTGGCACTGGAGAGCATGACAGAGCTGGTCTGGGATCGGCAGTACAACTTGCCTGGGTGGGAGCAAGGCACTGTTGCAGGACTCTAACTCCATCTCTTCCTCTGTCAGGATGCAGGGGGCTTGGAGGAGTGTGAGGTGAAAGATTTGGGTAGTCCAATTGCTGCAGTGGCACCGCATCCACGCAGAATGGCAGAGAACTTGGACAGCTTTGAAGAGCTCTTCCCCAGTGAACAAGAAGACATGGAGGTGAGAGGAGCCAGGCATAGTCATCATCTGCCCTGCATGTGCTCCACTGTGTGCTTCATGGAGCAGTTCACAGGCTGGGGAAGTAGACACTGCAGAGTCTGTCCTGGACTGGACTGACAGGCTACCAAGAGCCAGCAAGTGTTTGGGAGCATTCTGGATGTTTCTAGGGACCTGGGCAGCTTTGGTAGTGTTGAGCTGGACAAAGTATTGGCAACCTGAGCTCCACTGGGAGAAGATGCAGAGTTCACCTCTCCCCTTCAACAGCTGGAGGAGTGGAGCTATCTGGGATGTGGTGAGCAGCCCTCCTGGACACTAGCAGATCCCTAGCTGTGTGTCCTCCCTCCATCACTGGGCACAGCAGCACATAGTTACAGGTTACTCTTGGTCACTGGATGCCTGACAGTGATTTCAGGTGAGTTGTGCTTGTGGTTAATACTGTTTCTCTGCCCCGCAGAAACCAGTGGCTGGAAACCTGTCCTCCAGCATGGCTGTCCTACTCTCTGGACCCCTCCTCACACAGGACATCAATGTCAGTGAAGTGAGTGCGCTTACCTACTAATACGTCATTAAATCAGACCCGCCCAGGTGTCTGGGCATAGCTTGTATCCTGCAGGGCAAAAATCCTTCTTGGACTGCGGGGTGCTGATAGGGCTGGCATTGCTCACTATCCACTTACTGCTATTCTAGGAGGAGCTGCTCTGCTTCCAGCTCCAAAGGGGCTTTACAGAGATGGACCTCTGCAACCCAGGCTTCCGGGCAAGGAGCATCGCTCCGAAAGTGTTGAGCTGGGGAGATGGTGCCCCCTTGTGACTTACCTTTTCTTCCCCTCTTCTCTGTCTCCAAGCAGGTCTCCATCAACAGAAGTCACCTGTACCGCTCACCGTCCATGCCGGAGAAGTTGGACAGACTGGTGCTGAAGCGAATAGTGAGATGCCAGGACAATGAAACTCCAGTCAAGGTGAAACTGAGACGCAGCCCTGTCTATGAGGAGCTGGAGCGGGTAAGGGAGCCAGACCTGGGAATCATTAAGAAAGGGATAGATAATAAGACAGAAAATATCCTATTGTCTCTGTATAAATCCATGGTACGTCCACATCTTGAATACTGCATGCAGATGTGGTCGGTCCATCTCAAAAATATATATTGGGATTGGAAAAGGTTCAGAAAAGGGCAACAAAAATGATTAGGGGTATGGAACAGCTTCCATATGAGGAGAAATTAATAAGACTGGGACTTTTCAGCTTAGAAAAGAGACGACTAAGGGGGGATATGACAGAGGTCTATAAAATCATGACTGGTGTGGAGAAAATAAATAAGGAAGTGTTATTTACTCCTCCTCATAACACAAGAACTAGGCGTCACCAAATTAAATAAATAGGCCGCAGGTTTAAAACAAACAAAAGGAAGTATTTCTTCACACAACGCACAGTCAGCCTGTGGAACTCTTTGCCAGAGGATGTTGTGACTAGAACAGAGTTCAAAAAATAACTAAGTAAGTTCATGGAAGATAGGTCCATCAATGGCTATTAGCCAGGATCGGCAGGGATTGCCAGAAACTGGGAATGGGTGACAGGAAATGGATCACTTGATGATTAGCTGTTCTGTTCATTCCCTCTGGGGCACCTGGCATTGGCCACTGTTGGAAGACAGGACACTGGGCTAGATGGACCTTTGGTCTGACCCAGTCTGGCCGTTCTTATGCCAGGGGCTTTGCAGGGGGGTAGTCCAGCCTTTGCTTTGGGGAAACTGTAAGACAGGGGTGTTACCCAGCCTATATGGGCAGAGCCACACAGTGGAGTAGCTGGACAGACAGTGGTTGGCTTGTGTATTGCTGATGGCTGCCTGGTTGGTTGCAGGGGGCAACTCTGAAGAAGACGGCCTCACTCTCAGACATGGAAATTGTCAAAGTTCTCGATCAGGACTATGGCTTCCGTCAGCTCATCGGGGACTTCTCTAAGGTCTGTGTCTGCTCCAGCCACCTGTGCCCTGAGCGGTCTCCCAGCTCTCGGGAGGGTACACCTTGACGTGGGAGAAGGCGCCACCTAATGTTGATGTGCAGAGCTGGTTATTTTCCTTGCTGCACAGCAGCAAGATGAGAATCGTAGGCCGTAACCCCCAGAGACACTCCTAGGGAGCTGGTTTGGTTTCTACATGTTAAACAATCTTTGATTCAAAATCAAATCCCAATGCCCCCAGGGAGGTGGCAGGTAAGTCAAGGATCAGAGAGCAATACCTCCCAGCAAACACAGGAATCCTGTGGTCAAAGAAACAGTTATGGATTTAATCAGAGGATGGAGAAGGTGGGTGGGTGGAGTGGATGGGGGCGTGAAGGATACTGGGACGGTCACCACAGGGCCTGGGGCGGGGGGTGGAAACCAGTCTGAGTTTGAGGATCTAGGAGAGCTGGGGGCCCTGCAGCTATTATGATTCTGAGCTGGACTGAGAATGTCTCTCTAGGTATATGCGCTGCCGACAGTGACAGGAAGGCAACAGGATCTGAGATACATCACCCCGGAGACTGTGAGCAATGACCTCCCCCCGTGTCTGTAACTGTGTCCTTCCCCACCCTAAGCGTGCCTGTGCCCCTATCTCTGCCTCTCCCTCCCCTCCAACATCCTTGTGTGTTACTCCAGAGAGCTGCTTGGTGAGGGCTGCTTGACCTGCCTGTTGAAGCTGCTGCTTGTGAATCCTGGTTCAAGTCTTGACTGCATTAATGTGGAGAAAGACTCCTTAATTCAGCATTCAAAGCTTGTTAGCACTAGACCATAAGTAGACACACCCTTTTCCAGCCACAAGCGTCACTTGAATGTTCTCTTGTATTTTGGCTGAGTGATCCCTGCTGCACACAGCCTGTGCCTCTTGCTGGCCTGGCAGGAACAGCAGTTCCGTTTCCGAAGGGGAAGTTGTGTAGCTGGGAGCTGCCCCTCATTGTTGAATCCTTTACAGGTGGCTGCTCTTCTCTTTGGGCAATTCCAAAGCTTGATTGAGATATTCTACATCATCGACTGTCGCTACCCCTATGAGTATCTGGGGGGGCACATAAAGGTGAGGGAACTGGGGAGGGTCTGAAGTAGGGGGTGGGACTGGGCAGGGGCACCAGGTGTCTGTGATGAGCCACACCTGGCTGTCGATATCCCCATGTGTTACTGAGAGTCAGTCTTTCTTTCCGCCCCCCCGTTTTTCTGCACTGCAGGGGGCTCTGAACTTTCACAGGCAGGAAGATGTCTTTGAGTTCTTGCTGAAGAAGCCTCTGTTCCCGTCCATGCCACAGAAACGCATTGTCCTTGTGTTCCACTGTGAATTCTCCTCAGAACGGGGCCCCAAGATGTGAGTGCAGGTCCTGTCTGGTCACAGCTGGGAAAAGGCAGCTGCTAGCAGGGGGTGGGTGCTCCTTGCTGAAATAACTCGTGCTGCTGCCTGACTTAGCTCCATATGTTGCTGTTTGAAGGTGCCGCTATTTGAGGGAGGAAGATCGAGCCATGAATGAGTATCCTGCACTGCACTATCCCGAGCTCTACGTCCTGAAGGGAGGCTACAAGGAGTTCTTCCCTGAGTACATGGTAATGGCAGGACAGCCAGCTGGTGGGGATAAGGAGCCTCAGACCTCCTGAGATGGGGGCTAACTTGCCTCAAGGCCACAGCAAGTCAGAAAAGTCGGTGTTAGCAGTGGGATTAGAACTGAATTCCTGGTCCTATTGCTGTGCTTGGAGCACTAGACTGTGCCCCGCTGCCCACTAGTAGGTGTTGGTTTCCAGTGAGGTGAAACCAAAGAAACAATGCCATACACTGAGAACACAGCAGCCCCAGCTCCCGCCATTGGAATTGTCTAGATGGGCTGGCTACGGTTCCCTTGCTCTAGCTGGATAACGTGTCTTCCCTTCCCTTCTCAGGAGCTATGTGAACCCCAGGACTACTGTCCAATGCACCACCAGGACTACAAGGCAGAGTTGCTGAAATTCCGTACCAAGAGCAAGTTGTGGGCTGGAGACCGGAGGAGATGCAACCAAATCACTCGCCTCATGAAGTTGTGAGGGCAGAGGCAGCAGCCTTGAGTGGGCACTGCTTGGAAGGGCTCTGCCTTGCACAGCAACGGCCTTTTTTCTCTTGAAAATGGGTCACTCGATGAGAAGTCAGAGGCTGGAAAGTGGGAACCTGCCTTGTCCTATGGAAACCTCAGCCACCTTCAGCCATTTCAGATGCTAACAAATGCTACAGGAAGGCTGGTTAAAATGGTCTCGATTCTTGATGCTGCATCTCGGGAAGACTGTGGCTGAGCATGAACGGGGTGGACCAGCTGTCTGTAAGGAAAGGGGGCCTCCTTCACATGGAAGGCACAGAGTGGGCCAGGTTCTAGGCTGCCTCTCAGTGTTGTGCCCAGCCATGGTAGAGCAGGATACATCACAGCCTGAGCTTTGACTCCTTTTTCCATCTCCTGCTTCTAGCAGGAACCTCTATGTTTCTCTTCACTGTTACTCTAGGTTTTGCATTTAATTGTCTCTTTTTAGTGACAGAATAAACAGATACCAAAGTGCTTGATTTGAACAGCTCTCCCTGTCCCTCCAGCCTGGTGACTCCCACCCATTTGTGCCATTAGGATATTATGAAGTCATCTTGTGGCAGAAGCCCCTGGGTGACTAAACAGATGCCAAATCCTGGCCTGTGATTGGCTGAGAAGTCCTGTGATGTGTACGCCTCTATCTTGTGCCTCTAAAAGGTTAACACTGAAGGCTGAAACAATGTTAACCAATCAGATGACATCTCTTCTGCATCCTTATTAGCACCTCAGAGTCAGTTAAGGAATTGATGAACAGCAGCTCATCAAATTACATATGCAAATCTTTGCTTCTGCTTGGCTCACTAGGATTTTGACTTCTACCATTATCTCCATTTAGAATGTTGGGGAAAAGACAAGTTTGAAATTCCCACCTATAAAAAGGGAGTTAACCATTCATATGGATAAGGAGAACATCCCGTTAGGAGGAATATGAATCCCGCTTCAAGGCACATGCCAACTGCCAAAGTTAGGAAGAAACTTCCTCGGTGGCAGGTTATTCCAAAATTGTCCATTATGGGGGTTTTTGCACCTTCCTCTGAAGCTTCTGGCGGGGGCACTCTTTGACAGGAGCCTGGGCTAGATGGAGCCCTGGGCTAGAAATCCTTATGTCCCAGTTATATTTTGCATGGACATTGAGAATGTATATAATAAAACAGGCTGTCTTGTCCGTGAGATAAACAATGACCCAGGCAAATAAATACTGATGCTAATTGAAACACAATTATTCTCCATACAGTAGAGAGTGTGTACTGCTTTACAGACAAGTAAGAGATGGTCCCAACTCCAAAGAGCCTGTAGTGTAGATTAGAAAAGGCATGATATAGAGGAGATGGCATTGGCCTGAGGGTGCGGACAGTGTGTTGTCTTGGACACAACCTGTGCTATTTTTCTGTGTCTCAGAATTTTGAATGTACCTATTGTGAGAAAATGTTACCATTGGTTTGCTATTTACAGTGTCAGTAGCTTCTACCTTGTTCCTTTTGTTCCCAAAAAGCAATAGCTCTGGGGCCCACAAAGAGCAGGAAAGATTCAGTGAAAAAGCAATAGCTCTGGGGCCCACAAAGAGCAGGAAAGATTCAGTGACTTCACATTTACTGCTTTTAATCTATCCCAGCCAATCTGGAAGCAACAGAAAGTCCAAAGATCTTCCTTCAGCTCTGAGGAATGCAAACTTTCTTTCTGCACAGCCTCTATAACTAAGATCAATGATAGGAATAAACTCTTGTAGTGTCCTGACTCTGAGCACAGCTCCACATCTGTGTTTGCTTAGAAGGAAGAGATGTTTAGCCTATCCCATGCTGTCTTACAAGGCCATCTCCTTAAGCTGTCTGTAAAACCTAGTGGGGTACTGTACAAGAAAGTTCAGGGGCAGCAGGGCTGGGGAGGAGCACAAAGCTGCTGCTAGGTGAAACAATTCCACCAGATGGCACTGTTGCAGTACAGTTAAGGTGAAGAGATGTCCCCATTTTCGGCTGGACTCTCTAGGCATAGCTGATATCTGGGAAGGGGGTTTCAACACCAGTACATATGCAGGACGGGCTCCAGGCACCAGCTTTCCAAGCTGGTGCTTGGGGCGGCATCAAGAATGGGGTGGCAGTCCGAGTCCCGCAGCGGCAATTCGGCGGCAGGTCCGCTCTTCCCGCCGCCGAATTGCCGCCGCGGGACTCGGACTGCCGCCCCATTCTCGCCTGCCATGGCGGCAATGGGGCGACAGGTCCGCCGCTCTTCCCTTGCCGCCGCAGACTGGGACTGCTTGCGTCGGGGGCGGGGCCCCGCTACATCTGCCTGCGTCGGGGGCGGGGCCGCAGCAACTGCTTGGGGCAGCAAAATTGTGAGAGCCGCCCCTGTACATATGCTCCATGAAACAGTGCAGGAGGGGAAACGCAGAGAATGGGGGCGTCCCTGCAGTTCTTGTGAGTTCTCCAGGGGGCAATCTTGCACTTATCCCCAGGGGCTGATTGCAAGGGACTCTTCCCTCCACCTTGTAGTCCACTGGCCAACACAGCAGCTTTATATCATATCCTTCATACTCACCAAGAGGAGCCAGTACCAGGTTCCTGTGGTGTCTCTGACCCTCCTTACCCTGCTGCCTTCCTGTGAATGTTTCCTCCTAGTGATTGGGCATTTGGGACTGAGTTAGGGTTTGGCTTTTTTTCTTTTCCAGGTTTCATCTCCCATTCTGTAGTAAGCTGGCTCCCTGGGATGAGAGAGCAAAGTGCACACGGCCATGCTGTGAGAGCCTCACTGCTCCCCCTATGCACTGCTGCTTCTGCAGGAGCTTGTGGCAAACACCTCTGAAGTTGGACTCTTTCAGTACATTGCATCCAACTGAACCTGTTCTCTTTATTCCCCTGGCTGACCCTCCAAGGTGACCCCAGGTACAGAGTTCATCTTATCTATGGATCCAGGAGCTGCAGGTGTCTCTTAGGAGGAATGAGTTACCTATAGAATGAGCTTACATAAATCCCTTCACTAGCTTCCACTCTCAGGGTCCAGTCTGAGTGTGAGCATATACACAGTGATTTTTGAGCCCCCTGAGCCTGAGTTAGCTGACTCAGCCCAGACATGGGTTTTTTCTCCCTTTGCAGACGTAGCCTAAACGTGCTGAGGGTAATCACAGTACATATCATTAAACTAATGCTCGAAAGGTTGGTTGAAATCTACTCTGCTGGGAGGAACGGGAGCTGATGTCTGTAAGAAGATAAAGCAAAGGAATGAGGATTTCCAAAAACCCTGCTGCCAGGGACTTAATTTGGAGGATGCTGCCTCTGTGGACACAGCAGCTCTGTGGTGTGGTTCAAAGTCCTGCTGTGGGGGAGAGGCCTATACCTCAGTCTCTCCTGGTAGAGTCACTGCAGCACCTGATCCTGCTGATAAGGAGCAAAGCAAACACCAGCCCTGGCGCTGCTGCCTTGCCACGTGCCCATTTTATTACTAGAGCCCTGCACAGATACAAAATTTGTATCCACATCTGAGCCGTGATCCACAAAAATGATGCGTGGATATAAAGCAGATATCTGCAGATCTGCAGGGCTTTAGATATAAAATTTGGATCCGCATCCATCCGCGAGACCCAAAAATGGTCCACCAATATCTGTGGATTTGCAGGGCTCTATTTATTACAATCAAAAAGGGCAAATGTACAAGTTTGGCTGAAATAAAAATGCTGCTATAGCCAGTGGGAAACTGCATCTTCTGGGGAGGAGGAGAAAGGATTAACCAGCAGCATCTGTTCCTGTAGTTTGTCTCAAGCTATGAGCTTGAGACAAAGGGGGATTCATAGATTCCCAGGCCAGAAGGGACCCTTGTGATCATCTAATTGGACCTTCTGTATAAAACAGGCCACAGAACACCCTCAAAATAATTGCTGGAGCAGATTTTAGAAAAATATCCAACGTTGATGTAAAGGTGGTCAGTAATGGAGAATCCACCAAGGTAAATTGTTCCAGTGGTTAACTACTATCACGGTTGAAAATGTATGCATTACTTCCAGTCTGAATTTGTCTAGCTTCAACTTCCAGCCGTTGGATCGTGTTAGCCCTCTCTCTGCTGGATTGAAGACTCTATTATTAAATAGTTGTTCCCCATGTAGATACTTGCATACTGTAATCAACCTTTTCTTTGTTAGACTCAAAAGAGTTCAATCTATTTAGCCTAGCACGAGAAGGCATGTTGTCTAATTCTTTAATCAGTCTTGTGGCTTTTCTCGGAACCCTCTCCAATTTATCAACATCTTTCTTGAAGTGGGGACACCAGCACTGGACACAGGATTCCAGCAGTGGTCATACCAAGGCCAAATAAAGTAAAGAAGTAAAGTAAAGAAATAAAGTAAAGAAGTAAAATAACCTCTCTGCCCCTACTCAAGATCCCCCTATTTATGCACCCCAGGATTGCATTAGCTCTTTTGGCCACAGTGTCACATTGGGAGCTCATGTTCAGCATCAGAATTTCTGCCGAATCAAGGGGGGAAATAATTTAAAATGTTGTTTTGTCACTTAATTTCTCTGATCAGCATCCACCCAGCCGCCCTGCAGGAGCAGTAAAAGCTTGTTTTCTTCTCCAGAGTTTCCTGCCTATTATCATGTGCAATGTAGCACACCAGCCATCTGAACAGCTGCTGGCCCTGAGGCATTGAAGCATCTGTTTGGGTCTCTCTTGCCATGAACATGATCACAGCACTGCACATGCATTTTAGTTTTACCTCAGGCAAAGAAAGGGAAAGTCGTTGCGCTGCCACAGCACCAATCACAAATACAACAATGTCCTAAAAGCCAAAGGACTTGTGCTTTTAATAAAATATCTTGCCATCAAAGTCCTGTAGAATTTTGTTGTTAAACCTAAATAGACTCTGAAGTCTCTCTTTTTTTTATGTTCCTGTTTTTCATGCTGACAAAATCTAACCTGACAACTCAGGAACTCGTAGCTGTCAGCTCTTGGAGAAAGACTGGGGAAGCCCCTTTCTGACCCTCCCTTCTGGTCACCCAAACAGGTTGCCCCCAGAATCCGCACAGGCATGTACTTGCCAAGGCCAGTAACCAGTCTCTGTGGGAGCAACTGAGGACCATTTGTTTCCCTCTGCTTAGGATGGAGTCTAGCCTGGCGGTTGTGACAGACCGAGACTTTGGCCCAAGTGGGTCAGGGGTCTGAATTTCTGATATTGACACTCCTGCCATCGAATCAAACAAGCCAAAATGCAGGAGCTACTCTGAGCATGTTCAGCACGGGAACAAGCAGAAGGGAAAAATCTGAGGCAGGACTGGCCCACTGCCAACAGTGTAGAAGAGAAAGGGAAAGGGGCTTGTGGGCTGCTGATTTGAAGGGAGGGTCCTTGAACCTTCTGTGGCAGGAGCAGCCAGGGCTCTTCAGGGTAGTAGTACCAATGTCAGGAAATGGTGGAGATGGTGTTTGATTTCTTTGAATATTGACACTAACTTATGCTGGGCTGTTTACTTTCGGTTAATATGTCTGTCCTGTACAGGTGCTAATATGTGTGGTTAGTGCATTGTGTCTGTCCCTGTCATGAGAGGGCTGCGATGCTGTAAATATTAACCCTGGCAGAGGAGTGTTTGCACAGCCTTTCTCTAGTCTGCCTCCTGTTGTCCTCAGGGCAAGTCTACACTACAGTGCTACATTGGTGCTGCTGTAGCGTGTCTGGTGAAGATGTGCTATGCCAATGGGAGAGCGCTCTCCCATCAACATAATTACTCCACCGCAGCAACATAGCACTGGTGTGACAGCGCGGAACTTGCGTCACTTGGGGGGGCTATTTCAAGATCAGTGTAAGTGGTAGTGTAGACCCGTCAGTGCTCGTGATTAACTTGCCCAGGCTCAACTGTCAGATCCTCTCTGCACCCTCTGCTCACTGAAAAGCAGAGGCTACGCTGCACAGAGTGGCAGGAGCTGGTTTCCACTCCAGACAGGATTGTATGTGATCAGAGCCTCTGAACTGCAGCAAACCCCCACTGCGCTATACGCTTCAGACACTGATGACATTAAATAAAACAAGCTACAGCTAAGTAACCTTCAGACTATGCTGCAAACAAATCATTTGAAAATAGGGCTCCTTTGTTGTCAGCCCAGTCCCACCTTTCACTCTTCAGGACCCAAGTTAGGGTGTGTGGGCAACAGCCTAATTTTAAAATAATAATTTTGTCTAAATAAACGGGAAATAGCTTAAAAGACATCAGACAAATTATCCATCTAAGGGGCCACAGCAGGCCCTCCCAGGGAAGGCTCCTGGAAGTAGCAAAACCCTTATTTAGGTCGGCTGGGCCAGATGTTAGATTGTGGGAGGTGTAACTAAAATAGGCATGAATGCGGCCTGAGCCCAATCCTTCCCTCATACACTGGATAAATCAAGCATTTGATCCATGCTCACGGGAGTGTTTAAAGGCCTTAAGTGAAAACACAGCTGGGCATGTTAGAAGTGACTGGGAATGAGGCTTCCTGGTTTTTATTCCCAACTCTATCATCAGAGACTCACTGTGTAATGGTGGGCCAGTCATTTCTCTGTTCCCCAGTTTAGCCGTTTGTAAAATGAAGATAATATTGACCTCACAGTGGCGTTGTAACTATATGTAACCTATTTTGAGGCTCCCTTGCTGTGTGGGGTTATGGACGTGTGCAGAATTAGTTCTATACAAAATGGACTGAAGGAGTCATTAGCCTCTCTCTCCTGAGATCTGCTAAACACCTTTAGAGAAAGATGGTGGAGGTGTTATTTATTGATGGCTATGTAGAGAACAAGACACCTTTTTAGCAGAGGCCAGCAGCTGTGGAAAGACCTATACAGGAGCTAGGTGTTAGTATTTCCCATGAAGGACTCTTGCCTTCTAATCTGAGCTGCCAAAGGACATGAATATCCAGAATCTCACATAAAACAAAAATGACCGAGACGAACCTGGTTACAGAGAGCATGCAGGTGTGAGCAGGCAGCGGGTGGCTTAGCAGTGGTTGTGCAGCCTCCTGCATTGCAGGGGGCTGAGATGCGGTCGCTGCAATTGATAAACACTTTGTTTTCTTTGGCTGGTGCTTCTCAGTAGTAAGAACCAAAACCACACAACTTCTCCAAGGGGCAAACAACTATAAAATACAAGCCTGCTGCTGCCGTGGTGAGTTACATGCTGTGGCCCGGGCTCTTGGTTCAGACAAAGAGTGAGAGAATCTGGTTGGGGAGGAGTTAGAAGCTGGGGGAATAGGCTTGCTTTATTGGTCAAGGAAGAGGGAGTCCTATTCACATGGGACTCTGGGTTTAGCAGAAGGTGAGGTGGTTGTGACTGTGCAGCTGCTCCCTGTTCTGTGCCAGGAGCAGGTGTTTATATTACCCTGACACTGTTTTGCAGCAGTTTTCCCCAGCTCTGTAGTGAGGGGGGCCCATCACACAAGTGGGATTATGCAGAAGAGATACTTTCAAGGAGGGAGATCCTGGAGAGTAACCTCTCTCCGCTATTTATGGGAAGGGATGAGGAAGAACGATGGGTTTGTGGTTATGGGTGTGGAGTGAGACTCTGGAACTGGGTTCAATTCCTGGCCCTGCCATAAACTTCCTCTGTGACTTTGGGCAAGTCCCTTTGTGTCTCTCTCTACAATAGGAACAATAGCACTGCTCTGCCTCAGAGGGGGTTGTGAGCTTAAATACATTAATATTATAAGGCATTCAGATCCTACAGTGATAAGGAATGAGCCCTGCTACATGGGGTGCTGATAGGACAGTACAGAGATGTAATCCACCAATGTGGCTGGGAAAGAAAGGTCCAGCTCAAAACACAGAAATGCTTGGTTTTTTCAAGTTTTGGATCTATGAGATCCCAGAGTAGCACTAAATTCCACAGGTAGGATGATTACTTAAAGCTTTGAATGAAACAAAATATCCATAAAAGATATTCACTCACCTGCCAGGCCCTGAGGTCACGCATCTGCTTCCCCTGCATGAGCTGCTGACATTACTTATCCCCAAAACAGTGATGGAGAAAAGATGAGCCAGAGGAATGAGGCTAAAAGCTGGGGAATCAGATCAGGGTTTACAGTTTACATTTTCTGCAGCTGCTTCAGTAGGCCAAAGGACTAGAACGTGCAGGGGAATTGGAGAAACTGATCCCCAAGATATGACACATTAGAGTGGTAGGTGACCCCTAGGTCAGACCTGGCCTATAGGATTCCAAGTGGAAAAACTGGTGAAAGCCTGGTCCTAAGAGACTGGTAATTATCAGAGCAAGGAAAAGGGGAGAACACCAAACAAGTTGTAGTGTGTATCACAGGGTCCCAAGCAAGGGCACTGAAATGCTTTGAAAGCGATCTGGCTGCTTTCCTGTTATACCTGGCCATACAACTCACTCTGCAGCTAGAAATGCCATCTTAGGGGAGTGGTGGATTCTCCATCACTTAGAGAGTCTTTACCTCAAGACTGAATATCTTTCTAAAACATAGTCTGACTCAACCACAAGATACAGGCTGGATGCAGGAGACACTGAGCAATGTTCTCTGGACTGTGTGAGGCAGGGAGCTCTGACCCTTCTGGCCGTAAATTCTATGACTCTGTGATTACTGTGTCACAGAAGGTGCTGTACTCATTTATTTGTAGCAGAGTTATAGTTTAAAAAAATACCCCAAAAATAGTAATATGACACCTCGCATCTCTCTGCTATTAAATCTTTGTTGAGAAGAAGAAGAAAGTGCGGTATTTGTCTGAACTGCAGGGTTTGACCTGAATTAGTGACATTCTACTGTACTTAGTTTTTATTTAATATTTTACTATTACTTATAATTTGTATTGCTGTCATGCCTAGGGACCCTAGTCATGGATCCATTGTGCTAGGTGCTGTACAAACTCAGAACAAAAGGACAGTCCCTCCCCCTAGTAGTTTACAATCTAAGTATAAGACAAGAGGCAACAGATGGATACAGACAGATGGGGGAGTACAAGTAAATAACGAGACAATATTGATGATAGGCAGTGGTCACAGCACACCAGCAGCCTAACTTTATAATTTCAAGGCATTGTATAATTATTAAGCTGAATAATTAACCCCTCCAGCCACACTATGAAGTAAGTATGTTTTTCCTTCCTTTATAAATGAGGAGACCAAGGCAGGGGGGCAAAGTCACCTCCCCAAGTCTACATATCAAACCAGTAGGAGAACCAGGATTAGAGCTCAGGGGTTCCTGACTCCTTGCTCGGATAATCAGACAACTCTGATACAGAATAAAGAAAGGATGGGTATGAGGAGTATCAGTCACACTACTCAAATAAGGATTGAAGCACTGCTCTTCCAAACTTGGTGTCTGCCTCGGCTGCCAAGTCAAGTGTGTAATGTTTAACAAATGGCAGTAGATTACTCCACAGGGCTGCCTTACAAATCCCTATGGTTGGCACCTTTCTGAAGCATGCTGACCACGTCACCTGTGCTCCAGTTAGTGTACTTTGGTGTCCAAAGGGACAGGCTTGCCAGACAGCTGGTAACAGGTGGAGATTAACTGCATAATCCACTTGAAAAGTCTCTATGAAGAGATTGTCTGGCCTATTGATACACCTGGTATGTCTACAAAGCGACGAGGAGAGAGACAGAAGGGGCATAGTCCTGTCTAGGAAGTAAAGAAGCGCTCTGGAAAGATCTCACATGTGAAGGTTCTTTTCTTCTGGAGAAGAATGAGGTTTCAGAAGGAAGAATGGTGGGGTGATTGACTTATTCATGGGGAATTCTGAGTCTACTTTGGTAATGAACTTGGAGTTTGGTCTCGTCACTTTGTCCCTGTGAAATTATGTGTATGGCACTCTCACTGAATTTCCGTGCTGACATAATGGCAACGAAGAAGACCATCTTGCCCATAAGGTGGTATAAAGAACATTTGGATAGAGGTTTGAAGGACACCTCCATGAGACACAAAAGGATCACATTAAGGTCAAAGGTGGGTGTGACAAAGTGGGAATTTTTTGTAATATTTTTCATTAATCCTATGGGATTCACGCCTCAGTTTCCCTGTATACTTTGCATTGCTACCGGGGAGAGGGATGTTAAGTCTGCTTTTGGGGGCTGCACAGGCCATGAGATGAAGTGTTGCCTTGCTGTCTGAGATGCAGAGAGAGTCATTAAGGAAGCGGCTGGAACCTGCTGAAAGTGACCCATATCAATGCAGAATCTGAGACAATGGGAAGCCCTAATGACCAGAACCTTCACACCCAGCAACCTAGATGAAGGAGATCTCCTCTCCTCTCTTCCTGCTCCCGCACCTCACAGCAGGGAAGCTGAACACATTCCCAGCTCTAGAACAAAGGAATGAGGGTGGCAGGCAGGGGATAAAGAGTTGGCTTCTGGAAGAAGCTGGCTGCTTTCACCTGGGTCTGACAAAGAGGTCAGAGAGAGACAGAGTCTGAATAGAGTCCACTACAGCGTGGCTAGTGGATTGTGCTGGCTTGGCCAGATGGAGTATGTTTTAACCTTAATTTTTCTATGCTAACCAAAGCACTTCCAATCCTGTGTTCCAGTTGACTAATACATCCTGCTCTGTTTTGAAAACGCTGCCTGGAGTCACTGCAAATACTTGCTGAGGTGCATTAGTCCCTGAAAAGCATACAAGTCTCTAACTACGAATCTATCTCCATTGGACTTGCTGGGCAGAGCTCACAGCATGAAGCAGGAGTGCTGGAGCTTGGAGGCTCAGTCTGAGAGGCGGAGAGGCTGCATGGCCTACCTTGAAGGAAGAGTGAGACCCTTTGGGGGTCTGGCACACTGAAGTGGGTCCTCCAAGAGACTGTTTAAAAGCTGGGGCATAGCAACAGTCCTGTAGATCCATGACAGGGTGCATGATAGAGGGCAGTCATGAAAAAGGCCCTTGATAAATCTTGACACTGTAGGGTGTGAGTAAATGGAATATGATTGAACTGGCACATGATGCACGGATATTGCTGCTCTGTGGACTTTTAGAGAGATAAATGCCAGTCCCGACTGTTTCTGAAGCAGCACGTAATCCAGGATCCTTGGGATTTGGGCTTCAACTGGATTTACATTGGTTTGGGTCACCCATATGGCAAACCTCTTCCATTTCACAGAACAGATCCTCCGAGTGAAAGCTTTCCTGCTCTGCATAAGAATTTCTTGCACTTGTCTAGAGTGCTCCCATTCAGTGATGTTCATTCAGCCAGCATCCAACCCATCACGTGCAGTGACTGTGGGTCCCAATGAAGTACTTGAATCTGAGACACCGTATCCAGGCAAGAGGGAAGGGAAATGGGAGGTTGGCTGCACAGCTGGAGTAGGTCTGACAGTCAAAATTGCTTTGACCAGTATGGGGCTATCATGAGAACAGTAGCCTCCCTTGTCCCATCTGCTCTTGGATATATCTTGGGGATGAGGGGGATTAATGGGAAGGCACAAAGGAGACCTTGAGACCACTGAAGGAGAAAAACATCCAGTGAGATCCCGGGATCATTCCCTGCACCCCACACATTGAGATTTTAGTGTTCTCTGCAGTGGTGAAATCACCAGAATATCAGGTCTAGGATGGATTTCTGCAGTGACCACTCATGGTTGGTTACTAAATTTCTACTCAAGAAATCAGTACGGTCATTGTTGACCCCTGAAAAATACAGGGCCAATGGAGTCACTCCATGTTGGTGACATTATTCCCAGAGTTCAGTGGTTTCCAGGCACAGTGGGACAAGCAAGCACCTCCTTGTTTGTTGATACAGTGCCTCATCAATGTATTTTCCATCAGGATCTGCACTACAGAGTTCCGTAGAAGAGGTAGGAATGCTATACAGACCAACCCGATGGCCCTCAGCTCTAGGTCGTCCATGTGCAACTTCAGATTGTATGGAGACAACACTCCTTGCATTTGGAGGTGAAGCAACTGGGTGCCCCAAACTGTCTCTAATGGGTCCATAATAAGCACCATTGCTGAGGAGGAGGTTAAGAAGGACACTCCCTTCTTCATATTCAACGGTTCTAGCCACCAGATAAGTTCTTGTAGGACTTTGGGTGGTACCATGACCAATTTGTTCACATAGTGCTTGGCTGAGTACACTGTCCTTAGTCAGTGTTGCAATGTCCACAGACTAAGTCTATCAAGCAGCATCACATAGGTACACACCAACATGTGTCATAGTAATCCCATGCATCTGCTGACCATACTGGACAGTCTTGCCATTATGTTGTATACAAGCAACTGAAGGGACCTGAATCTGAAACATGTATTTAAGAATGCTACATACTGTACTGAATCAATAAGCAAGCCACAGTATTCAAAAAGAAGTTTTTACAACAAGTTCCTTGTACATTCAGAATGGGAGCTACATTCTCTAGCCTTGCCTGTGCAACCAATATTATTTGTTACTAACAGTTTATGTTTTCTGGAACAAATGCTGAACTTGCTGTGTCCTTGGTTACACTTGCAGTTAAACCTGTTCAATACTGTTTAGCTACAGTCATTGTCAGCAACAAGACATTTTTGATGTGTAGACAAAGTATCTGTCTGCTTTTTCTGCACCATCAGAATGTTGTGTTGGGAAGAATCAGAGAAGTGGCAGCTCAGTCCACAGTTCCAGGGACAGTGAGACATGGGTCAGGATGTCTAAAAACTTCAAACGAATCCTTTAAAAAGATATTATTTCTTAAACACATCTATAGCTATGGTCGGTGCTGTGACTAGTCACTGCAGCTTTCCTTTCAGAGGGGTTGCACTCCTACCTGTTAGTGCACTTTGGACCCAGGCAATTTCCTGTCAGAAAGAAAATGAGCAGAGAGCCGCACTCGACTAGTAAATGACCCTAATCTACCTTTATTACAAATAATTTCCACAAATAGGCTGGAAGCAGAATGAGAATCAACAGTACCTTGGGCTCTTCCCTACCTTGACTACCAGCCCCATTCCCAGTCCTTGTCTTCCCACAACTCCCCCCTCAGCCCGCCCGCCCCCAGGCCCCAAAGGCTCTGTTTCACCCCAGTGACTTTTTACTCTCTCTTTAATCACACTTGGGTGAGAGCGAGGTGCTCTCATAGAATCATAGAATCTCAGGGTTGGAAGGGACCTCAGGAGGTCATCTAGTCCAACCCCCTGCTCAAAGCAGGACCAATCCCCAACTAAGTCATCCCAGCCAGGGCTTTGTCAAGCCTGACCTTAAAAACCTTTAAGGAAGGAGATTCTACCACCTCCCTAGGTAACCCATTCCAGTGCTTCACCACCCTACTAGTGAAAAGTTTTTCCTAATATCCAACCTAAACCTCCCCCTCTGCAACTTGAGACCATTACTCCTTGTTCTGTCATCTGCCACCACTGAGAACAGTCTAGATCCATCCTCTTTGGAACCCCCCTTCAGGTAGTTGAAAGCAGCTATCAAATCCCCCCTCATTCTTCTCTTCTGCAGGCTAAACAATCCCAGTTCCCTCAGCCTCTCCTCATAAGTCATGTGCTCCAGCCCCCTAATCATTTTTGTTGCCCTCCGCTGGACTCTCCCCAATTTATCCACATCCTTCTTGTAGTGTGGGGCCCAAAACTGGACACAGTACTCCAAATGAGGCCTCACCAGCAGGGCAGACCCATTCTGGGTATGGGACCCATCACTGCCGCCTGCACTTCCTCATCAACACTCCCATGGAATCTGTGGCACTGAGTGAGCCTCTTCTGGGAGTCAGGACACCAAGTGCTCCCTGCCCCTTGCTCTGGGCACAAGCGTTTGACCTGTTTGCTGTGGCCGGTTACTCTGCTGAGGGCCGGGTTTCTCTCTCAGACGGCCCCTCGCCCACCCAACTGGCCAGATCGGACACGTGTAGCTACACAGAGCCGGTTAGAACACCACACGCGCAGACACGGCGCCGCAGACAAGGCTGCACACGTGCGGTGCCCCCCAGCAGCTGCGAGGCCCCTGGGCCCAGCTCCAGAGGCTGGCAGGGGGCCGGCCGGCCGGCCAGTCCGTGGGGAGGGGGCAGAGCCCGCCGAGGCTCGGGGGGAGGAGGCTGCAGGACGCGCAGACCCGGCGGAGCGCAGCAGGAGGCTGCCCAGTCCCCGCTCAGCACTCGGACAGCGCACAGCCGGGAGGCGCCTGCCCAGCGGAGCCGAGCCCCGAGCGGGGCATGTGAGCGCCCGGAGGGACACAGGGACCCGCTCGCAGCGGAGGGACCTCCCGCGCCTACCCGGCTCCAGCATGGGGCTCCCTGTGCTGCTGGGGCTGCTGCTCTGCCGAGCCGGTAACCGCGGGGGACTCGCCGGGCTGGGGCTCCCGCCCGGGGTGCGGGGTCTGTGCCCGGGCCGGGGGCGGTGACGCGCGGTCCGAGAACTCGCGCTGCGGGGCATCGCTAGCGGGGCTCGGAGTGCGGCGGGGCCCAGCGGCTCCGGCCGCGATTTGCCTCTCCCCCGCCTCGCTCCTCTGCGCCCGCAGGTGTCCCGCCCGGGGCTCCGGGACTGCACCGGAACCCCGGGCGGGCTCCTGGCAGCCTGGCGCCCGGGGCGTTGGAGGGACTCTCCCCCCCGGCCCTGGCTGTGCTGGGCCCGGCTCCGCCTGCGTGGGGTCCGGCTCCTAGGGGCCGCTGGCCGTCCCGCTGCTTGTGCTGCAGCCCAGGGGCTCGGCGCAGCGAGCGCGGACGGCTGCGCGGGAGCGGAGCGCGCTCTGGGGCAGCAGCCGGGGTCTGAAGCTGCGGCGCTTTGTTTTGTACCGATAAGCAAAGGGCAGAGGTCTCCCAGCTCTGCCCGAAGCCAGCATCCCGCGGGCGGGGGTCGCGGCTTGTCTACTCTAAGGACAGTTTTTAGACCGGGTTAACTAGCCTGGTTTGAACCCAGCGTCGGTAACGCGTCCCAGAACTGCTCGAAGGCTCCCGTGCATGTACGTTAACTCACTGAACTGTGTTCACACGAGCGCTGGTTTCGGTTTTCCGTCCAAAACCCGGGAGTGGAGCATGCTCTGTATCTGTTTGCGGAAGAGTTTCGGCTGGGATTTGCTGCTCCATGCTGGTCACTTGCAGTTACGGCCAGGACGCAGTTTTCGGTGCCAAAGAGCAGAACAGGCCGGCCTGTGTTATCAGGCGCGCCGAGCAAAGTGTTTCGTGGCCGATTTACAGCAGAGCAAAACCAGACATTCCTTGTCTGTACTAGCGAAGTTGTAGCACTGGGAACGACACTGCAGCCTAGCCATTTATTTGAGGCCATCGTGGCTGAAGTTTGTTCATGGGATGCTTCACCGAAAGTGAACTTTGCAGGGGGTTTATTCTGGCAGATCAGGAGGCTGGTGGGTTTTTGTTTACCTTAGGGCCCATGGAGTAGCTAGCATCTCTCAAGAAGGCACAGGTTCCTTTGCAGGCCACCCAAAAGGGGTGCTAGGGCAGTAAAGCGTCCGCAAGCAATCGGCATCTGCTCTTGGAGTTGACCTGCATTTGGGGGGTGCTTGAGTTGCTAATGTACCCTTTCCTGGTCGGAGGCACCTATCTACATGTTTTGTCTTAGTCTACAGAAGAGATCTAACCAGTGATCTAAGCAGGTTCTAGGTCTTGCCCCCAGTTTAACGATGGTTTGTAACCATTTAAAGCTCACGCGGAAGACTCAATTGGAGGCAAAGTAGCTGATAAATTCCCCCAAAGCAGCAGGTGCCCAAAAGCTGCAAACAGCCCCAACGTGGCTGCCCCGGCTCAGAGGAGGCTCATTCTTTGCAGATGCCTCTGCATTTCCTCGGGTCCAATAATTACCAATAATTTTACAGAAGTTTGTGTTCCTGGAACCAAAATATAAACCACAAATATGGGAGTTACTCAAAGTATAAAGACTCCTCATGGGTCTGAAAGCTGGGGCCCAGGAACCAGGGCTGGGGGAAAGAGACAGTTCCTAGTCCCACTACTACCGCCAAGACAAGAGGAAGAGGCAGATCTGAGAGGAGACAACAGAAGGTGGAGGTGGCTGCAGCCTTTTTTCAGGAGTCACTGGGATCTGCCACATCACCACTAGTGCCACAAGCTCTCACACAATCTATTCTGCGGATAGCCAAACCAATAGCTAGCATGTGTTCTGCTCCCAGGTTTCTTGCACTGCAGGGCCTGTGAGGGGCCCCAGGATTGAGTGAGCATCTGGATTCTGTCTCTAAATGACAATCACAGTCCAAGCACCTCATGTAGTGATGGCAGCTGTGCACAGAGGCTGCCTGTGGCTGCTCTCTCTTCTACTGTTGCCAAGTCAGGGGAGTTTAGATTATAAAAGATCTCTCTAGTGACAGGCAGTGCCAGTACAACTCAATTTGGAATTTGCATTGCTGATATGGTTGAAAATATAGGAGTTACAAAACCCCTTTCACTCTACAGCTCTCAAACAGTCCCAGAGTCCTGTCTGTGGCAGTAGATTTGGGGATGATTTTGGAGCTTTCAATCCAGTAAAGCCAAAATTGCAAAAAATCACATTGAGACAGGGTGGGTGAGGTAATATCTTTTATTGGACTAATTTCTGCTGGTGAGAGCTCTGTAAGCTCGAAAGCTTGTCTCTCTGACCAACAGAAGTTGGTCCAATAAAAAGTATTATCTACTTTGTCTCTCTAATATCCTGGGACCGACACAGCTACAACAACACTGAATTAAAGATGAACTGTCATATGGGGAAGACTTTTTGATGGTGCTTACAATGCAATCCATTTGATTGCCATGTGTTGTTCATGGATTTCTGTCCTTCTTTGACTAATTCTCAACTGTATTTATGTTTACTAAAGAAAGGGTTTCCTGCTCCCAAAACATTGTTTTCTTCAGCATAATCTTGGGGTGAAGACTGAATGCCGCATTTGTGGCACCATAATCACAACAGTCTGTAATTTCACAAACACACAGCAGGAGGTGGAATGAGGGAGAGAATAAAACACCTGTCCTTTTGTCCTAATATTTGATTAGTTATTGTTTGTGCTTCAATTATATATAAAAATCAAGGAATCTCAAAAGTGAAGGTCACCCACATCACTTTACTGGACATTTATATGAAAAACAAGAACACCCAGAGTTTAAAAATACATAAAAAAAATTAGAAGGAATATAAAATCTCATGCTGCAGAGTTTAAACCAATGTCTAGCTGTTAGGAGATAGGAGTCAGATTATCCCCACACCTGCCTACTGTGGGGTTTCTTGCACCTTCCAGAAGTTATTACAGATACTGGAACTCAATTTGGTTGTTGGGAATTTGCATTGTTTGCAGCAGCATCAGATTTTGAACATATAGGCATGGTGGTACACAGATGTAGTGAGAGACAGTCACTGCACCAAAGAGCTTACAACATCACATTTTCTCTACATCACTGCCAGGCTAATGGCAAAGCAGAATCAGCTGTCGCAATTGCCAAGAAACTACTAAAAAGGCATAGCACAATGATAGAGACTCATGGGCAGCATGACTAGAAAAATTAGAAGGCATGGGCAGCAGTCCAGCATGGCGTCACATGTCATGCAACCAGACTCTACTGCCTACAGCAAATAAACTTTTGAAGCCAGCAACAGTGGAAAAGGTGACAGAACAAATTAAACAGTGGTGACAGCAAATAGTATAAGAGGTGCCAAAGATCTTCCTGAACTCCAGGCAGTACAACCAGCACCCTAATGACAAAGATAAGATGTAGGGCAAGGACAGGTATCCAAAGAGCAGCACCAAGGCTATACATGATGAAAGTACAAGGACAACTCTACCGCCACAACCATTGTATCCTAAGAACAACCAAGGAACAATTGTCCTCAAGAGATGGCCCACATAGATTCACACACAGGAGCTACAGTAGAAACTGACAATGACAGTGTAATGAATTCCCACTAGTGACCCTGAGAAGGTGGCAAATACAATGCCAGTTAATCAATCTGCACAAAAATCTCCAGAAGAAAAACACCAACAAATGGAATTGACTTCAAATAATACCCCTTTAAGTGGAAGAGCCCTAAAGTTACCAATTTTCAAAGACTGCTACATTGTTAATTCAATAATTTCAATTAACATTCATTATAGGAAGAGAGATATATTACAAGTGTTCCATACAAAAAATGTATATATACTGATATATCTCTAGTTAATATTAAGGGTACCATTTATTATCACAAGAATATGTAGCATTGTTCATAAGTCTCGTAGGTTCAATATAGTTGTTGTTCTGTACTGCAAATGGCTTTTTTAATGCAGCTCTTAATACCTAGTTCCAGGCTGTGTCAGTAGGGACAGCACAGACACAGAGGGGATGAGCACCCCTTACACACCTGTCCCAGAAGCTCAGCACCCCTAAGCACCATGCTGGGGCACTGGGCTCACTGCTGACTCAGAGAGGAGAACTCCTCACACTGAGTAACCTATACTACTCCCTGCAGCACCTGAGTTTTCCTTGGGGATCTCCTGTCCCATGTAAGTACTGAACAGCCCTGATCCTGATCAGGTTTGGAAGATTGCAAGCCTCCCATAGGAGGGTTTTTTAAAAAGCTGGTAAATGGCTTTGTATAGAATCTCTTGCTATCCCTTTGCACCAATGTGAGTTCCTGTTGATGTCCATCCTCTCATTTCTAAAGGGAGCTCTTGTTCCCCACCGGTCCTACACCAAGGGCAGACGATTCCATCTCACCCAGATCAAATAAACTTTCCCACGTCTGCCTTTGCAGAGATATCCTTGCTGAGATAGGACAGAAAGCCTGCAGTGATGGTACTGAAACAATTGTTGTGTGGCTTTCTCCATGAATGAAGCCCTACCATTGTTTCCCTACTTGAACAGGAGGCCTCCTTGCTCTGCCAAGGGACTGCATAGCAGCAGAGAAGATTTGCCTGATGGACCCTGCTTGCAATGCCACCTACCAGGCCCTGGAAAACTGCTCCCTTGATAAGCCGCGTTTCCTCCCTCTGAGTCTTGATGCCAGAACAAGGTGCCGGGATGCAAAGCTAGACCTCAGAAGCAGCCCTTTACTGCATTGCAAGTGTCACCGGCGCATGAGGAGACAGAAGCACTGCCTGCGCATCTACTGGGCTGTTCACTCCAGCTTCACACACGGTGAGATGGAATCATTGTTCTATACGTTATCTAGTTTTTACACAAACCTATGTACTATTAATACACACCCCAACAGGGGCAGGAGAGCGGTTCAATGGAGAATTCTGCCACAGCTCACTCTCCAACCCTGGAGGTGGTTGCTGGAGAATCATATCACACGGGCTCCCACCTCCTGGGGAAGAGGAGTCACTGGTGCTTTACAATAAATGTTTAAGAAATTAATATAATAAATAAAGCTTGGATACAGATTTGATTTTTGGTTTAAAACTTATGACATGAGGTGGTGAGTTTATGTTCATGAAACAATTCTGGGGCTGGACCCTCAGGCTAACCAACAGGACTCAAAAGGGTCAGAGAGAGGGGAGGGGTGAGAAGGGAGCTTACACCGCAACCTAAAGAAACACAGAAAGTTGCTTTTGTCCAGCAGTGAGCAAGGGATTAATTAACATGAGAAAAATAGTGTTATCCTGAAAGCTGCTGTCTCACTGCTTTACTGTAAAAAGCTTCTGCCTAAAACTCCCCCCACCCCCACTATCATTTTAAAGGGACAGTGCACATATCCTCATGAATCCTGGACACAGAGAAGCCAATGAATGACTCCCATGTCAAAGCTGCTTAGTAACACACCAGTATCTCTGATAGGTCTGGGGCCATGGTTTGCTCTTGCTGGCTCTGCCTGGTTCTTGAGTAAAGCAGTGTGTTTCTGGATGAACTCCAGTCCTGTGGGTGCAACCAGATATGTTTTGTGTGTACATGAAAGTCTCTGTAAACGGAGAAGCTGGTTCCAGTGTGTTCCCCCACCCCCCATCCCTGAATGTGTGTCTCATCTTGCCTAGGTTATTTCAATTTGGAGACTTCTCCTTATGAGAATCCAGCAAATGAAGAACCCTGGAAGATTGACTACAACAAGCTGGCAGCTTTGGTTTCAGGTAGGGATCATGACAGGTACACATTTCCCCCTTTTTCTTCCTTTCTCAGGGGCCACCTACTGGGCTAAAGATTATTACAAGGGAAAATATTTTGAGGCAACACCCCCATTAAAACTAGTCAGTGGAATATTGGCCCCAGAGGACATGAGATGGACAGGTGGAGCTTTTGGTGTCAGCATGTCAGAGAGTGGGGTGGATCCGTAGCTCGCACTGCCTGTAAGTGAAGCTATCCAAAAGGTAATTGGTTAGGAGAGATTAAAGGGACAGAGTCAGAAGACTGGAATGCATCAAGGAAAGCCCAACAAGGAAACAAGTCTAACAATTTCCATTTTGTAAATAATCCAGATTTTTTTAAACTATTAGATACAATAAATATTGGCATTTTCTCCATTATTTTTATTTTCCTTTAGCTTGTTTAGAAAAATCAAAGGTTTAGTTAACAGACAGGTGAGATTCCCTCTCCGTTGAACAATATCCACTTATTCCAAAAAGCATTACCAGACAGAAATAATCTTCCATATGCTTTGATATTTCGTGCACCTCAATTTTTCTATAAGACGTTCTATTCTATTTCTATTCTAACTAACAAGAGAAGATACATTACTAAAAAAGCACCTACCTCTGATTTAGTCCCTCTTATGGCCTGTCCATATCATGGAGGATAGATCCATCAATGGCTATTAGCCAGGATGGGCATGGATGGTATCCCTAGCCTCTGTTAGCCAGAAGCTGGGAATGGGTGACAGGGGATAGATCACTTGATGATTATCTGTTCTGTTCATTCCCTCTGAAGCACCTGGCATTGGCCACTGCCAGAAGACAGGATACTGGGCTAGATGGACCTTTGTTCTGACCCAGTATGGCCGTTCTTATGTCTAGTGTTCCTTGAGTTGCTTTCTAGTTTGCAAACTTAACTAAGAACAATTAGGAATATTTATGACCAGAGAGATAATTTTACAATGTATGTTACTTATGGTGGTTCACAATTTTTTCCAGTCAACTGCTAGAATGTCAGTGGCAGAAACCAACATATGTGCCATTCAGTTTACTGCTCTTTACATCATACATATCTTTCATTGCTGTCCTCAAAAGGAGTGTGTGTCAGGATATGGGTTTATTTCATTGAGCAATTATTTTTATTTGTTCAAATAATGGAATTGAATCAATCTCACCAAAGATACATCAATAACTTTGTTGTTATTGTTGCCAACAAAGCCCTGAACTCTTTTCATAGACCTTTATGTTCAGCTGGAGTTCACCACCACTTTACATAACCTTAGACATAATCTTTTCCCCTTATCACTGTCCTCCTCACTAGCAGGACAAATGTTTGAAAACTGTTTACTCGGGCCCAGAACCAGGTTTAAATGCTGTTTTCAGACACTGTTCCCCAGCAATCATAGAGGAAGGAGAGTCACTCCTGCTGCTCCATAAGGCAACGAGTGAGCCATAACAGACATAAGTGTGAGCCTGTGAAGCACAAATACACACACACACACACACACACCCGCAAACCATGTTCCAAAGAGCAAGGCTAGTTCAAGTGTCCTCGCCCGTTGAGACTAGGCCTGAATCACACTAGCATAGAGCAGAGTCAGCTTGCCTGATGCTGCCCCGCACCCCTACTCCCCTGTTTTCCCATGAATCCCTACTGCGTGATCACTACATTGCAGTGTAACAGAGGATGGTAGCCTGCCCTCTCCCAGGGGCTGCAGGAGCCTGCAGTTCCTCCTGCTCACACCTGAAATCTCCTCTAGGATTTACTGTCCCTGGGTTTCTGTTGGCTTTTCAGGTTCACATCTAGCAGGGGACAGCGCAAATCCCTGCCTGAAAGCAACTCACTTCTGCAGTCTGAATAAGAAATGTGTCCATCTGCGCACATATTATGCCTCCAGCTGCACCAAGGGGGCAGAGTCTGGAGGCACCTGTGACCAGCATAAGTGCCACAAAAGGCTACGACAGTTCTTTGAGAAGGTCCCTGAGGATTTCACCAAGAGGCTCCTGTTCTGTCCATGTCAAGATGAGCTCTGTGGGGAGCGACGCCGGAAAACTATTGTCCCTGAGTGCTCCTTCCAGGACAGCATCAAACCCAACTGCCTCCTTCTCTTGGACTCCTGTATCAAAGACCATATCTGCAAGTAGGTCTGTCAGCAAGGGGCATTAGCCCAGTGAAAAGGGCAGTCCTGACTCTGATGCTCTTCTTCTTCCTCTTCCTACAGATCCCGACTGGCTGATTTCCAACAGAACTGTCAGCCTGCAGGCATGTCCCCAGATGGCTGTTCTCAGCACAACCATGCTGCGTGCCTGCAGGCTTACATGGGGATGATTGGTAAGTGGTGACAAAGAGGGACATAAGAAGTCTTGATGAGGAGCATGCTCTCAAGCATACATGGGGATGGGAGGAGTGACAAGAGGGTGTGTCTGAAGGTGTATGGAGCTGAGGACTGGTGAGGTCCATGCCCTGATCTTATCAGAGTTTAAGGTCATGGTATTGAAGACACTTGAGCCTGGCCTATGTTGGTGTTTTCCCTGCCCAAGTGTAGACAGAGCCCCTGAGGTGTTTTCCCTGCCCCAGTGTAGACAGAGCCTAAAGAGGAACTCTGTTGGCATCCATAACACCTATGCCACCTACAAGGCCAGAGACTATATATTCTCCAGTTTTCCCTCCATTGACAAGATAGCAGCATCACCCCCATGTCTCTTACACCAAATCTATTTTGCTTCTTATAAAGGTGCTAGGCTAGTCTACACTGGCAGTGCTTTAACGTGCTTTGTGTGGTCGCGGCAAAGCGCTAGGAGAGAGCTCTCCCAGCACTCTAAAAAAAACCACCCCCACAAGGGGCGCAGCTCCCAGTGCTAGGGCACTGTCTACACTGGCGCTTTACAGCGCTGCAACTTGCTGCGCTCAGGGGGGTGTTTTCCTGACACTCCAGCCACTGGACATTTTACAGCCATTTTATCCTTTTACTATCCACATGAACATCCGTTCTTAGGGTCCCTGGTTGCTGACACCTTAAACCCTGTATTCCCTCTTGGTTTGGCTGCCTGAGCCCTGATGGGACATTGTTGGTGACATATCCAGCAAAAGCCTTCATAGAGGCCACAGGGGCACTGCCAAATGAATGGGATTTAAGATGTCCCCGGTCACACCTGGTTGTGGCCAAAGTGGCACAGCATCCCAAGGTTCGCTCCCTGTGACAGCTGTAATAGACATGGATCTGCTAACAATGAAGCTGTATAGGCCAGGGATGAGTGGGCACTTTAACTGCATTTCCAGACTATCCCTGTTTTTTTGTAAAGTCTTCATTGTGTTAACACAGTCACTGAACTGTATCGCATAGCCAGGCTGCAGCTGCACAATGTTTATCTGGGAACAGGCCGTAGGCCATCAGTTTGTTGGCAGGGGTAACTGGAAGTTATGGTAGAAGAGCCTATCACTGCCACATGCCAGTGCTCCTGTTTCTGGAGAGGGGTAGGAGTGTCTCTGCACTCGGCTACACATCTTCTAATTTACGGCTTTCTTCCCATAGGCAGTAATCAGTGTGCTTCATTGTTAGGATCACTTGGGTGGGGTGCAGCAGGCTCCCTGGCCCCTCCTGCACCCGACTCCTCAAGTACCCCAGACAGCATGCGCCTCAGTGCAGAGGACTCCCTGCCCCCCAGACAGCATGCACCTCAGTGCAGAAGGCTCCCTGTCCCCCAGACAGCATGCGTTTCCATGCAGAGGGCTCCCTGCCCCTCAGACAGCATGCGCTTCCATGCAGAGGGCTCCTTGCCCTCCAGATAGCATGCACCTCATTCCAGAAGGCTCCCTGCCCCCAAGACAGCATGCGCCTCAGTGCAGGGGGCTCCCTGCCCTCCAGATAGCATGCATTTAGGTTTAATGATAATTTGTGATACATTGAAAGTAATACATGCAAACATCATTTAGCTACAGTACATAGAAACTGCCCAGAGAATGAGCCTCTGTAGCCTGCAGCGTGTCCAGGGGACTCTAGAGGCACGGAGCATGAGTGTGAAGGTCATGGTGTGATGCCCTGGTTAGAGGCAGTGGCTGGTACTCACTGGCTCAGAGGGTTACTGCACCCAGCCCACCTAAACGCTTTCATACAAACAAATCCTGATTCTCATTTCTTGGGGACTGGGCACAGGTACAGCCATGACACCAAACTATGTTGGTAACTCCAGCACGGAGGTTTCGCTGTGGTGTACCTGTGAGAACAGTGGCAACCAGCAGGAGGAGTGTGACCAGATACGCAGCATGTTCATTAGCAACAAATGCCTCAGTAAGTGCTATACAACAAACAACTTGGGACACAGATTCAGCATAATTAAGTTCAAACCTCTTGTTGCTTTCCAGGTCTTACATCACACAGCCCCTGCCTACAGCTCCAACCTGCTCTCCTTTGGCATTTCCCGACCCTCTCTACTCCGCCACTAGCGTCAGCCTAGATACTCCCTTCCTCTGCTCTTACAGGCATCTCTGAACTTTCTTCCACATTCCACCTTATCCCCAGATCTGTTCACAAAGTCACTTTTCTGGCCACATTCAACCCCTCCCAGAGACTCACTTCTGCAGTCTCACCTATAATAAGTGAGTGGGTAGGAGAGGTTAAGAGAGAAAACCAGCATCACACTATATCCATGGCTTACTGAATAACCACATGATCTCACCACCACCATCTTGTCCTTCCTCCCCTCCCCTCACCTCTGACCCTCGTTCACTGGACAGAGCCTGGGATTCCAGGTGTCTCCATGAGACACTTAGTACAGTCCTGGGTGCTCCAAAAATAAATAGTAATTTGACCCACCACAGCCTGACACAGACCATATTGCTGGGCCAGCAGCTCAGCAACAGCTCTCAAATCCTGCTGGCTGCGATTGGGTAAAATCCAGCTGTGAGTGGTAGCTGTGTCCAGAGCCCCTATTCCCTTTAACCATCTCTGGCACCCCAGCAATGGGCTTTATTAAGATTTAAATATTTTATGACTGTAAAAGCTTCCAAAGGGCATCAAATAAAGAAACCAGCATCACTATATAATTGTTTAATATGAATGTATTTTCTATGTATATACTATAGTACTGTATAGAGAAATCTCACACCAATTGAACAGCCGCAGCCCTACTCACACTGCTCACCTCAGACACACCCTAACTCTGACACACCCTCTTAGGATGACAGAAAGTAGAGGTGGAAAAACCCCATTCAGACCAATCCACTGCACCCCAGATACCATGCGAGATTGGTCCCTGCAGTCTGTTCTGTGGTGCTTTATCCAGCCACACATACACTCCCCACAGTAATATGCCACTGCACACAGTATTTACACTCCCCAAAGCAAAATCACCCTTACAAGCCCAAACATGTGAGGTTCCCAATGTAGCCTGTCGGGGGAGAGCTATATTCCAAGGTGAGCAAATGAGGAAAGCACCTTCTAAGACATTTGTTTGACTTCTACTTGCAGAAAACACAATTCAGTCTCAGATGCATCTGAGCCAGGCAACTCTGGAGGGGCAGGAAGGCTTGTTTTACATGCCTTCCCTGAGCTTCCAGGGGGACAGCACCAACACTTCTCTTGCTTCAGAAATGTGCCAGGTATGAATTCCTTTTCTACCTTCACAAAGCAGCCAGTAAAGTGGCATAGAGAAAGTAACTAGCATCAGAGAAACAAGCAGCTCTAGGCACCTGAAGGAGGGAGCTGTGCATGTATCAGAGCCTCAGAAAAGTACTCCCCTCCCCATCACCATTCTAATTGCTCTGTCCCATAGGTTAGCAGAGGGGCCAGTGTGTAGGGGCGAGAGCCACGTTACTTGGTGTGGGAGGTTCCCAAATACTCCGTGCTAATCTCAGAATGGGAGATCCTGCAGCCAGGGGCCTGAGTGAACTCGATCCAATTTGAATTAATTTCTCCCTTTCCCTTTCCAGGTTACTAAGACAAAGACCTGGCCAGACATCTCTGAATACAACAGCATGCCCATGGCCTCCTCTGTGTATTCTGGAGCTGGGGTTTCCTGGCCCCCAATGGCCCTGCTGCTGCTCCTGCTCAGCCCACTTTAAACTTGACACAATGGGCATTTGTCCCTTCCACATAATTCTCCTCACTCTGCATCCAGACATTGTCCTACTAACTCCCCCTTGGGGAAATGAAGACCTCCAGAGAAGAGGAACTGAACAGTCTCACCCCAGAACAGGAAGGCCCGCATCCTTCTCCTAGGAGTGAGTCATTTCACTCAGCTCCTTCTGCAGCTAGAACTGCAGGGGCTGGTTGTCCAACACTATCTCCTCTCCCCACTCCTAGCACTGCAAGAGGAAGAATAGCCAGTTGGGAGACTTTAGGGCACTATTTTGTTTTGTTTGTTCCAAAAACAAAGCTAGTCAAAATTCTGTCCAAACAGCGTTTGCCTTTTGAATGAAGGAGAAGGAGAGGCTCCCGCAGGTACCTGCAGCACTCCTCCAGATGGCCAATTGGTGCTTTTCCTCTAGAGCAGAAAGCAGCAGACTGGTGCCCCAGGGGGCAGAGACCTAACTCTATGGTATCCTGAGAGCAGAGCAGAGCAGGGCAAACTGACCCATAAACTCCTCTGTAAACACCAGATCTGGGTTCTGCTCAGGATCCTTTTGATCATTTTTCAAATCCATTATTTTAAGCCTATAAAAGAAAACCGCCCCAGAGCCAAAGCAAGGAAGCTGGGCTCTGGCCTCTTCTCTTGTTTCTTGTCCCTTTCAGCCATTCATATCCTCCACTCTTAGTGCTAGCAAGAGATGTAGCCTTGCATTTCAGCTCCATTTCTTCACTCAGTCCCATTAAACCTTGTCCAGCATTCCATGACACTGCTTGGCTAGGCCATGCTTTTCTAGGACTTCTAGGAGAAAGCATGCAGGCTTATTCAGCAGTACCCACCACAGCTCCCTAGGGACATACTGTGATGATTTGCAGTGCAGACCTCAGGCAGCTGCAGTGACCTAGTGTCCCTTCACATACCCCTTTGCTCCCTCCACAGTCTCCCTCCTCTCTGTCAGGTTCCATTTTATGACCTATTTATTCTGGGTGTAAACACGTGTGTTGTGTAACTGCTATTCTGTTGTGCTGCAGTGGCCTGTAAAAATGTGATGTTCAAGTGAATATTGATTTCTGAGTGCAGGTTAATAATCCACAATCAATTGTATGAAAGAGCTGCCTTATCAGGGAAGCTTATGTTTTCAGGGGAGCTGGAAGCCCAACTCAGAGCAGCTCCTCTGCACACAGATGGTGTGTGGCTTTGGAAGATACAATGAAGCTGGACAAATGTTATGCTCCTGGAATGCATGTGCAGCTGTCAGACCTCTCTACTGATCCCTGTGCTCCATTCCTTCCTGTCCCTCAGGAAGGGAATCTTGTGCTGTGTCACTTAGAATCATAGAAGATTAGGGTTGGAAGAGACCTCAGGAGGTCATCTAGTCCAATCCCCTGCTCAAAGCAAGACCAACACCAACTAAATCATCCCAGCCAGGGCTTTGTCAAGTCGGGCCTTAAAAACCTCTAAGGATGGAGATTCCATCACCTCCCTAGGTAACCCATTCCAGTTCTTCACCGCCCTACTAGTGAAACAGTGTTTCCTAATATCCAACCTATACCTCCCCAACGACAACTTGAGACCACTGCTTCTTGTTCTGTCTCCACTGAGAACAGCCAAGCTCCATCCTCCTTGGAATCCCCCTTCAGGTAGTTGAAGGCTGCTATCAAATCCCCCCTCACTCTTCTCTTCTGCAGACTAAATAACCCCAGTTCCCTCAGCCTCTCCTTGTAAGTCGTGTGTCCCAGCCCCCTAATCATTTTCATTGCCCTCCGCTGGACTCTCTCCAATTTGTCCACGCCCCTTCTGTCGTGGGGGGACCAAAACTGGATACAATACTCCAGGTGTAGCCTCACCGGTGCCGGATAGAGAGGAATAATCACTTCCCTCAATCTGTTGGCAATGCTCCTACTAATACAGCCCAATATGCCGTTGGCCTTCTTGGCAACAAGGGCACACTGCTAACTCATATCCAGCTTCTCATCCACTGTAATCCCCAGGTCCTTTTATGCAGAACTGCTGCTCAGCCAGTCAGTCCCCAGCCTGTAGTGGTGCATGGGATTCCAGATGCCTGAGTACCATAGCATCCCTCATCTCTGAATGCACAAATTATGTCTCTCCACTGCACCTCTGAACTGTCCTTCAGTAGTGGTAATATTTCCACTTTGAATCCCAGTCTTCTCTGTGCCCACTCACTGAGGTATTACTTTCTTCCTGCTGCTGCAAGAAGCAGGGACAACACATTGCCCAGCAGAGGGGCTGCACTTAATTTCCATACATTGGAGAAGGTCACAGCCACTGCCATCATTAACAGAGAGGGCTGATCTACAGATGACAAGATGTCCCACTGGCACCTGGCTGCTTGGATCAAGAGGGAGCATGGACCCCCATGTGCTTCCTACACTTTCATAATCAAGCTGAGGAAGGCCATGTTATAGGATTCCCTGGGCTCCATTTGGCCATGCACTGGTTGGACACTGACATGCAGGGGCTGGCAGTTCCCTGGAAACGGTAGAGCAGGAGTTGCCATCTCCAAAGATTGGTGGTGAGAGAAGTGGTTGCTGTCCCAGTGTCACACAGCTTGCATAAAACAGATGCAAGGAGTTCAGAGGAATGTTGGGCTAGCAAGCCCCTGTGCAATGTTTCCTGAGTACTCTGTATCCTCTTTTCCAGCCCCTACATGATGTGCTCCCCGTAGTAGCAATCCCTCTCTCTCCTCAGCATTATGGCCTGGACCCTCAAAGGTATTTAGGTACCTAAATCAATGGGAGTTAAGTACCTAAATCCTTTTTTGGATCTAGACCTATATGCTTTCCCCATTCCACTTCCCTGCTATCTCCGATGCACAGTGATCTCACAAAGGCAGGTATTTTGTTTGATCTGGTGCAACTTAGAGCCAACACCATAAACAGAGTTGTCATTTTGTTTGTTATATCCAGTGTGCCACTGGGACTCTAGCCTTCCATCCCCAATGGCTGGTTCACTGATTGAGACTGCAAACTCATGTCCTGAACAACCAGGGCCAATGCTTGGCTCATACTGGGGCAGGTGCTTTAAAGTTAAATAAATCCTGCTTTAATTGAAAACTTAAAAGAAATCCCAACTGGCGTTTTTTGCTTCAATCTTCTCTCTCCTTTATTTACCTCCATACATATCCCTGCTTCTCACACCATTTCACCTGCATGTGTGCACACAACTCTACTTCTCTACACACCTGTACATTCACATCCACATGTACACAGAGCTATTTGCATAACTGCTCTTGCCTGCAATCCCATACTTGCTTCCAGACCTAACCCTCTCCCCCCAAAATCACAGATCTGTGTAGTTACACACAGGCAACTCCATATTGTCCACACACACACTGATGAAAACCATCAAAGTTCTGATCTAGAAAAATTTTAAATCTGTTTATTTAAAGGAAAACTCCAAAGTAAGAAGAAAAGGGATTTATTTATTATTTGTATTCCAGTAGCATCTGAGGACCCTATTGTGCTAGGCATTTTACAGACATTTCTGACTAAGCAAACACCAGTTGAGCTCCACCAACATTAGCAACATTAAGAAATGTACTATGGATGGACTACTAATAGCCCAGAGTCTCCTATTAAGAACAGTTCATACTGACATGGTGGTTGCCCCTGGTGTTTTAAGTACTGGATAAATCAGAACTTTTCTGAGCAGGGTTAGAGTACGCAGTGCTTAAAACACTAGCAGCCCATCTGTCTTAGATTTCCTAACATAGCTAACAATAGTGGTGCTGAACTGCTCTGTTAGTATCTATGAGAAATTTTTGCAGCATTTCCATCATGCAGATAAATTTTGAATTAGAGATCTGAGGATGGGCTTCCTGTTGGAAAGGAGACACATGCAATGCAGCTCCCTTTGTGATGAGAGGAAATCAGATTTATTTTCAGAGTTGTAGAGTAAATGTTTCTTACTTAACCCAATTTTCAGCGACTAACCCTGATTCAGCTACTGTTTAACCATTTAAGATAGATAAGAATGTCCCATAATAAGAATGTCCCATAAGCTTGTCCAAGTGTCTTATTTTAGTAGAAGTTGCAGTGACACAGTCCTGATTAGTTCTCTGATGTCACTGGCATAATTCCAGATTTACTCAGATGTAACTGATCAGAATCTGGCGCCATCTCTTGACTACATATGGACTTATCACAACTCTGTGACTCCTACTTAAATGAAAAGGGCAGTGCAATAGAGATCACTAAAGATACCATAATGTGTCTTAAATATAATTACAAGAATAACAAATAATTTAATAGAAACTCTCCATTCTGCCAGTCCTAGCACAGGACTTGCATCAAATGCAGAGAAAGGATGACGCTTTCTAAGATTTTATAATGTAAATTCTATTAATTTTTTAAAATGTAAGATCAACCCGAAATATCTATAGTAAAGAAAATTTTACCTTCCAACTCTGAAAGGCTGTTGCTTTCCTTTGCATTCGTTCCCTATGTCCTCCTCCACTCAGGTACCATGGGGATGATCGTGGTAAAGGAACCTAAAGAACAGAACAGCATCAGACAGGAGCTCCTGCTAGGAAGTCTCAGGGCAATGGCAGCTGTCACTGACAGCCACCCCAGCATCAGTCATGGAGATGAAGCAGTGCCAGAGATTTCTAAAAGCTTTTTAAAAATTCCCTTAATGTGGTTTAATTTAATATTTACCTATAAATACAGTTCCTCTCTCTCTTCACATACAGTATGCCTCACAATCACCCTGTGAGTTAGGTAGGTTTTATTTCAATTTTAAAGGTGAGGAAACAGACAGAGACATAAGCCATACAGTGAGGTGGTGCCAGAGATGGGCCTGCAATTTGGAAGCTCTAGACTATTAAACCTGTGCTCAATCTATTTGATCACAACACAAGCTGTAAGTGACTGCAATTTCTCTTTAAACAGTAGCCAAGATCAGCATCATATGGATATGAAAAAGCAACTGAAGCTAAACTTCAGTGCAGACAATAAATCCTGATTTTTATGTTCCCTCCCCACACTTGAAACATGCTGACAGTGTCAGAGAATTTGAGACAGGTGGGATAACATTGTGGCTTTAAGATTCAGGGAAGAGATGAAGGGCCTCCCCTCACTAGCACAACCTAAAAACCAAGAAACTACAAAGCTGCTAGAAAGGAAGGGATCTTTCAGAGTAATCTATGTATTCTGAGAACAGCCCTTTGAAGGTGACTGCTCTAGAAACGGAGGCCCAGCTCCTCAAAGGTATTTAGGCTCCAAACTTCCAATTAAATTCATGGAAATTAGGAACCTAAATACATTTAAGAATCTGTGCCAAAGTGGTCACTCCACAGCTGGACTCCCAAGGGACCAGTCAAAATTTCTGCAGAGGAACAAATAGGTGCTATCCTGCTCTTACTTCCCATGCAGAAGCAGAGAGTGGTAAATATAATCAGTAGCTAATTACTTCTGCCTCTGGGACTCGGGTGGAACTTTTGTTCAATTGATAGACTCTGTTGAGTCTGAGCTTAGTTTTGTCTCTAATGGAAACTCTTCTTATAGGTTATTAGTTCTTCTCCAGGAAGTGATTCGCTGTTTGGGTTTTTTGCAAACCCCAGGGTTAGCAGAGGTCACACTGTACAGTGCTTTGTCCCCAATGCCTGCATGAAAATAGCCCCACATCCTTTCCATTTGCAGCTGATCACTTCCATTACCCAGAGACTAGGAGGAGATGATCAGTAATTGTTAAGTGCTTGAATCAGACTAATAGCTTGCTGCTAATTCCCCCTGTAATGTGAGTCTGAATTCCTGGTAAACAAACTGACTGCTTTTCACACACAGGGATGGATGCCAAGAGACTAATATTAGAGCTCTGGAGCTAAGGCTTTTAGAGCAATTCTGTCCACTCAAAGATGTTTAATGACATTAAATTGTGTACTAAATAATTACAGGACAAAGGCCCTCTTGGAATCAATGAGTTATTGTCTCATTCAGATGAAAAAGGGTCTCTATCCTACTTTAAAACAGTTGCACTAAAATGGCATACCTGATAAATGCTGACGATAACTAGGTCTTTACCTATGGACAGAAGAAATAGCACAAGAACAAGTCATCCATAAAATCAGTGCAACAGATAATTCCTTGTGTGATTTTGGCTTTGGCTTTTTCCTAATTGGTTTAAAAAACCATTTGTTTCTTGCATGACATGAGACTCTTTGGTTCTTTCTTCCCAATCAGGTCACAAATTTTATTAAATAAATAGGGTTTGGGTAGTTAAATCCATTGAGAGACAACACCTCCAGATCTGCTTGATGTTTCACCACATGCCCAGGATCACAGGACACTTGAAGAGCTAAGAGATGTAGACTGGAGCCTCTAGAATAGTGGCTCTCAACCAGGGATCCGGGGCCTGCTAGGGAGCCTTGAGCAGGTTTCATGCGGGCCTCCAAGCAGGGCCAGCATTAGACTCGCTGGGGCCCAGGGCAGAAAGCCAAAGCCTCACTGCACGGGGCTGAAGCCCAGGTCTCTGAGCCCTGCCACCTGGGGCTGATGCTGAAGCCTGATCAATGTAGCTTTGTGGGGGGGCCCAGTGGCATGGGGCCCCAGGCAATTGCCCTGCTTGCTACCCTGTAACGCCAGCCCTGGATTTTTTTTTGCAGAAAACCAGTTATTGTGGCACAGGTGGGCCATGGAGCTTTTATAGCTTGTTGCCGGGGGTGGGGGCTCAGAAAGGAAAAGGTTGAGAACCTCTGCTCTAGAAAGCATTTTGTAGCAGGGATTACTACTAAGCATAGGAGGGAGGCAACAAGATTCCAGTCACCTCCATCTGGAGTAAAACGGAAACTTGGAATGCACAGAAAACATGATTCTTGGTTTGGAATTGCCTTGGAATGAATCTGAAAGCAGAGTGTAGCCAATGATTTGCTGTGTGAATTCTGTGCACAGATGAAGAACTGAGGGATGTTCTATTGATTAGCTGACTGAATTAAAGTTAATTAGTAGTAATTTAGTCTTCAAGTGAATATTACATCAGCTACATTTCATCAATATAAACACACGAGTCCTGGAAAGTACTAGGCACACACTCAGAACAGAGGGGACTATTTATCTAGGGGTTTTCTATTCAGCCCCTCCTTGTAGAACCTATGCACTTCCCATCTTCTCTTTTGTTCGGTCTTTATGGATATCACTCTTCTTGGAGACAAAGCAAAGGGTAAGACTTAAGGTAAAAATAATATCAGTACAAGTGACATACTGGGTAATCTCTCTGCTGTAAGACCCATCTGGGATGCTACACTGTAAAATGAATGAGACAAATCACATCTACTTCCAGAAGTAAACCAGAAAGATTTCAGGGATGCTCCAGTCCTCCACTCCTTCCACAGCTAAGGAAAATGGAAGCAGATTTTCCGTAAGGCCACTTATCGAAGTTAACTGTGTCCCTCTCTATTGATCATCCTTTACTAATGGTTAGGGTGGAACTGCAATTGGAAGTACAAGGCATTGCAACATTTGCAAAGGGACAGAGGCCCAGATCCACAAAGGTATTGAGGCACCACTGCAATCCACAACAACCTCTGCTCAGCTGCCACATAACCCTGCTGGTGCCTTAACTCATTCCATCGGAGTCCACAGCCACAGTTCCACTGTAAAAGCTCCTTAGGTGTGTAAGTTTCTGTCTCCGGGCATGCACACTGCTGCCTCAGTCTAGGTGTCTGGACATCTAATCTCCCACCTAACCCCAGTGTGACCATGAAGGGGGCGATAGGTACTCCTCTGCCTATCTCACCCATGGGGTCTAATCTGGTCGGTGTGCTCAGAGGTCGCCTCTGGGATCCCATTCGAATCTGACTGGAGGAGGACGTGGTGCCATCACCCACCTTATAGCTTTTAGCCCAGGAGTGAGATCACTCACATGGGATGTGGGGGACCCAGGTTCACTTTCCCCCTCCACCTGATGGGGAGAAAGGATCTAAGCAGGGCTCTCCCAGATCTTTCAGCAGTGTGCTCTACTGAGCTAGAGAATATTCTGATGCGTGGGGAGAGCCTCAATCTCTCCTGCTGAAGCTGTTCTACTGTATATAAATAAAGAGTCATTGGAGCAGGAAGACTGGATGCTGGGCACCTTAATCACCAGGTTACAGAGTTATTCATGCGCCCTTGCTCTATCTAAAGTAGTTAACCAAAGTGGAACAGCTTCAACAGGAGAGATTGAGGGGGCCCATATCTCAAAAGGCTAGCATACTCTCTTGAAAGGAGTGGAAGTTGCCTACTCAAATCTCTAAACTGGCGATGTGCCTTCAAGCCTACACCCCAACCTCAAATCCTTAGGATCCATGAGCTCTTCAGTCATTCTTTGCAGTACCTGTTTTCAAAATACTTGAATTATTGGGAACTCCCATTGCACTCCAGAGGGGCAGAGTAAGGGAGCTCTCCAAATGGCCACAGGAAGGGTAGCAACAGAGAGAGAGCTAATTTTAAAGTGTGGAGGGAACTGTGTTGGCAGGGGTGCAGACCATGTGTTGGAGGTTTGAGGTGAGGGTATAAGGTACCCAAGACAGATTTGCTTAACCTTGCTGCAGTTCCTGGAAGGAGAGTACACTTGTCCATGGAGTTAATCCCATTAATTACTGGCATGTAGTTTAGACAGACCCTCTCATTATGTCATCTCAGGAGTCTTTCCACTTCAATCCATTTCATTGTTGCAGCCCATTTCTAAATCCAGTCATGATGGAGTAGCCATTCGGAAAGGGCTTTTACTTTACTGTGGCTAAGGAAGAATGGTAGAACTGATGCCCCAGAACAAATGCTGCTGGTGCCAAAAAACTGCAATATTAGGGTCAGAGCCCATGACTAATCACTACCCAGGACATGACATATGCTGAACAACTCTGCCCTTTGTGCATTTGTTAGTGCCAGGAGCTCTTCTCATGTACTTATTTATTCCCATTACAACTCTCTCAAGAAGTATTTTAGTCAGGGGGAACTAGAGAGAGGGTCATTTTGTTTGCCACCCTCTTGATCTTATGGGACCCACCATCTGACTTTTCCCCCAGCTCCAGGGTCTGAATTCAGCACCTAAATATCTCTCTCTTTCATTTGATGTTACTCTCACTAGATATCATGGATCCCAGCACCTGCCCAATGTAGGCCCACAGGCCCCATTTTCAGGCCACAGAAATTAACTTTGGGGTATGAATTCCCTTAACCATCCATTCAAAATGACTGTGAACGAAGTTTGTTTTGCAGTGACCCAGACCAGCAGCCAGCAACCAACACAGAACATGGGATTTTTAACAGAATCATTTGATTAACTGAAGTCAGTTCTGATAAGTGCTAGCAGCTCTCAGGCTGATTGTGTCAGGCACCCCTGGGGCTCCATTATGTTGTCAGGGCAATAAAGCAGGAATTGCTTTGTTTCTTTGCAGAAATGTGAGATTAACAACTACTTTTTCCAGCCTAATGCTCTTTGGTTTTAGATCTGAGCATCTTTGGAAAGGGTTTATTCCCAGTCAGAGGCTATTTGTCTTCTGTGCAAAGGCTTTATTGGAGACAGCTGGACAGATCTCTCATCTGCCCCAAGCTTTTCTGTCTTTATTCTCAAACCAGCCCAGAGAAAACTCTACAGTTCAGTAACATATATGAAGTCTGAGTTACCTTGTACGTAACATAGGCGCCTCTGTCTCTTCTCACTCTACTTCCAACCCTGAGCTGTTCACACATTACACCCAGGGACCTATTTTCAGTGCACAACAGAGAGCTGTGTCTGAACACTTTCTGCAAAGAATCTCATCTTTCTGCGTCTTTCTGCCAAGAATCTCCAAGTATGTTACAATGACAGGTTTATATTCCTATTTTACAGAGTGGATACTGACACACAGAAAGGTTGTGACATGTCACACAGTGAATCAGTGGCAGAGTCAGGCATAGAACCCTGGTCACGTATTCACAGCACAAGGTCTGCACTCCATCTAAAGGACTGAAATGTTCCCACTAAAAGCTAGGAATTGGATTTCTCTTTCAACAACTCACAGATTGGCTTTTGCCAGCAAGACACTCCTGTCACTCATCAGCCTGCCAAATGAGACCTGATGGGATGGAGGGGAAAGGAAAGAGAAGTCTGGGTAGAAATCTGCCAAGTAAATTAGTATTATTTACTTATTTCAGATAAACCTGAACTAAACTAGCTGGTGTCATGCAAAAATCTAGCCAGCCCTCAGGAGGTTATTTTCTGTGATGAACAGGCTTCCACCAAGACTGATTTAAAAGCCATGACTGGAACCTTTCTGTTTCTTCAGCTGCCTGCTTTAGAGACCCATTCCGTTTGTAGGTACTGAGAAAATAGGACTTAAATGTTCCAGGTCCAGACCACAGTCTGGCCCACCCCCAACTGTTGACATTCAGATTTAGGCACCCTTGGCATTTCTAGTCAGAATTCGCTGGCTGAAAACAGAGTTTGAGCTGCTTTCATTGCCTAAGACCCATTCTGAAGTATATGACAAGGACAACACTGAAAATTCTGCCGTGTGTCACTCACTGAACTCATGTAAAATAGAAACCTCCCACTAACAACATTCTGAACACGAGCTGAGCTGCCTAATGGAAAAACCATCTCCAAAACGAAGACCCTTAACATATCTCTCAGGTATTTGCGTTGTGTCCTAACTACAGGAGCATAGGAACAGTCATCCCAGGTCAAACCTATTCCTGTCTCCTGTTTCTGGCAGTGGCCACTACCAGATGCTTCAGAGGAATGTGAAAGAAACCCTCAGTTAACAATTATGAAGTAACCTGCCTACTAGGGAAGTTTCTAACTAGCCCCCATTAGTTAGTGGTTGGTTTATGTCTTGCAGCAGGAGAGTTTATATTATTTATCTGTTTATGATAGTGCTCAGGATGAGGTAGGTACTTTCCAGATATGATGAATTTATATCTTTAATCATTGTGGCACTGGCAGACCTGGTGCCAGCTCATGCCAAGTCCCCTAGGCCTCATTGAACACTGACAGGTGCATAGCTAGAAACCAGTCTGTCTCGCCTGTGTGCTAGTATTGTTAAAATAGATATTAGAGTTATAAGAATGTGTTTAGTGTTTAGACTTTATGAAATGCTTGTAAGTTGCTGCATGCATTAATCTCACTTATAATATCTGTATCCTATGTTATAAGGTAATATTTAAGTGTTTACTTTGTAACTATAAAAATGTTTGTTCTAAAACTGTAAACTCCTGCTGCCAGGAGAGAATCATTACTAGTGAAATACTAGTTTACTGCAAGAGGTGTCACCTCCTGCCCAATCAAAAGAAGACCCACAGACATCAGACAAGCCATTGTGGAACATCACTGGCAAAAGACACTGTTGATTGCTCTCTCCACACTCATGAAGTAGAGACGTGCACAAACCTGCATCCCATCGGCCTGAGGTGTGGGGGAAGGGGATAAGAATCCCTGTCAAGAAAAACTGTTATCATTATGCTGTTTGGAATTTGGAGAAGGCAACATTTCTAAGCATAAGCAAGGGATCCCAAGTTGCTTCGTTTGGGTTAGTCCTAGAGGACATACAGAGTTTGCACATTACAGCAGCTTCTATTACTTTTTGAAACCTAAGACTGTAACTCATTTGTGTGTGTATGTTACCTTGTAAATAACTCTCATTTCCTTTTCCTAGTTAATAAAGCTTTAATTAGCTTATTAGAGAACTGGCTGCAAGTGTTTTTGGTGAGAGTTCTAAGGTACAACTGACCTGGGGTAAGTGACTAGTCCTTTGGGACTGGGAATAACCTGAATATTGTTGTGATTTTTGGTATAAGGGACCATCTGTCACAAAGGCAGGCTTGCCTGGGTGGCAAGATAGACCGGAGTGCCCAAGGGGACTGTCTGTGGCTCCATGTTAAGGCAATTCTCGTCTTTTAGGAGTTCACATTTATTACGTGGTTGGTGAAATCTAATTATAGAACATACAACTAGTTTGGGATTTGTGCCCTATTCCATCCTTGATAGTGTGCCCTGAGGTTGGCATTCACACTCATGAGGCACTCCAAACAGCTTGACAATCATTTAAGAAAAATCCTATTTAACGTAACTGTGGATGCTCTCAGTATCCATATAAACATCTAATCCCTTTTTGAATTCTACACAGTTTTTGGTCTCTGTTATTTTTGTAGCAGTGAGTTCCACAGATTAATTACATACTATATTACAGCATTTTGGGCTTCCCCTTGTTCTTGTATTATGAGAAAGGATGAATAGCAGCACCCACTTTACCTTCTCTATCTCATTCAGTATTTTATACACTTCTAACATGTCTCTTATTCATCTCCTCTAAACTGGACAGCCCAAATCTTTTCAATTACTCCTCAGACAGAAATCTTTCTAGGTCTTTAATATTTTTGTCACCCACTTCTCAATCCTTTCTTTTTCTGTTATACTATGTGTTTCAAAATACAGCCTGTGGATTAATTTATGAGCTTGTCTGAAGTCAGTGGAATGACTGCCATTGATTTCAATGGGCTTTGGATCAGGCCCTAAATGACCAGCATGCATAATTGGTTTAATAAATCATTGCTGGATTGTATTACTGGCTTCAGCTAAGCGTGGCACTAAAGACTTCCATCCACAAAAGGGTTACTTGAAATAGTTGCATTTTCTTACAGACTGTGATGTGCTTAGCAAGTCTCCATCATCCACTATTCCTGGCCTTGCAAGTAAATTACACCCAAGGAGTTTCACATGTTTCTGTGGAAACTGATGCATGAGGAGCACTTGTCTGGATTACACAACGTCACTTGTTCAAAGGGCAAAGTCCCCTGAAAGTCTATGAATCTTGCCCGATCTGTTTATCGATCATGTGTGGGCTAGTGCTTGAGTCACTTAGTAATTGTACCCTGACTAATCAAATGATGGCAGTGGATCATCAGACCAGAAAGTTTCCTTCAGTTACATTGTCAAATAAGTTTATTTTGGGTGAAAAGAAGAATTGTGGGTAGAAAAGGAGGCACTAAGGGAAAAAAATCACTCTTAATCCAAACAGTTCCACGTAATAAATGTGAACTCCTAAAAGACGAGAATTGCCTTAACATGGAGCCACAGACATGTGGGCCCAGATCCTCAAAGGTCTTTAGGCAACTAATTCCTATTGAAATCACTGGGAGTTAGGCTCCTAAACACTGGGGTTCTCAATTTTGGGGAGCCCAACTTGTGACACATTAATGGGACCCAGATTTCAAAGGACGGATGCTCAGCACTTTCTGTATCTCAAATTGGGTTTCCAAAATCATTAGCTTTGAAAAATCATGACCCCTGTGTTTAATTTTAGGTGCCCAAGTTGTGGTCTAAACCCCTTTGGATTGTAGCAGCTAAGTATTACCCTGGTTCCCATGAGCGCCACTGAACATCCCAATAATCCACCCTCCAGCACCGATGTCCAGGTGCTGACATTGATTACCCTAGACAGAACAGTACAATGAAGGGTAGGTCATTTCAACTTAATATGTAAATACATTTTCTCTTCCTTGATGGTTGCAATGTCTGTCTATTCCTTATTAATCGTCCTCAAATGGAATCTGCCCTAATTTTCTTTTCGTATCCTCTCATTTTAGCATAATCCCCAGGGGATTTATTTTAGGCTCATTAATCATGAATTGTACAGTGTAAACAGGGGCTTTGGAAAACACAACCATCTTTTCCTCCCGGGTTTCCAAATGCCTTTCAGGGCACAAAAGGAGTCAGCAAGACAAGCTCATTTATGATTTACCTGATATAACTCTCCAATCTTGTTTGGTGATTTTCAAATGTAACTGAAAAGACAGACATTGTTTCAGATTGGGGGCATGGAGGCAGTTTGCAATGAAATGCAAATAGCTTTGATTTTGATTTTTTCAAATGGGTGTAAATTGGGTTGCTCATGAAACTCAGGACACCCGGGTGGCATTGTGGAGGAGATGGTTTAGCAGATTCAGCATCAAGTATGAAATACCTGGATTCCCAGGCTCAGATTCCCAGCAAGTGAAGTCTTGATCCTTAATGTTCTCAAGGTAGCTACTTTGAGTATGAGGTAGTTTAATGCAGGTGGGGCTGGGTGGTTGTCTTTTTTCGAGGCACACAGATGAGGGTGTGTATGATCATTAATAATCCCATGACACTTTTTAGTAAAGACAGGTGACACTATCGCCATACTCCATGCACTTGGTCTGTGCTGTGTGTCATTTGTCTGTCCAATGGTGTTTACGTTTGAGCAGTGGAATAAAGGATTCTCAGCTCTACCACCACTGAACAGCTTACAAAGTGCTTTGGGGTCTTTCTGGATCGGAGGAGCTAGCGCATGTAAATTACTGTATGACATTACCGCTATTGTGTTAAAAGGAAACCATACCTTGCTGCCAATATTTCCCCATCTTGGCAAGTTATAGCGACTAAGAATTATATATATGCAAAATCCAGGAGTTAGGAAGCATAGAGGAGAAGCAGAGTGGCAGTAGCTTGTATCGTAGACTTAGAATATAGATGGGGTGACCAGAACTGAACACAGTATTCCAAGTGAGGACATCCCATCCACTTGTATAAAAGCATTGGAATATGTTCAGTATTATTTTATATCCAATTTTATCCATCCTAACAACTTGCTTATTGCCCCACCACCATCACAAAACAAAGGTTTTCATTGAGTTGAACACAGTGATACTTGGGTCATTTTCCTGACAGGTTACCATTAATTTGGATCCCGGTAAAGCACATGAATAATTCAGATTATTCCTTCCAATATACAATCCCTTACATTTGTCAACACTGAATATAATTTGTAATCATATTGCCTATTCACCTAGCTTTATTAGGTCACTCTGCACTTCCTCAGTCTCAATTAACCTAAATAATTTTGTGCAACCTTTGCCACCCATTAATCACCCCCTTTTCCTGCTCATTGATAAATCTACTAAACACCAGTCCTTGTATGGAACCTCCTTGGGGAACCCCACTGTTAAGTTTTTGCCATGATTAAAACTGACCATTTACTAATCCTCTCTTTTCTGGTCATGTCTTTTCCCATCAGTCCTTGCTGTTTGCTGCCCATTGCTGATTTCTGGAAAGGGCCACGTCATATGAGAGTCATGCCATGACATAATGGAATATGTCATTACTGCTAATGAAGCATGCATACAGACTTTGGGTTACTAATAACTCCAGGACTGATTGTGCACACATGCCTCTTAAGGAACCAAGAGTGATGGATCTAAAATTACATCAAGTCTGGTTGCTCTGCTTCAAGAGGAATTATTCAGTATATTCTAAGAAGTGTAACTAGGAATTAATGGGATGAAGTTAAACAAAATGAGTAAGCTGATTATTAGAGAAAGCTTTCTGAGCTCTAGTCACCTGTGAAACGTGTGGAAGCCCTACCACAGTTTGGGACTTTTCACTCCCACCTGCTCCCTTCCCCAAATATACACAAGTGCATATTTAGTAATGTGGAGAATCTAACACCTCTCAATTGAAACCCCTTCTCTAAAAGTATTGAAAAGTGATGGCTTGTTTTCATGAGATTATGGTTTTTTTGTAAAGCATTGGGAAGAGTGGCTTGTTCCACTGATACTTTAAGTGAATAACCCCTCTTCTTGAACTGGGGAATCTTTATCACCTATTCTGCTTGCAGAGTCCCAGGTCTCAGCCAAGACAGTGATCTTTATCAGAGACAGAAGTATTGTATCTAGAAGTTTCAGATACTCAAAGCACAAACCACGTAGAAAATCTCAGCTGAAGCTGCAAGACAAGCACTTCCAACCACTACTGATGTTGGAGAATGAGGTTTCCCTTCTTCCAACCAGTCCTCATTAGTAACCTGCTATTAGTCTGTATGTAATGGAACTAGAATAAGAAGACTGAAGGGTCATGTGAATGCCTTCATGTTATGTTAGCAGTACATTATGCTGTAATTATTGATTGCATTTTAATTGTATCAGCCTTTGTGAAAGCATCAAGGGCACTGGGTGGAGGTTTAATGTTAGACGCTGAAGTAAACCGCTGTTGAACTGTACTCAGAAGCTGCAGAAGGTTGAAAGAATAAATATCCAACATTGTCTTCAGCATCTTATTATCTGCACCACATCAACACAGTGCTAGATGCATCAGTACAGTTTTCAGTCTCTCAATTCAAAACTCCAAGCGGCTGAAATAAGAAACATGCCCAGGGAATGCCTGGCAAAGCTCCATGGCCTAGGAAAGACACTTATTTGAATTAAATCCTACAACAGAGCAACCCAATCCTGGCAGCAAGCAGAACACAGTCTCAGCCAAAGGAAAAAAGCTTCTTTTGCAATTAAAGTGGATCAGGACAGTGTGAAGGGGGTCAAAAGCTGAAATGTCCTCTTGTTGTGTTCAGCTCTGACGGAGACAATTAATTAGCGCAATAAAAATCTGACACTTTGACCAGATGATTGATAGGACTATCAGTCAGCTCCTGTGCACACTGTCTTATCAATTATTGATGGCGCTTACTCTATGGGGCTCTTGAGGAGACAGTTCCTCATGAGGTTGGAGACTACAGAAGGGGATGTGCTGCTCACTGAAAGATAAAGAAACTGAAGATCAAGACAGATGCATAAGAATATAAGAACAGCCATACTGGGTCAGATCAATGGTCCATCTAGCCCAGTATCCTGTCTCTGACAGAGGCCAATTCCAGAGCTCCAGGGGAGTTTACAGAACAGGGCAGTTGGAGTGATCCACTCCGTCTTCCCCTCCTAGCAGTCAGAGGTTTGGGGTCACCCAAAGCCTTGGGTTGTGTCCCTGATCATCTTGGCTAATAGCCATTGATGGACCAATCCTCCATGAACTTATCTAGTTCTTTTCTGAACCCAGTTATACTTTTGCCCTTCAAAACATGCCATGGCAATGAATTCCACAGGTTAATTGTGCATTGTGTGAAAAAGAATTTCCTCTTGATTGTATTAAACCTGATGCCTATTAATTTCACAGGATGACCTCTGTTTTTTTTGTATTGTGGTAAAGGGTAAATTAGTTATTATTGCACTTTCTGCTTTTTCAGCCTCTCTAACCTTCCTTAACATTTCACAATCAGTCACCATCCTGGTCAGGTAGCCAGTAGCATAGGCGCCGACTTCCAGTGGCGCCAGTGGGGGCTGACGCCCGGCATCGGGGGCGGGGCCCCGCCCCCGAGCCCCACCCCCGGGCGACGTGGCGGGACCCCGACGCCGGGCCCCGCCCCCGACGCCAGGTGACGTTGCGGGACCCCGACGCCGGGTGACGTTGCGAGGCCCCGCCCCCGACGCCGACGCAATGTCCCCCAGCGTCGGGGGCAGGGCCCCGCAACATCTCCCGGTGCTGAGGTAAGGTCCCGGGACTGGCGGGGAGCTGTGCGCGGGCCCCGGGAATGGCGGGGAGCTGCTGGTGGGTGCTCTGCACCCACCAATTTTCCCCCGTGGGTGCTCCAGCCCCGGAGCACCCATGGAGTTGGTGCCTATGGCCAGTAGTATATTCCTACTGCTACACACCTCTTACTCAAGCATGGAATTTCTATCTATAGAGATTATATGGTACAATTTGTTTAATATAAGATTTTTACCTTATTTGACTTTATGCTTTTTTAAAGATATAATGCCACTTCTCTCACAGAATGCCCCACTGTGTCATTCCTATATATTTATAGCATGGTATTACTGTGTCCCATTGATTATCTTCATTCAACCAAATGTCTGTAATGCCTACTATATCAATATTCTCATTTAATGCCAGACACTGTAATTCACCCACCTTAGTATTTGAATTTCTAGAATTTGTATATAAGCAATTTTACATTTTGTCAATATTCAGTTGCTTGCCTTCAAGTGTTATATTTAAATGGGACTCTATTTCATTTGACTGTTCCTCGCTAGCTCCTACCTATACTTTACTAACTTCTTTCCTATCCTCTTTACTAGGATATAGAGGTGCAGAGCCTCATGACATAATTTCATGAGTGTGCCCAGGGCTCACAGTGCCCTGAATGCCAGAGACCCACTCCCCTTTTCAGCAGGGTACCCTAACTGCAAAAGGTCACTCTTCCAGCTTGACTGTTTCTGTACCCCCGTTCTCAGCACAGTTACTACAGGAATACAACTTTAATGAGGGAAGTTGTCATCTTTTTAGCATGAGGCTTGGCTCTGGCAAAGTGACAATGTTTCTTCCATTCTGCTTCCCGGAGCCAAATCTATGGAGTGAAATGAGAACTCAGACTCCAGAATGTCACATGGCCCCAGCCCAAAAGTACTGAAGTTATTGGAGTCTCTGCTGCTGCTCTGGATTTATAGGGCCCCTCAGGAGTCCTTGAAGGGTGTCTGACATCCCTGTTAACCATCCCCTGTTCTATATGTCATGTAGATAGTTTTCCATCATGTGATGCCTAAGACTGTCATTTCTATCAGCCCCAGAGGCTGCTCATTTGGGATTCAGAGCAGTTACTGGAACCATTCCAGGAAGAGTAAAACTGACTCTGTGACCCTGGCTTGGAGTAAAGATGCTGAGTGCAGAACATAGTAATTGAATTGAGAGGGTCCACAGAGCCACACACTGAGGGGAGGGGACAGGGGGCTTCCCTCTGTAGCATGCATCAGTGAGAAGGGTGACACAGGAGATTTGTCTCAGGAGATGAAATCATGCAAATGTTGCCCCTCCCTAGGTTGGCCAGTAACACTGCTCCCCTAAGGGACCCTCCTCAAGGACTCCATTACTGACAGCATACAGCCCACTCTGCCAGTCCCATAAGCAGGCATCAGGGGCACATCTCACTTAAACACGAGTTGGGAGAGACTGCAGAGGAATGACAGCTCTATTTTATTACTGAGGAGAGCCCTCTCCCCCAGCACTGGGTCAGTGGCACCCTGTACACTGAGAAATAGGGACAAGGAGAACTTGGCTCTTGGTGCGGGAGCTGCCTCCCTTCATTACAAATGTGAACAGATACAGAAAACCTCTGGAAAACAACACAGCCATCAGCTGGCCACATGCCACAAGGGAGACAGACTGACACAGAAGTGCAATCCCACGGAAGGCTTCACTATGAAGGAAAAAAGTGTTTACCAGCAAGTAGAGCAGGGCAGGCTCTACCATCCTATGTCAAGTATAGAAGAGAAGATGACTCAGTCTCTCCCCCTTTAAATCTGTCAGAGGTGCCTATAGCTTTGTATAGATGCCTTTTATTATTACTGTTGTAATTATTTTCATTAATACAAAATAGCGGGGGGGGGGGGGGGGGAATAGTGGGACCTGTTAACTGTTTTGCTTCTTCATGATATAGAGGCCTGCAAGGCTTGTAAAAGGATTGTTCTGTTTTGTTTACATTACATCAGAAATCAAGGGCCTGTCTAGACTGGAAGACTCTATGATGACTGAAGCTAGTGAAATAATGGCATCAGAAAGGCCAACAGATGGAAAGCTGCTGCAGCTGAAAGTAGAGGGAGTTTTTAGCCAGACTGCTTAAAACTGTTTTTTGTTAAGACCCATTTAACTTCAATGTCTACCTCAACAATTTGGAGAAAGGATATTTTTGCTAAAGATTCAATGCCCTGGCCCTTTCAGTTAAGGTGAAGGAGATCACAATACAGTGGTCCAGCAAAACTAGAGGCACCAGAGTTGACATTCTAATATTTCAAGGATAAAAAATAAACAGGAAAGAAAACATACAAAATCTACCACATATTTCAGAACCCCTTTATCCATAAAGGGGCAAAAAAGAAGTAAGCATTTAAAAAAAATAATCCTTTTCAGGTCACCTCTAAATATGGACAGTTCCAAGTATTATTAGTCAAACCAACCCTCTTTCTGAGAAACCGGATAGAAACCCAGTGCCCATTTGACAGAGCTGTTTAGAATGGGAGCATGTTGGCCTCGGGAAAATTCAGAGTGCTAAATATTATCTGTCTCCAGAGCTGCAACCTGAACAGATTGCTAACTATTTTGTCTAAAATTAAACAGTTACATTGGAACCATGTTAATCTCTACTGTAATGGATTCTGCAAGGTTCCCAGATTAACATCACCCCCTTGGCAGCTCTACTTCAAGGACACTTTTAGCCCCAGAAGAGTCACCCCAGATTTCAAACAAAACGGTCTCCCAACAGAGCATTTAGGGATGGGCAGCTCCATACATTAAAACAAACGGCTTTGAATTCTATTCTCCCTACTTCCCACATATCACCTGAGGAGATGCTCAGAATCAGGACGGAGAAGAACAGCAGCAGCTGAAAGAAGCTCATTTTGCTTGTGTGTTATACCTCTTCCCCCACACCACTTCTGTCTTGTCTATTTAGATGTAAACTCTCAGGATGTGGATCCTCTACTACTCTGTGTTGTTTGCACAGTGCCCAGCACAATGTGGCCCCCTCTAGTTTGACACTTTGGCACTATTGTAATAAACGTGATTAATAATAAGAATAAATCTTGGTCACTATTTGAAAAGGCATAAGTGGTAGGGACAAACTGGAAATAAGTCTTGTTCAAAACAGGTTCAAACAAACCTGACCCTTACTCAAACTTTCCCCAGGAGAGACAATTACACCAGTTCTCATTTCCCAAAATTCCTGAATGTGTGTGTGGGAGCAACACCATCCACTCTTCCTATGGAAGAGACACCACCACCAAAAAAACCTCTAAACCTTTGAGTTAAGGGCGAGGACACTATACAGGAGCAAAGGCAATAATCAGCATCTTTGTGAGCAATTTCAGTACACTGTATGGAATGGAAATAGAAGGAAGAAGAGGCTTTTCTTGGTTCTTGCTTGTTATATTCCAAGCATTTTGGGAATCAGAAGTACACAGGATTCCAAGAAGACAGAACAGAAATTCTGCTGGCAGGTGAAGAGGAATGTGCAAACATGAATCCCCCAAAATCCAATGCCACATCCAGGGGAAGAATCCTTGGTACATGTGTATTTCAAGCCCCAGACACTAGTTTCCAAGTGCTGGATTCTTCCCTCATTTGCACTCATGCCCTCCATTAAAGTCAATGAGCTTGCACAGGAAAACTGAGAGCAGAATTTGTTCCCAACTTTCATATACTCACAATGGAACTGCTTGTTTCTGGGGGGAGGGGAGGAAACGGGTATGCACCCATCATAATAAGGCAGAGAATTAGCTGAAGGTGTTGTACAGATAGTATACATCTGTTTTTTTATTCTAGGCTTTTTTTCAATTAGGAAAAAAAATGATAGCAAGTGTCAAAGAATGGGATATTTTGCCCACAGTGAGGTAGTTCTGGCACAGCCTCTTTTGGTGCACAAGAAAGGCTAGAAACAATTTCTGGAAACAATATTCACTGCTTGATGTAAGAGGATGGATTAGATAAGACACTTCAAGCCCCTCCTTTCTCCCTCTCACTTTGCCATCAAAGCCCATTATGATGGAGCTAGAGAAATTATTTCACCAGAATGAGTTAGTCATGTTGCTTTTACCAGTTATACTGTCATAATATTTTAAACATAAAACCATTAATCACAATGCTGATCAGTAGTGTGACCTAAAGAACAATCAGTCAGCACAGGCAGATCTCAAACACTGAGCCTGAACAGGGATTTCATTGTAAAGAGTATCTGCAGCTATCAAGAATATATACACTTGTTCTAAGGCCCAGAAGGAGGTGAAAGGCAGGACAGTTGAAAGTCTTTGGATAAAGATAAAAAGGGAAAAAATAGAGGTGATGCCATGAGGCATTTGCAGAATAAACAGAAATATCCAAAACATAAAAGCTAGTAGTAATGAAGGACTAAAAATCCAGACATCTGTTGCAAAAGTAATATGGCAAAACATAAATTTTCCAAAAAATGATTTGAGTTTATTGGGGACACTCTTCGTTTCAGAAAGTGGAGGAAATAACCAGGGAGATAGCCATTTTAGACTTGATTCTGACCAACAGGAAGGAATGGACTGTGAATCTGAAGGTGGAAAGCAATTTGAGCGAAAGCGATCATGAAATGATAAGATTTAATGAGTCTAAGGAAAGGAAGAGGTGAGAACAGCAGAATGAGGCCAATGGACTTTAAAAAAAAGCCGACTTTAAAAAACTCAGACAACTCAGGTAAAGTCCCATGGGAAGAAAATGTAAGAGATGAAGGAGTTCAGGAGATCTGGCAGCTTCTCAAGGAGACAATATTAAAGGCACAACTGCAAACTATCCTAAAAGACAGGAAGAACAGTAAGAAGCCAATTTGGCTCTATCAGGAGCTCTTTAATTACCTGAAAATCAAAAAGGAATCCTACAAAAAGTGGAAACAGACGAATAGCTGAGGAGGAGCACAAAAGAATAGCACAAGCATGTAGGGACAAAATCAGAAAGGCTAAGGCGCAAAATAAGTTAGATCTAGCAAGGGACATAAAAGGAAATAAGACAAGGTTTTTTAAACACATTAAGAGCAAGAAAAAGATGAAGCAAAGTGTAAATACTCTACGTAGGGGGAAAGGAGAGCTAACAACTGATGACAACAAGGAGGCTGAGGTATTTAATGCTCATTTTGCTTCAGTCTTCACTAAAAAGGCTAATGGTCACCAGATTCATAGATTCTAGGGCTGGAAGGGACCTCGAGAGGTCATCGAGTCCAGCCCCCTGCCCTCATGGCAGGACCAATTACTGTCTAGACCATCCCTGATAGACATTTATCTAAATGTCTAAAAGTATACTAAACACAATTAATATTAACAACGAAGGTGAAAGAATGCAAGCCAAAATAGAGAAAGAATAGGTTAGAAAATATTTAGATATGTTAAATATATGCAAGTCAGCAGGGTGTGATGAAATTCATCCTAACGTACTTTAGGAACTAGCTGAAGCAATCTCAGAACAGTTAGAAATTATCTTCAGGAACTCTCAGAGGATGGGTGAGGTCCCAGAGGACTGAAGACAGGCAAACATAGCACCTATCTTCAAAAAGGGGAACAAAGATGACCTAGGAAATTATGGACCAGTCAGCCTAACTTCTTCTTCTAACAGCACCTTGAAAGAGTGGAACAAATTATTAAACAATCCATTTGTAAGCACCTAGATAACAGCGCTATATAAAGTAGCCAGCGTGGATTTGTCAAGAACAAATCATGCCAAAGCAAACAAATTTCTTTCTCTAACAGGGTTACTGGCTTTGTGATTAGGGGGGAGCAGTAGATGTGGAACAACGCTTCCTCAGCTCTCGTCCACTCATGCCCCTTCTCTACCTACGCTACATTGATGACATCTTCATCATCTAGACCCATGGGAAGGAAACTCTGGAAGAATTCCACAATGATTTCAACAGCTTCCACCCCACCATCAACCTCAGCCTGGACCAGTCTACATGGGAAGTCCACTTCCCAGACACCACGGTGCAAATAAGTGATGGTCACATTAACACCACCCTATACTGAAAACCCACCGACCGCTATGCCTACCTACATGCCTCCAGCTTCCATTCCAGACACACCACACGATCCATTGTCTACAGCCAAGCGCTGAGGTACAACCGTATTTGCGCCAACCCCTCTGACAGAGACCAACACATACAAAATCTTCACCAAGCATTCTCAAAACTACGATACCCGCATGAGGAAATAAGGAAACAGATTAACAGGGCCACCTCTCCAACGGATCATCAGTGATCTACAACCCACCCTGGACAACGATCCCTCACTTTCAGAGGCCTTGGGAGGCAGGCCAGTCCTCGCCCACAGACAACCCGCAACCTGAAGCATATTCTCACCAGCAACTACACACCACACCATAATAACTCTAACTCAGGAACCAATCCATGCAACAAACCTCGATGCCAACTTTGCCCACATATCTACACCAGGGACACCATCACAGGACCTAAACAGATCAGCCACACCATCACCGGTTCATTCACCTGCACATCCACCAATGTAATATACGCCATCATGTGCCAGCAATGCCCCTCTGCTATGTACATCGGCCAAACTGGACAGTCCTTACGCAAAAGGATAAATGGACACAAATCAGATATTAGGAATGGCAATATACAAAAACCTGTAGGAGAACACTTCAATCTTCCTGGACACACAACAGCAGATTTAAAGGTAGCCAACCTGCAGCAAAAAAACTTCAGGACCAGACTTCAAAGAGAAACTGCTGAGCTTCAGTTCATTTGCAAATTTGATACCATCAGCTCAGGATTAAACAAAGACTATCAATGGCTAGCCAACTACAAAAGCAGTTTCTCCTCCCTTGGTGTTCACACCTCAACTGCTATAAGAGGGCCTCATCCTCCCTGATTGAACTAACCTCGTTATCTCTAGCCTGACTCTTCCCTGCATATTTATACCTGCCTCTGGACATTTCCACTGCGTGCATCCGACAAAATGGGTATTCACCCATGAAAGCTTATGCTCCAATGCGTCTGTTAGTCTATAAGGTGCCACAGGACTCTGTCGCTTTTACAATCCTGAGAGGACCTTCCCTCTTATCCCATGACAGCTTACTTTGCTTAAGAGCCTTTGGTGAGGGATCTTATCAAAGGCTTTCTGAAAATCTAAGTACACTATATCCACTGGATCCCCCTTGTCCACATGCTTGTTTACCCCTCAAAGAATTCTAGTAGATTGGTGAGGCATGATTTCCCTTTACAAACACCATGTTGACTCTTCCCCAACAAATTATGTTCATCTGTGTGTCTGATAATTCTGTTCTTTACTATAGTTTCAACCAGTTTGCCTGGTACTGAAGTCAGGTTTACCGGCCTCTAATTGCCGGGATCACCTCTGGAGCCCTTTTTAAAAATTGGCGTTACATAGGTATCCTCCAGTCATTTGGTACAAAAGCTGACTTACATAATAGGTTACAAACTACAGTTAGTAGTTCTGCAATTTCACATTTGAGTTCCTTCAGAACTCTTGGATGAATACCATCTGGTCCTGGTGACTTATTACTGTTTAGTTTATCATTTGTTCCCAAACCTCCTCTAATGACATCTCAATCTGAGACAGTTCCTCAAATTTGTCACCTAAAAAGAATGGCTCAGTTTTGGGAATCTCCCTCACAACCTCAGCCATGAAGACAAATGCAGAGAATTCATTTAGTTTCTCCACAATGGCCTTATTATTTTCACTTTTTAAAGGATGCCTTTTTGCCTCTCACTGCTTCTTTTACTTACTTTTTGTTGTTTAGCTGTGGTGACACTTTTTTGGTTCTCTAACTATGTTTTTTAATTTGGGGTATACATTTAAGTTGAGCCTCTATTATGGTGTCTTTAAAAAGTTTCCATGCAGCTTGCAGGGATTTCACTTTTGGCACTGTACCTTTTAATTTCTGTTCAACTAACTTCCTCATTTTTGTGTAGTTCCCTTTTCTGAAATTAAATGCTACCGTGTTGGGCTGCTCTGGTGTTTTTCCCGACACAGGGATGTTAAATTTAATTAAATTATGATCACTATTACCAAGCAGTCCAGCTATATTCACCTCTTGGACTAGATCTTGTGCTCTACTTAGGACCAAATCAAAAATTGCCTTTCCTCTTCTGAGTTCCAGGACTAGCTGCTCCAAGAACCAGTCATTTAAGGTGTCAAGAAACTTTATCTCTGCATCCCGTCCTGAGGTGACATGTACCCAGTCAGTATGGGGATAGTTGAAATCCCCCATTATTATTAAGGTTTTTTTTATAGCCTCTCTAATCTCCCTGAGCATTTCACAGTCACTATCACCCTCCTGGTCAGGTGGTTGGTTGTATATCCCTACTGCTATATTCTTATTATTCAAGCAAATCATTACTATCCATAGAGATTCTATGGTACAGTTTGGTTCACTTAAGATTTTTATTTCATTTGACTCTATGCTCTCTTTCACATATAGTGCCACTCCCCCACCAGCACAACCTGTTCTGTCCTTTTGATATATTTTGTACCCTGATATTACTGTGTCCCATTGATTATCCTCATTCCACCAAGTTTCTGTGATGCCTATTATATGAATAGCCTCATTTAATACGAGGCACTCTAGTTCACTCATCTTATTATTTAGACTTCTAGCATTTGTAAATAAGCACTTTAAAAACTTGTCACTTTTTAGCTGTCTGCCATTACATGATTAATTGAATGGGTCTCTTTTTCATTTGATTGTTTCTCATCAGATCCTACCCATATTTTATCATCTTCCATCCTCTCCTCCTTACTAGGACATAGAGAATCTCCATTAATAGATCCTCCCCTAAGGGATGTCTCTGTCCGAACCACGTGCTCCTCCACACCTCTTGGCTTTCCCCCAGCCCGTAGTTTAAAAATTGCTCTATGACCTTTTTAGTTTTAAGTGCCCGCAATCTGGTTCCATTTTGGTTTTATGTGGAGCCCATCCTTCCTGTATAGGCTCCCCCTTTCCCAAAAGTTTTCCCCGTTCCTAATAAATCTAAGCCCTTCCTCCCTACACCATCGTCTCATCCACACACTGAGACTCTGCAGTTCTGCCTGTCTAACTGGCCCTGTACGTGGAACTGGAAGCATCTCAGAGAATGCTGCCATGGAGGTCCTGGACTTCAATCTCTTACCTAGTAACCTAAATTTGGCCTCCAGGACCTCTCTCCGATCCTTCCCTATGTCACTGGTACCTACATGTACCACCACCACTGGCTTCTCCCCAGCACTGCGCATGAGTCTGTCTAGATGTCTTGAGAGATCTGCAACCTTCACACCAGGCAGGCAAGTCACCAGGCAGGCAAGTCTCCCGATCATCGCATACCCAGCTAGCTATGTTTCTAATGATTGAATCCCCCATAACTATTACCTGTCTCTTCCTAATAACTGGAGTTCCCTCCCCTGGAGAGATATCCACAGTGCGAGAGGATACCACAACATCATCTGGAAGGAAGGTCCTAACTATAGGAACGTTTCCCTCTGCTCCAGTTGGATGTTCTCCTTCCCTGAGACTTTCATTCTCCTCAACAGCACAGAGGCTGTCAGACTGTGGGTGGGACCATTCCCAGCAAGTCTCATTTGTGTACCTTTCTGTCTCCCTTGGCTCCTCCGGTTCAGCCACTCCGGTCTCCAAAGCCCGTACACAGTCTCTGAGGGCCAGAAGCTCCTTGCATTGAACACACACATAGGCCACCCGCCCATAGGGCAGGTCATCATACATGCTGCATTGGGTGCAATAAATTGGATAGCATACACTCTGTGGCTGACTTCTGCCTGCATTCTCTTTTTATTCCTGCAGCTCGTTCCTTTGTTGATGTTTTGTTTTTATCAGGGGTGTGCTTGGCCTTAAGTTTAAAGAAGTTTAAAGAACGTTAAGCATATCTAGCGCTCCCCTCAGACTCCCTCTCTAAACTCCCTCGCAAAACTCCCTTGTTCGCTAGCTCCTCTGGTCGCTTAGGAGCGGGCTTTTTAAAGCCCTGGTCTTCCTGAGTAGTCCCGCTTCCTGGTTAAGGGTTGATGGGTGCTAAAGGGCTTAGGGATCAAAGCCTCGTTAAGAAGCTTTCAGCCTTGCCAGCAGGCCGCTAGGCTCAGCACAGGGTCCCCCAAACAAACAGATCACAGGGTATATTTCAGTCAAGCAGCAAGCACACCACAAACAACAAACTTACCCCAAGGGTCACGTAATCACTCCTCCTTCACCTGGAGAACACCCTTGCAAAGTTGCTCATGTTCAAACATCTAAGTTTTAGTCCTTTCTGGATTACAGTCTGTCCCTTCCCAAAGGCAACAGGTTGTCAATGATCTAAAGTAAAGAAATAATAGAGCCTGTGTTGCTAACACCAAGTAGTGAGGTCATATCTCCACCCCAGCAGGTCAAAGGATTGCAGAATAAACAAGGCAAAAGATAAGAGAACTTGAAAGTAAAATCACCAATGTGAAGAGGAGAATCAGGGAAAGAGAGGAAGGAAGATGAGGAAGACTGGGGAGGCAGAGGAAGGACATGTACATTTACTCTGTAATTTTGTTTTCTTGCTTTACTTGTGCAAACCTGAGAAGCAAGTGAGTTTAGAATACGTAAAGCAAGAATTCAGAGGGGGGACATTTTAGCTAATGGGGACCTTAACTCCTTGGAATGCATACTGTTCAGTAACAACCACCCAGAGCTGGGAACAAAACCCAGGAATCCTGACTCCCAGTCCTTGTCATTCATAAGTGGGTAATATTTATCCCAATACAAGCAGGTATCAATGAACACATTAGCAATAGTGAGCAGACAGAGTATCTCAGTACTGCAAATTCCTGATGGCTGGAAAAAAGGTCTTTCAATGCACTGGAAACGTCTGCTTTTAATTGTAGATAATAGTTTTGCCCAATTTCCAATTCTTAAAAATAAAATAATAAAATAATAATTAAAATCTGGGGACTGGAGGGCTCAAGGCTCAGTAATGAATACAGAGACTTACCTCTAAGGGTACGTCTATACTACCCGCCTGATTCGGCGGGTAGCAATCGATCTTCTGGGATCAATTTATCGCGTCTCGTCTAGACGCGATAAATCGATCCCGGAAGCGCTCCCCGTCGACACCGGAACTCCAGCTCCACGCGAGGAGTAAGCGGAGTCGACGGGGGAGCCTGCCTGCTGCGTCTGGACCCGTGGTAAGTGCTTTTAAGTTTGAACTAAGATACTTCAACTTCAGCTACGTTATTCACGTAGCTGAAGTTGCGTATCTTAGTTCGACCCCCCCGCCCCGTAGTGTGGACCAGCCCTAAGTTACCCCCTTCTAGTTTGACCGAGATTGGAGCTGACTGAAAATTGTTCCCATGCCTGCCTGGTCGCCTGTGGTATGTGAAAGGAATCTCAACCTGATTCTAATGGACAGATGTTCATATCATGAGACACTGCCCTACCAGCACTGATTGATCCCCTTCTTGGCAGTCTCAGCAGAGAGTCTAAGGACCAAATGGAGAATGACCACAAAGAGGTTCAATCAGGTCAGGCATGAAGCACAAGGCAGCCTAGCCAGGAATACGAGCCCCTATTCTGTACCTGTCCTGGGCATGAAGAGAGCATGTAAGTGACAGGGAGACAAACTCACTTGGAAAAAGTAAAAGTACATCCCTAACAAGATCCTCCACATAGTGAGCAAGCTGGTTTGGACAGAAACACCAACCAAAATGTAGGAAACATTTCACAACACTGAAACTGAGGGAAACAAGTGGGGAGCCTCAAGCAAGGGGCTCTTGTTCAGCCTAATGCAGATGTCAGTTAATTAGAGGAAAAGGTTATATCATTAGTGGCCAAATCGATACAAAAAAGATTAAGAGCCTTGGACAGCAAGCTCCTATGCTTTCCAGCAAGCACCCGGGGCTGTATGTAGCTAAAACTCAATACACATTAACGGGCTATCGCTGTAGACTTGAATTGGGATGTCTTCTTGAAATACTTTAATTGGACTCTCTCTAGCATTATCAATGCTAAACAAGATGTCAGATTTAGGCAAAATCTCTCCCAAATGGGACTGGCAGCCCAGAATCTGAAAAAAACCCACCATTAATTTCAGATACAAACCTTGCTTCCTTTCTGATGATATTAATAGTCTCGTTCCCACCGAGCCACAAGCTTGAGTGACTGAGGAGTGTGTTTGGGTACAGATGTCATGTGCCCTCTTCTGACTTGCTTCCCCCTCTCCCCAAATCCCCAGCTGTGCCCCTGCACCTCAGGTCTGACGGGCAGTGCCCCTTACAAGTCCAGTCCTGGGCTTTGTCTGAACTCAGAATCTGCAAGTCATGCTAGATTGCAAACTTTTTACCTTAGATTTATCCTCCTCTGAAAGGAATACAAATCAGACTGTAGAACCTTCTTGAAATCAGCAGGTCAATAAGTGGAAAATGCCCCAATTGATAACATCCATATTAACTGGTTTGATATCTGACACTGCAATATTATGTGAGGCAGCACAGCGGTTCTGACAACATAGAGCTTTATCTAAAACATTTTCCAACATATATATTCAATGTAAAACTGCACTATAGAGACTTCCCCAGGTCTGTCACCTGATCAGGAAGGCATAACTGACATTATACTCGTAATGCACACACACAATGGGGCTGCATTAAAGTTGCATGGGCAACATTCATTCTGGTATATCCTAACTTGAGAGTGTTTGACTTTGCAACCTTTCATTCCCTTTTAATCCTTAATTTTGTATTTTCTAATTTTTTATGGTTTAGTTTATTTATGAGAGCAATCTTAACTAACATTAAATGAAGTTTGTTTGTGAATTTCCCTATTTTTTAAAAAGAAAGAAAATATTTTATATATGTGTTATTTAAATAATAAAGCACTTACACATTTGTTGTCTTCAGTGTATATGGCATTGCCATTGTTATCTTTGGGAAGCTCCATATTTTACCAATCAGTGTCACATTTACCAATATATTGAAAATAATTAAACTGTAGCAAAATAAAACATGTTTAACGCAACCATAGGCACCGACTCCAGGGGTGCTCCGGGGCTGGAGCACCCACGGGGAAAAAATGGTGGGTGCTGAGCACCCACTGGCAGCCCCCCATCAGCTCCCCCTCACCTCCCAGCTCCTCCCGCCTGTCAGTGAGCCCCGTGGACCAGGGCCTCCTCCTCCCTCCCCGTGCCTCCCACCCGCCACAGTCAACTGTTCTGTGGCATGCAGGGAGGTTGGGTGGGAGTGGGGAGGAGCAAGGACACGGCATGCTTGGGGAAGGGGGTGGTGCAGGGGTGGGAAGAGGCAGGACGGGAGTGGAGCAGGGGTGGAAGAGGCGGGGTGGGGCGGGGTCTTGTGGGAAGGGGTCGAGCAATCCCCGGCAGTTTGAAAAGTCAGCTTGTGTGAATGCAACTTCAGTTTTAGTGGAATTGCTAAATGCCTTATACATATATTTTAACTGGGTAACAGAAAACTGAATAGGGACTCTCATCTATAATTTCCCACATTTTTTTAAATATTCATAAAGCCATAGCCACCAATCTGTAATCATATAAACAATATACACGGTAAAGGGCTGTAAAATTGTTTCTTATGTTCATGTAATCCTTTTTCAGGAAAATAAAAAAATAGCCTTTGAAAAGAAACAGTGTAATTTACCACAGTACAAACCCAAAGGAGCACAGGAGGAGCTTATCAACACAGCCTGCTTTTATTACAGCTCCTTCTGTGACCCTTCTTCTTCATAATGTTAGTGTAGTCTGAGGTAAATCAGTTATCAAAAGCAGCCAATACCAGGACAATCAGCAACAAGGACTCTCCCCAGATATTCAAATGAACAAGAAGGAATGAGTGATTTGTAGCTGATTACATCTGATGTCATGATGTTACTGCTCAGGCAGCACATGAGCACTGTGAGGAAAACAATCTGGCTTTTCCTGTGTGCCAGGTTTCCCAAATTTCCTAAAACACCAGCAACATACAAAGTTATACTGAAGATCATTACACACATAGTAATTAGTGACTGGACTTTGGTTCAAGTTTCCTAAGCCATGTTTACAAAAAAGGGTTCAAAAAAAGATCAGACACTGAGATACAGACTTTGTAAAACAGAAAATTCGGATTCAACCCTAGCTATGGTTTCACTACTGCGAGGATGGGCCTGGGGAAACAGGATGAAGGGTTTAGAGAAAATATGGAAAATTAAAAGAAACAGACCTCCTAATGGTAAAAACTCAGAGCAGAGGAGATGGGAAGAATGGTAAGTCCGTCATAAGATCAGAGAAGGTAGAAAGGAAGATATGTAGGGTCAACTTGGGTATCTGGGGAAGAAAAATGTTAAAAAATAATCTCTAGAAATCAGAATATTTTTTTTCCTTTTCAAAATTACAAAATAATTAACACAATTTAGATAACAAATCTCTTTAAATAAGCAGACGATTCCCAACACAAGTGCTCACCAATGCTTGCTGCACAGCATTATCACAGAAAAAAAATTAAACTGCAAAAAAAATTACAGCCTGGTTCAGGAATAAACTGACATTTACTCAGCACATAGAAGCATGTTATTACTGTGTAAACTGGAAGATATTGCTCAATTAACCCCTAGCTGCTCCCATCTTTAAAAATGATGCCCTTGGAAAATGCAAGGCAAAGATCAGCTTCTCCACATACAATTCCTCTTGAATATCAAATGCAGTGGTCCTGCAGTCCAAACACACAGAAGCATAAGCCTCTATCCACCCATCCAGCACCACCTTTGAACACTCTCCATCTGGGGAAAGTATGTGACAAACTACAGTTGTGGGTCCCTAGTTACAACTTGACAGGTAGGGATAACTTTATTACATCTGCACTGTGGCATTACCAGCTACAACTCCACGATAGTGCCATGCTTCGCAGTGCCTCTGCTGTCATATACAAGACTGTGGCATGCAGCAAGGGAAGGAACTAGTCCCAGCACATAGCTCTGCTGTTGGGAAACACTACACAACCAAATGTATTCATTAAAATAAATCGATAAATAGAACCAAAAAAAATACATAAACAAGCCTACACATTCCATATGGCTCACCCAAAACTTGCTGCTTTTGCCAGTCACACCAAGCCATTGTTTTTCCCTGCAGTAATTCATATAAACTCATATAGTGCTTTCTGAAATAGAAGAGCTACACATTGTATTTTGCATTACCTTCCAGTTTAATTAAATGTTCCTTGGATAAATTTTGTGTTTACATACTTGTGACATGCTACTAGTGCTGACTGTTCCATTTATAAACTGACTGGATTCAGTCCAATCATCTCTAGTTAATGTACCTGCCACTCACAGAGAGCTCAGACTCTTGGGAGCTTTGCTATTTGGGGACCTTATATTTGCTACAGTTATTAATTGGATATGTCTCTAGAATTGAATTATTTAGATTAAGTAAGTATCAGCACAGCCCTTTTGGCCCTTAGAACAGCCAAGACGTTGATGGGGTATAGAACATCAAAATCACCTAAACTGAAATAGGAAGGATCTCAAATTATTTATGTAAACAGGCAAAAATAAAATCTTTGGATTTAATTTTGGCACATGATTCTCAGGCATGATTCTCAGACTGTTTTGGATGCAGAGTCTTGTTACATATCTTGCTATGAGATATCCAAAGACAATAGTAACTGTTGTATTTAAGAAGTGCATAAAAGCATTCAAATTGTTGTTACCAGGCATGTCTACATTTTTGTTGTGCCTTTCCACACCCTCTGTGCTTATTTAGTTATTCTGGCACATAGTGATTGTGAGAAAGTAAGATTATTTATTTCTACCAAAAGTAGGATATTTCCAATTTTTGGGAGTTTAAAATTTCATCCTAATGTTGCATTAAAATATCTTTTTACATTGTCGTCTCTTTTTTTTTAAAAAAAAAAAGAGGAGGAAAAACATTGGCATGTTTATTTGCATGCATGATTCAACGGAGCCTCAAGCCCTTGGGACTTCACCTTGGTCTACACAGGGGGAAGGGGGGGAATTGATCTAAGATACGCAACTTCAGCTAGGAGAATAGCATAGCTGAAGTCAACGTACTTAGATCGACTTACCGTGGCGTCTTCACAGCGCTGAGTTGACTGCTGCCGCTCCCCCATCGACTCCACCTGCGCCTCTCGCGGCAGTGGAGTACAGGTGTTGACGGGAGCGTGCTCGGGGATCGATTTAGTGTGTCTAGACTAGACGCGCTAAATCGACCCCTGATAGATCGATCGCTACCCACAGATCCAGCAGGTAGTGTAGACATACCCTTCTAGAAAGATGAAAGGGAATCACTCAGGATCAAACATTCTAAAAATGAGTGCATTAATAATTTAAATAATTTCAGCTACATATATTTCAGTGGATGTGTATTTAGGAGTGCCCTGGGGAGGGGACGCCACACTGAAGTGGAGCTAGCACCTGTGGTGGGCTCCTGAAGCAAGGGGCTGGAGCTCAGGGAAGCAGCTGGGGCTGCTGCTCCAAGAAGGGAGCAGAGCTGGCTGAAACTGGGAAATTGCTAGGAGCAGAAGTGCCAGAGACCCCTGGAAGGGGTGGCCCTGAAGCCTGAGGCTAAGGAAGGAGTTAAAAGACTGTTTTTCTATTTGTTTTCTAACCTCTATAAGACAATAAACCCCTTTGCAAAGGACTGGGCGTGGTGGTGCATGCTTTGGAGCCAGGGACAAGCATGGCCCGGTGATAGGCAGGTTAAACCATAACTGCTACTGTGAGGTTTTTTGCACTTTCTTCTGAAGCATATGGTGATGGCCATTGTGACACTATATAAAAAGAAAGATGACCATGTTTATTTTACACCAAAGTATAACCACTGATGCACAATTGTGATAAATCGTATACAAAGTATGCCTTGCAAAGTATCATTGGAAAAGTTATGATCTGTTGTATTTTATGATTGTATATGAAGTTATGAATCTTTGCTATGTGTTTGTATCTTAAACATGTTGTGTTCCTGGGTAACACCCACAAGACAGATTTACATCAAGACCAGCCAGCCAAGTTGATAGGCCATGAAGACAACGAATTCTTCCAGTGGGCCCCTCTCGAGGATACCTCAGAGAGTATATGGACAATGGAGGCCCAGGGACTTAGCATGGCACATAGAACATGTAATCCCTGACTTCATGTTTGAAACAGTGACTTTCCATGCCCATGGCCTGAGGGTATAAATTGGAGACTGACATCACCTTCTTGCCACTTTCCTGCTCTACATCTCTGAACTATGATTTCTAACAAAAGGAGAGCTTTAAACAATGGACTGAGGTCCCAATTTTTAGGATGAGCTAGAGATGCTTGTCACAAACTGGCAGATTTAACATCGGTGCAATTATTCTATCTACAAACTCTGAAATCAACTGTCATGTATATGATTAAAGTGAATCATGTAATAAATCTCTTCCTTTTGTTATATTAATAAACCTTTGTTTTTCCTCTAGTAGAGGACTGGCTACCAGCATGGTTTTGGGGTAAGATCTGAAGTATATTCTGACCTGGGGTGGCAGTCTGGTTCATTCCAGTTGGAAGAAGCTAATATATGTGATTTCTGATTTTAATAATAATTTATCACAGAAATCTGGTTTGTCTGGGTGGTGCATGAGGACGGGGACAGGTGAGCAAAGCCCACAGGTAAGTGGAGAACATGGGGACCTGGGAGATGGGTCGGAAATAGGAGGGGGCGTAGGCTCTAGTGACAAAGAGATAGGAGGGTCAAAAACTGGGAGGCAAGATCAAATCAGTATCTTAGATGCCTGTATACAAATGCGAGAAGTATGGGTAATAAGCAGGGAGAACTGGAAGTGCTAATAAATAAATTCAACTATGATGTTGGCATCACCGAAAATTGGTGGGATAATACACATGATTGGAATGTTGGTATGGATGGGTACACCTTGCTCAGGAAGGACAGACGGGGAAAAAGGGAGGAGGTGTTGCCTTATATATTAAAAATGTACACACTTGGACTGAGGTGGAGATGGACATAGGGGACGGAAGTGTTGAGAGTCTCTGGGTTAGGCTAAAAGGGGTAAAAAACAAGGGCGATGTCATGCCAGGAGTCTACTACAGGCCACCTAACCAGGTGGAAGAGGTGGATGAGGCTTTTTTTAAACAACTAACAAAATCATCCAAAGCCCAAGATTTGGTGGTGATGGGGGACTTCAACTATCCAGATATATGTTGGGAAAATAACACGGCGGGGCACAGACTATCCAATAAGTTCTTGGACTGCATTGCAGACAACTTTTTATTTCAGAAGGTTGAGAAAGCTACTAGGGGGGAAGCTGTTCTAGATTTGATTTTAACAAATAGGGAGGAACTTGTTGAGAACTTGAAAGTAGAAGGCAGCTTGGGCGAAAGTGATCATGAAATCCTAGAGTTCACAATTCTAAGGAAGGGTAGAAGGGAGTACAGCAAAATAGAGACAATGGATTTCAGGAAAGCGGATTTTGGTAAGCTCAGAGAGCTGATAGGTAAGGTCCCATGGGAATCAAGACTGAGGGGAAAAACAACTGAGGAGAGCTGGCAGTATTTCAAAGGGACACTATTAAGGGCCCAAAAGCAAACTATTCCGCTGGATAGGAAAGATAGAAAATGTGGCAAAAGACCACCTTGGCTTAACCATGAGATCTTGCAAGATCTAAAAAATAAAAAGGAGTCATATAAAAAATGGAAACTAGGACAAATTACGAAGGATGAATATAGGCAAACAACACTGGAATGCAGGGGCAAGATTAGAAAGGCAAAGGCACAAAATGAGCTCAAACTAGCTGCAGGAATAAAGGGAAACAAGAAAACTTTTTATCAATACATTAGAAGCAAGAGGAAGACCAAGGACAGGGTAGGCCCACTACTCAGTGAGGAGGGAGAAACACTAACAGGAAACTTGGAAATGGCAGAGATGCTTAATGACTTCTTTGTTTCGGTCTTCACCGAGAAGTCTGAGGGAATGCCTAACATAGTGAATGCAAATGGGAAGGGGGAAGGTTTAGAAGATAAAATAAAAAAAGACCAAGTTGAAAATCACTTATCTAAGTTAGATGCCTGCAAGTCACCAGGACCTGATGAAATGCATCCTAGAATACTCAAGGAGCTAATAGAGGAGGTATCTGAGCCTCTAGCTATTATCTTTGGTAAATCATGGGAGACAGGAGAGATTCCAGAAGACTGGAAAAGGACAAATATAGTGCCCATCTATACAAAGGGAAATAAAAACAACCCAGGAAACTACAGATCAGTTAGTTTAACTTCTGTGCCAGGGAAAATAATGGAGCAAGTAATTAAGGAAATCATCTGCAAACACTTGGAAGGTGGTAAGGTGATAGGGAATAACCAGCATGGATTTGTAAAGAACAAATCATGTCAAACCAATCTGATAGCTTTCTTTGATAGGATAATGAGTCTTGTGGATAAGGGAGAAGCGGTGGATGTGGTATACCTAGACTTTAGTAAGGCATTTGATACGGTCTCGCATGATATTCTTATCAATAAACTAGGGAAATACAACTTAGATGGGGCTACTATAAGGTGGGTGCGCAACTGGCTGGATAACCGTACTCAGAGAGTAGTTATAAATGGTTCCCAATCCTGCTGGAAAGGTGTAACGAGTGGGGTTCCGCAAGGGTCTGTTTTGGGACCGGCTCTGTTCAATATCTTCATCAACGACTTGGATATTGGCATAGAAAGTACGCTTATTAAGTTTGCAGACGATACCAAACTGGGAGGGATTGCAACTGCTTTGGAGGATAGGGTCATAATTCAAAATGATCTGGACAAATTGGACAAATGGTCAGAGGTAAACAGGATGAAGCTGAATAAGGACAAATGCAAAGTGCTCCACTTAGGTAGGAACAATCGGTTTCACACATACAGAATGGGAGGAGACTGTCTAGGAAGGAGTACGGCAGAAAGGGATCTAGGGGTTATAGTGGACCACAAGCTAAATATGAGTCAACAGTGTGATGCTGTTGCAAAAAAAGCAAACTTGATTCTGGGCTGCATTAACAGGTGTGTGGTGAGCAAGACACGAGAAGTCATTCTTCCGCTCTACTCTGCGCTGGTGAGGCCTCAACTGGAGTATTATGTCCAGTTCTGGGCACCGCATTTCAAGAAAGATGTGGAGAAACTGGAGAGGGTCCAGAGAAGATCAACAAGAATGATTAAGGATCTAGAGAACATGACCTATGAAGGAAGGCTGAAGGAATTGGGTTTGTTTAGTTGGGAAAAGAGAAGACTGAGAGGGGACATGATAGCGGTCTTCAGGTATCTAAAAGGGTGTCATAAGGAGGAGGGAGAAAACTTGTTCATCTTAGCATCTGAGGATAGAACAAGAAGCAATGGGCTTAAACTGCAGCAAGGGAGGTTTAGGTTGGACATTAGGAAAAAGTTCCTAACTGTCAGGGTGGTTAAACACTGGAATAAACTGCCCAGGGCGGTTGTGGAATCTCCATCTCTGGAGATATTTAAGAGTAGGTTAGATAAATGTCTATCAGGGATGGTCTAGACAGTAATTGGTCCTGCCATGAGGGCAGGGGGCTGGACTCGATGACCTCTCGAGGTTCCTTCCAGCCCTAGAATCTATGAGGGCTAGAGGGCCTGAAGGAGACTGTCTGTGGCTTCATAATAACTAGTATAATATTTTGGAAGCACACATTTGTTACTGGCTTGGTGAAGTCTCATGATAGAATACACCCCCGTCTGGAGTTTATGCCATGTATTGTGGCAGTCTGATCTAAGATTGGTGCTCTTAGCTGTGTCCCATACCAGGCAGCGTGACAGACATCACCAGAGACAGGATTCTGGACTAGATGGTCCACAGGTCTGATCCAGAAAGCAATGTCTATGGTCACTGTAATGACAGTAGGTAATGTGCAGGATATGATTTTGTAACATTTACAACTTCATCTTCCTCAGAATATCTAATACTTTATCCTATAGTATGCAGTGTTGTTGTAGTCATGTTGGTCCCAGGATATTAGAGAGATAAGGTAGTTGAGGTAATATCTTTTATTGGACCAACTTCTGTGGGTGAGCGAGACAAGTTTTTGAGTTTACAAAGAGTTCTTCTTTGGGTCTGGGACACCAACTCAGAGTGTCCCTGCTACATACAAGGTCGAACAGATGAGCAGCTCTGTCTAAGCTTGAAAGCTTGTGTCTCTCACCAGCAGAATTTGGTCCAATAAAAGATATTACCTCAAACACCTTGTCTCTCTAATACTTATTCTACTCAGTTACATCCAGGAAATAAGTTTTACATTTAATGCAGATGTACTGACAGCAGAAACCTTATGTATTGATTAACTGCTACATGACAGAATAAATGTACATAATTTTATTTCTTATCTGAGTCAATGTGGCCAGTAAAAATAGGAATTCCAACAAAGCCAATTTATCATCATCATGGCAAATCCCAAAGGGGAATTTCTTCCTTGCAGCTAGAGCATCAGTTAGAGCAATCTCTAGATAGGTCCTTAAGATGGACAGGCTAGATGTTCAGTCTGTGTCCATCATTGATGATCTTATCACACTACCGAAACTTTCCTTGGTAAATGTGCTTTGTAATTTGTTGGTCTTCCATCCTAATAATATGTTCATACCAGGAAGGCCACTCACAGTGAACAAGTGCTGATAGAAGTGGTTGGCGGGTTTGACTACAGATATACTCATTGCTGATCTTGCCCTGACACTTAATACGAAACAGTTGATGAAGATGAGAAAATCAAAAACATCAATCCAGTGCTCTTCAGCCTTCCTCAGTGCCCGCATTTCACTACCATACAAGAGTTGGTATAACCATGCTTCTGTAGAACCGCAGCTTTGTTGTAAGCTTATGTCCCAATGTTTCCACAGAGGCTGCTGAAGGGCTGGAATGTGACAGTATGACTGCAGCTATATGAGCATTCAAACATCCTCCAGCACCGTCTATGACGTTTCCCACATATTTGACATTTGCCGTGTGCTCGATAGCCCATCTGAACAGGTTAATACTGAACTGGTTGTTATCTAAAGTGGGAGGGTGCTTGAGAAGATGGCCAGGGACTTAATTTTGTCTGGATTAATAACAGTCAGTTAATTAAAGTAAAATAATCTAAATCCACAGTCACTAGGGTTGCTATTCCTCAGGCTGTCCTCAGGAAACTAGTCTGTCTGTTTCTTAGACTGAGCACGCACTATAAATGGTGATGATGGTAACAAAGTCTCTTTCCTGACTAGTTCACTCACCTCAGATATTTAAATGGAATAATTTAGATGTGGTAAGTGCCCTTGTATTGCATGACTCATGGGTCCCCAGAGGCAGCTCCCATGGCACTATTGTCTCAGTACATTAACTATATCACTCACCTCACCAGGGAGCAGTTTGGAATCAAACAGAAAAGATTTATAATATTGATGACATGTAAAAAGCCTCCCATGAAGTCATAATGCTGTAATGCTGAAGTCATAGACAGGCCACTGGCTGCCTGTAGTTAAGTGCTGAAAGTGGAATAGTAGAAACTAACAGGATCCAAGATAGAGAGAGAGGAAGAGCCACCTAAGTCACAGTGAATCAGGACAGTGATGAACTCATGAGCTCTTGATGAAATTGTCATTGTTTCTATTGCAAGTAAAAAATGTTTTAATCAGCATCTTCTTAACACAGGATTTAGCCTTCACATGTTCCCCTTTCCTCTTCTGTATACATTCCGTGAATGAACAACCTTTCTAAAACAACTGTGCTGCCTTCTCGCCTATCTCCGTATGTGCTGGAATGCTTTCTGGTTATCTAAACCCGGAGTCTGTGTGCTAGAACAATGATGAGATGGCAGAATTACTTGCATTGTCTTAGCTGAGTACAGAGTCTTGAACACTTCTATCCATGCAAAGAAAACTCATTACTTTCAGCCAAGCTACAAACCTCAAGCTAAATGATAATAAAGCTAAATGATAATAATGACTGAAGACAGCTGCGACTGAATTTAACACTTGAGATGCTGCAGACATTTATGCGCCCTAAGTTTTTAGTCTGAAAAATACCAGCCTTTGAAGATTTAAAAGCCCTGTGTGAGAGGGAGACGAGCACAATCCAGGTTAATATAATATAAATGGAGATATGCCAATCTCAGAGAACTGGAAGGACCTTGAAAGGTCGAGTCCAGTCCCCTGCCTTCACTAGCAGGACCAAGTACTGTCCCCTGACAGATTTTTGCCCCAGATCCCTAAATGGCCTCCTCAAGGATTGAACTCACAACCCTGGGTTTAGCAGGCCAATGCTCAAACCACTGAGCTATCCCTCCCCCCCGTTCGTGCACAGACCTTTACAAATGGAAAATGCAGGAGGACAACATAGCTAAGGGAATTGAGAATGGGGGAAACAGCTTTTCATTTCTAGGTCACAAAGTCAAATTCAGCTCAAATTTGTTCCAATTTGACTGCCAGTCAGTGCCCTCCATGTGAGATAAGTTTGGCCGTGTCTCAATTCCTACTGCACAGGTGCCCTCATTACAAAACCCAGGATCACAGTTTGCATCAATTGGCTACCTCACTAGTAGCCTAAGTAGAGCGATCAAGGTGCTGAATAGGCCACAGGAACTTAGGTCAGGTCTTTCCTACAAAGTTGGATTGACGGAAGTTTTGACAGCTTACAGACACCAACTGCATAGTTTCCGTATGGGTATGGACAGCCCTGCTCGCTGACCACTGCTGAAATTCTCACCATCACATTGAGGGTGGCAGTCAGGTCCCCACCATGTAAGACATGGAGCTCACTGTAGAAGCAGCAGCTCTGGGAGCTAAGGATGGCCCCAGCTTGTTTGTTGTCCTCCCTAATCTTCATGTATGCCTACTGCAGATCCTTTGCCTTGCATTGCTTCTTGTCCTTTCATAGTCCTGGACTTGCATCCCCATTGCAATGTTCACATAGACCTCCTTATTCCTGCAGTTGCCTTGCAGCTGGCCTTGCACAGCCTCTTCTCCTGTGAGGCTGAGAAGATCCAGGACTTCTTTCCTGGTCCAAGCAGCAGTATGAAATTTAGCTGGAGCTCTTTCTTCATACTGAGCCATACCTGTGTGCTCACAAAGATGGGCTAATAGGAAAAGAGGCATTTCTAAAACATGCTTGGTGTTGTAAGGAGGGCTGGGCTTCTGGTAGCTGACCCCTGGGCAGGAAAGGTCAGAACTGTGATGAGAGCGGGAAGAGGCATGCTGTGGGCTGTTGCTGGAGGACTGTTTTCTCTGATACAGGTAATGCAGTGGCCTCCACACTGGCATACCTCTGCCAACAATTCTTCATTGGTAGACTTGTGGTGTTTGTTTTTCGGTGACAGAAAGGCTGGAATTAAATTTGTGTCTGGAAGTGTGCAAACCTGTGGCAACAAAAGGCAACTTCTGTCAACAAAACTTTGTAGTGTATCCTAGGCCTGACTTCTTTGCTCACACACAGAAGTGAACAATCTAAAACACTGCAGACACACATTGGTGGGGTGGGAAAGCTTGCTTTGCTGGTACCCATGCTGCAGTTCTGCAGATGGAGGACTTGGTCTCCAGGCTGTCAGCCCAGCACCTTTTACCTTGTATAAGAAAAAGATGACAAGAATAAACAAATTGTTGCAATTAATGGTTTGCTCCTGCCATTTCTGTAATAAGGAACAGTCTGTTTTCAATCAGCGCTGTTGTATGCTTTCCCTTAAGTGTATTCTATCATTGATTGTCCCTTAAGGGCTGGAGACTAGATAGCATTGCATCCAATGATTGGAAAATCAAACTCTGTGCTCTATTACTCATGTTAACAGGCTCTCTAGATACTAGATATTTTAGATGGAGAGCCACTGCTGACTGTGCCCTTCAGTCACATGGGACATCTTCCAGGCAACAGCCAATAGCAAGTGAAAGAACCTTTGTTTTGTTATGCAGAGCCCATGATTTACAAGATAACAATTAACAAGTGTGCATGTGTGTGGTGGGGGTGCAGGCAGGGAGCAGATGGAGAAGGGCGAATGAATCGCAAATTGGAGATGGAAATGCCATACTAAATCAGCTGCTCCATTCAGCCCGAGGTGAAGGGATTGTTCCCTACAGTCTCTTCTCCAGTCTAGTTTAAAGTGTCCCCTATGGCAGGGTTTCCACTATTACCATAGAGAGATTATTACACAAGCTAATGCACCTCACCAGTAGGACTTGTTTTCTTATAGTCTCCTTAATTTTAAACTTTTGTTCAATTTCATACTACTACTCACCCTAAATTCCTCTCCCTGTCTGGAGTTTATGTTCTTCACCATTATGTCCCCACCCCTTTCAATCGCAAATAAACTCTGAGCCTTAAATACATTTGAGCTGAAGGATTCTTGTTGTTCACCTCACTATTTGTATTTGACAGCTCCACATTAAGACCAGATACTCAGATTCTCAACTTTCACTGCTCAGTGAGGACTGGGCCACAAGCCATAGGGAGACAAATTACAGGTGAGAAAATAGTGTGCAGATATCATGATGTAAAGGACTTTGTGGAACACAAGAATTGCCGTACTGGTCAGTGGTCCATCTAATCCAGTATCCTGCCTTTGAGAATAGCCAGGACCAGCTGCCACAAGGAAGGTGAAAGAAATACTGCAATAGGCAGTTATGGGATGACCTGCCCAGAGGAAGCATTTCTTTCTAACCCTAAACCCTCATTAGTTAGAGCTTGGTTTGTGCTCTGAAATATGATTTTAGATCCCACTCAAAACTATTTTCTTAATCTTTCTATAACAACTCTGCATAGTCCTGTTATCCATATAAATGCCCGGTTCTTTTGGAATCCTGCTAAGCTCTTGGCCTCAATTATATCTTGAGGAAATAAGCTCCACTGGCTAATTATGCCTTGTGTGAAAAGGTATTTCTGTTTATCAATTTTAAATTTTCTCCCCTTCAATTTACTTTAACGTCCCCTTGTATCATAAGAAATGGTGATTAGCAGTGCCCGATCCACTTTCTATATGACACTCATAATTCTGTATACCTTAATCATGCACCTTCTTATTTGTCTCCTACAGCAAATAATCCTAATATTTTAATTTTCTAAAGACGTGAAGTATCCCCCCTGGCACCCCATTCGCCTGTTAATGCCAAAGCCTTGTTGGGATTTATTCATAGACTTAAGACCAGAAGGGACCATTAGATCATCTAGTCTAACCTCCTGTATATCACAGTCGATTACATTTCATCCAAGTACCCCTGTATTGAGACTAATAACTTGTGCTTGCTTTGACTAAGCATTATGTATGTTTGGCTAAAGCACATCTTTCAGAAAGGTATCCAGTCTTTATATGAAGAAATCGGAGATGGCGAATCCATCACTTTCCTTGGTAGCTTGTTTCAGTGATTAATCATCCTCATTGTTAAAAATGTATGTCTTATTTCTCATCTGAATTTGTCTAGTTTCAGCTTCCAGCATCTGGTTATACATTAAATAACTTTCATAGCCAGTATATTCTCCCCATGAAGGTACTTATACACTGTAATCAAGTCTCATCTTAAATTTTTTGATAAGCTATACAGCTTGAGCTCTAAGTGTCTCACTAAGGCATTTTTTCAGCCCTCAAATAATAGTGTAAAGAACCACAATCTCCAATGTTTCCATATTCTTTTTTAAAATATGGACACCTGAACCAGATGCAATATTCCAGTATCAGTCTCAATAAAGCAATATACAGAAGTAAAATCACTTTTTGTTACTCCTACTCATTACTCCCGTTTATACATCCCAGGATCACTAGCTCTTTCCCCCCCCCAACATTGCACTGGGAGCTCATGTACAGCCCTGGGTGGCCAACAGCAGAAAATCACGGAAAAGTAATAATGGACATTATTGGTGGTAATAAAATCCTTTATTACTTTTCCGCAATCTTCCATGGCTTGTCCGCAATTCAGCCCCAATTTTTTGACAATCATCCTGCAATTCTTGTAGGGCCTTTGTAATAAGTAACAGTCAACATGGATTTGTCAAGAACAAATCACGTCAAACCAAACTAATATCCTTCTTTGACAGCGTAACAAGCCTTGTGGATGGGGGTGGGTGGGGGGAAGCAGTAGATGTGGTATCTCTACTTTATTTAGGCTTTGGATACTGTATTGCATGACCTTCTCATAAACAAACTAGAGAAATGTAATCTAGAAGAACCTACAAAAAGGTGGCAAGTATCCGAGGGGTAGCCGTGTTAGTCTGGATCTGTAGAAGCGACAAAGGGTCCTGTGGCACCTTATAGACTAACAGACGTATTGGAGTATAAGCTTTCATGGGTGAATACCCACTTCTGCGGATGCAAGCAGTACAAAAAGGTGGGTGCATAACTGGCTGGAAAAACATACTCGCAGTAGTTATCAATGGTTCACAATCAATCTGGAAAGGCATATTGAGTGGGCTCCAGCCAGGATCTGTCGTACATCTGGCTCTATTCAATATCTTCATAAATGATTAGGATAAGGGCACAGAGAGTACACTTATAAAGTTTGAAGATGATACCAAGCTGGCAGGGATTGCAAGCACTTTGGAGGACAGGATTACAATTCAAAATGATCTTGACAAACTGAAGAGATGGTCTGAATTAAACAGGATGAAATTCAATAAGGACAAATGCAAAGTACTATACTTTGGAGGAATAATCAATTGCACAAATACAAAATGGGAAATGACTGCCTAAGAAGCATTATTGAAGAAAAGGATGTGGGGGTTATAGTGTATCACAAACTAAATGAGTCAACAATGTAATATTATGGCAAAAAACATGAACATCCATTCTGGGATGTAGTAGCAGAAGAGCTGTAAGACCCAAGAAGTAATTCTTCCATTCTACTCAGCATTGACAAGGCCTCAAGTGGAGTATTGTGTCCAGTTCTGGGCACCACACTTTAGGAAAGATGTGGACAAACTGAAGAAAGTTCAGAGGGAAGCAACAAAAGCGATTGAAAGTCTAGAAAACATGACCTAAGAGGAAAGATTGAAAAAAAAAACAAACCCACCTGTTTGTTTAGTCTGGCGATGAGAAGTGTGAAGGGGGACACAACAGTCTTCAAGTACATAAATGGTTCTTATAAAGAGGAGTGTGATAACTTGTTCTCCTTAACCACTGAGGACAGAACAAGTAGTAATGGGCTTAAATTACATCAAGGAAGATTTAGGTTAGACATTAGGAAACATTTCCCAATTGTAAGGGTAGTTAAATATTGGAACAAATTACCTAGGAAGGTTGTGGAATCTTTATCATTGGAGGTTTTTAAGAACAGGTTAGACAAAGACATGTCAGGGATGGTGTCGTGGGGTAGGTACACTCCATCCCATGTAGCAGATCACGTATGGTGATAAGAGAGAAAACTGTGTAGCAGCCAGTTAGGTCCTATGTTCATGACCCTGACAATAAAATGTGGCAGTATGGCCTAGTGGCCAGAGTCCATAAAGTGGCTCTTCTACTCAGGGTAGTGTGGCCTAATGGCTGGAGTCTGTAAAGATTGTGTGGCCGATTGGGGAAGTGGGGCGTCACTCAGGTGTGTGGCGCCCAGGGTAGGGGGACTCAGGCCCTCCCTGCTCCTCCGAATCCCAGCCCAGGGCCTTGGCGGTGGTGGGTGTGCTCACCACCAAGTCAGTGGGGATCCTCCCGAAACACACTGACTGGTTCACTCACCAGAGAAAAGTCTAAGTCCTCTGGGCTGCTTGCTACCCTTTCTCCCTCGGCGAGGCTCCACGGTTCCCCCGGGTCTCTGGAGTCCTCAAGTGGCATAGCTCCTTCCTGCGTGATCCCTTCCCTGGGCTCGTCAGGAAGCCTGGAGTCCGTCTGGAACTCTGCATGCTGTGGCTCTGTAGTCAGAGCCTGTAGCATAGGCCTGCACAACATGCGGCCCGCGTGGGCTCACTGTGTGGCCCGCGGGGGGTGAGTAGGCAAGCGGCGAGGTGGGGCAAGCCAATGGCTGACTGGCCGGCCGGCGGGCCGGGTGGTGAAGAGGCCAGTGGCAGGCTGGGGAGTGAGGGTGAGCCAGCGGCAGGGGGCGGGGCAGCGGCAGAAGGTAAGAGGCCAGCAGCGGGCAGGCAGGTGATCTGATCACCCTGTGTGCGCTGTTTCTTTCCCCCTCTACAGGCTTCCACATCCCAGCGCTGGGGGGAGTTGTTTCCACGGGGCGGGAGGCGCTGGGGTGGGGGGGTGTTTCCACGGGGCCAGGGGGTTTCGGCCCTCAGCTGTTTTCTTTGGAGTAATATGGCCCTCGACGCTTTACGAGTTGTGCAGGCCTGCTGTAGCAGCTTTCTGGAGAGAGTCTGCGTCCTCCCATTTCAGTAGGTTGCCCAGACTGAGTTGGGCTGCTTCCTTTTATACCCTGCCTCCTGGCTGAGCATGCACAGCAGAGTCGGAGTGGTGAGGCTTCCTCAACCTGCAAAGTACAGTTAACCCTTTTGGGGCTGGTGCAGAGTAGGTGCACCCTGTCACAGATGGTCTAGATCAGGGGTTCTCAAATGTCATTGCACCACGACCCCCTTCTGACAACAAAAATTACTACATGACCCCAGGAGTGGGGACTGAAGCCTGAACCTGTTCGAGCCCCACCACCCCATTCAGGAGGGGGCAAAAGCACGAGCCCCACCGCTCCAGGCAGGAGCGGGGCCCCAAGCCAGGGGCCTGTAACCTGAGCCCCACCATCCAGGGCTGAGGCCCTCATGCTTTGTGCCCAAGCAGTGGGGCTCAGGCTTCAGCACTGGGCCCAGCAAGTCTAATGCCATCCTTTGCGACCCCATTAGAACATGGTCGCGACCCACAGTTTGAGAACCGCTTGTCTAGATAATATTTAGTCCTGCCTCAGTGCAGGGGATTGGACTAGATGACCTAACAAGGTCCCTTCCAGTTCTACATTTCTATGATTCTACGTCAATTTGCTAAAGGCACAGAAGGATTGAGAAGGGCTCCTGGTAAAACTGTTTTTCCCAAGAACTTGGAAGTTGGGCCACAGGCTGCCACATCCCCTATCTCCAACCAAGTGCCAGTGGGAGAGGACCTGTGGAAAGAACAAAAACGACTGATCTGAAAGCTTGCACAGTCCTTTTCTGTGGTCTTTTCAGCAGTGCCAGGACAGACACACTTGATGTTTCACTACATAGAGACTGAGCCAGGAAAAAAGGTGTGACAGAATTTTCAGCCACTGCTGAAACATGTGGGAGACAGTGTAAAAATAGCTGCATGCCATGTTGGATCACAGGGTAGAAGAGGAATATCACAGTGAATGGCGGAGCCCCACTTGCTTAAGCCCGACAAGCTATGACATGCTCTGGCCTTGAACAATGGGTGGTGCAAGAAACACTGTCATGAGGGTGACATGGAGTGAACACAATATTTTGTATTTGTTAAAACATTTTGTAGTTGTAAAAAGTAACTTTTAGATTGATTAAATTACAAACCAGGGTATTTCACATATCCCAAAGGAAGATTCCAATACATCATATGAAAAAATCAGGACTACCCTGGTAAAACCAGCACATATGGATTATCTTTATCATCTCCCAACTTGGGGAAGGGCTAGTACAAATGTACTATGTATATACAGTTACATGTCCCACACCCTCCTCTTGGAAAAAAAAGCAGCCCCACCACATGGGGGCAGATTAGAGTGATGGCAGTGGGAAAGGAAAGACCTGTCCCCATGGATTCAAAAACCTAAAAAATCTCACCCCTTTAAAAACAAACAACCCTCCATAAAATAGCAATTTTCAAAGTGCTGACTCAGATTCCCAAATGACCTGTTTCAGCTCTGGCTCACAAGAGACAGTAGATTGTAGCTACCATCCTTGATCTATGAGGGTTTGCTCCTCAGTCAGGGTGTAAATCAAATACAAATGGTTTCCCTTACATTTTAGGGTCATGTGGTTTCCAAGATCTAATCTGAATCGTATCCTGGCAGACACTGTATTATAAGTACAGATAACAGTCACATGACCCTACCAAACAGGGAACGCAAACACTATCAGGCAAAAAATTGTGTAATTTCACACTGAGAAAACTGGTATAATGGAGCAAGAAATTGCATTCTCTGTAGTTTTTCCGTACAGGTTAGAAAACCCTTTACAATGTAAGCCACCTAACTAACAAAACAAGCCTAATGTAGATAAATGTGAATTATTAGCTGCAGTAAAAGGACACAATTTTCCAATTCTCTTAGAAGGCTAGGAGTTATGTTTATAACTGTATGATGCTCCCCATGTCTGCAAAATGCTCTTTACCACTTATAAAGCTCACTCAGTTATATTTCTTTTAGCTAACATTGTGGGTTTGAAGACTTTAACCTTAAAAATGAACCCTTGTAACATGACAATTACTGTGTTCTTAGCAATATATTTGTCTAATAGACACATTAGCCTTCATTTTTCCATTGATCTCCAGTAGATTTTTGTTCCCAGATTTTCTAAGGGAGACTAGAGATTATTAGTCTAAATCATGCAATTGTGCAATGATGTGATGAACGAAACTTCTGCTTTTCCAAGTCCCTCAGTTAGTGTCAGCTAAGTTAATCTGCAGCTCTCTGAGATGTTATCATCTTCATGCAGAGTATTTAATTAGCCTCCTGCTTTAAGAGCCAGCCCTGGGTGTCACTTAAAAGATGCATCTATTACAGAATGGAGTGACAGAATGAATTACGATTTCTCATTATGAAGCCAGTCTTGAGAAATTGAATTACTGAACTCTTAGCAATCAGTACCCTTTCACCCTCTTACTGCAGCTCCAACTAAAAGACCAGAGCACCACCTTCTGCTCAATAACTGGAACCAAACCTAATGATGTAGGCAATGGACTCTGACTGAGGAGAATTGTGAACATAAATGATCTGTCTGGTTGTCAACTGAAAAAAAGTTTTCCTATTAAACTCATCTATACATGCCATACTAGTCAAAATTCATACTCCTTCAAATCAGCCATTTGTAGACCATCTAGAACAGGGGTGGGCAAACTTTTTGGCCTGAGGGCCACATCGGGGTTCTGAAACTGTATGGAGGGCAGGGTAGGGAAGGCTGTGCCTCCCCAAACAGCCTGGCCCCTGCCCCCATCCACCCCTCCCCCTTCCTGCACCCTGACTGACCCCCCTCAGAACCCCTGACCCATCCAACCCCCTCTGCTCCTTGTCCCGTCCTGGGACCCCCCCATCCCTAACCGCCCTTCCGGGACCCCACCCCCTATCCAACCCCCCCCGCTCCCTGACTGCCCCATACCCTATCCACATCCCCGCCCCCTGCCAGGCCCCTGGGACTCCCACGCCTATCCAACCGCTCCCTGTCGCCTGACTACCCCACGGGATCCCCCTGCCCCTTATCCAACCTCCCTGCTCCCCGCCCCCTTACCATGCAGCTCAGAGCACCAGCACGGGCAGCCACACCGCCTGGCCGGAGCCAGCCACGCTGCTGCGCAGTCTAGAGCACCGGGGCAGACCGGTGGCTCTTGCAGCTGCACTGCCTGGCAGGAGCTCGCAGCCCAGAGCGCTGGCAGCATGGCAAGCTCGGGCTGCGGGGGAGGGGGCTAGCCTCCCAGTCTGGGAGCTCAAGGGCCGGGCAGGAGGGTCCCACGGGCCGTAGTTTGCCCACCTCTGATCTAGAACAATGAAATGATCAAACCTGAGAGCTAAACTTCTGAGAATGGGAGCTGCCCTGCCCTAGCACATGGTCCATGACTTTGGAATGCACTGCGGAGAGAGAGCAGAAAGCAGAATGACAACAACATTAATTACCTACAGAACAAAATATAACGCCAACTTCTTAAACCTCACATTCCCAAATAAATATATTAAAAAACCTCTGTGGGGGGACTGAGACAGGTCCTTTGGAACTCTCAGTACCAGAGTTATATGTGCCAGTCCACGAGCACTTAAAATTCCATTTACATTTCCAATATATAGACTGAAAGAGTCTGGAAAGCAATACAAATATTTACGTTGCAAGTTCTGTTAAATCTTTAACAGCAACCAGACATAGGAACTAATCTGAAATAGAAACAAAAATGTAGTAGTATTAAAACAGACCCCATCATCCACCAGATTGATTTGTTTGGTCTATTTGAAAGAACAAGAGAGACTAAAAATACCTCATAATTTTCCACTTTAAAGACAAATTAACTATCCATTTCTGTCAATCTGTAAAAGACAAGACAACCCTCATTTCAGCAGACAGCTCCAGATGACATGGGCCTGAATCACTGTACAATTACAACTGTGATATCTCTGTACAGTTCTCATCAACAGACAATTGAATAACCGGTGGTAGCGGGCATAGAAGTTAATTTGGATTCACAGCAATAAGAAATAGATGACATTCAGCAACAGCAGCTTTACAAAGGATCACAGAAAAATTCCTCCATTATGATAATTATGAATAAAGTATGGTGACATCATGCTAATCAATTATTCTCCTTTTATTACCAATTCATGTTCTGTGACCTCTGACTGAAGTCACTTTTGTTATGATAGAAAGGACACATGAGCAGAGTCGAGGAACCGATGCTTCCCCGATACAGATAACATGGAGCCTTCATGGTCATGAAAAGAGAGGGCAGCAACCACATTAGGATGCGACACTGCAGCGAAACAGGAAAAAGTATTTCCATAATACTCTTTTATCACCTCTCTTTAGAGAATAAGCAAAGCTGCTGTTCTATGCAGCTAGGACAGCCTGTGCACATTAACATACTACCTTTCTTAGAGAAAGTGCTAACAAGATGTTGGTGCAGTGGACGACTTGTGTAGAATGGTGTGGAAACATCTGCTTTTCACAGCTCACATTTCTGTAATGGTATAACCAACATAAAAAACATGCTAGGCCAAATTAACCTCTTGTGTAACACCAATGAGTCTATAGAGTATGTCTAGGCTAAGACCAAATGTGGAAACTTCAGCCCAAAATAAATTTGTCTGAGAATTCTATGAATGGCCAAGGGTAGTATAATGGAGGCTGCATTTCACCCTAAACAATAGCATTGCTGTGAATGCAGCACCCTGGTGCTCCGTTCTCTAGACTGGCTCCATAATGAATACAGTCAGGTTCAAGATGCCTGCCTCCTGGTATTCAAAGCCCTCTGTGGAATTGGCCCTAGCTACCTGAAATCTCTCTTCTCCTTCTATGAGCATAATCTCCCCTGGCAGCTATGTTCCACTGTGTATTCATTATGGAGTTTGTATCATTTGGAGCTTTTTCAGACTGTGGCTGTATTATTGCTATAACAAACTGCAATAATTAAGCCTAAAAGTGGCAGAAGCTGGTTTGTTGTAGACAGGTTTGTGTCCAACAGGTTTAGGTACAATAAGCAGGCCAGTCACAATGGAAGTGGATGCTTTTTTGTCATCATGGTTATTTAGGCATCCAGAAGTACTGAGGAATCCAAAAGTTTCCCTAGGCTGTGAACTTACTTACTCAGAGTAAATGCCTTTGATAGTGGGGAATGCTATAGAGGCATGTTCTTCAAAGAAGTTGCTCTCTCCTGAGCAACATCACCTCTGTTGTGCCCAGATTCATCTTTAGCCAATTGCTAGTATTAACTAGGCATTGAGAACACTGAGATATAATGCTATTTGTGTTTTGTGTATAGGTAGGGTTACCAGATGTCCCGATTTTATAGGGACAGTCCCGATTTTGGGGGCTTTTTCTTATATAGGCACCTATTACCCCCCATCCCCTGCCCCGATTTTTTACACTTGCTATGTGGTCAGCCTATGTATAGGAAATGTAGAGTTGGGCATTGTTTGCATACTCATAATGCTGGCACTTCAGCCCATGTCTCACCAGCTCTCCCAATGGCTTTATATATATGTTGAGTAATATGGGGAGAGTAAGATTATACACAAGATGTCTACACAAGAAAGTTGCATCAGTTAAATTTAAGGAGCAATTTCAAATTATTATAGTTAAACTGGTGCAAATTATCATGTGGACACTTATCTCAGTTTAAACGTGCCTTATTTTGGTTTAATTTAATCTGGAATAGATTTAAGATAAATTGAAATAAGTCACCCTTAAACCAAAATAAAAGTGTTCAGCAGGTGGTTTCTACAGTTTAACTAAACTGCTTTAAAAACTGATATAAGCTGAATGGGTGCAATTTTCTTGAGTAGACAAGGCCAGAGTTGCAGGTGTTGGTCCTGACTGCTATCAGTGCTTCCATAACTACTACTAGTTTCCAAGGATACCCGCAGGCTGAGCAAATGAGGAACACAGGAATTACCACACCAAAGCAAAACAGTGGTCCATTCAGTCTAGTATCCTGTCTCCAGAGGAAATCAGTGACTGAGAGGAGCAGGATGGCAAAGGGGTGCATAGAGTGACCAAGCAGACCTGGCAGGAGAGAGAAGTGATTTGGCTGGTAGGGTGAGAGAAAGGAGGAGAAATAGAGGTGATGGGGAAGGGGGAGATAGAGAAGACAAAAGTACAAGAAACCCTGCAGCAGACAATTTTGGAATAACCTGCCCAGAGGGGAAGTTTCTTCCTGACTGTGGCCAGTTAATGATTGTTTATGCCCTGAAAAAAATGAGGATTTACATCTCTTACATTCACTAGTCTAATGTAACTGCAGATGTTCTCATTATCCATAAAATGTCATTTTGAGGACTACTAAAATCCTTGTCCCAATGATATCTTGTGGGATTGAGTCCCAGCACTTATGTGTTGTGTAAAAAAATATTTATCAGTTTTAAGTATTTGTGTGTTCTTTTGAACATGTATTCCCTACCATTACAACACAGAGACAAGTTAAATACGAAAAACGAGCACTAAAGCTTACCCTGAAAAGATCATCTCGATGCTAAGCCTCGTGGTGAGATGACGACTGTAGCATGCACAAGCAAACGTCAACAGGGGAACTCAGTGACTGAGGGGCACAGGGTAGCAAAGGGGTGCACGGAATGACTGAGAGGGCCAGGCAGATGGAGGAGTAAATGATTTGGCAGGTAGCATGAGAGGACGGGGAGAAATGGAGGTAATCAGGGAAGGAGGATGGCAAAGAGAGACAAGATATGAACGCACAGGACAGATGGAGTAGTCAGAGATAGCAGGAGAAAAATGCTTGGAGAAGGGTCCTGTGCTGGATCCCCTAGGATTTATGAGGATGCAGGAGTCACCTTGTGAGGGAGGCACCTGGGGGCTCACAATCACCTTGTGGGGGTGGGGGAACTGATGGGTGCAGGGTCACCGTGTGAAAAGGACAGTGAGAGGTGCAGAGGGTTCCAGGATCACCCAGTGGGGGAGCAATGAACGGTGCAGGGTCACCATGCAGGAAGGGCATAGGGTCACAGTGTGGGCAGGCACCCTATGGGGGGGGTGTGTGTCCAGGGTCACACTGTGGGGAGTCTCTGAGGGGTGCAGGGTCACCCAGGGGCTCTAAGGGGTGCAGGATCATGCTATGGGGGAGAAGAGAAGGCAATGACTCGCCAGACAAGCCCTAGCCCAGCCATAGCCCCGACTCCTCAGAGAGAACGGGAGGCGCCCAATGGGGCAATTTACCCGCTTCTCAGCCAATCAGCAGTCAGGAATCTGAGTCTCCCGCTGCGCAGGCTGCTACCCAATAGGAGTAATAGTTGTTAGTGCCGCTAAACGCGTTGAGGATGCCGGGCTGTAATTGGTCGGAGAGAGTTTGGGCAAGATGGCGGCTACTGCGGTGGTGCCCGGCTTGGGGAGCTGCGATTTCTCTGACTTGCGCGAGATCAAGAAGCAGCTTCTGAGCGTGGCGGAGCGGAGCCGCGAGCGGGGCCTGCAGCACAGCGGGAAATGGTGAGGGGGGAGCGGGGAGTGGGGCACAGCGGGAAATGGTGAGGGGGGAGCGGGGCGCGCGGCACAGCGGGGAACGGGGAGGGGGGAGCGGGGCGCGCGGCACAGCGGGAAATGGTGAGGGGGGAGCGGGGAGTGGGGCACAGCGGGAAATGGTGAGGGGGGAGCGGGGAGTGGGGCACAGCGGGAAATGGTGAGGGGGGAGCGGGGAGTGGGGCACAGCGGGAAATGGTGAGGGGGGAGCGGGGAGTGGGGCACAGCGGGAAATGGTGAGGGGGGAGCGGGGCGCGCGGCACAGCGGGGGAGGGGGGAGCGGGGCGCGCGGCACAGCGGGAAATGGTGAGGGGGGAGCGGGGAGTGGGGCACAGCGGGAAATGGTGAGGGGGGAGCGGGGAGTGGGGCACAGCGGGAAATGGTGAGGGGGGAGCGGGGAGTGGGGCACAGCGGGAAATGGTGAGGGGGGAGCGGGGCGCGCGGCACAGCGGGAAATGGTGAGGGGGGAGCGGGGAGTGGGGCACAGCGGGAAATGGTGAGGGGGGAGCGGGGAGTGGGGCACAGCGGGAAATGGTGAGGGGGGAGCGGGGCGCGCGGCACAGCGGGGGAGGGGGGAGCGGGGCGCGCGGCACAGCGGGAAATGGTGAGGGGGGAGCGGGGAGTGGGGCACAGCGGGAAATGGTGAGGGGGGAGCGGGGAGTGGGGCACAGCGGGAAATGGTGAGGGGGGAGCGGGGCGCGCGGCACAGCGGGAAATGGTGAGGGGGGAGCGGGGAGTGGGGCACAGCGGGAAATGGTGAGGGGGGAGCGGGGAGTGGGGCACAGCGGGAAATGGTGAGGGGGGAGCGGGGCGCGCGGCACAGCGGGGGAGGGGGGAGCGGGGCGCGCGGCACAGCGGGAAATGGTGAGGGGAGAGCGGGGAGTGGGGCCTGCGGCACAGCGGAGAACGGGGAGGGGAGAGCGGAGAGTGGGGCCTGCGGCACAGTGGGGAACGGGGAGGGGAGAGCGGGGCGTGCGGCACAGCGGAGAACGGTGAGGGGGAGCGGGGAGTGGGGCATGCGGCACAGCGGGGAATGGGGAGGGGAGCCGCGGGGAGCAATGGGGATGGTGTGCGTGTGCGTCTGCCCTGCTGCCAATATCTCCTCCCCGCTTCTTGGGCATACAAGGTGCCTGGGGTCCTTGCTGCGCATTGCAGCAGCTTCTGGGGTGGGGGGCACTATCCCAGCTGAGCGGGGGCCATGGGGCCTGGCGCCATGACTGCGTGAGGGCTGGGGATGTGTGCGCGGTGTGGTCTGTGGGGTGCTAATGTTTTTGAGGTCTCTTGGTTTTAGGGCCTCTGAGCTGGCATTTGCCCTGGATCCTCTGCCTCTGAGCGAGCTGCCTGCTGCTCCTGCGCTCACTGAGGTATGGATGGCAAAGTCAATGATACCAGCCAACAATGAGCAGAAGGGGCTTGTCTCTCTTGGGTGTTCTCCCCTTATACCCAAAATGTTTTGCCTTTAATATGTGAATGGTCCTGTGCGAGGAGACCTCAAGGCCTAGAAGTGCATCCTGCTATGCTCCATGTGACAGAGGCAACTCCATTTTTATTACATGTGCATTAGGACTGCTGTGATGTTGCCCTTGCTGTATTAAGAGTATGCTTTAGTACAGTAGTTCTCAAATTGTGGGTTGGGACCGCAAATTAGGTCGCTACCCTGTTTTAACGGGGTCACGAAGGCTGACATTAGACTTGCTGGGGCCTGGGGCCGAAGCTGAAGCCCAAGATCAGTCCTGGGTGGCTGGGCTCAGGTTACAGGCTCCCTGCCCACGGCTGAAGCCCTTGGGCTTCAGCTTTGGCCGGCTTGCCCACCCGGGGCGGTGGGGCTCAGGCGTTGGCCTCCCCACTTGGTTAGGCTTGGATTTTGGTACCCCCTCTTGGGGTCACATAGTAATTATTGCACTGTGACCCCCTTCTGACAACAAAAAAGTTTGAGGACTGCTGCTCTAGTATGTATATGCACAGTGGCTGAAAGCTGTTGAATAGATTCATAGACTTTAAGGTCAGAAGGGACCATTATGATCATCTAGTCTGACCTGCACAATGCGGGCCACAGAATCTCACCCACCCACTCCTGCAATAATCAAATCATTGTTCTGGGAACCATAGCGTGAATTCCCAGAATCTTATGTCTTTCTTTTATAACAATATATTAAGCCATACATCTAACAGTAGATTCATAGACTTCAAAGCCAGAAGGGACCATCATAATCATCTAGTCTGACCTCCTGCATATTGTAGGCCATAGAGCCTCGCCCACCCACTTTTGTAATAGACCAAAACCTCTGGTTGAGTTAAGCACTTCAAGTCGCAGAGAATCTACCATTTACTCTAGTTCATACCTCTGAGTGACCCATGTCCCATGCTGCAGAGGAAGGTGAAATACCCCCAGGGTCTCTGCCAATCTGGCCTGGGAGAAAAGTCCTTCCCATCCTCACATATGGCAGTCGATTGGACCCTGAGCATTTTGGCAAGACCCAACAGCTGGGAAAGAATTCTCTGTAGCAACAGAGAGCCCTCCCCATCTAGTGTCCTATTACTGTCCATTGAAGATATTTGCTGCTATTAGTCGCAGATCCGCTACATGCCATTGTAGGCAGTCTCACTATACCAACCCCTCCACAAATTTATCAAGCTCAGTCTTGAAGCCAGTTAGGTTTTTTTGCCCCACTGCTCTCCTTGGAAGGCTGTTTCAGAACTTGAAGAGTTTAACTCAACCAGAGGTTTTGGTCTATTACAAAAGTGGGTGGGTGACTTTGCACTATTACAGTTCATCTCATATCTATTACTCCAGTTTTCAAGGTCGTCCAAATGCAAAAAAACCCTGTTAACACAGCATTAAGGCAGCAAAGTTAAAATTATAAAAACAAGAATGTAGTAGTAATTGCTGTAACTGATCAGTGATGCATCTAGTACAGTATCCTGTTTTATACAGGGGTCAGTACCAGATGCTTCAAAGGAAGCTATAATCTCTGTAATGGACAGCTGTGGAATACCTGATTACAGGGGAAGTTTCTTCCTAATCCTACCTATCTCTGTAATATCTTTTCTCTGAACAGTTCTAATCTTAATTTCTGACATGGAAGTCTTCTGGTCTCTGATAACTTTCTTGGCCTATCTCTAGACCCCTTGTGTTTCTTTTGTATCTTTTTTTATATGGAGTGATGAGAACTGAACAGTTTTCCAAGGGAAGGCGTACCACTGATTTATAAAGTGACATTGTAAATCACATTATGCAGACTGAACTTGGAAATCATGGTTAATATTATTCACAACTTTTCCCACTCTTTTCAAAGCCAAAATCAGTATAATTCAAGAAGAAAAAATTCCTAATGTGAAACTTGTAGACTAATGTTAACCAGCATTTTCAGTAGCTCAAGACCATTCTGCAAGAAACAAATTGTGTACAGGCCTCCACCATTTTGTAGGGAGAGTGGGGCAATAATTGGGCAATGATTAAATATGTGCTTCTGCAAAAGATAATCTGGTTTCTCACTACACCAATTTAGTTTATAATTGATGCATTATAAAGCATAACTAAATATAAGTCCTATAGTGAGGCTCTATGGAGGCAGTATAATGAAAGAGATTTTAGAGTTCTCTGGCTTTAACTGAGAATTTAAGACTGCAAATTTAAACGTAAATTACTTGTGTTCCCCTGTCTCTCCCTTCCCCAACCTAAATTTATACTCTGCATTCATTCCTGCTCAGCATTCAGCTAACTCATCTATTCTAGTGGTTGATCACTTAATATTTTATTTTCTGGAATTTCACTGCTTTGATACATTGTTTCAAACTAAGATTTAAATCCTCTTTACATAAAAGGACTGGGTGGTTGGGATGAAATGAGGGGTTGGGGAGAATGTCTGTCTGAAAGTATTCAATTTGTATTTGATGTGGCAGAGATAATTAAATCTGAGCTTCCAGAGCAGTGTTTTATTTTTTTCCTTCCTAATCATTTGTCACCATGAGAAGACTTACAAGGAACTCAAAACTTGATTTCATGAACTCTTTCCTCTTTAGGAGGATGCTCGTGATTTGGATGCTTACACATTAGCTAAGTCTTATTTCGATCTGAAGGAGTATGACAGGGCTGCGTACTTTCTGCGGGGCTGCAAGAGCCAGAAGGCCTACTTCTTGTACATGTACTCCAGATACCTGGTGAGACAATGAGGAAAGCCATCCTTTAATATTGAATTTGCCCCTTCTGTCTTCCCACAGGGCCTTGTGGGTTATAGTCTTCCACTTATTCTCTTCCCAGCAACAATCTAAAAAGCCAGTCTAATCCCTTGTTTCCTTGCTAAACCTAACAGAATTTTATGTTGGTGCTGTTGGAAGCTAGACTCAGGTGCTGTTATCAGAATTATACTGCAACCTGTGGAATAATGTATTGTAAAACCTAGTTTGTTTGTTTGTTTTTATTTTTTTACAGTCAGGAGAAAAGAAGAAAGATGATGAAACAGTGGATAGTCTGGGTAAGGATCTGCTTTTCTCACTTGGAATAGAGAACCCAAGCTAATGAAAACAGAACTGCCAACATCATCTCTTTATGCAAACTATATTTGCTTTGTGGCCTGAGAGACTGTGGTTGGGCAGTGTAGCTCTGTCTGCTGGGCCTATGCATGGTCTTGTATTCCTAAAGGCAGTTGCCACAGATTCTCAATGGCTGACCCATTCCTAAAGAATGTAGGTCACATTTAAAGAATGGGGGAGATTGGATGTCTTTTTCTAAAAGATCTGGTCTAGGAATTATTTTGGGGAAGTTCTACGGCCTGTGCTGTACAGGAGATCTGGCCTTAGAAGCTGTTAGGCCTACACATCTTTGACTGAAAAGGATTAGAGGCCATAATGGACAAGCAACTGCGATTCTGTATCAAAAAGAGCTAATGTGATCTTTGGGTGTATAAACAGGAGAGTAGGGAGGTGACTTTTACCTCCTGTATACAGTACTGGTCAGATCAGTACTGGAATACTATGTTCATTACTGGTGTCAACATTTTAAAATCTGTTTAGTTTACCAAAAATATTGAGAGGTTACTTGATTAGTATATAAGTACCATTATTTTTAACAGTGAAGGTGATTATCCATAGGAACAAACTACCAAAGGATGTGGTGGATTCTCTATTACTTGGATGTGTTTAAATCAAGACTGCATGTCTTTCTAAAAGATGCTTCGGTTCCACCAGAAGTTATGGACTAGATACAGAAATTACTAGGTGAAATTCTGTGGCCTGTTATGCATAAGATTAGACTAGGTGATTGCAATGGTACTTTTCTGGTCTTCACCAGTTTAGAGAGTCAGATTTTTGAAGCCGCAAGCCAAAGAAGGATCCTGAAAGTACCATGGCAATCACTGAAAGCTAGTTGTGTGCTTCTTTTTGCAGGCCCCTTGGAGAAAGGACAGGTGAAGAATGAAGCATTAAGAGAGCTAAGGGTGGAGCTTAGCAAGAAACACAAAGCACAGGAGCTGGATGGTTTTGGCCTTTATCTGTAAGTGTCTAGGAGTTTTCATATGAACCCTTCCCTGAGGAGGTGGGGTGGGGATGCAGTAACCGCTGGAGCACTCTGTTCTTCCTCTGCCCTTTTCCTAAGAGGGATAAGGGAGAAGTAGTATCTTTTTTGAGAATTAGCAAACATCCTGTTTAGTGGCTGGTAAGATTGCAGCAGGACATGCCGTATCCACATTAAACATCAAAAGGAAAGACTAATGTATTCCTATCCATCGTTGCCTAAGATTTTGCGTTAGAGTGCAAATTTTAAGTTGGGGTTAATAATGCTTTTTGATATCTGGAGATGGAAGCGAACCTCTTACTGTGTGTGTGGATGTGTTATTGACAGCATTGTGTGTTCCTTTCCATCTTCATATTGATAAATCTTTCCCCTTTTATTTCCACTCTCTTAAGGTTTGGGGTCAATAGTATGTCCTGCTGCAATAGTAAATGCCACTAAATGTAGTTATGTTTTTGTTTTGTCTGCTAATTTTTTAGCTGTGTGTATGTGGTGTTTTGTGTTTTTTACAGCTTTGTTGTACCTCAGTTCATGGCTCTCTAGATTCAGGGAGAAGGGGAGCTGCCTCTGCTAGGGAATATGGGAGAAACTGCACTACTTTGTACGTTTTATCGCTGTTTAAAAATTGCTGTAACAGGGTGGATTGGTTTTAAATTACAATTGAAATCACCAAATGGAAAGCCTTGATTTAAATCGATGATGTAAATTAATGCTTCTGTTTGTACGTCTCTTATTTTCTAAAAGAGATGCATTCTCATTGGTTGATATAACCATTAAAACATGTAGGTTTACAACTACTGTGAATAGAGACTTTACACTAACTTTGGTATATCTCTTTGCTACCAGGGAAGGTAGACTAAAACTATATATGCTTAAGCAATATATAGCGTAATATTTTCAGGTTCTTATTAATTAATTTTTGTTTTTAGTATGTTAGAAAATGGTGAGTGACATATTGCTTATTTACTAGATAATTAACTTTTTGCTCATGATTTGTACCAAGCTGCATGAGGATAGTAACTGGACTTTAATTAAACACACAAAATATCATGTAAAATATATTTTTATTAAACAAAGCAAGACTATAATACAATGCATGAGCTTTATAAAGCTTGACCTCAAAAGTTGGATGTTTCCCCTGATTGATTCTTTATTTAGAAAAACAGCCTTTAACGTAAAGATTTTGATAGAGGTTAATGGATTCAGCATATTTATTTAAATGTTTAAGAGATTATAATAAATTAAGGCCTTAACATATTTTGTGTTCAGATTTCATTTTTACAAACTTTATTTTAAAAAAGAATTTACTATCAGAATTTTTCATTTATTTGAATAAAATTCTATTTTAATTTTTTTTTTAAACAAGTCGATTTTTATCCACACTTTACTGTAAGTACAGCAAGAGTAACCCTCCATGTTAGTAATGATGACGTAACTTGTCAGCTGACGGGAGCCTCTGAAGGAGTGTGTGGAAACACTCTGTACCCTCTCATGAACTTCTGGAAGCAGGATACAGCCAGGAGCAGCTGCATCAGCAGCGTGTCCGTGTCTGCATTACACCTGCGGATCACCTATAAGAACGGCCACAGTGGGTCAGACCAGTAGTCCATCTAGCCCCGTAGCCTGTATCTATCTTTCTTTCTCCCCCCCCCCCCCCCCCCCCCCCCCCCCCCCCCCCCCCCCCACCCTAATTTATCTTTTTTGAGATGGGTCAACCAGAACTGCATGCAGAATTCCAGCTGTGAGAATACCATAGATTTATACAGAGGCATTATGATATTTACTGTTTTATTATCTATCCACCTCCTAATGGTTCCTAACATTCTGTTAGCTTTTTTGCTGCTGCACATTGAGCAGCTGTTTTCAGAGAATTATCTACAGTGACTCCAAGCTCTTTCTTGAGTGGCAACAGCTAATTTATTTTGTCTGTAGAGTTAGGGTTAAGTTGCATTTATCAGTGTTGAATTTCATCTGCCATTTTGTTGCCCAGTCAATCTGTTTTGTGAGATCCATTTGTAACTCTTCAGAGTCAGCTTTGGACTTAACTGTTTTTGTGTAATTTTGTATCATCTGCAAATTTTGCCACCTCACTGTTTGTTCCTTTTCCAGATCATTCATGAATATGTTGAACAGCACTCATCCCAGTATAGGTCCCTGGGGGACACCACTATTTACCTCTCTCCATTCTGAAAACTAACCATTTATACCTACCCTTTGTTTCCTATATTTTAAACCAGTTACCAATTCAGAGAAGCCGATTTAAATGGTAGGTTACAAACTACAGTTAATAGTGCTGCAATTTCACATTTGAGTTCCTTCAGAATTCTTGGTGAATACCATCTGTTCCTGGTGACTTATTACTGTTTAGTTTATCAATTTGTTCCAAAACTTCCTCAAATGACTCCTCAATCTGGGACAGTTCCTCAGATTTGTCACCTAAAAAGAATGACTCAGGTTTGGGAATCTCCCTCACATCCTCAGCCATGAAGACCAATGCAAAGAATTCATTTAGTTTCTCCTCAATGGCCTTATCGTCTTTGAGTGCTCCTTTAGCATCTTTGTCATCCAATGGTCCCACTGGTTGTTTAGCATGTTTCTCTATTCTAGGGGATTCCCTATATCCTAGTAAAGAGGAGAGGATTGAAGTTGATTAAGCACAAATAGGAGCTCAAGAGAAACACTCAAATGTAAGAATAAATGTCAGCTTTCAGAATGTAGAGAGGTAAATAGTGGTGTCCCCCAGGGGTCTGTTCTGGGACCAGTTCTATTCAATATATTCATAAATGATCTGGAAAAAGGGGTAAACAGTGAGGTGGCAAAATTTGCAGATGATACAAAATTACTAAAGATAGTTTAAGACCCAGGCAGACTGCAAAGAGCTACAAAAGGATCTCTCAAAACTGGGTGACTGGGCAACAAAATGGCAGATAAAATTTCACGTTGATAAATGAAAAGTAATGCACATTGGAAAGCATAATCCCAACTATACATATAAAATGATGGGGTCTAAATTAGATGTTACCACTCAAGAAAGATATTGGCATCATTGTGGATAGTTCTCTGAAAACATCTACTCAATGTGCAGTGGCAGTCAAAAAAGAACAGACTGCTGGGAATAATTAAGGAAGGGATAGATAATAGGACAGAAAATATCATGTTGCCTCATAAATCCATGGTATGCCCACATCTTGAATACTGTGTGCAGATGTGGTTGCCCCATCTCAAAAAAGATGTATTGGAAAAGCTTCAGACAAGGGTAACAAAAATGATTAAGGGTATGGAACGGCATCCGTATGAGGAGAGATTAATAAAACTGGGACTTTTCAGCTTGGAAAAGAGACGGCTAAGGGGAGATATGACTGAGGTCTATAAAATCATGACTAGTATAGAGAAAGTAGATATGAGAAGGAGTAAACAACTCTTCCTTAACACAAGAACTAGGGGTCACCAAATGAAATTAATAGGCAGCCAGTTTAAAACAAACAAAGGGAAGTATTTCTTCACACAACGCACAGTCAACCTGTGGAACTCCTTGCCAGAGGATGTTGTGAAGGCCGAGACCATAACAGAGTTCAAAAAAAAAACTAGATATGTTCATGGAGGATAGGTCCATCAATGGCTATTAGCCAAGATTGGCAGGGATGGTGTCCGTAACTTCTGTTTGCCAGAAGCTGGGAATGGGCGACAGGGAATGGATCGCTTGATGATAACCTGTTCTGTTCATTCCCTCTGGGGCACCTGGCACGGGCCACTGTCGGAAGACAGGATACTGGGCTAGATGGAGCTTTGGTCTGACCCAGTGTGGCCATTCTTATGTTCTTACTGTTTGAATTGGATGCAACCATACTACAACCATACTATTGCCCCTATCCCTACAGATCTGCAGTAGGATTTTTTTTTATTTTTATTTTTTTATAAATGGAGATATGCCAATCTCCTAGAACTGGAACGACCTTGAAAGGTCATCGAGTCCAGTCCTCTGCCTTCACTAGCAGGACCAAGTACTGTCCCCTGACAGATTTTTGCCCCAGATCCCTAAATGGCCCCCTTAAGGATTGAACTCTCAACCCTGGGTTTAGCAGGCCAATGCTCAAACCACTGAGCTATCCCTCCCACCCCCTTGACCTTTAGATCCATGACTTAGACTCTTACTACTTGCTGAAGTGCAGGGCCCTTTTAAACCAGTCACTGGAGGAGGGCTTGATGCATACTTTCCCTGTGGGTTACTTAAGCATTTATTAGTCAGCTGTAGAACACCGATGTTCAGGAACACTAGATTGTATCCCTGGCTCTGGTACAGGAGTGTGGTTTACAGTGGTTAAAGATAGGATAACCAAAACTGGTTAAGTTACTCTGAAAGGCTCTGTGGTGCAGTGGATAAAATTGGGGTTAGTCTTGTTAGAGACCCAGGTTGTGGGCATGCAATGACCTTGCATACGCTCTCTGCTAACTTATTTTTAAAAATGGGGTGTGTTCAGAAACTCTTCCCTGGGTTTTAGGTTGGGGTTTATGGCCTTAGTCAATAATAAGGTTGGTTAATTGCACGAGAATTCAACCAGTTAGGAGGCGTGGGATTTGAACTCCTGGGCTCTTATTTCACAGCTCTCTGCTAAAATTTTATGAAAGTTTCTATAGACAAACATTACCTATGTATAATTGGTATTAAAGGAATGAACACAGGAGAAGCAACCATGTGGCCAAAAGACAGATTCTGGCATAAAATGGGGGACAAAGAAGTGACACTGATGGAAAAATTGCCAGAAGGGTGACTTTTAAATGCTTCTCTCTGTACCATTTTTCAAACCACTATGAAAAATTCAAATAGGGCTCAAAGTTTATATTCTGTGGCTTGGTTTTTGCTATTTGTTTGATTTTTACAGAATAAAGATGTAAGGCTCCTGTTAAACTGAACTCTAGTGCTGTTGCTGCACCATAACAGGGAATTTGTCACTGGGGAATTTGATTTTTCCCTTCTTGTAGCCCTATCACTTGTTTTGAGGTTATGGCTAGATGGGTACAGCTAGTAGAGGTGGGTGATGCAAAGAGTTATACTGGTATCTTTCTCTACTCAGGTACGGCGTTGTCCTGCGGAAACTGGACCTGGTGAAAGAGGCCATTGATGTGTTTGTTGAGGCTGCCCATGTTTTGCCTTTGCACTGGGGAGCCTGGCTGGAACTCTGTAATCTGATCACAGACAAAGAGATGGTAAAACTTAGCTTTAATTTTGTGGTACAAAACAATGGTTGATGGAATAATGTCCTGGGATTGGCATTGCCCTTGGTTTTATTCTTAGTTCAGAAGCTCATCAGATAAGCAAGGGAACTCTTACATTGTTTATCTTGTTGAATCCGCTGTATGTTCCATTCTATGCATCCGATTTTGTGGGGTGTAGCCCACAAAAGCTTATGCTTAAATGAATTTGTTAGTCTCTAAGGTGCCACAAGTACTCCTGTTCTTTCTGCGGATACAGACTAACACGGCTGCTACTCTGAAACCTGTCATTTTATGGCTTGTGTTTTATATAGGACATTGGACTAGATCTATGAGTCCCTTCTGGCCTTAAAAAAATCTAATAATCTGTGGTCAGGATTAAATTCCTTCTATAGAATGTCTTGATATTAAGTTGATAGAATCTTTTAGTTCATGCCTTTGTTTCTTGGTCTTTGCACCACTGGGTGGAGTTACTGTCTAAGGAGAAGGCTTTGTTGGGGGAGGAGGGAAGTATTGCCCTTTGTTCTCTAAAGATCCAGCCACTGGGTGAAGAGAGAGCTGATGTTTTCCATTTTCTGCAGGAGGTGTTGAGGTGATGTGGATTGTCCTCTTAGTGTGTTTTTTGTTTGGTTGTTGCCAGCTGAAGTGCCTATCCTTGCCAGACACCTGGATGAAGGAGTTTTTCCTGGCACACATTTACACAGAGCTGCAGCTGATAGAAGAGGCTCTGCAGAAGTACCAGAGTCTCATTGATGCAGGATTCTCCAAGAGCACCTACATCATTTCCCAGATCGCAGTTGCCTACCACAATATCAGAGGTCAGTGAACTCCGCTAAGGGGGGTGCCTCCTGCTACAAACTCTGCATCAATTGGCAGCACTCACTGATGTTTGCCTTCCTCTGTCTGCAGATATAGACAAAGCTCTCTCTATCTTCAATGAACTAAGGAAACAAGACCCATACAGGATAGAAAACATGGACACCTTCTCCAACCTGCTGTATGTCCGGGTGAGCACCCCTTTCTTTCACCCACAATTCTCTGCAGTAAATTACACCAGCTCACATAGCAAGCATTTTATGACTTCTTAGCAGAATACCTGAGTTAAGTCTGTCCAATCATATGAATGCTAACGAGTCTTTCTGGACATAAACTAGCAGCTGTCTTCTTTCCCCGTCCTCCCCGTGGACTGGTATGCTAAGGATGCATTTCTAATCTCCCTACCCCTCTTCCCTCTGAAGTGGTGTCACACTTGTCCCCCCCAGCAATCTCCTTCTTCTTTTCTACCAGAGCATGAAGCCTGAGCTGAGCTACCTGGCTCACAATCTGTGTGAGATTGACAAGTATCGTGTGGAGACCTGCTGTGTGATAGGTGAGAGGCAGCTCTTCTGGTTTGTCACCCAGGCCGCAGGGAGTGGGAAGGCGGCTTACTGATCCCTCTCCACAGGAATTGTTAGCAGGTCTGTTGAGGCTAGGCTGGCTGAAGCAGCTCTCACTTGTGGTGAAACAGCAGATGAAACGATATAGCAGCAAAAGAAGTCAATGCAGTGTTGGCAGTGCGCAGAGGTGATGATGCAGGCCTTTGGTAGGGTGTATTGGTGGGTTCTCTATGCAGCTCTGAGGTACTGGAATACTGTTGTTTGGTTCTGGGCACCTAGTACCCAAATAGATAAGTGGAATGTATTAGTTTGTGGGATAGTTTTCCAAGGTCAGGGGTGGGAGCTTCATTGGTTTGCACAAATGAAATGGATTGGACAAGAGCACGGGCGACCAAACTGAGGTCAGACTGGGGCTTGGAGTTGTGCAATGAACTGGATCTGACTTAATAGGTTTCTCCCTTCTCTAATTTACATGGAAAAAATAATAGATGCCGCAGCTTGTATCTGTTTCCTAATCCCCTGCTTCTTTTTCCTGTTCACCATATTCCTCTGACCATCCTCTAGGGAATTACTATAGTCTACGCTCTCAGCATGAAAAAGCAGCACTCTATTTCCAGAGAGCCTTGAAACTGAATCCTCGGTATCTTGGAGCCTGGACCCTCATGGGACATGAGTACATGGAAATGAAGAACACATCTGCAGCTATCCAGGCTTATAGGTGTGTGTGCAGGAGCTGTGCAAGGCAGAGAATGGCCTCTGGGTGTGCATGAAGTAGAGACGGATTTGGGCGGAAGGGGAGGAGTGTCTTTTGTGGCCTTGTTAGGAGCCCTCTTTTGTTGGTCCATATTCCTAACCCCATGAACTCTGACTTGCTTTGGATCCTGCCTGTTTCTGAACACTTACACCACTTTCTCTTTTCTTTGGCAGACATGCAATAGAGGTGAACAAGAGAGACTACAGAGCCTGGTATGGACTGGGGCAAACCTATGAGATCCTCAAGATGCCATTTTACTGTCTGTATTACTACCGACGGGCCCACCAGCTCAGGTAAAGCTGGGAACATAGCCATAACTGTTGGCAGTTCAGAGTGAACGCTATAAGTTTAGTTGCAGGAGGTATCAGTGACTTAGTGTATGCAGTCTCATTGAAGTGATTACATTCTGTAGAGATTTATTCAGTCTCTTTAGAGGCAGCAATAAAGGTTTAGTACTCCATGTATCAGCAGGGTATACAAGAGTGAGGTTAGGTCGTGTATGTAGGACTGGATTTCAGTGGTACGGTCCATCATTCAGTTAGCTTGAGACAATACCATGTTTTGAGGTAGCTTGGCTGTCTATTTCCCACAGACCCAATGATTCCCGTATGCTGGTTGCTCTGGGAGAGTGTTATGAGAAACTCAATCAGCTGGTGGAAGCCAAAAAGGTAAGTGAGGGCTCAGATGTGCTGCGGGGCAGGCTGGGCATCCAGGTGGCTGCCAGGGAAGCAGGTAGAGGCACAAGTCTCGTTAGTACTTCAGGTCCTCCCGAGCTGTCTTCCTCTGCACACCTAAAAGGTAATGGATGTGGGATAGTGCTCAGAATGGCTATTCTGTCCTCTTTAGTCCTGACCTTGATCCCAGGGTGGGAGTAGGGAGCTGTGTGCAGTCTGGACCTAATCTTAGCAGGTTCCTGTTATAATTGTGACTTCAGGGGAAGTTCTGCACTAACCATCTGCCCTGAGCAGTTGGTGAATTTGTGTGCTGCATGAAGAGAGCTGGTTTTCTGGAAGGCCACATCTCTGCTTGAGGGCATTGCAGTGACTGGGTCTGTATGTGACCGGCGTGAACCCACTGCATGCTAGAGAAGACATTTTGCTGAGGTGCTTGTGTGACTTTTTCCCTCCTTGGCAGTGTTATTGGAGAGCTTATGCTGTGGGAGATGTGGAGAAAATGGCATTGGTGAAACTAGCTAAGTGAGTATGGCTCAGCATTTATTCTCAGTGTTCTATGAAAAGCGCTTTGAGATCTGAAGGGCTAGGTATTATTTAGATGTGCTATTAGTGGTATCCGTAGGTCTATGGAAACTGCAACTCCTATCCTAATGGCCTGCCCCAGCTCTGAAAAAGAGCCTCTGTTTGCATATGTTGTCAGCTGAGGAACCTAGAAACCCATAGTAAGGTTGGCATGCAATGTTAGTAACTAGTTGCTATCCTGGTGGGTGGTCTGTTACCCTGTCCCTCAGGCATGGGGTGTTGTCTGTCTGCTTCTAGGGGACTGGGCCTAGCTGCAACTAGTAAAGCACGGTCCAGAACTTGCTCCTGTTTGGGAGAGGCCCTTTTTATAAAGCCCTGTCCAGGACAGACAGAAATTCTTGCTTTTGAGTCTTCCATGCTGTGTTTTTGACCCAATTTTTCTCCTTTCCCAGACTGCATGAACAGCTGAATGAATCAGAACAGGCTGCTCAGTGCTACATCAAATACATCCAGGATATATATTCCTGTGGGGTGAGTCAATGGTGGGACAGGAAGGAGAAGTGAGGGAGAATGATGTAGAACTACCTTCCAAACCAGCTCTTGCTGTTTCTTTACTGTGCTGTAGGAGATAGTGGAGCACCTGGAGGTGAGCACTGCCTTCCGCTACCTAGCCCAATATTACTTCAAGTGTAAACTCTGGGATGAAGCCTCCGCCTGTGCTCAGAAATGCTGTGCATTCAATGATGTGAGTAGCCAATCTCCAATGTCCCTTTCTTAGGGGGATTCTTACCTTGATCTCTTCCGGGAGTCGGTCCTGCTGTTAAAGGAGCATGAGCTGCATCCACCTGGAGTGGACAATCCTCATCTATGTGAGAAGACCCCCAGTGCTGCTGCTCACCTATTTCCTGCTGTTGCTTCTTAGTAACTAGATGAAGATCTGGGGCTAAGGCTTGCACTGGCTTGGCATTCAGTAGTACAAAAATAACTTAGGACTTGCAAAAACAACGAGGAGTCCTTGTGGCACCTTAGAGACTAACAAATGTATTTGGGCATAAGCTTAACAAATTGGGTTCTAGCCCACAAAAGCTTATGCCCAAATAAATTTGTTAGTCTCTAAGGTGCCACAAGGATGCCTCGGTTTTGCTGATACAGACTAACACGGCTACCACTCTGAAACCTGTCACCATGCTTAGGACTTGTAGTGGTCTGCACATCTCTAGCAGGAAACCCTGCTATCTTTCTTCAGGAACTAATGGACTTACTGTACAGTGTGCTCCTGGAATCCCCCATGTTTCTTCCACATTGACAGTGCAAAGAATACAGAAGTACTTGGTATCCTGGCATATGTGGAATCTGAGATTCTCTCAGGCCATAGTTGGGCGCTCTGGATTTCCATGTCAACCCAGGAGGGGATGTTGTGGACATCACCAGCATAAAACTTGCCTCCTCTCCCAAGCAAAGCTGTCTAGAACTTGAGAAGAGAAGACCAGAGCCTGAGTCCCTTAAAGTCTTTGCTATCACCAGTCTATTTTGTGGAAGGTGCCTAGATGTTATGGTGAGGTGGCAATACAGACACGTAAGATAATCAGGTGTGCAAAGCAAGTAACCTACATGTCAAAGGGCTGGGAAGAGGATATTAAAGAGGGTCTGTTTTATCTTAAATCTTGCTGTTAATAGCTGGAAAACCAACATTCTTTACTATGTGATATTGTGTCTTGCAACCCCAGTGAGAGCCAGACTAGTGTTGTTGCGGGATTGTTCACATTGCTGCTGAATTTGACTTGGAAGCTTCTTTGCCCCAACCTACATTAAGTATGGAATTGACCTACTAATGCAGTGTTCTGACTCTTTTCAGACAAGAGAAGAAGGGAAGGCCCTGCTGAGACAGATTTTACAACTACGCAACCAAGGGGAAACCTCCTCCACAGAGATCTCTGCTCCCTTCTTCCTCCCTGCAGCGCTGTCGTCCAACAACACTCCCACACGGAGAGTATCCCCACTCAACCTGTCTTCAGTTACACCATGAATTGTGCTGATACTTCTCTGGGCCAGCCTAGGGCAAGTGGGGACTTGAACCCATCCACCAGAAACAACCACCTCACTCCCGTGAAGCTTCGGTCTGGTACTGCTTTCCGTTGGAGGCAGAAATCCTGAGAACCCATAGCTGACGCTAGCTGTTGTCAATGCAGGCAAAGATCATTGTGGAACCAATGTGAAGTACCTATTGTGAAATGTCAGAAACCACTATGCTTCTCACTGCCACGCTCCAAGTGTGTGAGAAGCATCTGCTCCCTAGATGAGAGGGTTTTGTCTGCCTGAGTTGAAACATGTTTGAACTTGTTGTCTCTGCTCTGTTATCGCTGAACTTCTTTCAAGGGCCTCACAGGGGGACTGTTGCTGCCTACTGCAAGAATTGTCCCCTGCTGGCTTCTCTGTGGACTTTTTTCTGCAGCTGCACCCAAGTAAGCACAGTAAGAGGGACATTTCGGCTTCACTGCTGCCATGAAAGGGAAACAGCATTTGGGGATTGAGAGGTGTCAGTCTTCAGTGGCCTCACCCAGTAACTGGTTGCTGTTAGGTCTGTGGCTCAGACAAATGTCTTGGCTTTGCTGGTGAGTGGCAAAGCAGCTAATGGGAATGACATCATTAAATGTTGGTGGACATGTTACTGTCCCTGGGTATTGTAATGGCACAAATTTCCTTCCCATTATAACACAATTGAACTAAATATAGAAAAGATCCAATTTCCCTAAGTTCAATAAGGGGAAGGGAGGGGAAAAGGTGGCTAGTAGCTACCTCGCTCAGATTTGAGTAGCCCTGTTTGGCAGTCAAGAGTCCTTCAAACGAATGCAGCATATTGTTTGGACTTCAACTGCCTGGGACAGAAGTGGTGGTTAGATGGGCCTGGAACAGTGTCAATTTGACCACTTGACCTGCTGTCAGACTTCAGCCTGCAGCCTACTCAATTGCTGTTCAGTTTCATTCTCTAAACTGAGTATATGGAGCTATTTCTACAGGTTGGCGTTTCTATGCACATCCCAGAAGATAGAGGTGCGAGAAGGGCAGAGTATCTTCACTTACATCCTATCTTGGCATTCTGTTGGACAGAGCCTGGGGAAGATTGTTAGAAGAGAAACAAACCTGTTTTTATGTGAGCCTCTTGCTCATGGTCTGGAGCTGCAAAGAACAGTTGCCCTACAGTAACTGTGGTGGTTCTGCAGATTGTCCATGCAGATCCCACTCTTGGTGCACATGTGCCGCATGCTCATGAGAACAGGTTTTTTGGCTAGCAGTGTCTATTGGGGTTGCTCTCTGCGTGAGCTTGTGCCCCTCCATTCTAAGGGTGGAACTGCTCCAAGTGTCGGTTCCTTCATCATTATGGAATCTCACAGAAGTAGAACTTTGAAATAGTAGGGAAGGAGGGCAGGCTCTAGCAGCCAAGTGGACAACACATCATGAACCACAGTTACTGTAGGGTAAGGAATTGTTCTTTGAGTGATTGTCCACACTTGATGACCACTTAGGGGTGGGTCGGAGGACTCTGAGTCCTACTTTAATAGAGATTGCAGGATAGCCCTTCCAAAATAAGCATCCAATCTGTAGGAAGGAACAGTCAATGGTAAATATGTAGCTCATCTCCACATACTGTCTGTATATGGAAGTGTTCACTAAGCAGGCAGCAAAGGCTACTTGAGTGCTAGAGCAGGGGTGGGCAAACTACAGCCTGCAAGCTGTTTTTAAGCTGGCCCATGAGCTCGGCCCCACTCCGGGGCGGCTTCTATGGTCTGTGTTATGCAGGTCAGACTAGATGATCACAATGGGCCCTTGTGCCCTTGGAATCTATGATTTTTTTTCTAATGATTGGGGTTGGAGCAGCTGCATTGACAGAATGAATCCCTCCCTGAGGGGTGAGGGAGACCTAATCCTGGCTACAGTAGATGAAGCTGGCTTCCTGAAGTAAGGCTGAATACCCCAGTGGGTAGGGCCAGGGCAGATACAGCTAGAAATAGTGCAGTGGGGGGAAAGGGGTATATGAAGTGGGATGATCTGTGAGGTCCTGATCTCTTCCTTACTCGCCTCAGATTCTTGCTGGTACAGTGAAACCCCCCTATAGCGCACCCTGCCATAATGCTAATTTGGTTAAAACGCGATCATAAGGTGGCTCCCTCTGCCCCAAGCAAAAAAAAACCAAACATCCAGAGCGTGCTTCCTCGCCTGGAGCTGACCCTGGCTCCATCTCCCCTGTTCCTTCCCCATGCCTCCCCTTCGGGTGAGACTGGATTGAAACTCAAGCTTGTCAGTTTCAAGCCGTCTCTTCTCCCCAAAGCAGAGAAGTTTCAAGCTGGTCAAACTTCTCCGCTTTGGCCAGAAGAGAAGAGACTGGCTTGAAACTTCTCTGCTTTGGTGAGAAGAGAAGAGACCAGCTTGAAACAGTAATTTTTTGTAACCCCCCCTATAATGTGACCCTGCATTTATTGAGATGGAATTTTTTGGACCCCAATTATCATGTTATAGCAGGGTTTCACTGTATCTCAGTGTGAGTCATAGTAAGATGCCCCATAGGCAGATTGGGGACATCTGTCTTAGTCATGAGCTCATTCTGAGAACCTAAAGCTATTCAGGAGGGTTAGAGCTCCATCTGGCATCAACAAAAATAATAAAGGAGGGCCTACATTTATTCCAAGTGTAAATAAAGAACTGGAAATGCACCTGAGAATTTTGTACTGGTTGGATATGAAGCAAGGTATTTCACAGGTAAGACTGTGAGGGTATGTCTATGCTGCACTTAAAAACCCACAGGTGGCTCTGAGTAAGGGGCTGTTTAATTGCAGTACAGCTGTTTGGGCCTAGGCTCTAGGACCTGGTATGGTGGGAGAGTCCCACAGCTTGCCCAAGTTTGAAAATCTGCACTGCAGTTGACTAGCCCTTACACCCTATGAGCCAAAGGTGCCTTGTCTCTGCAGGGTGACAGCAGCAGCTCAACTCTACCTTAGGCACATTTTGTTGACATGGCTACAGAACGGCTAAAACAGGTAATATTCCTGGAGGATCCTAGGGTTGGTACTATCATCTAGGACACTTGTTGCAGGCATGTTTTTGCACAAGTAAAACACTAATAAGTTTGTATATTTATTGTCATGCATAGACCATGTAACAATACACAAGTTGAGAGGTAAGCTAATGTTACAGTTTGGACCTGAGGCCCTGTTCCATATAGACTGGAATAGCAGCTGGCCTGAAACAGAGTAGACTACCTGAAGCCATCTTTGGGAGTTGCATGCAGTGTTTGCACAAGCCCGTGAAGAATTACTAAACATGGTTGTTTATACACACAGACAGGGACACTAACTCCTTGTTGGTGGGTCAACTCACCCACAGTCCCCACTTAATATTTTTTACTAGAGGGCAGGGCCTTGAGCACTGGTGATCGCCGGGCACGCAGGATGCGGCTATAGGGGCTACTCTCTGCCATACACAGAGGTGCAGGTGAGCGGGACAGAAAGCCATGCAGGAAGGGTTTCTTGCCAGGAGGCTGACTTGGCTGTAGGTTTTCCCTATTCATACAGAAGCGTTTCTTTAAAGTAGATGTTGAAGGGGCCTGGAGCTTCTGCACAGTATGGTACTGTTCAGCAATACAGGTTGCCTTCTTCCGCAGATCTAGCTTCACCAACATCATGTTGTTTTGCAACTCTGCTAGTGTTTGGTCCTGAGCAGGAGAAGCCAGCAATGTTTACTCTTACACATATGGTCCCATCACAGTTGATGGGAACTCCCTGTTAGGCACCCAGAAGCTGTGTGAGTGGATTGTTCAATAAGCCACTCACAGTTATAGAGGAGCATGTAGGGCCAAGCAGCTCCTGCTGGCCCTGATGCAGCAATTAGTTTGGCAAGCTGACAATCCCTGGGTTAGACCAGGAGGGCAGTGCAGCTGGGGAAAGCTGAATCCACCCCACTGCCAATGTTCTGCTGTAGATAAATTGCCCTCTGACTTTCCCTCCCTGCCCTCAGGTTGACTGCTACCACAGCCAGCTGTTGCCAGGGCCTCCAGTAAATAAAAAGGGCTAGGACCAGTTGCTATCCATTACTGGGCTGAGGCCCAGATAGAGGTGCAAGGGGGAAGTTGTGTAGTTAGGGAACAAAACAGGACTTTTTCAATACATTAAGCAGATTGTTTGCGCTACTACATACACAGAGATCCCATGAAAAAATCAGTGGGGCAACCTGTTAATAAGGGACAGTACTAACTGGTGGCTCTTTATCCTGATCTGCCCTCCAGCAACTGAGAAAGGAAGGGGAAACGGATGTGGGATTCCTTTCTATTCTCCAGCCTGCCCCAATAAACGTATATTTCCGTAGATATACGCAGCCAAGTTTTTGGGGACATTCAAGTACCTAGGCTAAATCCTATGCAATCCCCACAAAGAGCAATTGTCACATTACCTGTCTTGCCAGGATCTCATCACAGGTGCAGAGGGCTTCTCGAAGTTTTCCTGCACTTGTAGTGTGACAACATGCTCTCTCTGCAGCCTGGAGGGACTCCCCAAGTCTTTGCAGCTCTGACCGCAGCAGCTTCACATTCTGCAGGAGGGTGGGAAATTCAGTCCAAGCAAGAGACTCAGCAAGGCAGGACACAAACAGCCAGTCCTTGAGGCAAAGCCATACCACAGCAGCCCTGACCTATGTCTCACCCCTCAAAGATCCCACTGGAGCAGGGATCAGTACAGCAGCTCCCTGAACAACTGGGGAGGCAATACATCCCACAATCCAGAGGAGAATGTTACCAGCAGAACATTGGCTTCCATAAGGGTGTGGCTGAAGCTAAGCAGGTGATAGTGAAATACACAGTGCTGATTGTGAACTGGTAAGAGCCCTCCAAAGGAGTTCCCATATCCTCACAGGGGTGCAGTTACCTTTTGTCCATCCTCCAGCTTCCTGTCCACATCCACAGTGAGGGGTTTGGCAGAAGGAGGTGGCTCCAGCAGCTTCTGGTACCTGTGCAACTCTGAAAACAACCAGGAGCAGAGTGGGGAAAAAAGAACATCTCATGCACATAGCTCAGCACAGAGATCTAGATTCTGTATAATCCAGGGCCCTGTGAAACAAGGAAGCAGCCACAGCTGCACTGAACCAAAACTTTAGAATTGCACAGGTCAGGCAGTTCAAATCTAGAACTGCTCCATTTGAGACTCCTCATACTCATGGCTTCTCCTTTTATTTTGGGTGAGGGATATTTCTTCTCTTAAGTCTGCCCTCAACTCTTATTTGCAGTGCCTAGAGGCCCCAATATGCTATGCACTATACATACATATAGGGAGCGTCTGCCCCAAACACCATCTTTATCTAAATCAAAGGGTGAGTGGAGACGTAGCAGCACAGAGAAGTGAAGTGGCTGGTCACATGGTAGAGCTGGGAATAGAACTCTGGTCTCAAGACTCCCAGTCCCACTGCTCTGAGCACATTTCTCATCAGAGCTCTTTGAATGGGGCCTGGGTTCTCCTCAGAGCCACCCAGGCACTAATGTCACACCTGCAGTAGTGGTGTTCAGCTCTGATTGAAACTGCTCCAGCTTGGCTTTAACTTCCAGCAGCTCCTGCTGCAGAGTGGATGTAGCTACCCCTCGTTTTGATCTGCGCAGGGGCTGCTCCTGCTGTTTCCTCTCCAGGGCCTCTGACTGTAGCTTTGTCTCCTGCAGAGCAGCCTCCAGCTCTTCAATCTTTTCATCACGCTCCTGAGGAGGAAGGGTGGATTTGCTCAGAGCCAAGCCCCTTTACTGGGATGACGTGCCAAACTTTCCCATGAGGAAACATAAGTGGCATGGGGGCTGCAGTTCACTAAATTGTAATAAAGACATACAGCTTCCACCTACTCCTAGCTGGGCATTTTAAAGGTCTGCACCTTCGAGAGGGGTCTGCAGCATATCCCCAGACACCCACCTGCTCGATGGAATGAAGCCAAACAGTTCTGTAGCTACCCACCATCGCCAATAAGAGTAGGTGGGAAGAAAAATCTACCAATCCTTATAAATGGAGATATGCCAATCTCAGAGAACTGGAAGGACCTTGAAAGGTCGAGTCCAGTCCCCTGCCTTCACTAGCAGGACCAAGTCCTGTCCCCTGACAGATTTTTGCCCCAGATCCCTAAATGGCCCCCTCAAGGATTGAACTCACAACCCTGGGTTTAGCAGGCCAATGCTCAAACCACTGAGCTATCCCTCCCCCATAAACATTAATCCTTAACATTAATCTGTCAATTTTACTATTTTCTCCAGAATGTACACCAAGAATGGAGGGTGTGTTTGCAACGTGCTCAGAACACAGGAAGCAAAGATGCTGTTTTTCATCAGACTAGCTGCCTGTTAGCCCATGCCCAGCAGTGGCTGTGCTAGAGCCCTGCGACCAAATGGGACCTGACGACAAGTGTCAAGTCTGGTTTAGGTGGGTACACAACTGGACCCTCTCAAGTGTGGGTCAGTGACAACTGTGTGCTCTGCTCCTGCCCGCCACCACCACCTTGCTGCGCTGAGTGTGCCTTGGAGTCTCAGCACCTTTCACGCCACAGAGCACGCTCAGCAGCTCCCAGCATGCTGACCCCAGGGGAGGAGATTGTGCTGACTGCAGTTCAGGGTCAGGTCCAGTGGTAACTCAACCTGCTTAAGTTTCGGTCCAGTTTGGGCCCAAAAATTAGGCCCAAGCAGACTGATGCTGTGCTACATAAAACAGCAGCCAAGAAGTTGGAACTGGGGATTAGCCAGAGCCCAAGGCCTGCAGGGAGAAGCAGAAGATACAATTGGAGCAGTCACATAAAAGCACCAAATGGGAGGCTGGAAAGCCTTGCTATTGTGAGAGCCTCAGCAGAAGATTCCTGCACTCAGACAAGCTCTTCTCATCTCTGGCTCTGCTCCCATGCCTGGTTTCCTCATGCCCCCTCCCTACAGTGGGTCCATTTCCCCCACATGTACACACACACCTGAATCCTCTCCTGGTAATAATCAGTCAGTGACTCCTTCAGATTGTTCAGCTTATCCTCATAGAGTTCCACCAGTAGCTCCTTCTGTGTCTCCAAGTGTTGGCTGCAGAGAGAGGGCACAATGTGACATTGATGCCATGTGTACCAGATCAGAGATGTATAGGGGAGGCTCAGAGTTGAGGGGGTGATTAGCAGGGATGAGTTCCCATTTCCCTTGCAGTATGACAGTACCTGCACCACTGCTCCTTCTGTTGTAGCTGCTCTAGCATCTCATTGCAGAGCTCCTCACGGAGGCGCATTTCCAGGTGCAACCTGTCCTGCCGCTCCTGCACCAGCAGATCCCACAGGACCTCCACCGCTCGAGGAAGGTCCTGCAAGGAGGGCACAAGATGACGTGAGCCTTCTACCTATGCTTATGCATCAGGGAATCCAAGCATAGAAAAGGTTTCCCTGGCCCAGTAGAGATTTCACTGGGCTGGCCCTTGATCTCGGTTCTGCCCCTGAATGACTGTTCACTCTCTGCTCTTTGTGAAGGGCTGAGTATCATTCTTACTGTGCATTATTTGTCCTCACTAGGGTTTGCAATTCCTCCCAATTTCACGTCATTCTGACTCGGTGGATCTGCTGCTTAGTACCCTTTTTCCAGTGGGCAGATTGTTAAATGAGGCTAACTCCACACCTTCCAGTAGCCCTTTGCTGTCAGCGGTTGCCCTTTCCCGTTCAGCAGATGCTCCACTCATGGGACAGTGTCAGGTCCAAGCTGATTTGAGATGTGGATGCAAGTGTCCTTTGTGCACTGAGAAAGCCTATGAGGCTTAGTCCTAATGGTTCTCTGACCCTCCCAGCATCCACTGATTCAATAGTTGTGCTGGCAGCCATCTTGAGCTGTTCCTGTTCCCAATAATTTACAATGCCTGAGCTCCAGTCCCACCTCCCTGCTCCCACAGGCTGGGGCTGAGACAGACTCACCCATGCATCCCTGCAGGTCAGGGTGGCTTCACAGGGTATGAGATAAAACATCACCCACCTCCCTATCATACATGGACACTTCTGCATCATCCTCGCTCTCTTCATCAGGCTCCACTTCTTGCTTTGAGCCTGCCCCTAAACTCCTACTGTCTCGCCTGCTGTGTTCCTTGATTAATGATTGGATAGACGGCAGTGCCAGCTTTGTGGGAGGAGCTTGAACAAGCTGAAGAGACAAAAGTCCACAGTTATGACCCCACAAGGCCTGTGGACCAGGGTGGCCCATAGGCGACTGTTTTTCCCAGCCATTGTCTTGTTCTTCAGCTTAGCAGGGTCTAGGAATGCTGTGGAGGCAGTGTACTCCACCAGGGGGACTTGCATCACACCTTCCCTCCCCAACGCCCCAAAGGTGAAAGGAAGCAACCTGTTCCCATAGGAGCCCGAGGAAGTCCTGAGATCCAGACCAGAGATGCAGGCTCTTGGAAGATCCAGAGTGACTTCTGCACTACTGGGCACCCTAGGCACTGGCCCACTGACCTGGCTGGCTATGGCTGAGAACTTGGCCACATGCAGGGTCTCATCATACGTGGATGCACACTGGTTAATGTTGACAATCATGCAGGAACGCCCATGCCCCGTGAAGAAGCCTTGAAACACACGTGTCAGCTTGCTGTCCCGGAAGGGAACAACACTCTGCTTCAGCCTGCAGGGAGAGAGGAGAACCTGCTAAGCCCAACAGCCAAGCACCTGGGGAATTGTCTTCCTCCCCCGGTCTCCTGTGCACACTCACTTGGACTGCTGGTTCTGGCGCAGGGCAGCAATGCAGCGGCCGAGCGTGTACAGGGAGGTGTTGATGTTATTTGCCTCTTTCATGCGGTCCCCACTTTTCTGGTTCTTGCAGCGCTCTGAGCCAGCGAGGTCACACAAAGACAACCTGAGGGAAGCCCAGGAGATATCTGTGATCTGGTCCCATTGGCCGTGCCCCAACCCCAAACATCCCATGATCCCTCCTCTAAGATCACCCTCCCCTTAAAAGCCCGTTTTCCAATTTCCTTGAGAAGGTTCAGAAGCCGCTTGGGCCCCAGGACAGCTGATGGGGTAGCTGTCATCATAAACCTAGAGGCTATTAAACTGCCAGTCAACACTGCCACCAAAATCAGGATGAGGGGCCAAGAGAGCCAGAAATCCCTGGTCCCCAGCTGGCAGCTGCTTTCCAAGCACAGAGCCAACTCACATTTGTAGTTTATTACATCGCTGGTAGGCAAATCCATTCACAGCAGCTCAGCCACAGGGAAGCCCACAACCCCTGAGATGGTACCAAGACACCCCTATTCACACCAATTCAGTGGGGACCTGGTGACTCAGATGGTGCTTTCCAACACCTCTCATAGCAGTTTCTCCCACTCAAACCCCCAATTGCCAACCCCAACAGCAAACCCCAATCCTTAACAGCAGCAAAGATGGGAGAACTCTCAGCATACAGGAGCCCCCAACCTCCCTGCCCCATACAAAGAAGTGCAAGACTCACTCGCTGATTTGGGGGAGCATCTCACTGCTGCTTCCCTTTAAATGCAGAATCCGAATTGAGAAGATGCTGTGACTTCAGGGAGCAAGGAAAAAAGTAGTTTGAAAGAAACATGCATCAAATGCTCCTGCAAAACACCCCAGTCCCACAGCTCCCAGCCTCAGAATAAGACTACCACCACCACACCAGACCAATCCTCTTCCCTGTCTCAGACCTGCGGCTGGAGTTCTCATTGAAGTGGGTGCAGGCAAATCTCTGGTTTTTCCGACCCAGTTTCAGGAGCTTCCAGGCCTCATCAGCATCTTGGACATTGATCCAGTTCAGATCTGAAAGAGCAGACACAGGTCAGGCCAGGCTAGTGGGAGAGTGACAGAGACCAGGGTTGCCCTCCCAGGTACCAGCTACCTATCTCAGCCCAGGCTCCATTAACCAGGAGCCAGTCTGAGTTCCCCCAACATTATCCATTGAGGGGACCAAACATTAACACGACAGCACAACCAAGAGGAGCAGCTGACTGGGTATAAGTTACCACAGAGCACACTCCCTTCCCCATTAGTGCCCCTCTCCACACACATCACATCCTCCAGCCCCAAGTTACTGCTTTGTCACCCCCTCAGTCTATAGCTCCCTTCAGTCCAAACTTGAGCTGGGAGAGCCCAACCCAGGGCAAGACTGGGTAGCTCTACCTTTCACGTAGGGGCTGCCAGTCTGGTCTTCGCACAGCCGCAGCGTCTGCCTTTTGCGGTTCTGGCCGGGCACAGGCATCTCCAGCAAGTCATAGATCTGCTCATTGTAAATCTCAAAGAAGGAGACCCAGATGGAGATCTGCACATCCCCCGGGGTGAGGAGCGAGATGCGGTCTGGGTCAGCCCAGTGAGGATCCAGCTCTGGGAGGGAGAGGTAAAAAGGATGGTAGTGATTGCAGCAGTGACCAGCATGTCCCAGCTGAATAGCTTGGGACTGGGAGAGGCTGCAGACACCCCCTCGCCCAACAGAGACTCTCTGCCCCAAATGCACTCCATATGCCCTGCCTGGGAGTCCCCACCCCCAGCACGGACTTCAAGCCAGGATATGCTAGGTATTCCCTTAGCTCTCACATCTTTCCCTTGTCAAGAACTTCCTACATGCCCCGTCTCTGATCTGGAGAAATGGGAGAGCACACAACCTTCTATACTGGATCCCTCTACAGCTTTGGTCCTGGCTACCCAAGACTCCCTACTCTCCTTGTGTTCAAGTCTATCAGATGAGATCAGCTGATTGTCCGTAGGTTTCCCAATCTAGGGGACAAATGCTTTCAGTGGGGCACCTCAGCGCCAGAGCCTGTTTCCTTGGTAGTCTGACAGAGCCTAAGCCATTGGCCAGCCGGGTGTGGTGGAACACTCAGCTGCTCAGGTAGGTATCCCCTTGTGGGAGGGGCATGCCTATTTCTTTCATGTTGATTGTTGCCCCAGGATGACACAGGTGGGCAACGTACAGAACAGAGAAGAGATAGTCACAGCCCAAAATTCCCCAAACACAGAGCTTCCCCACAAAGAAACAAGGAGCCCCAGGGAATGCAGAATCCTTACTGCCCCTCCCACAGCACAACTATCCAATAACAAGGGTGCAAAATCCACTCCTCCCCAATCCAGGAATGGGTGGGACAGGACAGCAGGGCGCTGGACCTACCTTCCAGCTGGCTGCTGCTCGACTGGTTGGCAAACTGGCTGGTAGAAGAGAGGCCACCAACCCCACTGTCAAAACTGGCACAAGTGGAAGCCTGGAGCTGGGACTCGGCACTGTGGCTCCTCTTCAGTGGAGTCAGCACCTCCTCCTGGAAAACCATGAACAGTGTGAGTCAGACACAACCAACATGCTGTCCTACCTGCCCTGAGACCCAGAAGGGACACTCACCTCCCGCAGTCCCCCGCACAGCAGGGCCAGCTTCTTGGTCTCCTCCTGATGCACCTGTTTGCTGTCCAACCAGGTCACCTCACTGGAAAGCGAGGGCTTCAGATCCATAGCCTGGTAGAGCCGATCCTCCACACTATTAAAGAGGACAGCTAGGGAGCGAGGCAGGATCCCGCCATCTTTGCTGCTCCCTGGAGGAGAGAGCAGCAGCAAGCTGAGCACTCACACAGGCAGACATCATCAAGCTATCACTGGATAGCAAAGGCTCCTCTTACCCTGGATGGTGTGCGTCTTCCCAGAGTTGGTGATGCCATAGGTGTAAACCAGCCAGTTCTGCCCATGGAGTACATCCTTCAGCACTTCGCCCATCGTTTCATCAAAGAATGCCTTCTGCCCCACCTCCGCCCCAAAGATCTGCAACCACAAACGCCACAGGGAAGGAAGGATGACACCACATAGTGGTTTCCTTCCTTGGCGGAAGCACCCACTGCTATTCCAGTGCTGCTCTTCCGCCCCTCCCCTTTTGCCAATACCCCTCAAGCCTGACACACAGCCCTGTCTGCTATTCCAGTCCCAGCCTTTCCTGAGCACAGGCTGCCAGTTATGCTTGATCCATTACATTTATAGTTACATGTTTATTTAGCGAGAGAAACAAACCCCTCCAGGCGGGTTGCATGATCTGGGTTTGAGCACCTACCTGGGTGAAGGTGAATTTATGCACTGCCTGGCCTACCCCCCGTGCAGTGTTCCGCATGGTGAAAGAGTCCTGGGGTGCTCTCAGAAGGAGGGTCTCTGAATTCTCAATACAGACACAGCCCTGAGGGGTACAAACAAAACTCCATCATCACAGTGGCTCAGAAGAGAAATCCCCTCCCCCGCCCCGTGACTCCACCACACAGACACAGCATGAGGTTATGGAATGTCCACTTGCAGCACAACCACCCTGTTCCGGGTAGGTTGGGGAAATGGATTCTTGCATTTTCCACATGCAGCTCCTGCTTGGCCCCAGTCTCTCACCTGATCCTCCTGTTTCTCCAGCTCAGATGGCTTCAGGGGCCGGACTCTAAGATACACCTTCACTTTCCCATTATTGTCCTCAGATGCAGCCTGCAGAACCCCACACAGATTAGATATATCAGCCACAGTGAAAGTACCAGAAAGTTCTGTCAAATTCAGTGCACCAATGGGAACCATAGCATGCGGCACAGGTAGCTCATAGGACTCATGCCTCAGAAGCTTCTGGGCACTTTACTGGTACCTGCTCCAGAATCAGCCTCAAGTGCTCCAGAAGTTCAAAAAAATAAGCTTGCTTAGGCACATCCACTGGGTTCCCAGGCAGCCACTAGGCAGCTCATCCAGCAGTACTGGAAGTGAGGGACTAGCACAACTCTCACCCCATCAGAGGCACCACCCACACAGATCCTGATTGGGGACAATGACGGCCCTCCTGGCCAGACCATACTATTAAAGCCAGAAGGAGGCACAGGAAGTTCACTGAGCAACTGAATGACTTCCTGACTGGTGTGTGCATCAGACCTGACTCTTGTTTGATCTCTGGACTCTTATTCTGGCTCTGGCCTGTAGGATGGTTTAGATGAAAAAATAGGCCCAAAACCTAACTTCTACTTATGTGTAGAGGAGTATGAAAAACTGAAGTTGTTACTGTGAGAAAGCTAGAAGTAAGTTGGAGACAAACTGTTATGGGAAAATAAAAGTTAGCAAGTGCATGCCCCAGGGTTATGTTTTGGTTATAAGGTTTTTAAGAATTGTGAATTTATTAAAATGCTATCTATATTGATAGTTGGGAAGGACATTGGTGCAGATGTTAATTTAAATAATGTGTAATTAAAAAAAGCCAATAAGGTGATAGAAATAGAATTATGGTAAAGAGCAGTTTAATGTTAATTAGTATTAGAGCAGGGAATCTCAAACTTGAATCACCAGGAGGGCCACATGAGGACTAGTACATTGGCCCGAGGGCTGCATCACTGACACACACACCCTGGCCCACCCCACAACTCCACCCCTTCCATGAGGCCCTGCCTCTTCCCACCCCCACCTCTTCCCACTTCCCATTCCAACCCCTTCCACAAATCCCTGCCCCACCTCTTCTCCCCCCCTCCCCATAGCGCGGCTCCCCACTCCCTCTTGGAAAGTGCCTGGAGGTAAGCAGAGGAGCGGGGACGTGGCACACTGAGGGGAGGGGGAGCGGTGAGCTTGGCAGACTGCAGGAAATAACTTGCGGGCAGCGTGTTTGAGACCCCTGTATTAGAGTATAAAAGGAGTAGCCTTCATGCAAGGAGCCCCAGTTATCAAAATGGTACTGTTAGGTTCCAGGATTATATGGCTGTACTTCACTGTTTGTGGACTGATCATCCATTGATTCACCATTCTATCTTTATGTGCGAGTATAACAGTATCATTAATATAAGTGGTAATTGCATGCCTGTTTGTGGTAATTGCATGCCTGTGGTGAGAACATCAAAGCTCCAAAAACAAAAGCATAAAGCAGCTGTAATAGTTTAGCAGCTTTAACAACCTTTAACTCCACCTTTCTACAACCCACTCACCGACTGGGATCCCCCGAGGCTTGGGGAAATAGCAGAGAAATCGGACAGCAAATCTTTGCGCAGGCCGGACCCAAACTCCGCCGCTGTGGATTCGAGCAGGGGCGAGGCTGTGACCTCTGCATCAGAGAGCAGCCCCTGCGGGGAGAGAAGTCCCTGGGCCATAGTCCCTACAGGTGGTTCCTATCAGGAAGGGGCACAGATAAGGTCAGCTCAACTGCATTCCCTGACCCTCCCCCCAAGGCCCCACCCCAAGACTCTGACCCTCCCCCTCCAGCCACTTCCCCCCACGCTCCCGCTAGCCGCTGACACCCCCCATGCCCCCTGTAGCCAAACCCCCCCACGCTCCCGCCAGCCCCTGTCCCCCCTCCAGCCCCCCCCACGCTCCCGCCAGCCCCTGCCCCGCCTCCAGCCCAGCCCCCCCACGCTCCCGCCAGCCCGTCCCCCCTCCAGCCCAGCCCCCCCACGCTCCCGCCAGCCCCCGTCCCCCCTCCAGCCCCCCCACGCTCCCGCCAGCCCCTGCCCCCCCATACCTTGCCCCCCAAGTCCCTCCAGCCACCACCCCCCCCAACACGCTCCCTCAGCCCTCCCAACACACCCACTCCGGCCAAGCCCTCCCCAGCCCCTGCCCCCCCACACCCCCTCCAGCCCAGCCCCCCCACGCTCCCGCCAGCCCGTCCCCCCTCCGGCCCCCACCACGCTCCTGCCAGCCCCTGCCCACCCCCCATACCCTGCCCCCCCACGGTCCCGCCAGCCCCTGCCCCCCCCAACACGCTCCCGCCAGCCCGGCCCCCCTCCGGCCCCCCCCACGCTCCCGCCAACCCCTGCCCGGCCCCCCATACCCGGCCCCCCCGGCCCCCCAACACATCCCCCCCGACCCTGACACCCCCCCGACCCTGACACCCCCCCGCGCACGGTCCTCCTCCAGCCCCCCACTCACTTTAGACTCGGGGGCGACTCCGTCCTGCTGCTTGTTCAAACCTCGCGGTCTGCCCACTTAACCAATCAGAGCGCGAGCCGCCCTACAGCCAATCACAAGCTGGGACGGGGCTGAGGGCGTCAGAGCGAGGCTGGGGGCGGGGCAAGGGAAGCGCGTTTATTTCCCAGCCGCCCATGGGCGCCCCCAGGCCGGTGAGCGAGTGTTTCCCGGCGGGCTTTGCGCTCGGCTCTACCCCGCCCCCGAGACCCCTTCTCGTCGCGGACCGAGCGGGGAAAATGGCGGCCGGGACAGGGAGTGAGTGAGGGGCGCGCGGTGGGGAGGCGCCGCCTGCCGGGATGGGGCACGCGGGGCTTCTCCGCGCGCGGGGCAGGCGGGGCCTGGGTCCGGGTGGAAGGGGGCGGGGAGTCTCCTCTCTGGGGGGCGCCCCACCGCCCCTGCGCAGCGTCCTGAGCCTTTCCCCTCTGCCTGGCAGAGCACAAGCTGCTGGGCGCCGGCCCCACAGAGCCGTGGTCCGTCCGGGAGAAGCTCTGCCTCGCCTCCTCGGTCATGCGGAGCGGGGACCAGAACTGGTAAGTGGCGAGTCACTCGGCGGCTCCAATCCGCCCCCCGGCTGCTGCCCCCACACGCCGGGCACTGCCCGTGCCTAGCCCCGCTCACGCCAGAGCCCGGCCCGCGGTGGGCTGGTAGCGTTCACACTGAGCGAAGCACCGATTTACACGGCCCAGGGCTCCGTTACTAGCGCCAAACGGCTCACTGGAGCTATTGCTGGTCATAAAGCGCCCTGCTCCAGCCGTGTCTCCTGGAGAGCTTCGCTGCAGCTGTAGGGACCGGCCGTGACTCGCAGCTGGGCTATGTCCGGGAAGGGGTGAAAGCAGAGTAGGGTGGTGGGGAGAATTGAACGACTATCCCTCACGGCAATTGGCTGGATCCCTTAACTGTTTCTTTCAAGTCTTATAACTAGCGCTGTCAAGCGATTAAGAAAAATTAATCGTGATTAATCACACTGTTAATAATAGAATACCATTTATTTCAATATTTTTGAATTTTTTTCATTTTCAAATCTATTGATTTCAATGACAAGTGTACAGCCCTCACTTTATATTTATTTTTGATCACAAGAATTTGCACTGTAAAAAAACAAAATAAATAGTATTTTTCAGTTCACCTAATAAGAGTACTGTAGTGCAATCTCTTTATCGTGGACGTTGAACTTACAAATGTAGGATTATGTACAGAAAAAGCTGCATTCAAAAATAAAACAATGCAAAATTTTAAAGACTGCAAGTCCATTTAGTCCTACTTCTTGTTCTGCCAATCGCTCAGACAAACAAGTTTGTTTACATTTGTAGGAGATAATGCTGCCCACTTCTTGTTTACAATACGAAAATAAGAAAGGGGGAAAAAAAAAGAAAAGAAAAGAAAAACTTGTAGCACCTTAGAGACTAACAAATTTATTTCAGCATAAACTTTCGTGGATTAGAACCCACTTCATCGGATGCATGGAATGAACTGGATATTAACCCACGAAAGCTTATGCTGAAATAAATTTGTTAGTCTCTAAGGTGCTACAAGTTTTTCTTTCTTATTTTCGTTTTGCTGACACAGACTAACACGGCTACTACACTGAAACCATACAGTAGACAGATATTTATACAGTCAGAGAAACATGATAAGGTGGAGGTGCATAGACCAACCTTAAGAGGCTAATTAATTGGGAGGAACCATAACAGCAGGGGAAGAAAAAACCTTTGAAGTGATAAACAAGATGGCCACACAGGTGTGAATGAGGATCGTTAACTTAAGGGAGATAGATACAATTAACGTAATGGCCAAGCCATTCCAAGTCCATCATCTCAGGCATTGGCACCCTAACAGCAGGATTGTCTGGCTATGTGGACTCTCTCCTCAGGCCCTATGCTACCAGCACTCCCAGCTATCTTCGACACCACTGACTTCCTGAGGAAACTACAATCCATTGGTGATCTTCCAGACAACACCATCCTGGCCACTATGGATGTAGAAGCCCTCTACACTAACATTCCACACAACGATGGACTACAAGCTATCAGGAACAGTGTCCCCGATACTACCACGGCTAACCTGGTGGCCGAACTTTGTGACCCACAACTATTTCATGTTTGGGGACAATATATACCTTCAAGTCAGTGGCACTGCTATGGGTACCCGCATGGCCCCACAGTATGCCAACATTTTTATGGCTGACTTAGAACAACGCTTCCTCAGCTCTCGTCCCCTAGCGCCCCTCCTCTACTTGCGCTACATTGATGATATCTTCATCATTTGGACCCATGGAAAAGAAGCCCTTGAGGAATTCCACCATGATTTCAACAATTTCCATCCCACCATCAACCTCAGCCTAGACCAGTCCACACAAGCGGTCCATTTCCTAGACACTACTGTGGTAATAAGCGATGGTCACATAAACACCACCCTATACTGGAAACCTACTGACCGCTATACTTACCTACATGCTTCCAGCTTCCATCCTGGACACACCACACGATCCATTGTTTACAGCCAAGCTCTAAGATACAACCGCATTTGCTCCAATCCCTCAGACAGAGACAAACACCTACAAGATCTCTATCAAGCATTCTTACAACTACAATACCCACCTGCTGAAGTAAAAAAACAGATTGACAGGGCCAAAAGAGTACCCAGGAGTCACCTACTACAAGACAGGCCCAAAAAAGAAAATAACAGAACACCACTAGCCGTCACCTTTAGCCCCCAACTAAAACCTCTCCAGCGCATCATCAAAGATCTACAACCTATCCTAAAAGATGATCCCTCACTCTCACAGATCTTGGGGGACAGACCAATCCTCGCTTACAGACAGCCCCCCAACCTGAAGCAAATACTCACCAGCAACCACACACCATACAACAAAAACACTAACCCAGGAACCTATCCTTGCAACAAAGCCCGATGCCAACTCTGTCCACATATCGATTCAAGTGATACCATCACAGGGCCTAATCACATCCGCCACACCATCAGGGGCTCATTCACCTGCACATCTACCAATGTGATATATGCCATCATGTGCCAGCAATGCCCCTCTGCCATGTATATTGGCCAAACCGGACAGTCTCTACGCAAAAGAATAAATGGACATAAATCTGACATCAGGAATCATAACATTCAAAAACCAGTAGGAGAACACTTCAACCTCCCTAACCACTCAGTGACAGACTTGAGGGTCGCAGTGTTGCGACAGATTCACTCCAAAAACAGGCTTCAAAGAGAAGCTGTTGAACTCGAATTGATATGCAAACTAGATTGCATCACCTCTGGATTAAATAGGGACTTGGAATGGCTTGGCCATTACGTTAATTGAATCTATTTCCCTTAAGTTAACGATCCTCATTCACACCTGTGTGGCCATCTTGTTTATCACTTCAAAGGTTTTTTCTTCCCCTGCTGTTATGGTTCCTCTCAATTAATTAGCCTCTTAAGGTTGGTCTATGCACCTCCACCTTATCATGTTTCTCTGACTGTATAAATATCTGTCTACTGTATGTTTCATTCCATGCATCCGATGAAGTGGGTTCTAACCCACGAAAGCTTATGCTGAAATAAATTTGTTAGTCTCTAAGGTGCTACAAGTTTTTCTTTCTTATTTTCGTTTTGCTGACACAGACTAACACGGCTACTACGCTGAAACTTGTTTACAATGTCACCTGAAAGTGAGAACAGGCATTCCATGGCACTGTTGTAACTGGCGTTGCAAGATATTTATATGCTAGCTACGCTAAAGATTCATATGTCCCTTCATGCTTGAACCACCATTCCAAGGGACGTGTCCATGTGTAGATAAGAAGAGGGCAGCATTATCTCCTGTAAATGTAACAAACTTGTTTGTTGTAGTGATTGGCTGAACAAGAAGTAGGACTGAGTGGACTTGAAGGCTTTAAAATTTTGCCTTGTTTTATTTTTGAATGCAGCTTTTTTTTGTACATAATTCTACATTTGTAAGTTCAACTTCCATGATAATGAGATTGCACTACAGTACTTGTATGAGGTGAATTGAAAAACACTATTTCTTTTATCATTTTTACAGCACAAATATTTGTAATCAAAAATAATACATACTTTGATTTCAATTACAACACACTACAATATATATGAAAATGTAGAGAAACATCCACAATATTTTTAATAGAATACTAACTGAATTTTATTTAATAGTGCGATTAAAATTGTGATTAATCACAATTAATTTTTTTTTAGTTAATTATGTGAGTTAACTGCGATTAACTGACAGCCCTACTTATTACCATAGGGTTTTTTTTTCCCCGACTGTTCAGGTTTTTGTAGAGTGAGTGTAATGTTGTCCTTAGGGTATTATCAGGAGTCTGAAACTCACTTTCTTCCAAAGGAAGCTTTAGTTTTTGTTTTGTTTGGAAATGGACAGATACCTTCAACAGTCCTAGGGCTAAAATTGGACCGTTCCCAAGAGCACACTAGCTAACTTATTATTTGTATTACCAAAGTATCTAGGAGCCCCAGTCAGGGACCAGCACCCTATTGTGCTAGGTCTTGTACAAATACAGTACCTTTCCCAAAGACCTTGTACTCTTAAGTAGCTAGGAAAGTTCTGTATGTTACACGTGCTATGGCCAAGCGAGCAGTGAGACAGGCTAGCACCCTTCCCCCATGTGTTGGTGAGGGCGAGAAGGCAAGTTTCCAGTCATTTACCGGCTCTTTCTTGCAGGGTATCAGTCAGCAGAGCTATCAAACCCTTTGCAGAGCCAGGTCGTCCACCTGACTGGTTCTCTCAGAAGGTAAGATGCTGGCTTTTGAGCTTTGGAAAGGGGCTACAGCTTGCCAAGACTGGCTTCTGGGGGTATGACTGCTTGAAGGTCAGTAACTTCAGATATCGGGCAGAAGGTGTTTATCTGGAGGAGACGGGGAGTCACTCTTTTTTAATATTGTCATTTTTCTAGTCCCAGTTATGTCCTACGAAGAACTGATCTTGGTACAAGTCTAGCCAACACACTATCTTGAGATATTCTTGGCCTTTACCAACTCTGAGAACATTCTGCAGCTGCTGCTCATAACTGTAGTATTTCCAGTCTTAAACGCATATGTTATTAGGCTGGGGAATCTGCTTTTCTTTTTTCTGACAGATCAGTATGGACAGGAGCAGAGAGTGGAGTGGGAATAAACACTCGTACATTGAACCCACTTGCAGTCATAAATGTGACTTCAACGTGTGCAGCTGTATCCCCATCCTTACCTCTGAGAACACACACAATGGGTGATAGATCTTTGAAGAGGGGGCCCAGTGTCCACATGAGTTATGCTGATAGTTGCCTGTGATGGCTGTTCTCTGTGTGCTCTAACTCCCTCTGTTTTTTCCCTAGCACTGTGCATCTCAGTATTCGGAGCTTCTGGAGACCACAGAGACCCCCAAGTGAGTGCAAAAGATGAGGCATGTGGTTTCTGCAACAGCTCTTGGAGGCCTCAACAGTTTATCTGGCAGTACATTTGCCAGAACTGTTAAAGGAAGAGCAGGCAGGGATAGGGAAATCTGCATGTGATATCTGGGCAGGGAGGGTGACTGCTGCCAAGGGAGGAGTATCTGGGAAGGAAGCATAGGAATGTTCACCTAGAATGCTCTTTCTGTTCATCCAGTTTCCTACTTTAGAGGACTAGACCCTTTCAGATCTAAAAGTTTCTGTAACTGGTTATTGTAACATTTATTCCTGAAATGGTTCTGTTCATTCATATACATCACTTCCTGCAACCTTTATAATATAGTGCGTTGTGGGGCTCTTGAACTAGCTTGGCTACAATTCCCAGCAGAGCTCCCCAAACTAGTATTTTATGGTAGTTGCAGTCCACAGTTGGAAAGATAATGTAACAATGTCATCCCAGTAAGACAGCAATATTAAATAGTAGTAAACAAGGGTGCATTTCATAAAATATATGGCACTGGTGTTGCACCAAAATAGTTTGGTTTTTTAATACAAAAAAGCCTTGAGATCACATGCATTACATCTTATAAACCAAAAGCTGTATGCACAAAACTACAGCTTAAGATAAGAACGGAATCTGGGAGTATAAAAGTCAGTGCATGTTATCTAGCAAGTTCAAACTTTTTCCACTTCTCACTATATGCTGCTCTTTATATACCCATAGCATTTGGGATTGTGCAGGGAGGAGCAACTGAACCTCTGTTCTTTCCATCTATACTAACACTGCAACAGTTCAGGCTGAAATGTTTCAGTCTGTGCTTGTCATAGGCCCAAGTTCTGAGGTAGGGCGCTTATGCTGGCCCTTGACACCCAATGAAATTAGAAGGAAAACATTTCATAGTAGTAGTTTTTTTTTCATGCAACATAATTAGCATGTGGAACTCACCGCACAGGTTACTGAAGCAAAGAGTAGAATTCAAGAGAAGGATTGAGCATTTGTGGATAGTAAGAATCTTATCTGACGTTATACTAGCTAGGGTAAAAATTTGACAGGAAGGCAAACCCTCCTGCTTCAGGGTATGAGTCATCCACTTTTTGTTTGAAGATAGGAAGAAACTTGCCCTGTGATAGGGTTTTCTGCACCTTCTGAAGCAGTTGGTGCTGGCCATTGCCAGAGACAGGACCTGGCTAGGTCAGAAGGAGGGTGTTTGAGCAGTGTGAGTTCCAGTATTTTCTCTGGGAAAAGAGGAAGAGGTGAGCTGGGGACCAGGTTAGTTGGTAAGGGAGAAGCTAATAGGGCATGGCTGGAATGATGGGGCTGTGCGGGCAACAGATGGTGTTTACAGGAGGATTGGGGGTTCCTGTAGTTGCTGCTTGTATCCTTTTCCTGTCCTTGTATTGTAGGAGAAAACGTGGTGAGAAAGGGGAGGTTGTGGAAACTGTGGAAGATGTCATCGTTCGGAAACTGACAGCAGAACGAGTTGAAGAGTTGAAGAAAGTGATCAAGGAGACACAGGAGAAATATAGGTACATATTAGAGGGGTCTGGCTCTGGTCTGACTGAAAGCTGTGGGCAGCAAAGCTGCCCTGAGAGAGAGAGTGCAGCAGAGGAAAATAGAGGGAATGAAAGGGTGTACTTTGCAGGCTTGGTGTGGAGCTGAGGTGGCCCTATGTCTGTTTGCAGGCAGCTGAAGAAGGATGCAGAGCTGATCCAGGCTGGGCACATGGATAGCAGACTGGAGGAGCTGTGCAATGACATTGTGGTGTGGGTTATCTTATTATTTCCCTGTTCCAATTCCCCCTGAGATTGTACTTCTCAGAGCCCTTGGGCTTGGGGATATTACCCCTTCTCGCTGTCTGTTTCAATCATTGCACTCCCAGGCTTGGGAGGAGCAGCTAAGCTGGACATATGCTCTGGCTTGTAAGGGTTAAATTTGGAATGGGAGCGCCAGCCAATATGGAGTGTCTCTTGGAGCTCTCCAGCATTGGCATAAGGAGTCTGGTGCAGGCTTGCAGTGTCCTGTTGGCATCATCTTGGGTGTAGAGCTGAGAGTGAGACTCCCTGGAATGTCTGTCATTCCCTGACTGGAGCATGACTACCCCTTTGCTCAGGGCAATCGGACCTTAGCTAGCAGGGATGTCTCATTGACACATGAAGACTATAGATGAGGTGTCTGACCTGCTGGCCCTGGGGGAGGCACCAGGTGGCTTTTGGGTCCCAGGGGCATTGTGCCACCAAGTACTTTTGTTTACTTTGTTCAGGAAGAAAAAAATGGAAGAAGAGGAGGCAGAGGTGAAAAGGAAGGCTACAGATGCTGCTTATCAGGGTGAGATGGGACTATGTTTGCTCCCACCTCCCCCACACACAGAGGAAGGAGCTCTTGCTTATTTAAAAAAATGTGGGGTGAATTTAAGGCTGGTTAGGATCCAGGCCTGAGAAAGGGAGGAACCTGCAGAGGCCCAGGTAGGAAGAACCTGGGTACTCTGCTCTCCTTGGCATAGGGTTAGGAGGGAGAGGAATGCACACAATTTTCAACACCGTATTGTAAAAAGGCAAAATTAGGAGAGTTCAAAGAGGAACCCATGGAATAAAAATGGACCATTTGGCAAGGGGGAGAGCTGGATGCACTCCTTTGCGGAAAAGGCACCTGAGGGGAAGCAGGAGAATGGCCTGATAAGGAATATTGGAAATGGACCAGGAATAAGAGACTCTCACTAGTCATGAAAGATAAAACTTGCATTCATGCCTGAAGGGGCAGCAGCAGAAAGATTGGTTAAATATTCAGAGCAACTTAGTAGCTTTTGGGACAGTTCAGCCATGGAACCAGTGCTAGTGGAGCTTGTGCGGACCCTGCCACTGGGCGGGTTCAAAGCAGGGATCCATCAGCCGTTCATTAGGGATGGCATATGATGGTAAGCCTTGCTGTGCTGCAGGAGTTGAATTAAGTGACTCTGTGGCAATCACTGCAACTGCAGTGGTTGATTTGGTGGTGTCTGCTAGGCCAGAAGCAGAACTGATTCCAAGGAAGTTTACCAGGTGGAGCCTCGGAGTCTTACTTCCTTTCCATTCTCTTCCAGCTCGTCAGGCAGTTAAGAACCCCCCACGAAGGTTGACTGGTGTGATGGTCCGCTCTCCTGCAGGTTCAACCTCCCCTGGAAGGGACTATGCTCTGGGGGACTTGTCTCAGCAAGCTGTGGAGGAGACCAGCCCAGGGGTAAGGATGCTTCCCATGGTAAGAGAGAAAGCAGCAAGGACTGAGGGGCTCTGTGCAGCTCGGGAGGGCCCCTTGCCTTGCTGGCTTTTTCCCTATTTTAGTGCTGTAGTATGGCCTGTGTGCAGTATCATCCAGGATACAAATTCCCTTAAGTGTCGGTGATGAGGTAGTGGAGCAGGTATCTGGGGCAAAGGCAGGGGGTGACAAGGTGAGGGCCTATGCCTGGAGTGGGTGCAGTGAATGAATGGAGCAGGTCCCTGGGGTGTGCTGGGTCAGTGGCCTTGGGGGAAGGAATAAGTGGGTCTAGTCAGTATGGTGAAGGTGTGGCTTTGAACAGTGTGGTTTTTCTCTTTCTCAGGTAACTCCAGGGACATTGCCCAGCACCCCAGTTGCCTCCTTCATTGGGATCCCTGACACCCCTCCAGGCTCAGCTCCCCTGGATGCCCCCATAACCCCAGTCACTGATGATTCACCCCAGAAAAAGATGCTAGGACAGAAAGCAACTCCGCCTCCTTCCCCTCTGCTCTCGGAGCTCCTGAAGAAGGGCAGCCTCCTTCCCACAAGCCCCAGGCTGGTATGGAGCACTCTGCTCACATATACAAGCATACTGATGAATTTATGCTTCAGACTCTCAGACTGAATAGGAGAGCTGTAAAGGGCTTCAAAAACCATACAGATCTTGCAAGATTCCAGCACAGGGCAAATCTTAAAGCTGTAATTAAACCCTGTGAGCCACAAAGGTGGAACTCTTTTCTTATGGTACTGTGAATTCAGGACCAAAGAGGTCCGGTAACTTTGGGCTTATCTTAACTACCAGCTGCTGCAATCAATGCAGCAGTTGTTGATTTAGCGGGTCTAGTGAAGACCCACTAAATCGATGGCAGAGTGCTCTCTGGTCGACCCTGGTACTCCCTCTCTGTAAGTCCACCGGAGAGCTTCTCCTGTCGATGCAGCACAGTGTGGACACCGCGGTAAGTCGACCTACATTATTCACATAGCTGTAGTAGCGTAACTTAGGCCAACTTACCCTGGTAGTGAAGACAAGCCCTCTGAAAGCTAACTATCCCCTTTGAGACCTGAAGAGTTAGGGTAGCAGACTGTGCCATTGAGTGACACTACTCAGAAGGGAGATCAGAGCAGAACCCCTAGTTTCTCTACTAGGGGGTTTGATTTTTACGGCCTTGTATCTGTTTCCCTTTGGGCTGACATTGCTTGTCCGCATCTCAGCCCAAAGCTGAATTTTAATTTTCAACAAAATCAGATTAAGTTATAAGAAGGGAGGTCAAATAAGTGCCCTTTCTGCATTTAAAAACTGTGAGACCAGGATTCAGACTGGTTTGTTCTGTCCTGGACTTATCCCTCAATGGCTCATGTCCAAAGCCTAGACAGTTGTTAAAATCACCACTGTTGCTAACACCAGTTCAACCCTACTGGTGTTAGTGATGTTGGGAGCCCTAGTGTTAGAGCAGGGGTTCTCAGACTTTCGTACTGGTGACCCCTTTCACACAGCAAGCCTCTGAGTGCAACCCCCCTTATACATTAAAAATACTTTTAAATATATTTAACACCATTATAAATGCTGGAGGCAAAACAGGGTTTGGGGTGGAGGCTGACACCTCGCGACCCCCCATGTAATAACCTTGCAACCCACTGAGGGGTCCCGACCCCCCCAGTTTGAGAGCCCGTGTTAGAGGGACAACCAGTTGTTGACACTCCTCAGTAACTTCTCTCTTAGATCTGTTCTGGAGTCAGCAGCCATCAGCCTGTCTGCGCTTTGGTTCCTAATGTTAACCCTGGTAGAGCTAAAAATAGGTGTTAATATGGGAAACTTTTAAAAACTGTCCCTCATGTAGATGGGGGCCAGTTAGGCTGAGGACTTCTGATAGGTGGGGAGAAGTTTGGCTCACAAAGAAGAGAGAGGCTTAGAGAAAGGTGTAAGACAGCTTCAATCAGAGGCATGTGTTGCTGCTATCTCACTCCCAGTCCTCGCCACTTGTAGAAATGCAGTTGGCTTGGGTAACTATTCTGTGCTGTTCTCTGGAGTTCTCATCCAGCAGTATGCCAGGTTAAGGTATGGAGAAAACAGGGTTAGGCTTGTGGCAGTTTAAGTATTACAGGGGGTTTCTTGCATTAACAATGCCACTTGGCATCTATTCTCAGCTCTGTCATTGGCTCATCATGTAACCTCGAGCAAGTTACTTCCCCTCTGTGCCTCAGTTTCCCCATCTGCAAAGTGAGGCTATTTCCCTGCCACTTAAGGGGTTGTGAGATTAAATACACAGATATTTGTAAAGCAGTTTGGGATCCTCGGGTAGAGGGACTAGAGCAGAGTAAATAATGCACAGTCTGACTTCCAAGGCATCAGCCACATGGCGTCTGTTTCAAATGATTGTAATCAAATATTTGAACCAGCCATGTTTGTGTGAAAGCATGATGCACCTCAGTCAGGGGCTGGACTGGGTTGAAATGTGTAGAAGAGGTTCTGATTCACAGATTGGTGGATATATTAACAGGGTGCATATCTAGGGGAGAATCAGTGATGCAAACATGTCTCCAACCCAGGAGCTTCATCTGTGTCCTCCTTTGGCAGGTTGGTGAAAGCGAGATGGCAGTGGCTTCTGGTCACATGAATAGCTCAGGAGTCCTCCTGGAGGTAGGAGGGCATGTGCTGCATGGTGGGGAAATGCAGTTGGCATCTGGTGCTGTTCCTGCCTCCCCTGCTGCTTCAGGTAACTCACGCAGACTCTCTCTTCATAGTTCTCTTCTGGGTCACCTGAGGCTTAGATCTGTGAAATATAGTTTCATAGGCTGTTCTATAATAAGCCCTTTTCAGAATGGGACCAAAGACAGCCAAGCTGTCTGCTCATCACATTCCTTTAAGAGAGCCATTGACACTTCTTTGCTTTCTTTAAAATGACTCTAATCCTGGCAGAGAAAGAAGCTGCAAAGACATGGGATGATAGGAATTGCCAGGCTGGATCAAATCATGGTCCGTGTAGTCTGGTCTCTTGTCTCTAACCATGGCCAACACCAGAAGCTTCAGGATAAGGAGGATGGTCTAGTAGATAGGAAACCTGGTTCAGCTATGGACTTGTAAACTTGGGCAAGTCATTTAATCTGCCCTTTGCCCAAGTTCCGAGGTATTGTGATGGAAAAAACTCACTAATTATTGTGAGGCACTTGGATATTATGGTGCTGAGGGCCAGGTGAGCAGGTAGACAAAAAGGTGCAAGAATATCTGCAGTGAACAGTTTCAGAGCAACCTGTCCATGGGAAGCTTTCTTCCTGCCTTCTGCCAGTTACTGGTTTGCTCCTGCTTTCTGAAGCAGGAGAGTTTGACTTTTAGATATGTTTTATCCTATCCAATGTGAATGTTCTCATTCTGCTTTCTGAATGTCTGATCTTCTGAATCCTGCTATCGGAGCTGAAGTGGTTCAGTAAATTTGTGCTGGAAATAGGACTTAAGATGCATAGCAGCCCTTGAACCAGGAGGCAGCTGTCAGGGATAACTTGAAAAAAGAATCTCCCTCTTTTATTCTTGCCTTGCTCTGATCACTAGGAACTGCATTCTTCCTAGTTCGCACCATGTGGCTCTTTATTTGCAGCAAGTTTTTTAAAGAGGGCCCTTAACATCTTTTGCATGTGAGGTGTAGCCTCTACAGTCTTTACACTAAACACATGGTGTTCCCGAAGTCTCTGCGTGGTTCTGGCTCAGACTGCATACCTTAGAGAGTCATGCATTTCTGACACAGACTACCAGCATGGCTGTCTCTGCCCATAGGTCATTTACAGTACCTTGGCCTCAGGAGGGAGCAGTCAGCCAGTAAAGAGCCTGGTGATTGCACTGGAGAGCTCAATGCCTGTTGCTTCTTGCTCATGTGCTTTTTCCCTCTTGTACTCTCTGTTAGGTGCTCCTACTCTTTCTCGGCTTTTAGAAGCTGGTCCTGCACAGTTCACCACACCTCTTGCTTCCTTCTCTGCTGTTGCCAGCGAACCTCCAGCTAAACTCCTGCCACCCCCTGTAGAGTCTGTGTCCCAGGCAACCATTGTCATGATGCCCACGCTGTCAGCACCATCCGTTGTGCCACCAACTGCAACTCCAGAAAGCGTAGTGACAGGTGCGTTCCTGAACTACGCACTCATGGGTGACTTAGTACTTGAAAGCAGCGCTTCCCTCGGGCTCTACAGATAGGAAGATATGAGCTGGGGCTTCTGCCTCACCTCAGAAGCTGGTTCCCAGAAGGGGGTGAGGGAGCATGGGCATGTAAAGCTGACTCCTAGATGGGTGGCTGAGCTGGGGTTCCTGAGGAGAGGCGCTGGATGGGGTGACGGATGGGGTTTACAAGGGAGTGGGCTGGCTGCTGGCATGGTGTGCTGGATCATGATGCAAGAACTAGGTTCCTGGTTTGCATCCATTATTGGGTAGCAAGAAAATTGCCCTGTGTGTCTCTTTATCCTTTTTGGCCAAACTGCTGTGGGTAGGCTTGGGCCATGTGAGAGAGGCTGCTGATCTTTTCAACCTTAATGGTCACTGATGATTGCAGGCTTTCACCTGATTGGGCTCTGAGTTGTCACTCTTATCCTTATCCAGTGAGCCAGTCAGCCGCTTGTGTTTCTATGGAGGCAGTGTCTGATCCCCACACAGTGACGGTGTCTATGGACAGCAGTGAAATCTCCATGATCATTGATTCCATCAAGAAGGAGTGTCTGGGTACTGGTACTGGCAGTGCTGCTGGGCCTTCCAAAGATCACAGCATGGATGGGAAAGAAGACCTGGATCTGGCTGAGAAGATGGACATTGCAGTCTCCTATACTGGGGAAGAGCTGGACTTTGAAACTGTTGGAGACATTATAGCCATCATTGAGGACAAGGTAAATGTGAAAGCAGGCTGGGAAGCCAGCTGCATTTTTCTCCAGGGCCTGGATGTATTTATCTCAGTTGTTACACAGAAGCAGAATTAGGAAGTATTTCTTGCTCATTTAACAATATTCACCTGCCTATTTCCTCCCTTTCTGTCCAAGTTATTACATTCCAGTCCCCTGGCAACCTCCTAGTTCGCTGGCAACAGCTGTGTAGTGTGGTGTTCCATTCAGGAAACCCTTGGGTTTCAGCTGGCACCAACCTTGAATGGGGAACAGATCCCAGATAGGCAAACGGATGAGTGCTACTAGCACTATGTATTCCTAAAGCCCCATGTTTCTGAGCATGAAGGCCCCAAGCTCTGCCAAGGAGTCTCCTGGGTCACAAGTACAGGCAGGTGAGTTCTATTTCTCCATATCATTCAGTACTTGACAAGACCAAGGAACCTGGTACTGAGTGGTTAGTAGGGAACCTTTAATCCTTGCTAGCAATCTGTGATGCACTTGGCCCAAAGTGGGAATGACCCATCTGAAGACAGAATATATATGGCTCCTCCATGGGTAAAAGGACCTGTTTAATGTCTTCTCAGTAATGGCTTTTCCCAGCTCCTTAATACCCTGTTTTAACAGCCAGCTCATATGGCTCTGGGAAGCCATGTTAGCATGTGCAGCCGGTTACCGAGCCATTGGGGGAGGCTAGCCCCTCCCCTTCTGCCCCACTTGCCCCGCAGGAGCTAAGAGCGCCACCGGAGCACCGGGCCAGGCACGGCCCCCGGAGCGCCCTGAGTCCCTGTGGGAGGCAGGCCAGCCAGCCTGGGCCAGCCAGGGCAGAGCATTGGGAACCGCAGGAAGGGGCCTGGCCTGCGGCTGGAGTGTGGGTGGGGCCACGTTAGGCTGTTTGAGGAGGCACAGCCTACCCTACCTATGATACCCGCCGCCCATGCATGTTGATTTATTGTTTAGGAATTAAACTGGTGCAGCCATTGCAGCTTTCTCAGCGCTGGGACATTGTGGCCCTGGCCTGTTGGGTAGAGATGTATTTGGGGTGGGAAGGGCTCTCTGGCTGAACCAGTGCAAGGGTTCTGCTCTCCTTGCTGACCTTTGCTTGTGCTGCTGTGTCTTTGTTTTGGTAAAGGTAGATGACCATCCTGAAGTCCTGGATGTAGCAGCAGTTGAAGCTGCTTTGTCTTTCTGTGAAGAGACTGATGACCCTCAGGCCTTGACTGGCCCGTGGGAGCATCCGATTCAGCAGGACCATGAGAAACAGGCACAGATCCCCCATGTGGCAGTGACTGTGAAGCAGGAGAGGCGAGACTGTGACGAACCAGAGGCAAAGGAAATCCAAGACCTAATAAGCATTGGAGAGCTAGGATCAGAAATAAAGACAGAATCTCCAGAGCTGGAGGAGAACGAATTGGACTCTGAGGAAGCCATGGCAGGAGCCGTGCAAATAGCAGAAACACCTGAGCTCAGGGGTCGAGAGACAGAGGAGCAGCAGAAAGTGGCTGCTATTGTGGGAGAGAACTCTGAAACGGAGACAGAATCAGCCAAGGGAGAAACAGCAACACACAGTACAGTGAAGATAGAGGTATGTAGGTTGGGAGCTGTCTTGGACTGGTGTGGTTGAAAGCAGGTAACGGTTGGCAGGCAAGGAAAAGCAGTTCTGAGACGGGATGGACCCCTGGGTTTAGAGATGTCTCTTCAGTGAGTATGCTTGGAGCAGAGAAGTGACTTTCTTTGTGGGTTATAACTACTGCCATGCTAGATCTTTGAAGCCCTTGACGTATAATAGTTTTTTGTTCTGTCTGCTGCCAGTCCATGTGCAGAATTGCTGTTGTAATGGCATTCTGTGAAAACCTACTGTTTGGGATTGGGTTTGAGTTTGGGGTAGTAAGATACTCACCTACACACCATGCTCTGAAGGAAGCCGATGCAAACACTTAAATTTGTGCATTTCTGTTCCCCCCAGATGCCACCTGATGATGATTCATCCCCGCCACATGTCCTAAATGCAAGTGACGACTCCTCACAGGCTGATGTTCAGCACAAATTTGAGCTGTCAGGTAATTTAACTGGGCTAGGATATCTTTTACCTGCAACTTACTAGCTGAATGGACTTTAGTGGTCTGGTTCAGCATGGGCGGAAGATAATCTATGCAGAAACAGGGAATAATTAATTTGGGGAGGGTATTGGTGCAGGAGGGGAATTTCTAAAAACTGTTCCTGGGAATGAAATTTTTGCTCTTTGTCTTTTCCTCCCAGAGTCGATGAAGGAGGAGACCCGAGCTGTCTTTGGGAAGGTAATTGGCCTTGAACTTCTTGAGTCCAGTGCTTAAAATGAGTTTGATGCCATTATGTTGCTGCTGCCTCTCAGCTCCACACAGCGGATAGGAAAGCCAGTGGCCCATCCCTGTGCTGAGTAGGGGGAGGGCACCAATATGTATGCTGGTGGGGAGGGATAGCTCAGTGGTTTGAGTATTGGCCTGCTAAACCCAGGGTTGTGAGTTCAGTCCTTGAGGGGGTCATTTAGGGATCTGGGGCAAAAATCTGTCAGGGGACAGTACTTGGTCCTGCTAGTGAAGGCAGGGGACTGGACTTGATGACCTTTCAAGGTCCTTCCAGTTCTATGAGAGGCATATCTCTATATATTATATTATTTGTATCTGCATCTGATATCTATAGCTTAGAGGAACTCACTCCAGGCACTTGTAATGCTTTGTGGCAAGGATTTAAGTGTTTGTGCAAATGCCCCTAGAACTGGCTAGCAGCCGTAATAAAGGGCTCCACTCTGCTTACTGAAACAGTCATTTTTGGAGGCTGTGATGCAGGCATTATTACTGATCGCTGCATTTTGATTAGGTAAATTGATGGAATTTGATCCTATATCTCAGGATGCTCAGGGTGAAGATGATGATGAGGATGGTGCCAGTGAGGCTGCCAGTCTGGAGGAACCCAAGGAGGAAGACCAGGGTGAGGGGTATCTATCGGAAATGGATAATGAGCCCCCCGTGAGTGAGAGTGATGATGGCTTCAGTATCCATAATGCACCTTTGCAGTCTCACACGCTAGCTGATTCCATCCCCAGCAGCCCTGCCTCCTCGCAGTTGTGAGTATCAGTGAAACCTTCAGCCACCCACAATGCAAATCTCAGTCCATGCTGGGGAAAGAGTATGGGATTATCTCATTTCTGTGTGTTGCTGGTTGAATGGGCCTGTAGTGGAGATTGGCTGCTGATCTGTCTGTCTCCTGTGGTCTCCTTACTCCCAGGAGCATTGTGCAGACAACTCCATCGAGCCATCTCCCAGGAGACAGGTGCTGCTTTCTTTCCATTGGCTTGCAGGGAGCAATGTGGGTAGATCCAGGGCTGACTGAACTTAGGCTGCTGCTGCAAGGCAGCATTGGAGCTTGTTGAAGGAAGTCTTGCACTGGGCACTGACCCTGTGCATTTGGCTAGGGGCTTCAGTGCCTCCCACTCTGACGGGCATCCTTATCTCCTTAGCTCTGTTTGCAGTGAGGACCAGGAAGCAATTCAAGCCCAGAAGATCTGGAAAAAAGCTATTATGCTAGTTTGGAGAGCAGCAGCCAATCACAGGTAAGTGAACTTGATCCCATGTGGACTGGCAGGAAGAGGTGGCTTGTGCCCAGCAAGCTGAAGAGGGGAATTATCTGCTCTCCTGTGTCCCAGGTTGGTCTCTACAAGTACTTGGGTGGGGGACTCTCCACTCCCCACATCTGTCTGGTGGTGGCTGACCAGAAGTGCATCTGTGTGAGAAACAAGTGCTTAGTGGTTCTGTCTGTGCAGAGCATGCTCCAGCCTCTGACCAGGTGTTCTCTGTTATCAGCGTGGCGACTGACTGCTCACAGTTGCCTCCTTCTCCCTGCAGGTATGCCAATGTCTTCCTACAGCCTGTGACCGATGATATAGCACCAGGCTACCATAGTATCGTGCAGAGGTAAGTGGCCCAGCTGTCATCTGCCATCAGATTCTGTCTGATGTGTCTGTATTGGAGTCTCTGGCAGGGGAGTACTAAGCCTCAGCGCACAGTCAGATTGCAAGGTGGGAAAAGAAGCTCATTTCCATTGTCAGTCTGTGAGGAAAAGGCTTCCCCAGGACAGGTACATGTTCATTTACAGAAGTGTCTGTGTTCTCAGACTGGATGGGGTGCACAGCAGTCGTGTTCAGAACAGTGTATCAGTGATTCAGTAAATGGCTATCACCCTCCTGTCCCAACTTAGTCCTTTCTGGCCTTACATTCATAGACTTTATCTTCATCGTCTAGTCTTACCTGCACATCGGAGGCCACAGAACCTCATCTACTCACTCCTGTCATGGGCCCATAAATTCTGGCTGAGCTATTTGAGTCCTCAAGTCTTGATTTAAAGACTCTTAAGTTACAGAGAATCCACCATTTACTCTAGTTCAAACCTGCAAGTGACCCATGCCCCACCCTGCAGAAAAAGGTGACAACCGCTTAGGGTCTCTGCCAATCTGACCTGGGGAAAAATTCCTTCCTACCCCAAATAGGGTGATCAGTTAGACCCTGAGCATGTGGCAAGACCTACCAGCCAGACACCTGGGAAAGAAGTCTTTGTAGTAATTCAGATGTCGTCCTCCGTGTCCACCCCCAGTATGCGGTCTCCAGCCACTGGAGATACTTGCAGTTAGCAGTTGTGGGTGAGCCATATGCCATTATAGGCAATGTCATCATACCATCCCCGTGACCGGTTACCCTCCCCACACACACACACGCTGTTCCACCAGCCTGGGCTCCCGCACCCTGTCCTGCTGAGCCAGGCCCTCAAGCCTCCTTCAGCACACACACAGGTAGGGACACACCCAGCTGCAGAAAGACAGACACTGAAATCAGCTCTGCGTGGGAATTGCCCAGCATTCAAGTGCACCCCCCCTCTGGAGTGTAAACCCCAAATTGTATTGTCTCGTGCTGCACAGCAATCGGTACAGGGTAAGCTCATGAAAATCTCCCCCCTCCCTTAATGTGGAGGAAGATATGCACAGCTTCCCCCCCCGTTATGAATTGCACAAACTGGTTTAAAGAAAAACAAGTTTATTAACTACAAAGGATAGTGTTGGTTTTTTAAGATTATAAGGGATAGCAAACAGATCAGAGCAGATTATTGAGCAAACAAACATGCAAACTAAGCTCAATACTCTAAAGAAACTGGTTACAAGTAGTAATTTCTTACCCTAAATGTTTTCGGCATTTCTTTCACTAGGCAGACACCTTTTCCAGCCTGGGCTCAGCTCTTCTCCCCCCACTCAGTCCTTGTTTCTTAAATCTTCTCAACAGTCATCCTGGGTGGAGATTCAGTGAAGAAGGAGCCATGATTAACTCACTTCCCTGCCTTAAATAGGATTTACATATGGCAGGAATCCTTTGTTCCCCAGTTTGGTCTCAACCCCTTTTGTGGAAAAATACTAGCAGGCCAAGATAGGGTCCAGTATCAGATGACATGATCACATGACCCTGCACTGTCAAAGCAGCGTCCCAGGAATCTTCTCTGGAAGGTGGAAGATTAGCATCTTCAGAGTCCTATTGTTCTCCCTAATAGCGCATTGACTAACCAGCTAGACTGATTGCATTCTGTCTAGTGGGCATTCCACAGGTGCAAACACTTTTGTAATTGATACATAGTTAATATTCCTAACTTCAGTTACAGAAATGATACATGCATACACATAGGGTAATCGTATTCAGTAAATCATAACCTTTCCAATGATACCTCACGTGACCCATCTTTCATAAAACATATCTTAGTTATGCTTATGATATGAATATGGCATCTCTCTCTGAATAATATGGAGCGTAGTGCCACAATCCCCTCCATAAACTTATCAAGCTCAGTCTTGAAACAAGTTAGGTTTTTTGCTCCCACTGCTTTCCTTGACAGGCTGTTCCAGAATTTCACTTCTCTGATGGTTAGAAACCTTCCTCCAATTTCAAGCCTAATCTTGTTAATAGCCGGTTTATATCCATTAGTTCTCATGCCAACACTGGCCCTTCTCCTCCCATGTTTATCCCTGTGTTATATTTATGGATGGCAATATCTCCCCTCAGCCTTTGTTTTGTTAGACTTAACCAGCCAAGCTCCTTAAGTTTCCTCTTGTAAGGCAAGTTCTCCGTTCCTCTGATCATCCTAGTAGCTCTTCTCTTCACCTATTCCAGTTGCATGTTCATCTTAAACATGGGAGATCAGAATTGCACACAGTATTCCAGGGATAGTTTTACCAGTGCCTTGTACAATGGTAATGCTTCCCCATCTCTATTAGAAATAACTCACCTGAAGCATCTGCCTGGATTTGCATTAGCCTTTTTTACGGCCACATCACTTTGGTAGCTCATGGTCATCCTGTGATCAACCCACACACCCAGGACTTTTTCCTCCTCTGTTGCTTCAAACTGAAATTATGAGCTTATAGCAAAAATTCTTGTTGTTAATCCCTAAATGCCTGACTTTGCACTATTATATTTCATTCCATTTGTATTGCTCTAGTTTTCAAGGTAATCTGAATCTTCTTGTGTGATAGGATATTCCAGTCCTCCATATTGGCAAAATTTCCTAACACTGTATCATCTGCAGATTTTATTGGCACACTCCCACTTCCTGTCCAGTGATATGACTTAATCTGCATGAACCCGATGGTCAGTGGAGGGGCAGACTGAACTCTCGGCAGGAAACCTAGCTCCTTTAAAGAGCTGATCTACTGTCATCTACAAGCGGGGCGGGGGAGGAGATAGCTCAGTGGTTTGAGCATTGGCCTGCTAAACCCAGGGTTGTGAGTTCGGTCCTTGAGGGGGCCATTTAGGGATCTAGGGCAAAAATTGGGGATTGGTCCTGCTTTGAGCAGGGAGTTGGACTAGATGACCTCCTAAGGTCCCTTCCAACCCTGATATTCTATGATTCTATGCTGCCAGGCAACTGTCTCTTCAAATATATTACTAGAAGCACCTGCCAACTCAAGCAGTGCCTCCTGCACTATCTGTGGGCTCTACACTAGCTCCCCTCCCATTAATGCCAGGAGCAAACACCTCTGTTGGGCACCCCACAGTCCAGCCCCAGAGCTGCTAAAGATTAACGCTCTCTTTGAACCCATTCAGAAGACAGCGTCTCATCTCACTTCCTGTCTTGAGTCTAGAACCATTGACATCAGGGAAGGCCTGTTTGACTATGATGATGCTAGACAGACTAGCTGGAGTGATTGGATTCCTGACATAGAATCATAGAACTGGAAGGGACCTCGAGAGGTCACCTAGTCCAGTCCCCTGCACTCATGGCAGGACTAATTATCTAGACCAAGCTTGTCTGGAAGAGAAGAGTTGTGGAGGATGGACAATGTTAGTTTATCTTACTGCTACTTCTAACTGCATTTCATTCACAGGCCAATGGATTTATCTACCATTAAGAAAAATATTGAGAATGGGCTGATCCGAACCACAGCTGAGTTCCAGCGTGATATCATGCTGATGTTCCAGAATGCAGTCATGTACAACAGCTCTGACCACGATGTATACCACATGGCTGTGGAGATGCAGCGAGACGTCTTGGAGCAGATCCAGGTAAATGCTTGAGCTGAGGCACACTGTTGGACAGAACTCATGCACTGGTTGATATTGGAGGTACTGAGCAGATCTGTAGGAAGAGGCTACTCGGTTCTGAGTGCCTGCTTCTTTTTTGTGCCATCTAGAATTTCACACTGGGTTGGCAAGTCCCAGCTGGTAGAAATCAAAGTTAACTTGATTTTGTGCGGCTTTTTTACTCTTCCCTCAGAACGATTTGTGGCTCTTTAGGGCAAGCGGGGGAGCTTATGCTGAGAAGCAAACTAGAAATTGAAGCCACCTCCAAACTGGTCATTCTCAACCTTACGGGTTGTGGGAGTAATGCCACTAAATGAGCTTGTTTCACTTGATACTGTAATAACTGAATGTGTGGTTTCATGCAGCAATTTCTGGCCACACAGCTGATCATGCAGACATCAGAGTCCGGGATCAGTGCGAAGAGCCTGCGTGGGCGAGATTCCACTCGGAAACAAGATGCTTCAGAGAAGGTGAGGGGGGGGAAAGGAGGCTGGGGCTCATGCTTTTGTGTGAGAGAGTGATTCCTTCAGGAGGATCCTACAGAGCTGCAGAAGAGGGACACCTATCACAGACACTGGGGTGCATGAATGCACTTGGGGTTAGACTAGCTCTGAGATCCTTATGTGGACAAACCCTTCTGGAAATGTGACCTTCGGTTAGAGTTTAAAAGTGGCAGCTATAGGTTACCACAGAGGCAACTTTTGTGAATCACCCCAGCAATTGTGATAGTTCTGTCCTTTGTATGTATTAAAGTAATGATCAGAACCTTAAAGAAGCAGGGGGTGGTTTGGAGGAATCCCTGCCTGGCAGGGAGATTGGGGTGGAGAATCAAGAACTGGAGAAATGCTCCAGTGTCCTTCCCTTGGATGGTCTGGTTTGTGGATTTTAGGTCCAGAAGAGACTGTTGTGATCATCTAGTGTGATCTCATGTGTAACGCAGGCCAGAGAACCTCACCCAATGTTTCTTGCATCAAGCTTAACTTGTGGTTGAAATAATGTGCCTCTTAATGTGCAACAAAAGACATGTGCATCCAGTCTTGATTAAATCATTTCAAATGGTAGCAACTGATGTATCCTGTCATCTGGGAGCTACCTAGCTGCTGTGGGAAATAGAGGCTGAGTGCACAGAGCTCCGAAGTGTTGTTGGGACACTGCAGACCACGATTGGAAACGACATAGTGGAGTGAAGGGAAATTCCTGTCCTAGCGTTCTTGCTGTCACAGAATCCTTACTTGCTGGTCCTTCCTTTTTCCCCTAGTTGTTTGTTTCTGTGTGATACCTTGCGGGAGGGGGACTTTGGGGTGCCTGCTTCTCTGCCTTTATGAGCATGTAGGTTCTGTGTCTTCTGTAGGGTGTGTGCATGTTCATATCTGTGCAATCTGATCAGAAAATCTCTTTGGCCTTTTGACAGGACAGTGTCCCCATGGGTTCTCCTGCCTTCCTTCTCTCTCTGTTTGTAAGTATTGAGTGACTGCGGTAGGTAACTCTGAGTTGGAAGGTACTGCTGGCTCCTTGTCTGGGGAATTGTAGCACTGTCTCAGAATCTGTGGCGTTGTAGCAATGTGTTAAACTAGTGGATGTACATCTAGGGTCATCAAATAAGAGACTTCTCAATCCCATTGTCCTCGGGGTGGGGAGGGGTTTTGCCTTTCCTTCTGGTTTGTGAGGTTGCAGCATTGTCATCTACTTCCCTTTTCTCCCATGATTTTTATCTTTGTTTCTCCCCACATAAATGGGAAGACAGATTTGTTGTGCTGATTTCTGTGGAATACATGGGCCCAGAGAGTCAAAGGTGTTAAAGGGACCCTGTCATAGTACAACATTAAACAGTTAAACAAGGCTTGGGGTGTAACAGAGACCTTGGCCACCTTAGCTCATTAAAAATCTTTTTAACATTTATTAAAGATGCAATAAAGAAGGAAAAACATGTAAAGTATTAGGTAGGGCTGCCAGTTTAACAATATCCCCTATTCCCTTTCCCTTTAGCAGTAGAGGGTTTAAGGAAAACTGCCAGTCTTTTATATGATATTAAAGAATGGTAATAACTGTCCTTTTTGGGGGGAAAAGAGAAAATTAGTTGAGATGGGCTGGAGATGTTGTTAAGTCCGATCCTGTTTCCTTTAGACCAAAACCAGACAGAGACACAGAAAAGAACAGCAAATTCAGAAGAGTCAAATACGCTGAGACGCTGGGGAGCATGGAGACACTGGTTAGAATAGCTCTGAGATCGTTATGTGAACCAACCTCTGGAAATGCAGCTTCCAGTGCTGACTCTGACTTGCAGCCTTACTGCTAGAGAAACACAGGCCCTGCACATGGTCTTATCACCCATTCCAAAACCTGGCAAACTTGTACCTCTGTTGGGCTGTTTAGGGCATTGCTTTTGGCTACTTTTGATCGCAGTGTTACAAAACATGTGGTTTTGGCCGTCAAAGCCAGTCTGTTAAACAGAAGACAAAAGGAGATGGATAAGAAAGAGAAGAAATAAGGTGGGGAAGGATAAGGACACTTGAGGAGGAGTGACAAAAGGAACCAAAGTCTCCCATAGCAGGTGGGGTTTAGGATTTCGCTGGAGCTGGTGGAGGTCAGTGTCATCTGGGTCCCTCTCTAGCCAGGTCTGCTCAGGACACCCTCAGGATCAAGATGACACAGGCGTAACGGTGGATCCCAGGGTTCCAGGAGACGGTGGTGGTGGCAGCCATGATGGTGAAGCTCCAAGCAGTCCACTGGTCCTTCATCCAACCAGCTTGATTCTCCCCATTGTCCGTCCTTTTTTTAAGGACCCAAGAGGGAGTGATGGGCGGAATCGCTGGTCCCCTGGTGGTCTTGTACGCCACTTAGGCCTAATTTCCCACGCATCAGTTTTGGTCCATTGGTTTCCAGTCCCAAACTTTTGTTTACCAAACATGTTAATACAGTAGGCCTTTTTGTTTAGACTAATTCAGTCTTTGTCTCAGTTTTGTACCTTTTCCTATACACATTTTTTATGGGGGCTGGAACATTTAATAAACTTTATGCACTCTTCTCCAGTTGAGCTCTCCATTGGGATGGGTCAAATGCAGCACTGCAGATTCTTATACACTTCATATCTGTTCATGCATATATAGGAGCCCCCATCCTCCCGTCCAGGACAGTGTGCACTGTGAGCAGGCTACAGGACTCGGCGGCGGGGGGGGGGGATCTGATCTGATCTTTGTTTCATGGATCAGGAAGCAACCATATCCTCTATAGGCACCTCTGCTGTGCCACTCTGGTCATCTGGGAGAGCTTGGACAAGCACTTCCTTTCCTGGGAGCTCAAGTCCTTGAGCTGGGACCAAAAGTTTTGAGGGTTTGTTTTCTCACACATCTGTTAGATAGAGCAGCATTTCAGCAGAGGCAGCATGTCAGCCAGAGGGAGAGGGATCCGATGAGAAGAAGCCCTCCAGTTGCCCTGCACTCATGGAGAGTAGCTGTGCGGAGAAGCTAGGGAGCTATAGCCAGGGTCACCCAGCTGGAGGAACATTTCCTGTAGGGATGAGCAGCTGGTCAGGTATGTTAGCTCGCAGTCCCCTCTTCCCACTTGAACAGCTCATCTGGAATGTTTCACATAATAAAAAGCAGCACTGTGTATTGGCCCCAAAAAGCCTCTCTCCAAGTGAGAAGCAGCTGAACTTGTGTCTCCCTGCTTTCAGTAGACCATAGAGGCATTGGGATTCTGAGTCCCCAGTGGGACTTCATATATTTAGACCCACGTTGACTCTTGTAGGAAAGTCTTCAGGGAAGTCTCCCCTGCCTATCTTACAACAGACTGCAGTGTACTTCCCCCTCACCAGCTTCCAGTAAGCATAGAGAGCTGTCTCTTCCATCTGTGCAGTTTCCCAGTTCCTTGAGTAGGGAAGGAAGCTTTTTCTATCCTTGCTAATACTGGACCTTTTTCCTTTTGTTTGCATCTTGATTAGGATGGGGGAACCAGAGGGCGTCGCTGTGCTATTGAGGCTGACATGAAGATGAAGAAATGAGGCTGTAGGCAGGAGGCAAGGCACTACTTGGCATCCTGAGCCAAGGCGTGAGCACCATGCCTGCCCATCTCTCAGAATAGGGGAAGAGCTGAATGCAGGCAGAATTCTTGCTGAGGCCTGTTCCACTGTCCTGGCTCATCTACATGGAAAACAATATCCTCTCTGATAAGTGTAAGCTGAAGAAACTTCTCTGGAAAGGAAGAGCAGCCCCCACTGCCTGTTCTAGGGCAGCAGTCTCAGGCCACGTCTGTGTCCCAGTGTTAGCTAGCTGGTGGGCTAGGACATACTGTAATGTGAAGTGTACAGATTTTTATTAGTGAAGTGTAAATGTGTATAATAAAATATGGGTGAGAATCCAGGGTTTGTGTGTGTGTAATGTATTTGTATTGACTCATGTCTGTGTGCATCAATGACCTCTGTTGAAGGAAATCAAACTGATTTAGAATCATGTGCATAGCACTTCTCATATTCATAGATCCTGAAGTACTTTCCAGAGTATTTGCGTATAGCACCAGCAGCTGAAATGTGGCCACCTCTGGATTGGAGAACAGCAGCTAATGCCCGGGATGTTGCACCATAGTGTGGAAGGAAGGAGAGGAAATTTGGACAAGTGCATCAGGATATGATCTTGCTCTTATGAAGAGGACCAGAGGTGCTTTAATCTGCAAGAAATTGTCAGAACCTCAGCATTTAAAGTCTAATTTGAGACTTCGCACTGTAAATGTACATTCCTCATGTGACCCCATAGACCGTAACTTCTGCAGGTTTTGTTTGGGACTGTACTTGCTGCTTCCTGAGTTTGCAGTAGGCAGGGAAATGGGCTGCTTTACGCACTTACCCACCCTGTACCTTGCACCGTATTTAGTCCTTTCACCCAGGGATGCAGGAACCAGAGGGCCTGTCTACACTACCATCTGGATCGATGGGCAGCGATCGATCCAGTGGGGGTCAATTTATTGTGTCTAGTACAGACACGATAAATCGACCGCCAATCGTTCTAGCATCAACTCCGGTACTCCACCTCAACGAGAAGCACAAGGGGACTTGACGGGAGAGCGTCTCCCATCGACACATTGCAGGGAAGACACCGCGGTAAGTAGATCTAATTACGTCGACTTCAGCTATGTTATTCACGTAGCTGAAGTTGCGTAACTTAGATCAATTCTCTCTCTCTCGCTCTTCCGTGCCGCGCCCGCCTCCCCTCCCCCCAGTAGTGTAGACCAGTCCAGAGAGTCAAGAATTTAAAGCCAGAAGAGACCACTAGATCATCTAGTCTGGCCACCTATATTTCTGATTACCCCTTTATTGAATCAAATAATTTGTTTCACTAAAGCATAACTTCCAGAAAGGCATCCAATCTTAATTTGAAGACATGGAGAGGGCAAATCTACAACTGTTGTTGGTAGTTCTAATCGTTAATCAACCTCACTGTTAAAATTTGTCTAATCTGAATTCATCTGGCTTCAGTTTCCAACTACTGGTCCTTTTTTATGCCCATCTCTGTTAAATTTGAGTGTCTTTTAGAATCATGTATTCTCTCACTTTGAAGGTACTTTATAGACTAATTGTCACCTCTCAATCTTTTTGATAAACTAAACAGATTTACAGTGAGAGGCAAAGAGCTCAGGCATTGTTCCAGCCCTGAAATAAGGTTCATAACTCTCTTGTGCATCTTCTACATTTTTTCAACGTCCTTTTTGCAAAGATGGGCACCAGAATTGGCACAGTATTCCAGTATGGGTACTAAAGCCATACACAGAGGCAAGATCTCACAACTACTACTGCCCTGTATCTACATCAGGAATCACATTAGCCCTTTTTGCCACAGCAGTGTAGTGGAAGCTCATGTTCAGTTGCTTGTCACTATGACTCTAAATCCTTTGCAGAGTGACTACCCTCCAGCGTGGTCCCCAATTGTATAGATATGGCCTGTGTTCCGTGTTCACAGATGTATGACCTTGTACTTGACTGTATTAAAATGCATTTTGTTTGACTAGATCCAGCTTACTGAGGTATCTGGATGGGTCTGTTTCACTACCCTGTCGTCATTGTTTACTGGTCTGCCTATCTTTGTGTCATCTATAAAATTGTGATTTTTATATTTGCTTCCAGATCACTGATGAAATATTGAATAGCATCAGACTTAGTACCAATCCCTGTGGAACCCCACTAGAAACTCCTCCAGTCGATTCCCTCTTGACAACTACTTGTTGAGATCTATTATAACATAAGAACGGCAATACTGGGACAGACGAAAGGTCCCTCTAGTCCAGTATCCTGTCTTCTGACAGTGGCAATGCCAGGTGCCCCAGAGGGAATGAACAGAACAGGTAATCAAGTGATCTATCTCCTGGTGCCCATTCCCAGCTTCTGGCAAACGGGTGAGCAACACCATCCCTGCCCATCCTGGCTAATAGCCATTAATGGACCTATCCTTCATGAACATATCTAGTTCCCTGTTATAGTCTTGGCGTTCACAACATTCTCTGGCAAGGAGTTCCACAGGTTGACTGTGCATTGTGTGAAGAAATACTTCCTTTTTTGTTAAACATGCTGCCTATTAATTTTATTTGGTGACCTCTCGTGTTATGAGAAGGAGTAAATAAATTATTTCTTTATTCCTTCCTTATTTACTTTCTCCACACCAGTCATGATTTTATAGACCTCTATCATATCCCCCCTTAGTCATCTCTTTCAAGCTGAAAAGTCCCAGTCTTATTAATTGCTCGTCATGTGGCAGCCATTCTATACCCCTAATCATTTTTGTTGCCCTTTTCTGAAGCTTTTCCAATTCCAATATATCTTTTTTGAGATGGGGTGACCACATCTGCACGCAGTATTCAAGATGTGGGCGTACCATGGATTTATATAGTGGCAATATGGCATTTTCTCTTGTCTTATCTATCCCTTTCTTAATGATTCCCAGCATTCTGTTTGCTTTTTTGACTGCCACTGCACATTGAGTGGATGTTTTCAGTGAACGATCCACAATGACTCCAAGATCTCTTTGTGTGGGAACAGCCAATTTAGACTCCATTTTATAAGTATAGTTGGGATTATGTTTTCCAATGTGCATTACTTTGCTTTTATCAACATTGAATTTCATTTGCCATTTTGTTGCCCAGTCCCCCAGTTTTGAGAGATCCTTTTCTAGCTCTTCATAGTCTGCCCGCAACGTAACTATCTTGAGTAGTTCTGTATCATCTGCGAATTTTGCCACCTCACTGTTTTACCCCCTTTTCCAGTTCATTTATGAATATGTTGAATAGGACTGGTCCCAGTACAGACCGCTGGGGGACACCACTATTTACCCCTCTCCATTCTGAAAACTGACCATTTATTCCTACCCTTTGTTTCCTATCTTTTAACCAGTTACAAATCCATGAGAGGATCTTCCCTCTTATCCCATGACAGGTTACTTTGATTAAGAACATTTGGTGAGGGACCTTGTCAAAGGCTTTCTGCAAATCTAAGTACACTATATCCACTGGTTCACCCTTTTCCACGTGCTTGTTGACCCCATCAAAGAATTCTGTTAGATTGCTGAGGCATGATTTCCCTTTACAAAAACCATGTTGACTCTTCCCCAACAAATTATGGTCATCTGTGTCTGACAATTTCTTTACTATAGTTTCAACCAGTTTGCCCAGTACTGAAATCAGGCTTACTGTCCTGTAATTTCCAGGATCGCCTCTGGAGCTTAAAAAAATTGGCGTCAAATTAGCTATCCTCCAGTCATTTGGTATAGAAGCCTATTTAAATGGTAGGTTACAAACTACAATTAGTTTGCAATTTCACATTCAAGTTCCTTCAGAACTCTTGGGTGAATACCATCTGGTCCTGGTGACTTATCACTGTTTAGTTTATCAGTTTGTTCCAAACCCTCCTCTAGTGACATCTCAATCTGGAACAGTTCCTCAGATTTATCACCTAAAAAGAATGGCTCAGTTTTGGGACTCTCCCTCACATCCTCAGCCGGGAAGACCGATGCAAATAATTCATTTCATTTCTCCGCAATGGCCTAATTGTCCTTTTAGCATCTCGATCGTCCAGTGGCCCCACTGGTTATTTAGCAGGCTTCCTGCTTTTGAGGTACTTAAAAAAAATAAATTGCTATTACTTTTTGAGTCTTTGGTTAGCTATTCTTCAAATTCTTTTTTGGCCTTTCTAATTATATTTTTACACTGCATTTGCCAGAGTTTATGCTCCTTTCTATTTTCCTCCCTAGACTTTAACTTCCACATTTTAAAGGATGCCTTTTTTCCTCTCTCTGCTGCTTTTACTTTGTTTAGCCACGGTGGCTCTTTTTTGGTCCTCTTGCTTTTTTTTTTTTAATTTGCGGTATACATTTTAAGTTGAGCTTCTATTATGGTGTCTTTAAAAAGTTTCCATGCAGCTTGTGAGGATTTCACTTTTGGCACTGTACCTTTTAATTTCTGTTTAACTTCCTCATTTTTGTGTAGTCCCCCTTTCTGAAATTAAATGCTACCGTGTTGGGCTGCTGTGGTGTTTTCCCCACCACAGGGATATTAAATTTAATTATATTATGGTCACTATTGCCACGCAGTCCAGTTATATTCACCTCTTTGACCAGATCCTGTGCTCCACTTAGGACTAAATCAAGAATTGCCTCTCCTCTTGTGGGTTCCAGGGCTAGCTGCTCCAAGAAACAGTCATTTAAGGTGTCAAGAAACTTTATCTCTGCATCCTGGCCTGAGGTGACATGTACCCAGTCAATATGGGGACAACTGAAATCCCCCATTATTGAGGTTTTTTAATTTTTATTAGCCAGTTGTTACTCAATTTACCCTGGATTTTATTTATATTCAATAGAGCTCATTTTTAATCATTTTTGTACAGTGCTAAGGACTTGTCTACATGGGAAAATTGACTGGCATAAGTGTAGTGAAATAATTATACTGTTACAACTCCTTCTGTGGATGCTGTATTCCAGAATAAGAGCGACTCCAGAAAAGAGGAATTATTCTGCCTAAATCAAAGACCTAATTTAAATGCCTTACAAAAGTCTAAGGTTTTTACATTAACACAATTACCTTCTTTTATCAGTGGAATTTGTAATCTCATCAAAGAATGGAAGTTGGTGTGACAGGACCTTTTTTCTGTAGAACTACTGGTATTCATTATATTCATATCTTCCCTTCCCCCCCCCCCCCCCCCCCCAATTATATCAGCTGGGATTGATGTTGGGCAAACTGTCCTATAGGTACCTGTGTCATCCTACTTGCCCTTTTTGAATAGTGGTACAGCAGTAGCTGTCTTCCAGTCTTCTGGAATTTTCCCTCTATGTCAATATTTATTTAAAATTAACAGTAGTAGGCTAGAGATCTCAGCCAACTCCGTGAGGGTGCAAGGTAGCCAGACCGGTTTTAACAATATTTATTTCTTGTAGGTAATTGTTTAACATCCTCCTTAGTTACTAGTGGACTGGAACTTATTTCAGTATCCTTGTCTAATATTAGTATAATCCTCCTTCTTTCCAAATAAAGAACAGAAATATTTGACAGTTCTGCTTTTTCTACGTGTAGCCTGCTCTGTGTGTGAAATTGGAAAAGTACACTATTTTACTACCCCCCGATTTTCCCAAGCAGTTACACATAAGATATAGGTAAATGCTTTACATAACATCCAAATAAGTCCACTTATTAATATAACCAAACAACCTCAAGCTACACCCAAAGAGATTGTTCCTCACCCTATGAGCCTACGATTCACGGAAAACAACAGACAAAATCATTTAGTAGAGCACATCAGTGAGCGAGTCCTGATCCAGTTGATGCTGGTTGGCACTTCTTTCTCCCACTTACTCTGTGGCATATTTCACTCTAATAAGTATTATAAACCAATCCGCATTCTACCCCTTAGTTGTATTATATTTGTCAGCCAATATCCTGTAATGTAACTCGAAGATAGGTCAACATGCATCATTAACAATTTCATCTCATAAAGGGTCTATACCATTGCTAAGATTCCTTTAGTTCCTTATAAACTTTTTTTAAAATCTTTTTGTTCTTAGTTCTGCCAGTCATAGATTTTTTTTTTTTCCCCTCTGATGTCTTGAGCTTCCCTTATCAATTTTCTGCAGCTCATAACTTCTAGTTGGTTGATTGCTATGTATTTCCCTTTTTACCATTTATATATTGTTTTTGTATTGTAATTTCTGCCTTCATTTTACCACTGAACCAGGGGGGTCCCGTAGGGATTGGTTCTAGGCCCTATGCTATTTAACATTTTTATCAGTGACATGGTGTCATGGAGCCACAGGATTGGTGCTTTGAAACTGTCTTTAGGAGGATCCCTTTCAGTATGCCAGACCCCTTACGCATCTCACTCTTCTTCCAGGGTAAGCCATGTGGCTTCACTGCCTCCTTAGACTGGACCTTTGGGCCTTCAGCCCCTCTGCTTCACAATGTGCGCTCTGTTCAGCGAGTCCAGCTGAGACAGACCCTGCTGGAGACTTGTACATTCCTCAGGGATTAATGCACCTCACCAAGCATGTTCAGCGACACTCACACAGCACTGACAAAACAGTAGGGTTTATTCATTAAATGAAACACAGCACAGAAAGTCCTTAGGGTAGCACAGAAGAATTAAGGTTAAAGAATAGTTCATTGTGGTAAGCCCACAGCCCAGCCAAGCTGTAGTGAACCCCTTGGTTTAAGCTTGGTGTCTTTCAGTCTAACCTTCATCAGACCCTAGGGAGACCCCCTATCTCCTTCCAGCCTCCAGTTCTGATCCCCCACCTCACACCTACCCAGTCTTTTGTTCTCCAGAGGAGCAGTGTTGCTCAGCCTCCCTTTGGGTCCTTGCTTGCTAGGTGTCGGTGTCTGGTCAATTAGCTTTGCCATTGTCTTTTCAAATGCTCCATTGATATGAGGACCTATCCCCAGGCAAGCAACACCCACACCCATGTCTCTTACCCTGCTCTGAGCATAAACAGTCCTTTCCTACCTACTGTGTAATAGCATATGGGGAAACTGCATATGGGGAATAGCATATGGGGAAATAGCACACGTCGGACTCAATATTATGAAATATTCCCACATTGTTACACCTGGAAAAAACATAAAATCATGACTAATAAAGTTTTCAGATGATACAAAAATTGCGGGAATGATAAATGGAGATGACAGTCTGATTCAGAGCAATCTGGATCATTTGGTAAAGTGGGTACAAGCAAACAATGTGTGTTTTAATATGACTAAATGTTGACACCTAGGAACAAAGAATACAGGCCGCACTTACAAGATGGGAGACTATCCTGGGAACAGCGACTGACAAAGATTTCGGGGTCCTGGTGAAAAGTCAGCTGAACATGAGCTCCCGGTATGTGGCCAAAAGAGCTAATGCAATCTTGGGGTGCATAGAAAGGGGAATCTTGAGTAGGAACAGAGAGGTTATTTTACCTCTGTATTTGGCCCTGGTGCGACCACTGCTGGAATCCTGTGTCCAGTTCTGGTGCCCACAATTCAAGAAGGATGCTGACAAACTGGAGAGGGGTTCAGAGAATAGCGACGAATAATTAAAGGATGAGAAAACCTGCCTTAATGTGACAGACTTAAAGAGCTCAATCTCTTTAGCTTAACAAAGAGAAGGTTAAGGGGTGACTTGATTACAGTCTAAGCATCTACACGGGGAACAAATATTTAATAATGGGCTCTTCAGTCTAGCAGAGAGCTCTAGCACGATCCAGTGGCTAGAAGTTGAAGCTAGACATGGGGTAGGCAATCTATGGCACAGGTGCCAAAGGCGGCACGCAAGCTGATTTTCAGTGGCATTCATACTACCTGGGTCCTGGCCACTGGTCTGGGGGGCTCTGCATTTTAATTTAATTTTAAGTGAAGCTTCTTAAACATTTTAAAAACCATATTTACTTTACATACAACAATAGTTTACTTATATATTAAAGACTTATAGAAAGAGACCTTCTAAAAATGTTTAAATGTATTACTGGCATGCGACACCTTACATTAGAGTGAATAAATGAAGACTTGGCACACCACTTCTGAAAGGTTGCCGACCCCTGAGCTAGACCAATTCAGACTGGAAATAAGGTGTAAATTTTTGACAGTGAGGGTAATTAACCATAGGAACAATTTACCAAGTGGCATGATGGACTCTCCATTACTGACAGATTTAAAATCGAGACTGGATGTTTTTCTAAAAGATCTGCTCTAGGAATTATTTTGGGGCAGGTCTCTGGCCTGTGCTATGCAGGAGGTCAGATTAGCCATCCTACCTGTGAGATGCAGGCCGTACTGTTCATACAGCCTCTTCTCCAACTGGAATGTGGCCCAGTGTTCCACAAAACCAAAACCTTCAACTTCACACCAGTCAGGCAGCTAATGGTTCATCTCCAGTATTTTCTGCCTTCTTAGAAAATCTGTAGTTCCCCATAATGGATCCAGTGTGTCATCAGTAAAGACTTGCCAGACAACCTAATAGCACTGTCCCTCTGGCAGCTGCATCTCGTATTTTCGCTCCAGGGGGGCAGCACATCAGCTTATTATCCGTGTCTCTCCTCCTGAAATATCTCTGCACTCTTCTTAATATGGAATGTCTGGTTACTATTGCTTGCCTTCTAAGGAGGTTTGAAGAACCCCCCTTAGGAGGGGAGGTAGGGATAGCTCAGTGGTTTGAGCATTGGCCTGCTAAACCCAGGGTTGTGAGTTCAATCCTTGAGGGGGCCATTTAGGGATCTGGGGCAAAAGTTGGGGATTGGTCCTGCTTTGAGCAGGGGGTTGGACTAGATGATTTCCTAAGGTCCCTTCCAACCCTGATATTCTATGATTCTAAGTAGCTGTTTGCTTCATACCACAAGGATGCCCATGAGGTATGTCCCCTATAGTTTATTCTTCTTTTCCTCAAGACACAGGTTCCTCAGTTGTTGACTCTCTGGGTTATCTGAGAACTCTTTGATACCTGTAGCTGGGTTGAATGCTTCCTGGTTCTCTTTCCCATCCTGATCACAAATTGACAGTCCACTTCTTCAGTTTCTACTCTTTCCATTATTACTGATCACCTTTCATCCTGTCCATACTCGGTTACTCCTCCTTCCCTTTAAGTTTGCCAAAGTCCTGGTACCAACCTGCAAGGAAGCTGGAAGTGGAAGTGGGAGATTTTGGCTCTGACCTGTCTTGGGGCTATTGCCCCAACGGTGGAGAATGGGATAAAGAAACTGTCGTGAAATGAAATGCTGCTCCCTGCATCTAATGATGAAAGAGTCAACTAGCAGAATTATTTAAATATGTCTCAAATAATAGCAAACAGAAAAGTGCTGCTGCAGATACATTAGAGCACAGGAAACACTGCACTGAAGTTTGTCTAGTTTAACCAAACCTAGGAAAAATAGAACTTCTCTGACACCAGCCGTGTCTCCTTCTAATGGGAGTTGTATATTGCGTGACCTGGATGTTAAGCAGATTGCGAGACAGGAACAATGTATTAGAGCTTTCCAAACTGTGTGTCGCGACACGTTAGTGTGTCGGCGGCAATGTGTAGGTATGTCGCGGGGCTGCATGCGTGCTCCGCTCCCCGGCCGGGGCGGCAGGCGTTCCGCGCTCCCCTCTGGCAGGGGGAGCGGGGCGGCAGGCATGCCGCCCTCCCCCCCCGGCGTTTTGGCGGGGCGGCGTTGTTGGGTGGGGGGGTGTTTCGGCCGGCGTTGGGGGGGGGGGGGGGGGGGCGGGGCGGCACTTGGGGTTGTTTTGTTTTTTTTTGCTTGGGGCAGCCGGCCCTAGGTACTGCGCATGTGCAGTATGTGTAATCCGGGCGGAATTGATTCCGCGTCACTTCCAGTGTGTCGCGAAATGATGCATGTCTAAAAAGTGTGTCACCAACATGAAAAGTTTGGAAAGCTCTGTATTAGAATGTTAGGTCCCCCAAAGAAGCAACAGCACCAGTCACTAAATGATACTAAAAGTGACCAAAAATCTTGCAAAACTGGGCTGAAAATATATCCAAGCAGTAAGTCTCACCCTCCAGGGGCCTTTTGCCTGCAAGTCTGAGGTGGCCTCTCCGTTCCTAACACACATCACACTATCTTCTTGGAAAACTTACTTTTTGGGCTTACATTTCTCAGCTTGAAGATGATTTTTTTTTCTAGAGAGCTTAAATAAAACCCTTCCTGCTGTTTGAATGGGGAAGGAGACTACATTGTAAGTAAATCATTCAGGGTTATTTGTGCTCAACCCCAAAACAGCCGATGTTTTTTTTTAAATGATATAATCTGGCAAATATTTGTTTTCCTGTTTTTTGGCACGGAAGGGAGAGACAAAAGTGAAATTGTAAGTGGAAGTAAATAGTACATGTACTGTGCACTATATGTAACTGATAGATTCAGCTCTCGAATCCTACTATCCAAACTGCTGAATTTCTCCAAACTACACACTTCTTAAGGAAGCAGCAGGGACATATCATGTCTAACGCCTTTTTCCTGAGCACGTATTATACATGTGCATAAACTTTAATATTAAATTAGTTCAGGAGCAGATTTGTGTAATACTATATTATTTTTAAATGCACAAGTCAGACAAAGCTAAAGCGAAGGTTCTTGCAGTAGCAGTAACCTAGCCACATTTCAGAAATGTAGACCTAGCTCAGCCTTCCTGTACATTTCAGAGTCCAGACTGCTAATAGGAGATAAGTAAGGTTTTTGTGTTGTGCCTTTCCACTTACTTAGCACCAATTTGAGTCATCATGTTGTCTCATTGTCATTTCAAGAATCAAATTCCATCTGTTTCCTCCAACAGTAAAATTGAAGGAGGGTCTCAATAGCAAACTCCTCCTGCTGCCATCTCCAGAAAGTAAACAAACAGCTTTCCTGGTGCCAAGGCCACATGGAATGTTGGGTGCCCTGGGCCTGCTCTGCAGCACGCTGAGCACCGCCAGTGCCAAGTGCAGTCAGTGGGAGCTGTAGCTGCTCAGCACCTCTGCAAATCAGGCCCCACCTGACTAATAGGAATCTCCAACACGGCTGCTCAGAGCTGCCTCGCAAGAGCTTTGCACTGGTCTGTGGTCCATCCAGAAGAGCTCAGAAGGGAGGGTTTTTCTGATGGACTGTCAGGTCAGAATTGCATTGCAAGGATTCAGGATTTGAGAATAGGCCAGTCCTGTTTGTTACTCTAATGTGAATCTGGAGCAACTCCATGGACTTCTTTGGCATGATACAGGATTTACACCATGTAAGTGAGCAGGGGCTGTGCTGGAGGAGAATCTGAAGAAATGGTTTTTCACTTTTTCAAAATATTTTCATCTTCTTAAAGTGCCCATAGTGGAGTACAAATGGGTGGTTATGTTTCCTCTGCTCTAACTCCCGTAGGGCTGGCACACATGACCCCACTTTCTCTATCTAATCACAGCTTTCACTTAAAACACGTGTTTCTAGAGCTCTTGTTCTGAGGAGACTCCAAAGTGCTCCCTTGGGAACTGAGGTTGTCATGGTGAGCATTCCTTGAAATCAGGGATTATTCCCAGTGCCTAAATAGCATTCCAGTTCCCTAGGCACCACTCCTCCGGGGAGCTCTTGCTTCTGTCAGCTGCATTCTCATATCCCTGCACCCCTTCTGTACAAGACAGACAAAGGTGCAAGCTGCATTCCTGCCCAGTCCCCTCTGAGCACAGTAGGATGAGTGCCCTCATGGGTTGGGTGCTGAGATGCCAGAGAGGAGTGTATAAAAACTTAGGTTCAGCCACTCAGAAATTACAATTTCTGTGGTGCAGCAGGAGCCTTTGATTGCAGCAGAAAATGGGCTGTGACATCTGGGCTCAGGAGCAGGTTCTGCTCTGAATGTGGCTTTTCCAATGTTTGGCTTTCTGAGCATGCAAGGGAATGAGCTGGAGTCTGTGCAGTTTGGGATTCGTTTGTAAACTAATGGCTTTACCTGTCCCCTTGTGTGTGTTTGCAGATGGGTCGTGCATGGCTGTGGTGGGAGTCCAATAGAGAGTCTCCCAGCGAGTCTGTGAAGAGCAGTGGCTGCCTGTCTCTCAGCAGCTCCTGGGACTCCAGCCTGGAGCTGGAGGTGGGGAGCTGGAGGATGACTGAAGAGGCCGCTGTGGAGGAACAAGAGGAAAGCAGTCAAGAAGAAGAGGATCGCAGGCTGGAGTCCAGGGAACCTCTGGTATGGGAGGAGGGCAGTGAAGAGCTCCAGGAAGAGGCAGGGCAGTGTGAACAAGACGGTCTTCTGCAGTTCCTCTTGGAGGTAGGGCTGCTGCAGTGGGTAGCTGGAGAAGAGTCTGCATAATCCATCCTCTAGAACAATGCCTTGGAAACACTGATGCTCTGAGCATTTCTGTGTGTTAGTGTGGAGCAACAGAGACCCCTAGAGCCCTGTTAGATGAATGATTGTATTCTCAAAGGAAAGTCCAAGTCTTTGCCATATTTAAAGAGGGAACAGTGGCTGGCTGGTTGTCTTCCCTATGGATCTCCTGATCCTGATGTAGAGTTAACCATTTAAAAGGCGATGGGCTGATGCTCTATTAATAATTCTCTTGACTTAAATACTCTGCTTTATTAGAAGTCCCTGAAGGTGAAAAGGCAGCTGTAATGGAGAAGCCCTATGGGGTTCGTGCTGCTGATCCCTCCCTCCTCCTAATCACTCGTGCTCTCATAGTTTGAAGTTGGTTATAAATTGCTCTGTGTTACAGGTGACCCACCTCATGGAACCCCTCTGCATTAGTGGCACAGACTTAGAACAGAATCATTGGGCTTTCTGTGGCTCTGGGCAGCAAGAGGAAAGGGAAGTCCTGAACTTGAAGGAAGAAATGGTGGGACCACTAGTTCCAAGAGAGGAGGAAAGGCAGCTGCAGCTCCTGATAGAAGAAGCTGGGGAACTGCACATCCCAGGAAGAGAGGTGGGGGAGGAGTGGGTACCACAGGTCTCAGGAGAGCCGCAGGTCCTGGGCTGGGAAGCTGGAGAAGCTGAGGAACAACAGATTGTAAGAGAGGAGACAGGAGAGCCCCAGGTTCCAGGAGGGGAGGAAGGGGATTCAGGAGAGCAGAGGGAGCTGCAGTTTCCAGTGGAGAATGCAGGAGAAATGGAGGAGGAAGAAAAGAACAGGAAGCTGCTTCTGTATGAGACTTCTTCAGACATGAGTGCGTTGGAGGGGGCGCTCCCAGGCACTGTGAAGGTAAATGCATGAAAGCACCTAGTCTTGTTAACAAGGCAGTGGACTTGGACTCTAGAGACCTGGGTTCCTTTCAGACTGCCTGTGTGATCTCGGGCAAGTCACTGAATCTCTCTGGGTCTCAGTTCACCATCTGTAAAATGGGGATAAAGATCCTTACTTTGTCTTCTGTATTAGACTCTTTGTCTCCTGTGTGTCCATGCAGGGCTCAGGCCAGGCCATCTTGGTTTCACACCTCTAGGCGTTACTGTAATAAAAGCAATGATAATGCTGGGTAGTACCCTTGCTATCTGTGGCCAAGCTCTTTGCTTTGCCATGTCACAGAGTCCGATACAAGAGATGAAAAATGCGTTTGAGGGTCCACCTGCTTCTCCTGTACAGCCACGCCAAGGGTGTCCTGGAGATGTATCTCTAGGGCTCGCGCCAGTTTCCAAAATCCCATATGATGGAGCAGCCCTCCATCTCCCTGGGGAGCCTGTTCCACAGCCTCAAATCTCACCCTCTGGCATTTTCCAAGGTGACCTGTTCTGAGTCAATCCACTGCTCCTAGTCATGCCCCCGTAGCACCCTAAGTAACACTTCTCTCTGATCTAGATGGACAGTGGACTAGATGGATCTTGGGTTTGATCCAGTAGGCGATTTCTGTGTTCCTAGGTGAGCTTGTAGTTGGCCTTTGGTTAGCTTCTCTGTGAGCTTGCTCAGGAACCGAAGGTTTGGTATGGCTACTGATCCTGGTAGTTGGCTAGAACTGATGTATCCAGGATGAGATTCTTCAGTGTTGGTTGGACTATTGCATGTTTGAAAGAGGAAGGTAAGATTCCTTCCCTGAAGATGCTATTGGCTTTTTCGGTCAGGAGTGGCCCATGACTCTCTTCCAACAGCCAGGAAAGTTTTGGCTCAGATTCACACATCTTGAGTCGAGATTCTTTTATGGTGTCCAGAACTTCCTGAGGTGTGACCGCCCTGACTCTGGGAGTGTAAGCAGCTGTGTAGAGGAGAGGGCCCATGTGTTTTGAGAAGCCTTCCTGACTGTGCATGATCAGTTCAGCAAAGTTCAGGGTTCCGTTGTGGGCTGCAGGCTCTTTTATTAGCTTCTTGATCACTAGTTATGCTACAACCCCCTTGGCCTGCTGTCCTTCCTTGCCAAGGTACCAGTACCTGTTTCCTTATTGACCACGTGCCTTAGCTACCACATCCTCCCATCTTCCTTTTCCTCAGTTAGTCCATCATCATCTCCCCCTGACATGTCTGCTGCCTCCCTTTCAGTACCAGCACGGCCTCTCTTGGTGACTGAAGCTGTTATCTAAGCCCCCAACCTTTCCCTCCAGAGCAGGAACCAGCTCAAACCTGGGTCAATAGACCACACAAACTCCCTATGGCACAGTTTTCCCTCCACAGCCATTTTATTTTCACCACTGGTCAGGCCCCTTCCCTTGCTAAACTCTGTTAGCAACTGGTCATTCTGCTTCTTTTCTGTCCCTGGACCTCCCCTGTATGCCACTCCTAGTTTCTGGACTGACCGGTGGAAGGTAACATCCATCTGAGCTGTTCTTTGGGGACTGCCTTATTGATGGACAGAGTGTGATCACTCTCTGAGCTCTGGTAGGTGTGGTGAGGGGATATTGGCCACCAGTCTCCACTAGACTGAAAGGCTGAAAGTGACTCACAGCTCAGCACAGCTCCTACAGGGTGGAGGCTCCCTTTCTGTCCACCTGCTAGAACGGCTTCCAGGAGACCATGAAGACCCTGCCTTGAAGCTTGGCTGTAATAAGGGCACATGCAGCAAGTCTGTCCCCTGGCTGGGGGATTCCAGTTGATCTGCTGCTTTGCCAGGCAGCCCTGTCACTGGGGTACCCAGCATTATTCCTCCTTTCTGTTTGTTCCCAGGGTGATGTTCTGGAGCAGCCTGAAGAACATGCTCAGGGCGAGAGACATTTGTTGGAGGAGGACAACGATCTCTCCGCACGTGATGACAGCGATAGCTGCCGTCCTTCTAGAGCGTCCCTGGTGGACTCCAGTCTCATGAGCTCAGCCTCCTCACAGTTGTGAGTAGCGCAGCCCTGGGTCTGGGTCTGGTAGGTGCTGCTGATGCTGTGGCCCCTGAACTCCACCTGGACCTGTCTCCATGGGCCCAAGACAGAGAGCATGTACATAGAGGGGGCCACCTCAGGGAAGGTGAGCGAACACCAGGGAACAGAGGGAAGGAGAAGGCCCTGGCTGCCTGGGTGGTGATAGAGCTTCCAACCTTTGGATGCTAGTCCTAATGCAGGTAAAGTGAAATGGGGGGTGGGAACCAAATGTACAGGAAACCCCAGTGTTTCTTTCAGGGTTTCGTGCCTGGCATGGTCTGCCAGGCACGAGACTCCTTCCCGCTCCTAGGTGGAGATGTGCTGAGGCAGCCGAGCCAGCCCTGCCCTGGGGAGGGTGTGTGACAGGCTCTGTTACACACCAGAGAAGCTGGTTTGGCTTTCCAAAGACAAGGATGCAGCAGAACATAAAATAAAATCTATCCCTCCAGGACAGGAACGAGAACAAAAGTCACCACAATAAAGCCCTTTGCCCCAGTGTGGTTTGCGGCTTCTTGCCCAGTTCTGGACCCAGCTTCCTGGCCTCTCCTCAGAGCTGCCCTGATTCAGCTCACCTCACCTTCTATGATTGCTATCTATAACCCTGCGTCTTCTTGTGCCTCAAGTCCTAGCTGATTACCAGTTTGCTACACTGAGACTTAGTAGTGGTCTAACTGTACTAACACTGCATACCAGACACCCACCAGTCAGAGCTCTCACTGCCTCCTCCTATGGGGATGTTCACACCAATTAGAGCGTCTCATTCTGCGGAGAGAAAGACAAAAGACTGGACTCCTTGTCCTGCTTCATTCATTTCACAGCCATTCCCACACTTGTAGCACAAGGAGCCAGACACCCTTAAAGTGACAGGCCACCATGGCATAGACTCCCACATGAGTTCTGTGCACTTGAGTGGCAGGAGGCTAGGTATGATGTATGGGTACTGGAGGGCTGCAGCAGGGACAAGGCCTAGATCCACAAAGGGACTTAGACATTGCAACAACTATGTTTAGGTGCCTAGAATATCATTGGAACCCACAAAGCCTGGATTAGGTGCCAAGGGTCCCTATACAATGAGGATCCACAGAACATCAGCACACTATGCAGGTACCACCTAAACTGGCCAATGGGAGAGGATGAGGAGAGGGAAGTATCCTAAGCCCCGCCCCCTCGCAGCATTCAGTTCCTAAATCCAGGGTGGCTGGAGGCACTTGTCTCTGCTTGTGATCCACAGCCAGGAGCCCTCTCCTGGAGTCAGGTGGCTTAGGCCTTCCTTACAGGGTCATAGATTCCAAGGCCAGAAGGCCCCACTGTGATCATCTAGGCTGACCTGCTGCATAGTGCCGTGACACATTAAAGAGAGAACTTCCCAAAATACTTCTTAGAGCAGATCTAACGAAACCTCTAATCTCAGGGTTCTCCCTGGGATGTGGGAAACCCCTGTTCAGTCCCCCCTCTGAAGAATTAAGAGGGATTCTCTCATCAGATGGGGCCCTGACCCCTGGACTATAGAGTCATGCTCACTTGTGCTCTGACCTCATTCATATTTAATTCATTAATACAAAGTAGAATGGCCTCAACAAGAGAGATTGAGAGACCCCTACCTTGGGCTCTCTGACAGGCCAGTGGCGAGGGTCCTTACCTGAAAGCAAAGCCCTTTGCTTCACCAAGTAGAAAGGGGCACTGAACCTGGGTCTCCCACCTCTGAGGTTGATACTCTTGGTTGAACGCCTGAGTAAGGCCTCAGTTGATGACACAGGTTTAAGAGTAATAGAGCCTGCGTGTACCTTAGCCACTAAGCTAAAGGCCGTAAGAGAGCTAATATAGTTCCTATTTTTAAGAAAGGGAAAAAAAGTGACCCGGGTAACTACAGGCCTGTTAGTTTGACATCTGTAGTATGCAAGGTCTTGGAAAAAATTTTGAAGGAGAAAGTAGTTAAGGACCTTGAGGTCAATGGCAATTGGGACAAATTACAACATGGTTTTACAAAAGGTAGATCGTGCCAAACCAACTTGATCTCCTTCTTTGAGAAAGTAACAGATTTTTTAGATAAAGGAAACGCAGTGGATCTAATCTACCTCGATTTCAGTAAGGCATTTGATACAGTACCACATGAGGAATTATTGGTTAAACTGGAAAAGATGGGGATCAATATGAAAATTGAGAGGTGGATAAGGAACTGGTTAAAGGGGAGACTACAGGGGGTCATACTGAAAGGTGAACTGTCAGGTTGGAGGGAGGTTACTAGTGGAGTTCCTCAAGGTTCAGTTTTGGGACCAATTTTATTTAATCTTTTTATTACTGACCTCGGAACCAAAAGTGGGAGTATGCTAATAAAGTTTTCAGATGACACAAAGTTGGGAGGTATTGCCAATTCAGAAAAGGATCGGGATATCCTACAGGAAGATCTGGATGACCTTGTAAACTGGAGTAATAGTAATAGGATGAAATTTAATAGTGAGAAGTGTAAGGTTATGCATTTAGGGATTAATAACAAGAATTCTAGTTATAAGCTGGGGACGCATCAGTTGGAAGTAACGGAAGAGGAGAAGGACCTCGGAGTCCTGGTTGATCACAGGATGACTATGAGTCGCCAATGTGATGTGGCCGTGAAAAAAGCTAATGCGGTCTTGGGATGCATTAGGCGAGGTATTTCTAGTAGAGATAAGGAGGTGTTAGTACCGTTATACAAGGCATTGGTGAGACCTCATTTGGAATACTGTGTGCAGTTCTGGTCTCCCATGTTTAAGAAGGATGAATTCAAACTGGAACAGGTACAAAGAAGGGCCACTAGGATGATCCGAGGAATGGAAAACCTGTCGTATGAAGGAGACTCAAGGAGCTTGGTTTGTTTACCTTAACCAAAAGAAGGCTGAGGGGAGATATGATTGCTCTCTTTAAATATATCAGAGGGATAAATACCAGGGAGGGAGAGGAATTATTTTAGCTCAGTACCAATGTGGACACAAGAACAAATGGATATAAACTGGCCATCAGGAAGTTTAGACTTGAAATTAGATGAAGGTTTCTAACCATCAGAGGAGTGAAGTTCTGGAACAGCCTTCCAAGGGAAGCAGTGGGGTCAAAAGACCTATCTGGCTTCAAGATTAAGCTAGATACGTTTATGGAGGGGATGGTTTGATGGGATAACATTATCTTAGTCAAAGGTCAATTAATTGCCATCAGTGGTAAATAGGACCAATGGTCAATGATGGGATGTTAGACGTTACTACAGAGAACTTTTTCCTGGGTGTCTGGCTGGTGAGTCTTGCCCACATGCTCAGGGTTCAGCTGATCACCATATTTGGGGTCGGGAAGGAATTTTCCTCCAGGGTAGATTGGCAGAGGCCCTGGAGGTTTTTTGCCTTCCTCTGCAGCATGGGGCACGGGTCACTTACCGGAGGATTCTCTGCATCTTGAAGTCTTTAAACCATGATTTGAGGACTTCAATAGCTGAGACATAGGTGAGAGGATTATTCCAGGAGTGGGTGGGTGAGATTCTGTGGCCTGCATTGTGCAGGTCAGACTAGATGATCATAATGGTCCCTTCTGACCTTAAAGTCTATGAGTCTATGAGAGGCTATTGACCTCTCCCCCCCGGCCAAGCTGTGCTGGGCAGCCATGCTCTGAGCATGCCTACCAGCTTGGGCCCTGCAGGCAAGCTAAGCAAAGGAGTGTCTGTTTCCATCCATTTGAGGATCTCATTGAGGCTTAGACATGAGGTGGGCCTCCAGACACCTGCCTGAGGCAGCAGAGCTCATCCCCAGAGGCAGAAACTTTGGTGCTGAGGGAACTTTACAGCCTGGGGAGTTCAGGTGCCTAGAGGGTTAGGTGGCAGCTGAGCAGGAGTTGTGTGGTTCACAGCAGTGCCGAAAGTTCCTTTGTGGAACTGAGCAAGAGACCCTCCACCACCAGACCGAGAGAGAGACCTGGTCCCGCGGCTCCAGCAGGCACTCAGTGACTTCTCCCCAGGTTTTGCTGCCGTTAGTAAACTCTGCACATGGCATCACACGGTGCCTTGGTGGCTCTGCCGTCACTGAGCCATTGCCAAAGACCTGTTCTAGCCTGTGAGTTGTGGGTCCAATGGCAACTATTGCGACTGAGCTGAACCCCAAAGAGTGTCTCTGGAGGGACCCAAACAAAGGAAGTGCCTTGGGAAATACTTCCCCATAGATCCCTGATGGGGAGACTTGCCCTGTGGCTACCTGGAAGGTGTTTTGTTTAGACCACAAGCTAAAGAGCAGTGACCTTCCCGAGTGCCCTGGAGGCTAGCAGTGGCAGTACATCCCCTGTTCCTTATCGGGCATGATGAGTTGATAACTTCTCCTCTGTGCAGGGTGCCACTCAGCTGCGCTAACTCACTGCGACATTTGCTTTTCAAAAAGACGCTGCTGTCCATCTGGAAGATGATTGCCAGCCACAGGTATGTATCTCTGGGGGACAGCTCGTACCTGGAATTATCTGGGGGAAGTTCTCTGCCCTGTGTTATACAGGGGGTCAGACTAGAAGGTCACAATGGTCCCTTCTGGCCTTGGACTTTTTGAATCAGTGAACTGAGGGGAATCACCAGAGCTGTGGTGTGGGGAGCAGGACTGAAGTGTCAGGGGCTGTGGCCTAGGGCGGTGGCAGAGCTGAGGGGAGTGGGAGAGAAGTCCAGGGCTAGAATAGCAGAGGGGCTGCAGATTGGGATTGAGGTGCAGCAGCAGGGCTGGGAGTGAAATTAGCATGGCCCCTGTCCACACTGTCCCTAACTCTAGCCCCAGGGCCCTTCCATGAGGGCAAGAGTAAAATGGATAATTTCTTGCTGGGTTCACCCACACCCATCTCTGTAGCAGGAATGCCTCCAGCTGCAGGAATGAGACTAACGCGAGGCGCTGGCCCTGCATGTTCCATCTGATTAACTTGACAGCCACTGGTTCGAGTAGGAAACTGAGTTCAGATTCCTGCCTTAGCGACCACCCACAGTGGACTCCAAGGTTTCCTGCCATCCTTCCTGTATTTCCCCTGGGGATTGCTAGTCACCGGCCCCACATCAACCTTCATGGGTGCCAGGGAAGAGGAACAGCGGGCCTGCTGCCCCCTCTTCAAGAGTCACGTGAACAGTGGGGGACAAACCTGATTCTCTCCTGCCTCTTTGGGCCTGTCCCTCTAGGTACTGTGGCCCATTCCTGAAGCCGGTATCAGACAAGCAGGCTCCTGGGTACAAGGATGTGGTGAGAAGGTAGGAAGGCTGCTCTAGAGCATTTTCATCTGCTTCCTCCCCCTTCCAAGAGCCCCAGCATGTAGAGAGGAAAAAGCTATGGGGCAACTTTGTGTCATCTGTCCCATGCTCGTCACTATGGTATCTGCCTCCCATCAGGGAACAGGGTGGGAAGGTTCCCTTCAGTGTCTTCTCCAAGGCTTAGTCCAAAGCAGTGGGGCTCCCATCCTGCCCCAGCGCTCCCAAGGAGACTCTCCTGTCCCTGAATAGACCTCACTCTCCAGAAACTTTTTCTTATATACAGCCTCCATTTTACCTTTCAGCATCCATGTTCCTTTTTGAAATGTCGCACCTTTGGCCCACCTAAAATACTCCCACTTCCTCCTGCGGGTTTACACCCTTCAAATACTTTGAAGCTGTTCTTAGCCCCATCCCCTGCTGCGATGCCTCCAGGAACCAGCCAGGCACGGTGGCAGGTGGGGAGAGCTGATTTAATTTATTTTCATAAAAACCCCTTCCAGGTGATTTGAGACCATTGATCTGTGCAGTGACCCTGCAACAGCACCATGTATTATGCTCCCCCTCCCCATCATTTGTCATTAACGCCAGTTCATTTGTGAGCTGCTATGGGCAGACAATGTGTTTGTACAGTGCAACAGGGCCCCGTCCTGATGGGGCCTTTACATGCTACAACCAGAATGAGCCAAGCTATGCAAAATTAACATAGTCCTGCCTCACAAAGTGAGCTCTTCCGGACCCTGAGCTTGGCTGTATTATCACCCAGAGGGGGCTTTACAAACAAATGGGGCAGGAGAGGTCTCAGCTTACAGTCTGAGTAGTGAGCAGCTAGGGTGGGGCAAGACACAGAAAAGTGACTGTATGAGAACCCCTCAGCTACAGCTTTAGGGGCTCTTGGATGGCGCAAAGCCTAACTCCTAGGCACCCCATGGAAGTCACAGCCCTGAGTTAGATGCCCAGGCTAGCCATGCATTGGCTGGGGAGAGCTAGGCACCTCAGAAAGGGATTCATGGAGCCAGCAAGCTGGGTGAAATTCAGAGGAACGGGGTGAGGCTTAGGGCATCTCCTTTGCTCAGGCTGCTGAGTTGTGAGCCCTCTCCTGGAGTTAGGTGCTTGAGCCAGGTCAGACCTTTCTCGTGGGGGAAGATAAAGGGAAACACACACACCCCTTGTAGCCAACAGGCTAGTAGTGATAGCTCTCACCTGTGCTATAGGGTCCAGGTTTCAAGTCACAGCTCCAAATCAGGCAGCATGGAGATTCAAGCCTGGATCTCCCACTTCCCAGGTGAGGGCCCTAACCTCTGAGCTATTGGGATACCTGTGCTGGCTAAGCTGTCCAAAAAACTCTTACCCCAGCAATCTTTTGTGTAGGGTAAGCATATTCAAAGTACACCTACCACATTGAGATAGGCAGGGGAGTGCCTTGCTGGAGAATCCTGTTGGGGCTTAGGTGTGATCTAGAGGGCCAAGGAGCTTGGTAGTGTCAGGACCTACATCCCCATCAGCAGAAACTTAGGTGCCTACAGGGTTAGTCAGCAGCAGAGCAGTGGTTCTTTGAGTAGTGTCCTAATGGGTGCTCCACTTCAAGTGCGCATGCGCCTCTCGAGCCCTTGATTGGAGATTTCTATTTGGCCTGCACATGCGCTCTATACAGCCTCATGCTGCACACCAAGGGTGTACAGGGCTGTGCAGGTGAACTGCTGTCAGATCCTTCACTATCACCTCGGCCTGAGACGGAGCTCTGGCATGTCCACCTTGTGCCTGCCTCAGTGTGTTCTGCAGTTGTTCTGTTAGTGTTGTTAATATATCATTCGTTAGCTCTCATATCGTGAGAGGACTGATGTTTTTCTTCTCCTTTTTCCCCCCACTTTTTTGCCCCCGGGAGCCTATTTGGCTTGGCTGTGCATGCTGGGCTCACCAGGTTTCAGATGCTGCCTCTCCTATCAGGAGGCTGTTCTGCCTCTCCTGTCAGCAATGGCCACCCTAGGTGTATTCATTGCTTGGGAGAGGCGGGACTCTCTCAAAAGTGTAGCTTTTGCATGACTCTCAAATGACTCTAGAGCACAGAAGAATGGGGAGACCAAATTGAGGCTTCTGATGATGACGCATGCCCTGCAACCCACTTCTGAGTCTGGAGACAACCACACACACACCACACACCCCTTTGACCTTGGCACAGATCTCCCCTAAGAGGGAGAAGACTTCAGAAGACTCAGGGAAAGCACCAAAGAAGCGGAGCTTGGTCTTCCACTACAAGGAGCTGGCTCCCAAAAGGCCCCGATCTGCCGCTAAGTCTACAGTGTCAGAGGCCTTGACCTCTTGGCTCAGTATTGTGGAGGCAAAAGACTTTTTCTCCTGTACCGGTGGGTCCAGGAGACCCAACGCACTTTGGAGAAGCCAGGCTCCAGCAGGCCCCTGGTACTGTCTATGAAGGATGGGAGGCTCACGACATATACTTCTCTAGAATGGCCCCATCTGCATCAGACTTAATATCAGTGCCTTCTCACTCAGCACCTTTGGTACCAGGAAAATTGAAGTGACAGACACCTTCAGTCCCGGTGCCGATGCATTCCAGATCAATGGTACCATCTGCCTAAATGCGGTGGCACTGACCCACTCAATACTGCAGGAATTCCACTACTCCAGGTACTGGTCTGTTTTAGACCAGCCAGCGCCCCCACTGCTTAGTGATACCAGACAGCTCTTGGTACCGAGACCCAGTCTCTGGATTACCATTGCTTCCTGATACTACAAGTGTCTCTGCCTTTTTCTACTTGCCCCCCTCACTCCCACCATTGGAGGACATTGAGGAGGATGAAGGAGACAGTCAATCAGTCTCCTCTTTAGCAGTGCAGGGTTCCTCATCCATACAGGCATCCATACTTCAACAAGGATCCGTGTCCACAACAGGGATGGTGGAATCAGCCCTGGGTGCCACCCCCTCTCCCTTAGGCCCCACTCAGTGGCCTGGGATCCTTGGGTGGCATATCGTCAGCAATTTGCTAGACCTCAGGCTCCAATGCACTGAGAAACTAGGGTTACAGAGTCTCTTCTACCAAACTTTCAACACAAGGAGACCTTTGAAGAGCAGGAGACTAGAGTGGATAAGGAGGCCGCCCTCAAACCCCTATGTCATCCTCGTCTCTGGATGAGGTACTTGCACCTCCACCACCATCAATGGCTGACGAGTTTTGCTTTTCCAGGACCTTGTGAAGAGGGTCACTGACTCCCTTCAGATACCTCTTGAGTCGGTTAAAGACTCACAACACAAGCTCCTGGACATTCTACAGTCAGCAACACCCACCTGGGTTGCGCTATCCATTAATGAACAGCTCCTAGATCCAGCAAAGACTGTGTGGCAAACTCCTGCCGTCATCCTGCCAATTTGCAAATAGGCAGGTAAGAAATATTATGTTTCTCCCAGGGACTCAGAACTTTTGTTCTCACACTCTTTGCCTAATTCCCTGATAGCGGATGCTGTAAATGAGAGTGGTAAACAGCATTACTCTAGGTCTACACTTTATGATAAAGACCAGAAGAGGTTAGACCTTTCTGGCCTAAGGCTTACTCATCCATGACCCTCCAGGTTCGAATTGCAAACTATCAGATGATCATGGCCAAGTACGACATCATGAATTACAACTAATTTGCAGCCTTTATTGAACATCTTCCACAGGAACATAGAGAACTCTTTCAGGCCATCAGCAGGAAAGGTCAGTGATTAGCCAGAACCTCTCTTCAAGTGTCCTTAGATGCCCCGGACACTGCCGCCAGATCCATCTCCACAGTGGTTGTTACAGAATCATAGACTTTAAGGTCAGAAGGGATCATTATGATAATCTAGTCTGACCTCCTGCACAACACAGGCCACAGAATCGCACCCACCCATTCTGTAATAAACCTCTAACCTATGTCTGAGCTATTGAAGTCCTCAAATCATTGTTTAAAGACTTCAAGGTGCAGAAGCGACAAAGAGTCCTATGGCACCTTATAGACTAACAGACGTATTGGAGCATAAGCTTTCGTGGGTGAGTACCCACTTCTTGCATCTGAAGAAGTGGGCACTCACCCACGAAAGCTTATGCTCCAATACGTCTGTTAGTCTATAAGGTGCTGCAGGACTCTTTGTCGCTTCTACAAATCCAGACTAACACGGCTAGCCCTCTGATACTCAAGGTGCAAAGAATCTTCCAGCAAGTGACTCATGCCCCACGCTGCAGAGGAAGGTGAAAACCCCCCAGAGCCTCTGCCAATCTGCCCTGGAGGAAAATTCCTTCCCGACCCCAAATATGGTTATCAGCTGAACCCTGAGCATGTGGGCAAGACTCACCAGCCAGACACCCAGGAAAGAATTCTCTGTAGTAACTCAGATCCCACCCCATCTAACATCCCATCACAGGCCATTGAGCATATTTACCACTAATAGTCAAAGATCAATTAATTGTCCATCATACCATCTCCTCCATAAACTTATCAAGCTTAGTCTTGAAGCTAGATATGTCTTTTGCCCCCACTGCTCCCCTTGGAAGGCTGTTCCAGAACTTCACTCCTCTGATGTCAGGGTGTCATGGCTGCAGCTATCAGGGTTTTTGAGAGAGGTTCAGAATACTGGTGAGGGCTTTCCATTTACATAAGAACATAAGAAAGGCCGTACTGGGTCAGACCAAAAGTCCATCCAGCCCAGTATCCTGACCATTTGATGGTCAGAAGCTCTTCTCAAAAACTACAGGGCCACACTGAGGTCTCTGGACATATATACCCCTATGAACAAGAGATTTAGCAGGTCTCAGACTGGCCAGAGATCGTGCCCTGCCCAGTTCTCTGGATTTCACAGAACCTCTGAACCCACTAGAAAGATTTCAGAGGAGGAGAGCTCCTCACCCTCCTTCATCAAGAACCCAGTCATCATCAAAACAACCATTTTGACAGGTCAATGGAGGGTTCAATTCTGCCCTCACCTCTAGTTTGCAAGCTGCAACCTTTTGGCCTCCGCCTCACTTTTGGAGACCATCTTTCCCATTTCCAACAGACTTGGCAGCACATTACAACAGACAAGAAGTCATGGAGGTTATAGCATCAGACGACACCATCCACTTTACATCCCCTCTTCCCTCCCATCCCCCTTCCTTATCCCTCTTCAGGGACCCCTCTCACAAGACTGCACTGAGTCAAGAAGTGCACTGTCTCCTTTGTTTAGGAGTGATAGAGCAGCTCCCATCTCCTTGCAGAGGGAAAGTTTTTCACTCAAAGTATTTTCTCATACAGAGGGTGGAGACTGATCTTAGATCTAAGTTGACTGAACAAATTTGTGACATCTCAGAAGTTCAGGATGGTGACTCTGGCAGCTATAAGTCCTTCTCCAGAGACAGGAGATTGTTTTTTGCCCCTTGACCTGCAAAACGCCTATTTCCATACAGTGATTTATGCTGCTCACAGGAAATACCTACATTTTACCATGGGCAAGGAGCATTTTCAATACCATGTGCTTCTCTTCGGCCCCAAGGGTGTTCTCAAAGGTTATAGGGATAGTAACTGCTTACCTTCGGTGACAGGCGATTTTAGACTTCCTGTGTCTCAATGACTGGCTACCCAAGGGCCGATCTTACACAGCAGTGCGGACCTCCACCCAGACAGCTCTTGCTCTCTTCCAGGACTTGGGTCTCCAGCTAAACGTAAAAAAAAAATCTATGTTCCAGTACAGAAAATACAATTCATAAGGGCATACTTGGATTCATTGGCAGTCAGGGCCTTCCTTCCTATGGATGGGTTCATAACCTTGGCAAATCTGTGATAATTCAAGGAAGACCCCGAACTACTATAAGGAACTATTTACAGTTCTAAATCATATGGCAGCTTGCATCTTTTACCTAAACATGGAAGATTACGCTACCACTGCTTTCAGGGCTGGTTCAGAAGGATCTATTCCTCAACCAGGGACAGCTTTGGACAAACACGTCACAGTTCCCCTCCAGGTAAAGGACTCCCTAGACTGGTGGAAAAAATCAACTCAGTGCCTGCCTGGGCTTCCCTTTCATTCGCTCTGCTCCACTGATAACGGTGACGATGGACACATCACTGTGAGGGTGGGAAGCAGACATCAGTACCCTCACAACTCAGGGCAGATGGTGACCTCAGTAAACAAGTCTTCATATCAACTTGTTGGAACTCAGGGCAGTCAGGAATGCCTGCCTTCAGTTCCTACGCTGCATCGGGGCAAATCAATCAGGATCATGACAGAAAGTGTGGGTTGCATATTCTGTATCAACAAATGGGGAGGTTCAAGATCCCTTTCCCTGTGTGCCAAAGCTATAAAGTTGTGGAACTGGTGTATAGCCCATCAGAAGTGTCCCTATGGGTGCGCCACTGTAGGTGTGTCTGCGTCCCTGCTCTGCTGTCTGGGCGAGAACCACATAAGTGTGGCTTATGCCAACAACTGAAGCTCAGATCCAGAAAGGCTAGAGAACTGAGACTTAAGCTTCTCATAATGGAGGTGGCCCTTCAACCACAAAGCCTGGTTCCTTCATGATTCCAGCACATAGAAATATACTGCTCTGAAGAGGTACAGGAAGTGTTATTACACAGCAGGAAAATGACTACCCGGCCTACTTACCTACAAAAGTGGACCAGATTTCAAATTTGGTGCCAGCCCATAGGAGTCACTCCGGATATGGCCACTCTGCCTGTAATCCTAGGTTATTTGCTGAATCTCAAGAAATCAGGACTCTATTAGCTCACTATAAGTACACTTAGCAGCAGTAGCAACCTTCCACCAACCAGTAGAAGGGACTCAATTTTCTCCCCCCGACAACAAAGAGGTTTCTCAAAGGCCTAGCGAACCTCTTTCCCCAACCCAGGCTTCCTACCCCTATTGGGATCTCAGTCTACTTTTAAAAGGCCTATGCCACTCTTTGAACCCGTGGCCACTTGTTCTCTGACTCACCTTTTCATGCAGACAGTGTTCCTGGTCGCCATCACCGCAGCCAGAAGGATTGGGGAGATAGTGGCTCTGATGGCTCATCCACCCTTCACAGTGTTCTTCCCTGACAGTCACCCTCAGACCACATCTGAAGTTCACCCCCAAAGTGACTTAAGCATTTCACATAAACCAGCTCATTCACCTTCCGACCTTTTACCCCAAACCTCATCAGGACAATAGGGAAGCCATCCTCCATACACTTGACATGAAGAGAGCCTTGGACTTCTATTTGGACAGGACAAAAACGTTTATAAAATCTCTGAGACTCTTCCTGTCTATAATGGACAGGTCTAAAGGCTCAGCAATTTCAACTCAAAGACTCTCCAAATGGGTCTCAGACTCGATCAGATTAATAATTTAGCATCTCCATCCATAGTCCATACACATGCTACGAGATCGGTTTCCTCATCCATCGCCTTCTCCAAGGGTATCCCTATATCCAAAAAAACCAACAAGGAGTCCAGTGGCACCTTAAAGACTAGCAGATTTATTTGGGCATAAGCTTCCATGGGTAAAAAACCAACTTCTTCAAATGCATGGAGTAAAAATTACAGAAACAGGCATTGTTATACTGACACATGAAGAGAAGGGAGTTACCTCACAAGTGGAGAACCAATGTTGACAGGGCCAATTCACTCAGGCTGGATGTCATTCACTCCCAATAATTGATGAGGTGGTGTCAATTCCAAGAAAGGAAAAGTTGCTTCTGTAATGAGCCAGCCACTCCCAGTCCCTATTCAAGCCCACATTAATGGTGTTAAATTTGCAAATGAATTTTAGTTCTGCAGTTTCTCTTTGAAGTCTGTTTCTGAAGTTTTTTTGTTCAAGTATGGCTACTTTTAAATCTGTTAGAGAATGTCCCGGAAGATTAACGTGTTCTCCTACTGGCTTTTGTATGTTACCATTCCTGATGTCCGATTTGTGTCCATTTATTCTTTTGCGTAGAGACTGTCCGGTTTGGCCAATGTACATGGCAGTGGGGCATTGCTGGCACATGATGGCACATATCACATTAGTAGATGTGCAGGTGAATGAGTCCCTGATGGAGTGGTTGATGTGATTGGCTCCTCTGATGGTGTCGCTAGAGTAGATATGGGGACAGAGACGGCAATGAGGTTTGTTACAGGGTTTGGTTCCTGGGTTAGTGTTTCTGTGGAGTGGTGTGTAGTTGCTGGTGAGTATTTGCTTCAGGTTGGGGAGCTGTCCGTAAGCAAGGACTGGCCTGTCTCCCAAGGCCTGTGAGAGTGAGGGATTGTTTTCCAGGATAGGTTGTAGATCGTTGATGATGTGCTGGAGAGGTTTTAGCTGGCTGTATATGATGGTCAGTGGTGTTCAGGGCCGGCGCGCCCACTAGGTGACCCTAGGCGGTCGCCTAGGGAGCCGGGGGGGCGGCTGGCCACGGCTGCCGCCCGCCTCCCAGCTCCGCAGCTCAGCCGGGAGCCAGGGGGAGCGGCTTCCCACAGCTGCCACCTGCCTCCCAGCGCCGCGGCTCAGCTGGGAGTGGGGGGGCGGCTGCCTCCCGGCTCTGAGGCTGAGTCGGGGGGCGGCTGGTCGCGGCTGCCTCCCGCCTTCCTGGCTCCACGGCTGAGCCGGGAGCCGGGGGAGCAGCTGGCCACAGCTGCCGCCTGCCTCCCGGCTCCGCGGCTCAGCCGGGGGGCGGCTGGTCGCAGCTGCCTCCTGGCTCCGCAGCTGAGCCGGGAGCTGGGGGGGCAGCTGGCCACGGGCAGGGGGCTGAGCTGCCGGCCCACAGGGGGTGGGGAGGCTGGCTGCCGCGGTGGGGTGGTGTTAGCTGGGGGGGAGGGCGCACGGGGGGGGTGTTAGCTGCGGGGGAGGACGCAGGGTGGGTGCAGGGCTGGTGCAAGGAAGTTTTGCCTAGGGCGCAAAACTTCCTTGCACCAGCCCTGGTGGCGTTCTGTTATTTTCCTTGTTGGGCCTGTCCTGTAGTAGGTGACTTCTGAGTACCCGTCTCGCTCTGTCAGTCTGTTTCCTCACTTCCCCAGGTGGGTGTTGTAGTTTTAAGAATGCTTGATCAAGATCTTGTAGGTGTTTGCTCCAATCCCTCAGACAGAGACAAATACGGTTGTATCTTAGAGCTTGGCTGTAGACAATGGATTGTGAGATGTGTCCTGGATGGGAGCTGGAGGCATGTAGGTAAGTACAGCGGTCAGTAGGTTTCTGGTATAGGGTGGTGTTTATGTGACCATCACTTATTTGCACTGTAGTGTCCAGAAAGTGGATCTCTTGTGTGGACTGGTCCAGGCTGAAATTGATGGTAGGGTGTAAATTGTTGAAATCCAGGTAGAATTCTTCAAGGGCCGCCTTCCCGTGGGTCCAAATGATGATATCATCAATGTAGCGCAAGTAGAGGAGGGGCGCTAGGGGACGAGAGCTGAGGAAGCGTTGTTCTAAGTCAGCCATAAAAATGTTGGCATACTGTGGGGCCTTGCGGGTACCCATAGGAGTGCTGCCTCCAGTGTGGGATACTGCTCGGGAGTCACCTACAGTGGAGCATCCATAGGGACACTATTTGAAGAAGAAGAGGCAGTTACTCACATAGGGACACACATCTCAAAGAACCATCGCTGCTGCACAAGGTGAGTAACTTCTTCATATCTCAATTGTTTACCTTCCTGGAATCCAAACTGTCACAGATAATATGATCAGCAGGCATTTCTCCCAGGACTACAGATGGGGGCTGGACTCTCAAATTCTTCACAGGATATTCAAATCTGGGTCCCTTTATGGCTGCACCCTAAATTCTTACCTAAAGTATTGTTGGATTTTAATCTTAACCAAGGGATTCGTCTACCAGTGTTTTCCCCAAACGACGTAAATCTCAGCATGAAACATCTGTTCATACTTTAGATGTTAGACGGGCGTTGGCCTTTTATCTAGATAGGATAAATATCTAGATTTTGGAAATCACCTAGACTGACTCCAGCACAGAAAGACCAAGTGGTTTACAATCTTTACGAAGAGACTGTTGAGGTGGCACTCTAGGTGTGTGGTCGCTTGCTACAGTGATGGTCTGCCTCCTACCTACCCCAAAGGATAAAAGCGCCCTCTGCCCAATCACAGGCAACTTTTACCACTTTGCTCAAAAACACTCTGAGATATGCCGAGCTGCCACTGGACTTCAGTGTATACCTTGTCTAAACACTTGGTCCACAGCATCAGAGCTGATGGGGCACTTGGTTCTCCTGTACTGCTTCAGCCTTGGACTCAGTTCTGAAGCACCCTCTTCCCTGTGGGGTACTGCTCAGGAAGCACCTGAAGTGGGGCACCCACAGGGACACTACTCAAAGAAGAAGAGGTTACTCACCCTGTGCAGTAACGGTAGTTCTTTGAGATGTGTCCCCCTGTGGGTGCTCCTCTTTCCCCTCTTTTTTGGGCAGTCAGATAGAGAAGGAACTGGAGGCAGTTCACCCGTGCAGCCCTATAGTCCCTTGGTGTGCAGCACAAGGTTGTACAGAGTGCATGCGTGGGCCGACCATACACTGCTAATGGAAGAGCTCTGATCAAGGGTTTGTGATGCTCCTGCGTACCTGAAGAGGTGCACCCATAGAGGGACACATCTTGAAAAACAACAATTACTGCACAGAGTGAGTGACCTCTTCTGTTGTGACGCTCAGTGGTGCCTAGGTGTTGGACTTAGGCACCCAAAGTCCCTTTGTGAATCTAGCCTTTTGTCCATGACTTGTTTTGCACTCTCTCGCCCGCCCCCTCACTGCTTCAGTGTATGGGTGCTCTTCTCTGTGCTTTGTCTGGAGTTCTAGTAATGCATGCTGAGCAGTGACAGCAGTACTCCAAGTGCAGGCTCCAGGGCTGTATGGGGAGGGCCAGTTACAGGCTGCCCTGGGGCACATGCTGCCTAGAATCACACTGATGTTCTTGTATCACAGTTCCCCTCTCCTATCTTCCAATCACTCCCATTTTGCAAGGCTCCCCATGCCAGTGAGGAGCTGAGTTTCAGATCCTTTTTCCCCCAGAGGGATTAAGTACGTTTTTTAAAGATGCTCATTCTATTTCTGGCCTGTGTTTCTAATCACGGTCATCCTCTTCCACCTCCCACTTCACCCATCAATTCTGTAATGATTCCAAAAGACAGTTAATAAGATTTAGTCCTTATAACACACCCCTTCACCACCACTGCTATTTCCCCAGGCACCGTTAGATTCTCGTTCTTTATAGCTATTTTTCTTAACGTGTCATTTTTAATCACAGGGGAATTGGAGTTGATCTGACAGGTGCTAATTACCAGGATCACACCTCTTTCCTTTTCTGCTCAGTGTCACATTTGGTTTTTCAGAAATAATTGCTAGTGGCTTGGGAAGTTAATTAGCCACGTGATACATATCACCCAAAGCCGCAGTTTCTTTCCAGCTTTCTTAAGCTCTTGCCATTTTCCTCTTCAGAATTGGGCCTAAGAATTCCAGTGTTTGGGGCTGCAGGGAGACAAAAATGAGGCCTCCACCTCCGGGAGAGGGTGCCCACCCCATCCAGGCAAGGTCAGGGGAGTCCTTAGGTGTGTACAGTTGAGTTTCATGCCTCCTTCCAGACCCATGGATTTAACCAACATAAAGAGGCGCCTGTCCAAGGGCCAGATCTGGACGACAGCCCAATTCCAGCGTGACCTCATGCTGATGTTCCAGAATGCAGTGATGTACAACAGCTCTGACCATCATGTGCACCGCATGGCTGTGGAGATGCAGCGAGACGTCCTGGAGCAGCTTCAATTGCTGGGTGAGGCCCTCCTGTGCTCAGAGGAGAGGCTGGGCTTTGGGAGGAGGTAGGGAGACGGTCAGATGAGGGGCCTGTTTTGGGGGGTAGTACCCTCCCCCAGCACTGTTCCCGACCCTGTTCCCCTGCCCTACACTAGCAACCATTTCTCACAGCCCAGGAAGCTGGACTAAAAAAAATTAAATGCAATTTCTAGATTCCTGGGACCTCCTCTGCCCTGGAAAGGACATCCCCTGCCTTGGCTTGGGGTGGGGCCTGAGCTGGATGCCCCCGTCCTTGGCTGGGGTGGTGGTGATGTTCCCAAGGGTGGGGGACCTTTCCCAGGCCAGGAAAGAAAGATGCTGTCCCCAAAGAACTGAGCTGTATAGCCCTTGGTGAGTTCCTGTGATGGGGGTCTGTCCCTAATTCATGGTTTAGCACAGCGGAGAATGAGGAAGGGAGGATGTATTGAAGACGATGTCAGTCTGCATAGTTGGAAGGACAATACTGAAACTGGCTGAGGCAGAGCTATTTAGACTGTTCGTGAAATGCAGGCTCTGAGTAAGGTCATTTAAGCCTTTGAAAGGTGGCTGTTACGGCTCTTTGTTTCTACGGTGTAATCCCTGTAGTGAGGACCTGAGGGGAAACAGCTCCAAGGCCTTTAAAAATCTGTTGAATCTGAGGTCACATACACACACTAAAGTGCCTTAATCATAATCATATGGCTATTGCATGATGCCACCACAGGGCAGAGTTAAGGTTGTTTAATGTTGCATTTCCATTCCTTAACACATCTGGATTTAAGTGTAATTTAAACTTGAATTTCCTGGGTTTGTAATGTTTGGTTTGGGGCTTGTTATTACAGCTCTGTACATGTTTTTACCCTTCCAGCACTGATCTGTATGTGTGCTGTTAATGGCATTTTTGGCCTGGACTCCAGGTCAGCTTGTAAACAGGGCAAAGCTGCTGCTTTTATTTCCATTTTCTCTGTTTTTAATAAATCTTGTGTGTGAAGTTGTGGTAATCTCACCCCGTTGTCCCCAGAAAGAACTTCTTTTAACTGCTCCAGGGGCCAGTTTCTGGAACTCCCCTGCCCCCCAGTCTCAGCCAGGAGGTCCTATCCCAGCCAGCTACTGCCAAGAAACTCCCCAGGAAGAGAGAGGGGCTTTGCAGCGCTTCAGGGCTTGTTCCTTGCCTGGTTCTGTCCTCCCTGCAGGTGCTGGGGCCAGAGAGACTGAGCTCGAGTCCAAACGTGATGCCTGAATTGTTCGGGTGAAAAGCCTCGTTGGTGTCCAGAACGAGGGGAATCTGGTCCCGTTCTAGACTCCCTCCCCTCCCCTCCCGGCCTGAAGCTGCCCCCTGCCACCCACCACCCCTGCCCGGCCTGCCTTGGGCCGCCCTGTCACCCACCCCCGCCTGGGGCTGCCCCCCCACGGGGGCCGCCTCGTCACCCACCCCCCACTCGGCCCGGGCCCGCTCCCACCGGGCCTGGCGCCTCCCCCCCGCCTGGTGCGGCGGCCGCTGGTAGCCCGGGCTGCAGCCAGAGTCCGGCCTGGGGCAAAGAGGCCCGGGGCGCGCGCACGGGCACGGCTCCAGCTGGCGCGTGTCTCTGACAATGGCGGGGCGGTCACGCGCCTCCCGCAGGCGGGGCACGTGGGGCCCGCGCGGCCAGGCCGCCCCCGGGAGGGGCGGGGCAAACAAGGGGAAGGTTGTTATTGGCTGGGGTGGAGTCGGGCGGAGTCCGTAAGCAGGTCCTTCCCAGAGCGCTCTGCGCGCATGCGGAAGTGGGGCAGGGTGCGGGCCACGTGTCTGTGGATCATGGCTCGGGAGAAGTCGCTGCAGCCGGAGGCGGCGCCGGAGCCCGAAGTGGCGCCGGAGCGATCCTACCAGGAGCTGCTGGGGAACCTGAACCCGATCGCGCGGCCGCTGGCCTCCCGCAAGCTCACCCGCAAGCTCTACAAGTGCATCAAGAAAGGTGGGGCCGGGGCCCTGGGGGGAGCGGGGCGCTGGAGAGCCCCACCCCGGGAACGAGGCAAAGGCCAGTGGACGGGCCTGGGGAGCGGGAAGGGCCGGGAGCCCATGCTGAGCCCATGCTGAGCCCATGCTGAATTCTGATCGTCTCGCATTTCTCCTCCAGCGGCGAAACACAAGCAGATCCGGCGGGGAGTGAAGGAAGTTCAGAAATTCATCAACAAGGGCGAGAAAGGGTAAGACCCCCCCCCCCCCCCCCAATAGCCCAGCTACAGCCACCCCCTGCGCTCCCCCAGGAGCTGGGCACTGAGCTGCCGCAGGATCTGTCGACAAGACCGGTGCTGTCCGGGTCCGAAGGACTAGTACTGTGGGTCCTCAGCTCTGACAGCACAGGGTCTTCAGCCTGTGTAGCCTGTGACCCATGGCCAGATACACTTTGCTGGGACACCAACAGTGCTGACCCTGGCCGTGTCCCCCTTTGTGACCAATCACCACCTCCTCAGCGCTCCTTGACTTTCATGTCCCGGTTCCCATCTCCCATTCTACAGCTACTGCTAGATCTTCTCTCTCTGCTGTTTCAGGATCATAGTCCTTGCTGGAGACACACTGCCCATTGAAGTTTATTGCCACATCCCCGTCATGTGTGAAGACAGGTCCCTCCCCTACGCTTACATCCCCTCCAAGTCGGTAAGGTCGGTGGGGGAGCTCTCGGGTTGGGGGGAATCACCCCTTCGTGGGCACCAAGAGGGCATGAAACATTCTAGCAGGATAACAAGCTTCACCCCCCCCCCCTTTTCTCTTTTAGGGGTCAAGAAGCTCTTGCCCCAGGTGTAAAACCCAGGTCTTTGCTGCTACTCCCCTATTCCCAGTCAGACTGAACACATGGGTGCTGCTTGGCCTCCTTAACAACCCCCTAAAATCGCCCATTTGAGCAAAGGGATCCCTAGCAGTGACACTCTGTTAGTCTATAAGGTGCCACAGGACCCTCTGTCACTCTACGGGCTGTTTGTCATCCTGCTTCAAGGGTGGGGCTGAAGGGGGGACGCTGCCTACTACTGAGGCCGTTATTTTGCCAGGGGTAACACAGCCAGGCAAATGCTTTAGGCTGCCTGGGGTGATACTGTAAAGTGTGCTCTAGTCTATGAGCCAAAAGAGGCGTTCACCTTTGTTCCTAAAGCAGCCAGTTTGCCCAGCTGCAGACAGGAGATATCGATGTTCTGTTCTCATCTGACAGCTCCTTTACAGTGTCCAAATAACACAAAAAAAACCCCCAAGGGGAGCCCTGTACAATCTTCTCTAAGGGGGTGTCTCCAGCTGGCATCCTTAGGGCTTTAACCTGCCTCCGACCTGGCAAGACATTGGCCCTGCTGACTTTGTGCCATCCTTGCAGAGTACTGCTGGGCCCCATCAGGCCAGGTGCTGGATGTTCCTGGATCAGCAAGGACAGGCTGGGGGAGGAGTTGGGGAAGAGAAGTCCCTCTAACACAGACGTTCCCAAATGGGGTTGTGCCCTGAGCAGATGGGGCCTGGCAATCCCTATTGTGCTTGCTCTGCACAGCATAACCTCTCCTCTGTGATGTGTGCAAGGTCATGGTGCATGGATGATGCCATTTTGTTCTATGAAATGGCATCTTCGACACAGCATGACCTCACACGCCGCACAGCTACGAGGTCACGCTGTGGGGAGGATGCCATTTTGCGCTTCAGAATGACGTACTCTGTACCGCTGGGGTCCCAGGAGGAAATAATTCAAATGGGGGTGGAGGGGGAGAGAATGCTCAGATGTGGGAAGGGTGCTTTACAATTTGGTTCAGTCATTTGGGGGCAGGGGTGACTGTAGGGTCAGGGGAGCCATACTCTCCCCTGTGAGGTGCAGGGGTCTGCTCTCCTCCACAGAGGAGTGGTAGGGTTCCCACTCCCCGTGGGACTGTCTGCTGATGGAGGTCACCTTCAGCTTTCCTGGGCATCCCTGATATCCTCTTCCTCTTGCTCAGGATCTGGGAGCAGCTGGAGGCTCAAAGCGCCCAACCTGTGTGATAATGATCAAGCCACTTGAGGAGTACCAGGAGGCATATGAGGAGTGTTTGGAGGAGGTTATGTCCCTTCCTGTCCCCCTGTGAAGGACATGGAGAGTGCCTGCTCTGGAGCTTCTGGACTGCACTGCCCCAGCAACATTCGCTGGCCTCCGAGGACTTTACAAAATGAAACGTGAGCTGGTCCTGCAGCTACTTGCTGGGTGCTCAGTGTGGGGGAGTCAGGGCTGCATGGACCCTGGGCTTTTAACCTTTAACCAAAAAAAAAATTGTTCTGAAATAATTGAGTAGCAGCTGCAGAGGGTGGGGGCAGATGGTGACTAACTTCCCCCTTGAAGGGATGGGGACAGCAGGCTTCCTGGACATTCCTGTGGGGGAAGAGCCCAAGCCATGAGCAGCAAGTCAGACCTGTTCTGTGGTGGATGAAATAAAGGTGTTTGTACAGCTGTTTGCTGTGGTTGTTAGTAAAGCAGTTAGGCCAGTGTCGGTGGCACCCTGGCTTTAAAGCTACATTCTGAGCACGAGGCCGATGTGCGTCACCAACAGCGCTGGGCCTGAAGGCTGGATAATGGAAAATGGGGGATGAACAGGGATGACTGTGTAAAAATGACACTGACAGCACAGAACCTGCTTTCTTTCTGGCCCACCAGCATTTCCCTGGAATAAATAGAGGCCATTGCACGGGGTTGGTGCCCCTTTTAGTCCAGCCCAGCCACAGCTAGGTGGGAACCATTGTGTTTGGGGCTTGGGCCTGTGTTAGGAGGCAAAGTGGAGCCTGGGCTAAATGAACAAAAGACTACAGTGAATTTGGCTAAATGAATGTAAGGCAGGACCCATGCCTAGCTACTGCAATATGCACCCCTCAACCATGGCGCATGGCTGGCCGATGGCCTCTCTCTGCATCAAAAATATCCGCCTCCTGCGTGCTTCCTTGTGGGATCACGGGGGGGGGGGGGAGAGGAATTTGGACTCATCTCTCCAGCTCTTGGGTGTAGCTGCTTGTGACCAGTCCCCACAACCCTGGGCTATGCCCAGCCTGCTGAGCATGAAGTCTCAGACACATTTCTTCTCCCCCCTTCCCCCTGGGGGGGAGATGGCTCCACCCTGTGGGATGTCTGACAGGCACTGAGGCTGGGGTCTCAGAGCTGCAGTCAGCCACGCATGGTGTGATTGTGCAGCATTGTCACACCTATTGATTCTATCCTAGTCAGTGCAAAAAAAACCCTCCACCCTTTCCTGCCATCTTCGGGCTGGGGCTGTGGGCAGCCTGGAATGACGACGACTTATGAACCACCCCAGCCCCTCATTCAGCTGCTGTCCAAAGGGCAGCAGATTTCCTCACTGAGGGCTGCTGAACAGGGGTGAGGTACTGACCAACTACCGGGCACCTTGTACCCTGGAGCAGCACTCTGAGCCGTAGCTCAACGCCACTGGGGCAAATAAACAAGGATGAGCAGCTGATTGCTCTGCTCTTAGCAGCAGGTACTAGCAGCTATCCTGGAGGTACAGGCTGGACCCCCTACCACTACTGGACTCCAGACATCACTGCCAGATATGGGTGACGGGAGACGGTTGCAGAGCTACTGCTGCCCTCATGCTCATCTTGCAGAGTCAACACCAGCCTCACAGCCCAGTCTCTGCTGGCCAGGCCAGCCTTGCCCCAAGACCAGCCCCAGTGCCCTGAGCCCCAGTCTAAAGCCGCCAGGTACAGCCATGCCCCACCTCTGTACACTCTGCAGCCTTTGATACCACCTCGGGGGCAGAACCAAAGGAGCCCAAGCCAGGGTGCACTCAGGCTGCAGCTACACAAGGCAGCAGAACATGTCTCGTTTGTGTACATAGCTCAGTGCAGCTGCGGCGCTCAGATGAACTAACCCTCGGTCTAGATGCAGCTAGGTCAACAGAAGAATTGTTCCATTAACCTAATTCCTGCTGCTCGGCGAGGCAACAGAAAACCCCTGCCATTGCTGTAGGAAGTGCCTGTGTTATGGCACCACAACAGCACAGCCCTTTATCTTGATACCATCTGCTCATCAGCAGCGCAGTAATAAGTACCAGCAGGGAAGTCACCGTGAGCTGGAAGACCCAAGGAGAGGTGGTATTACAATGGCAACTACAGTGCCCGGGCAACTGCAAGTAACGCCCCCAGCAGCCCTAAGCATGGGTGGAAATGCAGTGTGCAGGGAAGCCATTGGAGGCTAAGCGAACAATTGCTCTGCACTCAGCAGTGGCAGGCCCAGAAGTCCCAGCTGTAGACACTGCATCCCATGCACAGGGTGGGGCAGGCAGGAAAGGGGTGCACAAATAATGAAAATGTTCGAGGATCCGTGTGTCCCTAGAAAATGTTACTTGGGAAAGAGCTGTTCAGGATAAGAACACAGCGAAGGGAAAACAGAGGGATTTGTCGCAGGGCTGTCATTTTAAGTTAGTCCTGTGAAGAAACGCTCAAAGACTAGATTGTCCTGCTTGTAACAAAAAGCAAGTCTGTGAATGATTACTAAGCATGTTGGCTCTGACATGCCAAGCAGCGGAACATACACAAAAGAAGCCTAAAGAAAGGTGCAGAGCATGTGACTGAATGCCATCGTGAAATCACCAAGGCAAAAGGTCACAGAAATTAAAATTGGGCAGGGACAGAAAAATGGAAGCAGAAAACGTCAGTGATTTGGAAACCAGCATGAGTATTAGAAATGGCCAGGATTCAAGCACTTGGTCAGTGATTTAAAGCCCATCCGGACTTCAGTTTCAGTGCTGCGATATTTTGCCCCATCTGCAGAGATGCTTCAAAAGAAGGGCTGGGTGTGTCGGGACTGACTGGTTGCCAGTCTTTTATGCATCCAGGGCTATGACAGCCGCAGAGAGGCTGTATACACACAGAGAGCCACTAGGCCTGGCGTATGGCTGTACATGATTTCACTACTTTCTCTAGTGTTGTCGCTTCAAAGTAGAAACTGACCACAAACAAACCACTGATGGCAATAAAGAGACTTGGAAAGCATCACCAAGGATACCGAAGCCTGGTGGGGGACCCAATCACACTCTTTAAAGCTGTGAAGGGCTGTTATAAACAGGACAGGAATCAATTGTGCTGCATGTGCACTGAAGGTAGGACCACAAGAAATGGCTTCAGCTGCAGTAAGGGAGATTTAGGTTAGATATTAGGAAAGACTTCCTAACTACGCTTCCAGAGGAAGTTGTGGAATCCCTGGCATTGGAGGGTTTTACAACCAGGTTGGACAAACACCTGCCAGAGATGGTCCAAATTTACTTGGTCCTGTCTCAGTGCAGGGGGCAAGTCCCTTCCAGCCCCACATTTCTCTGATTCTTTGGAATACTCAGTTAGCAGCTATAGGACAAACAAAGGACGACTAAGGAGTCTGGGAAAGTGAGGCAAAGCCTGCCCCAGTTAAACACAAAGATTGGTGAGAGATTGGCAAGATGGGCACTGGCCAGTCAAAGCACCAGCGACCAAAGAGGAGTCACCTTAGTCAGACTCAGTGAGCCCAGACAAAGCAAAATCTTGCCTCGGAATAGTAAACATCTGCCATGATAGCCGACAATGTGGCCACGACAAGTGAAGCGAGAGCAGACACAAGATGGAAACAAGCCACAAACTGACCATGAGGTGGGCAGGCCCTGGTCTGTAAGACTGGTCCAATGAGAGGTTGCAGATGGGGAAGACTGCTGAAATGCCCTCAGGGATGGATTGAGATGTATTAAGTTGTGTTAAAGCAACCTGAAGGTGGTTACATCAGTTGCTGTATTGGTTATAGTTTAAAGATAACAGTGTTTTAGTTCAATAAAGGGACCACGTGCTATAGAAAAAGCTCCAGGACAGCTAGCCATGCCACGCTCCTGTACACTGTATCCAGTCTTTGGTTTCCCCGTGATCCCTCCGGCTGGGGAAGAACCAAAGGAGCCCAGGACAGGGCAGTCACAGTAGAACGTTTGTTACCTGGTTCTGTTTAGAATAAAGGGTTTATCTCGACACTGGTCTGCTTGTCATAAAGCTGCTACCCCACCCCCAGACTTAGTGTCCTGGAGCCCCCATGTGCCCCCTCCCATTCTATCTCCTTACCCACCCTCTACATGCACCCCACCTCACCCCTCCATTTTTCAGATCTAACAGCAGCTCTTCCCCCCTCACTTCTGTGCCCTATTTCATATTTCACAGCTAGCCCCAGCCCGGTGCTGCCTCTTCAGCTGCAGCCCCCACACCAGAAAGCAAGCCCCCTCTTACAGTGGGGTTCATGTCAGCTTTGACCCCAAGCTGTTAAGGACCTGGCCCTCCTTTCTCCCAGGTTAAATCTGACACTGCCTCCCGAGCCAGGAGGCCCTTCCCTGCTGCCCAAGGAGCTCAGAGAGCAAGGGGGAAAGGCTGACAGGCTTTATTTTCTGGAATTTATAAAATGGCTCCAGGCAGCTCCCGCTTTAATATTTACAATGCAAAAAATATCAGTAAACGCACAAGGGACTGTACAGCATGGCCACTGCCCTGGCAGAGGGCTAGGAACGCTCCAGTAGCCATGCTCGAGGCCAGGAGGGGCTCTGCCTGTTACTGAGCAGAAAGACAGCTGCCCGGCACGCCAGACAGACAGGATGGGAGCACGGAGTGAGCAGGGCAGCATAAGCCAGATCACTAGGAGAGCACACACTGAGGGGCAGCACGGCCTCCCGCAGCTCACAGCAGCAAGCACATCACACTGCTGCTCTGTCCGTTTCAGCTCCCTTTCTCAGCCGGTGCTCGGGCTCAGGTCCCACAGCTCTGCACCTTGCACTAGTTCAGCAGAAGGAAGGGACCCCAATGGGCTGCAGTGGACAGAGCTGCTCTCAGACCCTCAGCCTAACAGGCAGCCCACGCCCTGCCGTGAGCAGTACCACCGCCTCTCGCACTGCGAGGGTGGGACAGGTCACCTAAGGGGAAGAGCAGTGACCCGTTGCCACAGCCCTTCCAGCCCCACCAGCGTCAGAAGATGATGCGCTTCCCATCGGCCGGGTTCTGCTCCGTGGGGCAGTAGGGACACTTCAGCCTGAGGAGAGGTCCAGAGACAAAGGCATCAGGGAGGAACGCCAGGGAACACAGAGAAAATGGCAGAGCTCTGGGGCACTGCAGGGAGCACACACACAGCGGGCTGACGGCAGCAGAAGTCTGCTCCTCCCGGCACAGTCCAGTCCCCACAGCTCAGTCTAAGGAAGGCCTGGCAGGGGTTGGCCGTGGGCAGGCAGCAGCACTACTTGTGCACCCTACTTCCCAGCACCAGAGATAACGAGCCCTGCTTATCAGCATCCACGGCAGCCAGCCCGTTCAGGCTCACTGCTCCCTGCAGCACCCAGCTGCAGGATTGCTGGGGGGCTCGGGAATGCGATCTGGCCCAGACTAGCACAAGGCCAGCCAGGAACCCTGGCAGTACAGGACACAGGCCAGGGATCGTCAGAGCACTCGCGCCCATGGCACCGGGCTGCATCACCCAAAGTGATGCCAGGTGAGGGCCCAGCCTGCGGGACGGGCTGCAGGGCGGAGGTGGGTCAGGGTCCACAGAGTGAGCGTGTCAAGAAACCAAACTTACTTCCCCCCATTGATGAGCTTGTTGAGCGCGTCCCGGGAGATGACATGCCCGCAGATGAGCTTGATCGGCGGATTGGAGTCAGTCGTCTGCTGGCGAAGGATGGGGCAGGCAAACACGGAGTGGTACCAGCACTTCATGCCCAGCTCAATTTCAATCTGCCAAGAGAGCACAGGGAGGTCAGCCCCGCTGCCCCGCCCCACCCCGCTGCCCCACGAGATGGCACTTACAGGCAGCTCATCCTTGTGGCTCCAGACACCTGTGCACTGTCTCTGCTCAATCACCGCCTTGATGTTCATCAGCACGGGCAGCGCCACACATCCGGACGCGAAGCTGCATGAGAGGGAGAGGCCTTAGCACTTGGTGGTGTTGCTAAGGGGGGCCCCGCAGGCCCTGGCCTGGGGCTTACCTGACACTGAGAGGGGATTCCACCGAGAGCCCCAGCAAGGCACAGGCATCGCGGGTGAAGGTCTCGCAGATCTCTGTCCAGTGCCGGGCATCCAGCAGGTGGCAGTACGGGGAGTTCTCAATGCCCAGCGGCAGGTACACCAGGCTGCCCATCATGACCTGGATCTCTGAACAAAGCAACACCTTGGTTGGCCTCAAAAAGCAGCATGGCCACAGCCCCCCCACCCTGTCCTGCCAACCGGCCAATGGGTCAGGTACAGAGCTAGTGCTGGGGCCCCCTGTAGCCTGGGAACGGGGCTACCCAGACGGGAAGCTCCATGCCCCCCACTTGGGCCCCACCTGGCGCAGTCTCACCTCGCTGGTGCAGGCGGGCAAAGAGCTGGAAGTGGCGAGCGTAGCTCAGGGCCTCCAGCTGCTTGTCAGGGCCGCCAGCCAGGAGCCGGATGAAGTGGAGACGATGCAGCTTGAATTCCAGGGAGCTGTTCAGCTCCAGCAGACGCTGCCTGTTTGAGATTGCCCAGCTGGATAGGAAAGAACAGGGGGCAGCTAAGTCCTGGCTGTCCTGGGAAGGTGGGCTAGGACAGCCAGGAAGTTCTCGCTGATGCCCAACCTGACAAGACGAGGGTGGGGTTGTTCCCATTCCTGGAGACTGTTCTGTGTGAAATGTCCCTGGCCGGGCTGGCCTAGAGGGCTCCTTTCCCTCCAGTGTCTATAATTCCAGGGACTGCCCGGGTAGCACCAGAGTCCGCTGGGGTGAACAAAGGAACGGAAGTGGCTCATGGTCAAGAGGGTGCGTGTCAGGCCTGCAGATGGCGCTGCCCCAGGAGAGCTGATCGGGGTGTTAAGGAGCATTGTGCTTGTAGGCCTCATTCCGACAGGGATGCAAGGTGCTAGGAGCATGCTCTAGCAGGCAGAGTGAGTGCAATCATCACACGTTAGCTGGGGTGCACCAGGCTCCCCCTTGACCAGCCAAAGCACCCCATACCCCAACCCAGACTCGGTGCATGAGTCGAGCAGAAGGGGAGGGGCCACTTTCAGTGAGGATGGGGAGGCTGTGGGCGAGGAGGGGCGCTGGGATGCTCAGCGCTCCCAGATGATTGGTTCTTACTCCAGAGCTGGACACAGGTCCTGCTCGTGCAGCGCTTCCAGGATCCGGTTCAGCTCCAAGAACGGCTGCTTGAAGTCCAAGTCCACATTCAGAGTAGACTCCTGTGGAGAATGAGAGCCAGTGGTCATATCCAATCATACTCTTGGGGAGGGCGGCATACAGCAGGCAGCACCGGGGCGGAGGGATGGTGCTAGTAGAGGCTCCCCAGCCAGAGATGGGCAAGGTTTCCTACCCTGCGTGCTGGAGAGAGGCCCCCCTCCTTGGAGCACAGAACACATGCAGGGGAGCAGCAGACTTGGCAGCTGCAATTCGGTCCTGCAGGGCCTCATACCAACTGGCCTGGAGCGAACCTCGCCAGTGGCTAATGCTGAGTAAATCCCGCTCACCAGAGAGCAGGCCCACAGCACTCCTGGTGCCCCCTGCCCCAGGGAGGCCACAACCCTCCCTCACACAATGCTGCTGTGTGGCAAGCTAGCACCAGTCTCGTGGTGACCGGCAGCCCTGGTACCTGGGACAGCTCCTCTGCCACGCTCAGCATGCCCTGCTGGTACAAGTGCTCCACAATCGCCATCTGCAGAATCTGCTGCTGCTGCTGCTTCTCCCGCGACTCCCACACCGAATCCGAGACCACGCTGCAGAGCTCGGCATCGAAGTTCTGGGAAATGAATGAGAGGAGTCAGTGGTGCCCCTGAGAATGAGGGGACGCCCCCCCCTCCCCCATCTATCACCTTCCGGCCTGATCACATGCTCACAAACAAACCCCCTGCAGCTGCCTGCAAAGCCACCCCACAACAGCACCCTCCCACTCAAACCACTACAGCCCCTGAACTGAGCTGCATTCAACTGGCTGACTGGATCACAGCCTCAGAGCCACAGTAGGAGGTCGTGACACTCTGTACCTCAAAGCAGCACCCTGGACCCCCCACATTCACCCCATCACATAATGATGATCTATTTCATAGAATCTCAGGGTTGGAAGGGACCTCAGGAGGTCATCTAGTCCAACCCCCTGCTCAAAGCAGGAACAATCCCCAATTTTTGCCCCAGATCCCCAAATGGCCCCCTCAAGGATTGAACTCACAACCCTGGGTTTAGCAGGCCAATGCTCAAACCACTGAGCTATCCCTCACCCCCTCATCCCTCATTGTATGAAATGCTTTACATTTCATACAAAGCATGCCATGTAAGGAATCGTATGAAAGGTCATGATCTGCAGAAACCCATTGTTCTGTCCAAATACATATGCCGTTAGTGTGTATGCAGTTGTGAGATTTTGCTGTATGTTTTTTACTGAAATATGTTGCTAGTTCTCTAGTGACAACAAAGGAGGTGATCCCCAGCCAGGAGGGTGTTAAGTGTCCATTAAACAGCAGGGGAGTTGTAAACAAGGGATTTACAATGTAGTAAGAGGGCTGCACAAACACCACACAATGGGGGATTGCTCAACTCTGTGACTCCGCAAAGCCCACCTGGGCTAATGTTTTTCAGGCACATGGACTGAGGATATAAAATAGGGGACAGTGGACTCATGCTTTGGCCTTTCTCCTCCCCCACCTACGCTGGAAGCAACAAGAACGCTGGGAAGACAAAGACTTGAACTGAGGAGACTGGTCCCAGGCTTAAAGAGGAAGCCTGTGTATTAAGAACTATAACCTACTTGCAACATTCAGTGGGGTGAGAAAACCTGCTTGATCCACATACGGCCTAATGTAATAAGGTTTAAGACTTAGACTGCACACTTATCTCTGACCTTTTGTGGCTACCACTTCTAATCACTTAAAATCTCTCTGTAGTTAATAAATCTGTTTTATATTTTCCCTAAAACAGTGTGTTTCAACTGAAGTGCTTGGGAAATCTCAGCTCAGGTTACAAAGGCTGGTGTCTGTCCTCTCCACATCGGGGGAGGGGCAGACTGGGTAATAAACGTACACTGGCCAGGTTTCTGACCAGGGCAAGATGGAACAGCTCTGGGGTGCAAGGCTGGGGGCTTGAAAGATTTGCTGGTGCCTTTCTCCATGTGATTCATGAGCGGCTCAGGGAGCATTCATGCAATTTAGCTGGGCGTGGTGTCCACATGCTGTTGTACTGAGTGATAACAGCGCCTGGAGGGGTTTGCTGCTTTTCACTAGCAAAGCATTGTGAGAGACAGCCCAGTTTGGAGAGTTAAGGGGACACAGCAGTACCCCAGTTCCAAGTTGTACCCTGGGGAGCCCTTCACAGAGGTGGAATGTGAGCTCCTTAGGGCCAAGAACATGTCAGCACAGGAGGGCCCCGATCCTGACTGCAGCACATATAACAGGCATGAACCCACAGGAGCAGGAGACGCTCAGGACCACAGAAAGCCCAACACCATGAGAACTGGCTCCCACCATGATGCCCACTGGGCACCAGCGGATGAGGGAGACCTTGGGGGAAATCTTCTCCCCATGCTCCAGCCTGCAGAGGGCCAAAGAACCAATGGGAGTGAAAGCCATCACTAAGGCAGGGATTCCCATCTGGGGCACCAGGTCCAACCTCTGGATTCTAGACGAAAGGGGGTACTCACCCTATCGATGGCTTTGCCCACCCTGGAGACACTGCTGTGAATATCTTTATGGTCCGAGGCGAGTTTCTGCACCGTGTCCTTGATCTTCCGACAGCACTGGGCCATCACCAGGGAGAGTGTGGCAGAGAGCGGTGACCCCTGCAGGGCTGCAGCAGAAAGGGTCTTCAGACCTAGCTGCGGGGACTAGCCAGGAGCCTGTTCCAGGAGGTGCAAGTCCCTTACTGCCAAGGCTTTGCACCAGAAAAGCAGGAGCTACATCTGCCAAACACTGCACCATGCACCAGACTCCCCCTCCCCCGCCAGAACAATGAGCCCCTGTGCTAGGCTTCGGTGTGACTTCTGTTTAACTAAGCCATCTCTAATCCACCATGGAGTTTGGGCAACTGCTCCCCGCTGCAGGAGTGGGGTCAGGAGCAGCCTGAGCGTCCAGGGACCAGATAATGCAGAACTGAATGGGAGCAGCTGGAAAAGGCCGGTGCAGCCGAGGACTTTGTCCAGTGCTGGTCTAGAGCAACAGCCTCAGATACTCAGTATCACCCTCTGCAGGCAGATGCCTCACAAGCTCACGCCCTGACAGAAAGCTCTGCCAGGATTTTACCCCACAAGAGCAGGTGTGTCCCCGCACTGGCCTACAGCCACCTCAGCCCGAAGGGGGCTTAGCCACAGCGCTGTCTGCTCAGCAGATGGAAGTGGAGGTCAGTCTCCATCCATAGATCTGCTGTCAGCGACCACCCTGCCTGGACCCGACGCTCTGCCCCAAGCACCAAGCTACGGTTTGGGAACAGGCCCAGCTGCAGGAGGAGCACTGTGCTGCGTCACTGGCTCACGCTGGCGGGTTGTCTGGTACCTGCGCTGCTGAGTTCCTGGCGCAGTTGGCTCACGTAACAGAGCAGCTCCTCCAGGCTCTGCTCACAGTGCTGCTCATAGCTCAGGAACTTGTGCAGCACTTTGTCCAGCTCGCGCTCCACACAGGCACACAGCTCCATCATCCGAGTGACCCTACGGGGGGAAGCACACCACACAAGTGCACAGCTCCATCATCCGAGTGACCCTACGGGGGGAAGCACACCACACAGACGCCCAGCTCCATCATCCGAGTGACCTTACGGGGAGAAGCGCACCACACAGGCGCACAGCTCCGACTGACCCTACGGGGGTAAGCGCACCGCACAGGCGCACAGCTCCATCATCTGACTGACCCTACGGTGGGAAGCACACCACAACAGGCGCACAGCTCTATCATCCAACTGACTCTACGGTGGGAAGCACACCACAACAGGCGCACAGCTCTATCATCCAACTGACCCTACGGGGGGAAGCACACCACACAGGCGCACAGCTCCATCATCCGACTGACCCTACGGGGGGGAGCACACCACACAGGCGCACAGCTCCATCATCCGAGGGACCCTATGGGGGAAAGCACACCACACAGGCGCACAGCTCCATCATTCGAGTGACCCTACGGGGGGGGAAGCACACCACAACAAGCGCACAGCTCCATCATTCGAGTGACCCTACGGGGGGAAGCACACCACACAGGCGCACAGCTCCACTATCCAACTGACCCTACGGAGAGAAGTGTACCACACAGGCGCACAGCTCCATCATCTGACTGACCCTACGGGGAGAAGCGCACCACACAGGCGCACAGCTCCACTATCCAACTGACCCTACGGAGAGAACTGCACCACACAGGTGCACAGCTCCATCATCCGAGTGACCCTATGGGGGGGAAGCACACCACACAGGCACACAGCTCCATCATCCGAGTGACCCTACGGGGGGAAGCACACCACACAGGAGCACAGCTCCATCATCCGAGGGACCTGACGGGGGGAAGCACACCACAACAGGCGCACAGCTCCATCATCCGAGTGACCCTATGGGGGGGAAGCACACCACACAGGCACACAGCTCCATCATCCAAGTGACCCTACGGGGGGAAGCACACTACGCAGGTGCACAGCTCCATTATCCGAGGGACCCTATGGGGGGAAGCACACCACACAAGCACACAGCTCCATCATCCGACTGACCCTACGGGGGGAAGCGCAACACACAGGTGCAAAGCTCCATCATCCCAGTGACCCTACGGGGGGAAGCACACCATACAGGCGCACAGCTCCATCATCCGAGGGACCCTACGGGGGGAAGCACATCGCACAGGCGCACAGCTCCGTCATCCAAGTGACCCTACAGGGGGAAGCGCAACACACAGGCGCACAGCTCCATCATCCGACTGACCCTACGGGGGGAAGCACACCACACAGGCGCACAGCTCCATCATCCGAGTGACCATACGGGGGGAAGCGCAACACACAGGCGCACTGCTTCATCATCTGAGGGACACTAGGGGGGGAAGCGCACCATACAGGTGCACAGCTCCATCATCCGACTGACCCTACGGGGGTGGGTGGGTGGGTGCAACACACAGGCGCACAGCTCCATCATCCGAGGGACCCTACAGGGGGAAGCGCACAGCTCCATCATCCGACTGACCCTACGGGGAGAAGCGCACCGTGCAGGCACACAGCTCCAGCATCCGATGGACCCTACGGGGGGAAGCGCACCACACAGGCGCACAGCTCCATCATCCGAGTGACCCTACGGGGGGAAGCGCACCACACAAGCGCACAGCTCCATCATCCGACTAACCCTACGGGGGGAAGCACACCACACAGGCGCACAGCTCCATCATCCGAGTGACCCTACGGGGGGAAGCGCAACACACAGGCGCACTGCTTCATCATCTGAGGGACACTAGGGGGGGAAGCGCACCATACAGGTGCACAGCTCCATCATCCGACTGACCCTACGGGGGTGGGTGGGTGGGTGCAACACACAGGCGCACAGCTCCATCATCCGAGGGACCCTACAGGGGGAAGCGCACAGCTCCATCATCCGACTGACCCTACGGGGAGAAGCACACCGTGCAGGCACACAGCTCCAGCATCCGATGGACCCTACGGGGGGAAGCGCACCACACAGGCGCACAGCTCCATCATCCGAGTGACCCTACGGGGGGAAGCGCACCACACAAGCGCACAGCTCCATCATCCGACTAACCCTACGGGGGGAAGCACACCACACAGGCGCACAGCTCCATCATCTGAGGGCCCTACGGGGGGAAGCACACCACAACAGGCGCATAGCTCCATCATTGGAGGAACCCTACAGGGAGAAGCGCACCGCGCAGGCGCACAGCTCCATCATCCGAGTGACCCTATGGGGGGAAGCACACCACACAGGCGCACAGCTCCATCATCCGAGTGACCCTATGGGGGGAAGCACACCACAACAGGCGCACAGCTCCATTGTCCGACAGACCCTACGGGGGGAAGCGCACCACACAGGCGCACAGCTCCATCATCCGAGTGACCCTATGGGGGGAAGCACACCACAACAGGCGCACAGCTCCATCATCTGACAGACCCTACGGGGGGAAGTGCACCACACAGGCGCACAGCTCCATCATCCGAGTGAAAGCACACCACACAGGCGCACAGCTCCATCATCAGACAGACCCTACGGGGAGAAGCGCACCGCGCAGACGCACAGCTCCATCGTCTGACAGACCCTACAGGGGGAAGCGCAACACACAGGCGCACAGCTGCATCATCTGAGGGACCCTATGGGGGGAAGCGCACCACACAGGCGCACAGCTCCATCATCTGAGTGACCCTACGGGGGGAAGCACACCACACAGGCGCACAGCTCCATCATCCGAGTGACCCTATGGGGGGAAGCACACCACACAGGCGCACAGCTCCATCATCCGAGTTACCCTACGGGGGGAAGCACACCACACAGGCGCACAGCTCCATCATCCGAGGGACCCTACAGGGGGAAGCGCACCACACAGGCTCACAGCTCCATTATCTGAGGGACCCTACGGGGGGAATCGCAACACACAGGCGCACAGCTCCATCATCCGACAGACCCTACGGGGGGAAGCACACCACAACAGGCGCACAGCTCCATCATCCGAGTGACCCTATGGGGGGAAGCACACCACAACAGGCGCACAGCTCCATCGTCCGACAAACCCTACGGGGGGAAGCACACCACAACAGGCGCACAGCTCCATTATCTGAGGGACCCTACGGGGGGAAGCGCAACACACAGGCGCACAGCTCCATCATCCGAGGGACCCTACGGGGGGAAGCACACCACACAGGCGCACAGCTCCATCATCCGACAGACCCTACGGGGGGAAGCACACCACAACAGGCGCACAGCTCCATCGTCCGACAGACCCTACGGGGGGAAGCACACCACACAGGCGCACTGCTCCATCATCCGAGGGACCCTACGGGGGGAAGCGCAACACACAGGCGCACAGCTCCATCATCCGAGGGACCCTACGGGGGGAAGCGCACCACACAGGCGCACAGCTCCATCATCCGAGGGACCCTACGGGGGGAAGCGCAACACAGAGGCGCACAGCTCCATTATCCGAGGGACCCTACGGGGGGAATCGCAACACACAGGCGCACAGCTCCATCGTCCAACAGACCCTACGGGGGGAAGCACACCACAACAGGCGCACAGCTCCATCGTCCGACAGACCCTACGGGGGGAAGCACACCACAACAGGCGCACAGCTCCATCGTCCGACAGACCCTACGGGGGGAAGCACACCACAACAGGCGCACAGCTCCATCGTCCGACAGACCCTACGGGGGGAAGCGCACCACAACAGGCGCACAGCTCCATCGTCCGACAGACCCTACGGGGGGAAGCGCACCACAACAGGCGCACAGCTCCATCGTCCGACAGACCCTACGGGGGGAAGCGCACCACACAGGCGCACAGCTCCATCATCCGAGTGACCCTATGGGGGGAAGCGCACCACACAGGCGCACAGCTCCATCGTCCGACAGACCCTACGGGGGGAATCGCAACACACAGGCGCACAGCTCCATCATCCGAGGGACCCTACGCGGGGAAGCGCAACACACAGGCTCACAGCTCCATTATCTGAGGGACCCTACGGGGGGAATCGCAACACACAGGCGCACAGCTCCATCATCCGACAGACCCTACGGGGGGAAGCGCACCACACAGGCGCACAGCTCCATCATCCGAGGGACCCTATGGGGGGAAGCGCAACACACAGGCGCACAGCTCCATCATCCGAGGGACCCTACGGGGGGAAGCGCAACACACAGGCTCACAGCTCCATTATCTGAGGGACCCTACGGGGGGAAGCACACCACAACAGGCGCACAGCTCCATCGTCTGACAGACCCTACGGGGGGAAGCACACCACAACAGGCGCACAGCTCCATCATCCGAGTGACCCTATGGGGGGAAGCACACCACAACAGGCGCACAGCTCCATCGTCCGACAGACCCTACGGGGGGAAGCACACCACAACAGGCGCACAGCTCCATTATCTGAGGGACCCTACGGGGGGAAGCGCACCACACAGGCGCACAGCTCCATCATCCGAGGGACCCTACGGGGGGAATCGCACCACACAGGCGCACAGCTCCATCGTCCGACAGACCCTACGGGGGGAAGCACACCACAACAGGCGCACAGCTCCATCGTCCGACAGACCCTACGGGGGGAAGCGCAACACACAGGCGCACAGCTCCATCATCCGAGGGACCCTACGGGGGGAAGCACACCACACAGGCGCACAGCTCCATCATCCGACAGACCCTACGGGGGGAAGCACACCACAACAGGCGCACAGCTCCATTATCTGAGGGACCCTACGGGGGGAAGCGCAACACACAGGCGCACAGCTCCATCATCCGAGGGACCCTACGGGGGGAAGCGCACCACACAGGCGCACAGCTCCATCATCCGAGGGACCCTACGGGGGGAAGCGCAACACAGAGGCGCACAGCTCCATTATCCGAGGGACCCTACGGGGGGAATCGCAACACACAGGCGCACAGCTCCATCGTCCAACAGACCCTACGGGGGGAAGCACACCACAACAGGCGCACAGCTCCATCGTCCGACAGACCCTACGGGGGGAAGCACACCACAACAGGCGCACAGCTCCATCGTCCGACAGACCCTACGGGGGGAAGCACACCACAACAGGCGCACAGCTCCATCGTCCGACAGACCCTACGGGGGGAAGCGCACCACAACAGGCGCACAGCTCCATCGTCCGACAGACCCTACGGGGGGAAGCGCACCACAACAGGCGCACAGCTCCATCGTCCGACAGACCCTACGGGGGGAAGCGCACCACACAGGCGCACAGCTCCATCATCCGAGTGACCCTATGGGGGGAAGCGCACCACACAGGCGCACAGCTCCATCGTCCGACAGACCCTACGGGGGGAATCGCAACACACAGGCGCACAGCTCCATCATCCGAGGGACCCTACGCGGGGAAGCGCAACACACAGGCTCACAGCTCCATTATCTGAGGGACCCTACGGGGGGAATCGCAACACACAGGCGCACAGCTCCATCATCCGACAGACCCTACGGGGGGAAGCGCACCACACAGGCGCACAGCTCCATCATCCGAGGGACCCTATGGGGGGAAGCGCAACACACAGGCGCACAGCTCCATCATCCGAGGGACCCTACGGGGGGAAGCGCAACACACAGGCTCACAGCTCCATTATCTGAGGGACCCTACGGGGGGAAGCACACCACAACAGGCGCACAGCTCCATCGTCTGACAGACCCTACGGGGGGAAGCACACCACAACAGGCGCACAGCTCCATCATCCGAGTGACCCTATGGGGGGAAGCACACCACAACAGGCGCACAGCTCCATCGTCCGACAGACCCTACGGGGGGAAGCACACCACAACAGGCGCACAGCTCCATTATCTGAGGGACCCTACGGGGGGAAGCGCACCACACAGGCGCACAGCTCCATCATCCGAGGGACCCTACGGGGGGAATCGCACCACACAGGCGCACAGCTCCATCGTCCGACAGACCCTACGGGGGGAAGCACACCACAACAGGCGCACAGCTCCATCGTCCGACAGACCCTACGGGGGGAAGCGCAACACACAGGCGCACAGCTCCATCATCCGAGGGACCCTACGGGGGGAAGCACACCACACAGGCGCACAGCTCCATCATCCGACAGACCCTACGGGGGGAAGCACACCACAACAGGCGCACAGCTCCATTATCTGAGGGACCCTACGGGGGGAAGCGCAACACACAGGCGCACAGCTCCATCATCCGAGGGACCCTACGGGGGGAAGCGCACCACACAGGCACACAGCTCCATCATCCGAGGGACCCTACGGGGGGAAGCGCAACACAGAGGCGCACAGCTCCATTATCCGAGGGACCCTACGGGGGGAATCGCAACACACAGGCGCACAGCTCCATCGTCCAACAGACCCTACGGGGGGAAGCACACCACAACAGGCGCACAGCTCCATCGTCCGACAGACCCTACGGGGGGAAGCACACCACAACAGGCGCACAGCTCCATCGTCCGACAGACCCTACGGGGGGAAGCACACCACAACAGGCGCACAGCTCCATCGTCCGACAGACCCTACGGGGGGAAGCGCACCACAACAGGCGCACAGCTCCATCGTCCGACAGACCCTACGGGGGGAAGCGCACCACAACAGGCGCACAGCTCCATCGTCCGACAGACCCTACGGGGGGAAGCGCACCACACAGGCGCACAGCTCCATCATCCGAGTGACCCTATGGGGGGAAGCGCACCACACAGGCGCACAGCTCCATCGTCCGACAGACCCTACGGGGGGAATCGCAACACACAGGCGCACAGCTCCATCATCCGAGGGACCCTACGCGGGGAAGCGCAACACACAGGCTCACAGCTCCATTATCTGAGGGACCCTACGGGGGGAATCGCAACACACAGGCGCACAGCTCCATCATCCGACAGACCCTACGGGGGGAAGCGCACCACACAGGCGCACAGCTCCATCATCCGAGGGACCCTATGGGGGGAAGCGCAACACACAGGCGCACAGCTCCATCATCCGAGGGACCCTACGGGGGGAAGCGCAACACACAGGCTCACAGCTCCATTATCTGAGGGACCCTACGGGGGGAAGCACACCACAACAGGCGCACAGCTCCATCGTCTGACAGACCCTACGGGGGGAAGCACACCACAACAGGCGCACAGCTCCATCATCCGAGTGACCCTATGGGGGGAAGCACACCACAACAGGCGCACAGCTCCATCGTCCGACAGACCCTACGGGGGGAAGCACACCACAACAGGCGCACAGCTCCATTATCTGAGGGACCCTACGGGGGGAAGCGCACCACACAGGCGCACAGCTCCATCATCCGAGGGACCCTACGGGGGGAATCGCACCACACAGGCGCACAGCTCCATCGTCCGACAGACCCTACGGGGGGAAGCACACCACAACAGGCGCACAGCTCCATCGTCCGACAGACCCTACGGGGGGAAGCGCAACACACAGGCGCACAGCTCCATCATCCGAGGGACCCTATGGGGGGAAGCACAACACACAGGCGCACAGCTCCATCATCCGAGGGACCCTACGGGGGGAAGCACACCACACAGGCGCACAGCTCCATCATCCGACAGACCCTACGGGGGGAAGCACACCACAACAGGCGCACAGCTCCATCGTCCGACAGACCCTACGGGGGGAAGCACACCACACAGGCGCACAGCTCCATCATCCGACAGACCCTACGGGGGGAAGCACACCACAACAGGCGCACAGCTCCATTATCTGAGGGACCCTACGGGGGGAAGCGCAACACACAGGCGCACAGCTCCATCATCCGAGGGACCCTACGGGGGGAAGCACACCACACAGGCGCACAGCTCCATCATCCGACAGACCCTACGGGGGGAAGCACACCACAACAGGCGCACAGCTCCATTATCTGAGGGACCCTACGGGGGGAAGCGCAACACACAGGCGCACAGCTCCATCATCCGAGGGACCCTACGGGGGGAAGCGCACCACACAGGCACACAGCTCCATCATCCGAGGGACCCTACGGGGGGAAGCGCAACACAGAGGCGCACAGCTCCATTATCCGAGGGACCCTACGGGGGGAATCGCAACACACAGGCGCACAGCTCCATCGTCCAACAGACCCTACGGGGGGAAGCACACCACAACAGGCGCACAGCTCCATCGTCCGACAGACCCTACGGGGGGAAGCACACCACAACAGGCGCACAGCTCCATCGTCCGACAGACCCTACGGGGGGAAGCACACCACAACAGGCGCACAGCTCCATCGTCCGACAGACCCTACGGGGGGAAGCGCACCACAACAGGCGCACAGCTCCATCGTCCGACAGACCCTACGGGGGGAAGCGCACCACAACAGGCGCACAGCTCCATCGTCCGACAGACCCTACGGGGGGAAGCGCACCACACAGGCGCACAGCTCCATCATCCGAGTGACCCTATGGGGGGAAGCGCACCACACAGGCGCACAGCTCCATCGTCCGACAGACCCTACGGGGGGAATCGCAACACACAGGCGCACAGCTCCATCATCCGAGGGACCCTACGCGGGGAAGCGCAACACACAGGCTCACAGCTCCATTATCTGAGGGACCCTACGGGGGGAATCGCAACACACAGGCGCACAGCTCCATCATCCGACAGACCCTACGGGGGGAAGCGCACCACACAGGCGCACAGCTCCATCATCCGAGGGACCCTATGGGGGGAAGCGCAACACACAGGCGCACAGCTCCATCATCCGAGGGACCCTACGGGGGGAAGCGCAACACACAGGCTCACAGCTCCATTATCTGAGGGACCCTACGGGGGGAAGCACACCACAACAGGCGCACAGCTCCATCGTCTGACAGACCCTACGGGGGGAAGCACACCACAACAGGCGCACAGCTCCATCATCCGAGTGACCCTATGGGGGGAAGCACACCACAACAGGCGCACAGCTCCATCGTCCGACAGACCCTACGGGGGGAAGCACACCACAACAGGCGCACAGCTCCATTATCTGAGGGACCCTACGGGGGGAAGCGCACCACACAGGCGCACAGCTCCATCATCCGAGGGACCCTACGGGGGGAATCGCACCACACAGGCGCACAGCTCCATCGTCCGACAGACCCTACGGGGGGAAGCACACCACAACAGGCGCACAGCTCCATCGTCCGACAGACCCTACGGGGGGAAGCGCAACACACAGGCGCACAGCTCCATCATCCGAGGGACCCTATGGGGGGAAGCACAACACACAGGCGCACAGCTCCATCATCCGAGGGACCCTACGGGGGGAAGCACACCACACAGGCGCACAGCTCCATCATCCGACAGACCCTACGGGGGGAAGCACACCACAACAGGCGCACAGCTCCATCGTCCGACAGACCCTACGGGGGGAAGCACACCACACAGGCGCACAGCTCCATCATCCGACAGACCCTACGGGGGGAAGCACACCACAACAGGCGCACAGCTCCATTATCTGAGGGACCCTACGGGGGGAAGCGCAACACACAGGCGCACAGCTCCATCATCCGAGGGACCCTACGGGGGGAAGCACACCACACAGGCGCACAGCTCCATCATCCGACAGACCCTACGGGGGGAAGCACACCACAACAGGCGCACAGCTCCATTATCTGAGGGACCCTACGGGGGGAAGCGCAACACACAGGCGCACAGCTCCATCATCCGAGGGACCCTACGGGGGGAAGCGCACCACACAGGCACACAGCTCCATCATCCGAGGGACCCTACGGGGGGAAGCGCAACACAGAGGCGCACAGCTCCATTATCCGAGGGACCCTACGGGGGGAATCGCAACACACAGGCGCACAGCTCCATCGTCCAACAGACCCTACGGGGGGAAGCACACCACAACAGGCGCACAGCTCCATCGTCCGACAGACCCTACGGGGGGAAGCACACCACAACAGGCGCACAGCTCCATCGTCCGACAGACCCTACGGGGGGAAGCACACCACAACAGGCGCACAGCTCCATCGTCCGACAGACCCTACGGGGGGAAGCGCACCACAACAGGCGCACAGCTCCATCGTCCGACAGACCCTACGGGGGGAAGCGCACCACAACAGGCGCACAGCTCCATCGTCCGACAGACCCTACGGGGGGAAGCGCACCACACAGGCGCACAGCTCCATCATCCGAGTGACCCTATGGGGGGAAGCGCACCACACAGGCGCACAGCTCCATCGTCCGACAGACCCTACGGGGGGAATCGCAACACACAGGCGCACAGCTCCATCATCCGAGGGACCCTACGCGGGGAAGCGCAACACACAGGCTCACAGCTCCATCATCCGAGTGACCCTATGGGGGGAAGCACACCACAACAGGCGCACAGCTCCATTGTCCGACAGACCCTACGGGGGGAAGCGCACCACACAGGCGCACAGCTCCATCATCCGAGTGACCCTATGGGGGGAAGCACACCACAACAGGCGCACAGCTCCATCATCTGACAGACCCTACGGGGGGAAGTGCACCACACAGGCGCACAGCTCCATCATCCGAGTGAAAGCACACCACACAGGCGCACAGCTCCATCATCAGACAGACCCTACGGGGAGAAGCGCACCGCGCAGACGCACAGCTCCATCGTCTGACAGACCCTACAGGGGGAAGCGCAACACACAGGCGCACAGCTGCATCATCTGAGGGACCCTATGGGGGGAAGCGCACCACACAGGCGCACAGCTCCATCATCTGAGTGACCCTACGGGGGGAAGCACACCACACAGGCGCACAGCTCCATCATCCGAGTGACCCTATGGGGGGAAGCACACCACACAGGCGCACAGCTCCATCATCCGAGTTACCCTACGGGGGGAAGCACACCACACAGGCGCACAGCTCCATCATCCGAGGGACCCTACAGGGGGAAGCGCACCACACAGGCTCACAGCTCCATTATCTGAGGGACCCTACGGGGGGAATCGCAACACACAGGCGCACAGCTCCATCATCCGACAGACCCTACGGGGGGAAGCACACCACAACAGGCGCACAGCTCCATCATCCGAGTGACCCTATGGGGGGAAGCACACCACAACAGGCGCACAGCTCCATCGTCCGACAAACCCTACGGGGGGAAGCACACCACAACAGGCGCACAGCTCCATTATCTGAGGGACCCTACGGGGGGAAGCGCAACACACAGGCGCACAGCTCCATCATCCGAGGGACCCTACGGGGGGAAGCACACCACACAGGCGCACAGCTCCATCATCCGACAGACCCTACGGGGGGAAGCACACCACAACAGGCGCACAGCTCCATCGTCCGACAGACCCTACGGGGGGAAGCACACCACACAGGCGCACTGCTCCATCATCCGAGGGACCCTACGGGGGGAAGCGCAACACACAGGCGCACAGCTCCATCATCCGAGGGACCCTACGGGGGGAAGCGCACCACACAGGCGCACAGCTCCATCATCCGAGGGACCCTACGGGGGGAAGCGCAACACAGAGGCGCACAGCTCCATTATCCGAGGGACCCTACGGGGGGAATCGCAACACACAGGCGCACAGCTCCATCGTCCAACAGACCCTACGGGGGGAAGCACACCACAACAGGCGCACAGCTCCATCGTCCGACAGACCCTACGGGGGGAAGCACACCACAACAGGCGCACAGCTCCATCGTCCGACAGACCCTACGGGGGGAAGCACACCACAACAGGCGCACAGCTCCATCGTCCGACAGACCCTACGGGGGGAAGCGCACCACAACAGGCGCACAGCTCCATCGTCCGACAGACCCTACGGGGGGAAGCGCACCACAACAGGCGCACAGCTCCATCGTCCGACAGACCCTACGGGGGGAAGCGCACCACACAGGCGCACAGCTCCATCATCCGAGTGACCCTATGGGGGGAAGCGCACCACACAGGCGCACAGCTCCATCGTCCGACAGACCCTACGGGGGGAATCGCAACACACAGGCGCACAGCTCCATCATCCGAGGGACCCTACGCGGGGAAGCGCAACACACAGGCTCACAGCTCCATTATCTGAGGGACCCTACGGGGGGAATCGCAACACACAGGCGCACAGCTCCATCATCCGACAGACCCTACGGGGGGAAGCGCACCACACAGGCGCACAGCTCCATCATCCGAGGGACCCTATGGGGGGAAGCGCAACACACAGGCGCACAGCTCCATCATCCGAGGGACCCTACGGGGGGAAGCGCAACACACAGGCTCACAGCTCCATTATCTGAGGGACCCTACGGGGGGAAGCACACCACAACAGGCGCACAGCTCCATCGTCTGACAGACCCTACGGGGGGAAGCACACCACAACAGGCGCACAGCTCCATCATCCGAGTGACCCTATGGGGGGAAGCACACCACAACAGGCGCACAGCTCCATCGTCCGACAGACCCTACGGGGGGAAGCACACCACAACAGGCGCACAGCTCCATTATCTGAGGGACCCTACGGGGGGAAGCGCACCACACAGGCGCACAGCTCCATCATCCGAGGGACCCTACGGGGGGAATCGCACCACACAGGCGCACAGCTCCATCGTCCGACAGACCCTACGGGGGGAAGCACACCACAACAGGCGCACAGCTCCATCGTCCGACAGACCCTACGGGGGGAAGCGCAACACACAGGCGCACAGCTCCATCATCCGAGGGACCCTACGGGGGGAAGCACACCACACAGGCGCACAGCTCCATCATCCGACAGACCCTACGGGGGGAAGCACACCACAACAGGCGCACAGCTCCATTATCTGAGGGACCCTACGGGGGGAAGCGCAACACACAGGCGCACAGCTCCATCATCCGAGGGACCCTACGGGGGGAAGCGCACCACACAGGCGCACAGCTCCATCATCCGAGGGACCCTACGGGGGGAAGCGCAACACAGAGGCGCACAGCTCCATTATCCGAGGGACCCTACGGGGGGAATCGCAACACACAGGCGCACAGCTCCATCGTCCAACAGACCCTACGGGGGGAAGCACACCACAACAGGCGCACAGCTCCATCGTCCGACAGACCCTACGGGGGGAAGCACACCACAACAGGCGCACAGCTCCATCGTCCGACAGACCCTACGGGGGGAAGCACACCACAACAGGCGCACAGCTCCATCGTCCGACAGACCCTACGGGGGGAAGCGCACCACAACAGGCGCACAGCTCCATCGTCCGACAGACCCTACGGGGGGAAGCGCACCACAACAGGCGCACAGCTCCATCGTCCGACAGACCCTACGGGGGGAAGCGCACCACACAGGCGCACAGCTCCATCATCCGAGTGACCCTATGGGGGGAAGCGCACCACACAGGCGCACAGCTCCATCGTCCGACAGACCCTACGGGGGGAATCGCAACACACAGGCGCACAGCTCCATCATCCGAGGGACCCTACGCGGGGAAGCGCAACACACAGGCTCACAGCTCCATTATCTGAGGGACCCTACGGGGGGAATCGCAACACACAGGCGCACAGCTCCATCATCCGACAGACCCTACGGGGGGAAGCGCACCACACAGGCGCACAGCTCCATCATCCGAGGGACCCTATGGGGGGAAGCGCAACACACAGGCGCACAGCTCCATCATCCGAGGGACCCTACGGGGGGAAGCGCAACACACAGGCTCACAGCTCCATTATCTGAGGGACCCTACGGGGGGAAGCACACCACAACAGGCGCACAGCTCCATCGTCTGACAGACCCTACGGGGGGAAGCACACCACAACAGGCGCACAGCTCCATCATCCGAGTGACCCTATGGGGGGAAGCACACCACAACAGGCGCACAGCTCCATCGTCCGACAGACCCTACGGGGGGAAGCACACCACAACAGGCGCACAGCTCCATTATCTGAGGGACCCTACGGGGGGAAGCGCACCACACAGGCGCACAGCTCCATCATCCGAGGGACCCTACGGGGGGAATCGCACCACACAGGCGCACAGCTCCATCGTCCGACAGACCCTACGGGGGGAAGCACACCACAACAGGCGCACAGCTCCATCGTCCGACAGACCCTACGGGGGGAAGCGCAACACACAGGCGCACAGCTCCATCATCCGAGGGACCCTACGGGGGGAAGCACACCACACAGGCGCACAGCTCCATCATCCGACAGACCCTACGGGGGGAAGCACACCACAACAGGCGCACAGCTCCATTATCTGAGGGACCCTACGGGGGGAAGCGCAACACACAGGCGCACAGCTCCATCATCCGAGGGACCCTACGGGGGGAAGCGCACCACACAGGCACACAGCTCCATCATCCGAGGGACCCTACGGGGGGAAGCGCAACACAGAGGCGCACAGCTCCATTATCCGAGGGACCCTACGGGGGGAATCGCAACACACAGGCGCACAGCTCCATCGTCCAACAGACCCTACGGGGGGAAGCACACCACAACAGGCGCACAGCTCCATCGTCCGACAGACCCTACGGGGGGAAGCACACCACAACAGGCGCACAGCTCCATCGTCCGACAGACCCTACGGGGGGAAGCACACCACAACAGGCGCACAGCTCCATCGTCCGACAGACCCTACGGGGGGAAGCGCACCACAACAGGCGCACAGCTCCATCGTCCGACAGACCCTACGGGGGGAAGCGCACCACAACAGGCGCACAGCTCCATCGTCCGACAGACCCTACGGGGGGAAGCGCACCACACAGGCGCACAGCTCCATCATCCGAGTGACCCTATGGGGGGAAGCGCACCACACAGGCGCACAGCTCCATCGTCCGACAGACCCTACGGGGGGAATCGCAACACACAGGCGCACAGCTCCATCATCCGAGGGACCCTACGCGGGGAAGCGCAACACACAGGCTCACAGCTCCATTATCTGAGGGACCCTACGGGGGGAATCGCAACACACAGGCGCACAGCTCCATCATCCGACAGACCCTACGGGGGGAAGCGCACCACACAGGCGCACAGCTCCATCATCCGAGGGACCCTATGGGGGGAAGCGCAACACACAGGCGCACAGCTCCATCATCCGAGGGACCCTACGGGGGGAAGCGCAACACACAGGCTCACAGCTCCATTATCTGAGGGACCCTACGGGGGGAAGCACACCACAACAGGCGCACAGCTCCATCGTCTGACAGACCCTACGGGGGGAAGCACACCACAACAGGCGCACAGCTCCATCATCCGAGTGACCCTATGGGGGGAAGCACACCACAACAGGCGCACAGCTCCATCGTCCGACAGACCCTACGGGGGGAAGCACACCACAACAGGCGCACAGCTCCATTATCTGAGGGACCCTACGGGGGGAAGCGCACCACACAGGCGCACAGCTCCATCATCCGAGGGACCCTACGGGGGGAATCGCACCACACAGGCGCACAGCTCCATCGTCCGACAGACCCTACGGGGGGAAGCACACCACAACAGGCGCACAGCTCCATCGTCCGACAGACCCTACGGGGGGAAGCGCAACACACAGGCGCACAGCTCCATCATCCGAGGGACCCTATGGGGGGAAGCACAACACACAGGCGCACAGCTCCATCATCCGAGGGACCCTACGGGGGGAAGCACACCACACAGGCGCACAGCTCCATCATCCGACAGACCCTACGGGGGGAAGCACACCACAACAGGCGCACAGCTCCATCGTCCGACAGACCCTACGGGGGGAAGCACACCACACAGGCGCACAGCTCCATCATCCGACAGACCCTACGGGGGGAAGCACACCACAACAGGCGCACAGCTCCATTATCTGAGGGACCCTACGGGGGGAAGCGCAACACACAGGCGCACAGCTCCATCATCCGAGGGACCCTACGGGGGGAAGCACACCACACAGGCGCACAGCTCCATCATCCGACAGACCCTACGGGGGGAAGCACACCACAACAGGCGCACAGCTCCATTATCTGAGGGACCCTACGGGGGGAAGCGCAACACACAGGCGCACAGCTCCATCATCCGAGGGACCCTACGGGGGGAAGCGCACCACACAGGCACACAGCTCCATCATCCGAGGGACCCTACGGGGGGAAGCGCAACACAGAGGCGCACAGCTCCATTATCCGAGGGACCCTACGGGGGGAATCGCAACACACAGGCGCACAGCTCCATCGTCCAACAGACCCTACGGGGGGAAGCACACCACAACAGGCGCACAGCTCCATCGTCCGACAGACCCTACGGGGGGAAGCACACCACAACAGGCGCACAGCTCCATCGTCCGACAGACCCTACGGGGGGAAGCACACCACAACAGGCGCACAGCTCCATCGTCCGACAGACCCTACGGGGGGAAGCGCACCACAACAGGCGCACAGCTCCATCGTCCGACAGACCCTACGGGGGGAAGCGCACCACAACAGGCGCACAGCTCCATCGTCCGACAGACCCTACGGGGGGAAGCGCACCACACAGGCGCACAGCTCCATAATCCGAGTGACCCTATGGGGGGAAGCGCACCACACAGGCGCACAGCTCCATCGTCCGACAGACCCTACGGGGGGAATCGCAACACACAGGCGCACAGCTCCATCATCCGAGGGACCCTACGCGGGGAAGCGCAACACACAGGCTCACAGCTCCATTATCTGAGGGACCCTACGGGGGGAATCGCAACACACAGGCGCACAGCTCCATCATCCGACAGACCCTACGGGGGGAAGCGCACCACACAGGCGCACAGCTCCATCATCCGAGGGACCCTATGGGGGGAAGCGCAACACACAGGCGCACAGCTCCATCATCCGAGGGACCCTACGGGGGGAAGCGCAACACACAGGCTCACAGCTCCATTATCTGAGGGACCCTACGGGGGGAAGCACACCACAACAGGCGCACAGCTCCATCGTCTGACAGACCCTACGGGGGGAAGCACACCACAACAGGCGCACAGCTCCATCATCCGAGTGACCCTATGGGGGGAAGCACACCACAACAGGCGCACAGCTCCATCGTCCGACAGACCCTACGGGGGGAAGCACACCACAACAGGCGCACAGCTCCATTATCTGAGGGACCCTACGGGGGGAAGCGCACCACACAGGCGCACAGCTCCATCATCCGAGGGACCCTACGGGGGGAATCGCACCACACAGGCGCACAGCTCCATCGTCCGACAGACCCTACGGGGGGAAGCACACCACAACAGGCGCACAGCTCCATCGTCCGACAGACCCTACGGGGGGAAGCGCAACACACAGGCGCACAGCTCCATCATCCGAGGGACCCTATGGGGGGAAGCACAACACACAGGCGCACAGCTCCATCATCCGAGGGACCCTACGGGGGGAAGCACACCACACAGGCGCACAGCTCCATCATCCGACAGACCCTACGGGGGGAAGCACACCACAACAGGCGCACAGCTCCATCGTCCGACAGACCCTACGGGGGGAAGCACACCACACAGGCGCACAGCTCCATCATCCGACAGACCCTACGGGGGGAAGCACACCACAACAGGCGCACAGCTCCATTATCTGAGGGACCCTACGGGGGGAAGCGCAACACACAGGCGCACAGCTCCATCATCCGAGGGACCCTACGGGGGGAAGCACACCACACAGGCGCACAGCTCCATCATCCGACAGACCCTACGGGGGGAAGCACACCACAACAGGCGCACAGCTCCATTATCTGAGGGACCCTACGGGGGGAAGCGCAACACACAGGCGCACAGCTCCATCATCCGAGGGACCCTACGGGGGGAAGCGCACCACACAGGCACACAGCTCCATCATCCGAGGGACCCTACGGGGGGAAGCGCAACACAGAGGCGCACAGCTCCATTATCCGAGGGACCCTACGGGGGGAATCGCAACACACAGGCGCACAGCTCCATCGTCCAACAGACCCTACGGGGGGAAGCACACCACAACAGGCGCACAGCTCCATCGTCCGACAGACCCTACGGGGGGAAGCACACCACAACAGGCGCACAGCTCCATCGTCCGACAGACCCTACGGGGGGAAGCACACCACAACAGGCGCACAGCTCCATCGTCCGACAGACCCTACGGGGGGAAGCGCACCACAACAGGCGCACAGCTCCATCGTCCGACAGACCCTACGGGGGGAAGCGCACCACAACAGGCGCACAGCTCCATCGTCCGACAGACCCTACGGGGGGAAGCGCACCACACAGGCGCACAGCTCCATCATCCGAGTGACCCTATGGGGGGAAGCGCACCACACAGGCGCACAGCTCCATCGTCCGACAGACCCTACGGGGGGAATCGCAACACACAGGCGCACAGCTCCATCATCCGAGGGACCCTACGCGGGGAAGCGCAACACACAGGCTCACAGCTCCATTATCTGAGGGACCCTACGGGGGGAATCGCAACACACAGGCGCACAGCTCCATCATCCGACAGACCCTACGGGGGGAAGCGCACCACACAGGCGCACAGCTCCATCATCCGAGGGACCCTATGGGGGGAAGCGCAACACACAGGCGCACAGCTCCATCATCCGAGGGACCCTACGGGGGGAAGCGCAACACACAGGCTCACAGCTCCATTATCTGAGGGACCCTACGGGGGGAAGCACACCACAACAGGCGCACAGCTCCATCGTCTGACAGACCCTACGGGGGGAAGCACACCACAACAGGCGCACAGCTCCATCATCCGAGTGACCCTATGGGGGGAAGCACACCACAACAGGCGCACAGCTCCATCGTCCGACAGACCCTACGGGGGGAAGCACACCACAACAGGCGCACAGCTCCATTATCTGAGGGACCCTACGGGGGGAAGCGCACCACACAGGCGCACAGCTCCATCATCCGAGGGACCCTACGGGGGGAATCGCACCACACAGGCGCACAGCTCCATCGTCCGACAGACCCTACGGGGGGAAGCACACCACAACAGGCGCACAGCTCCATCGTCCGACAGACCCTACGGGGGGAAGCGCAACACACAGGCGCACAGCTCCATCATCCGAGGGACCCTACGGGGGGAAGCACACCACACAGGCGCACAGCTCCATCATCCGACAGACCCTACGGGGGGAAGCACACCACAACAGGCGCACAGCTCCATTATCTGAGGGACCCTACGGGGGGAAGCGCAACACACAGGCGCACAGCTCCATCATCCGAGGGACCCTACGGGGGGAAGCGCACCACACAGGCGCACAGCTCCATCATCCGAGGGACCCTACGGGGGGAAGCGCAACACAGAGGCGCACAGCTCCATTATCCGAGGGACCCTACGGGGGGAATCGCACCACACAGGCGCACAGCTCCATCATCCGACAGACCCTACGGGGGGAAGCACACCACAACAGGCGCACAGCTCCATCGTCCGACAGACCCTACGGGGGGAAGCACACCACAACAGGCGCACAGCTCCATCGTCCGACAGACCCTACGGGGGGAAGCGCAACACACAGGCGCACAGCTCCATCATCCGAGGGACCCTATGGGGGGAAGCACAACACACAGGCGCACAGCTCCATCATCCGAGGGACCCTACGGGGGGAAGCACACCACACAGGCGCACAGCTCCATCATCCGACAGACCCTACGGGGGGAAGCACACCACAACAGGCGCACAGCTCCATCGTCCGACAGACCCTACGGGGGGAAGCACACCACACAGGCGCACAGCTCCATCATCCGACAGACCCTACGGGGGGAAGCACACCACAACAGGCGCACAGCTCCATTATCTGAGGGACCCTACGGGGGGAAGCGCAACACACAGGCGCACAGCTCCATCATCCGAGGGACCCTACGGGGGGAAGCACACCACACAGGCGCACAGCTCCATCATCCGACAGACCCTACGGGGGGAAGCACACCACAACAGGCGCACAGCTCCATTATCTGAGGGACCCTACGGGGGGAAGCGCAACACACAGGCGCACAGCTCCATCATCCGAGGGACCCTACGGGGGGAAGCGCACCACACAGGCACACAGCTCCATCATCCGAGGGACCCTACGGGGGGAAGCGCAACACAGAGGCGCACAGCTCCATTATCCGAGGGACCCTACGGGGGGAATCGCAACACACAGGCGCACAGCTCCATCGTCCAACAGACCCTACGGGGGGAAGCACACCACAACAGGCGCACAGCTCCATCGTCCGACAGACCCTACGGGGGGAAGCACACCACAACAGGCGCACAGCTCCATCGTCCGACAGACCCTACGGGGGGAAGCACACCACAACAGGCGCACAGCTCCATCGTCCGACAGACCCTACGGGGGGAAGCGCACCACAACAGGCGCACAGCTCCATCGTCCGACAGACCCTACGGGGGGAAGCGCACCACAACAGGCGCACAGCTCCATCGTCCGACAGACCCTACGGGGGGAAGCGCACCACACAGGCGCACAGCTCCATAATCCGAGTGACCCTATGGGGGGAAGCGCACCACACAGGCGCACAGCTCCATCGTCCGACAGACCCTACGGGGGGAATCGCAACACACAGGCGCACAGCTCCATCATCCGAGGGACCCTACGCGGGGAAGCGCAACACACAGGCTCACAGCTCCATTATCTGAGGGACCCTACGGGGGGAATCGCAACACACAGGCGCACAGCTCCATCATCCGACAGACCCTACGGGGGGAAGCGCACCACACAGGCGCACAGCTCCATCATCCGAGGGACCCTATGGGGGGAAGCGCAACACACAGGCGCACAGCTCCATCATCCGAGGGACCCTACGGGGGGAAGCGCAACACACAGGCTCACAGCTCCATTATCTGAGGGACCCTACGGGGGGAAGCACACCACAACAGGCGCACAGCTCCATCGTCTGACAGACCCTACGGGGGGAAGCACACCACAACAGGCGCACAGCTCCATCATCCGAGTGACCCTATGGGGGGAAGCACACCACAACAGGCGCACAGCTCCATCGTCCGACAGACCCTACGGGGGGAAGCACACCACAACAGGCGCACAGCTCCATTATCTGAGGGACCCTACGGGGGGAAGCGCACCACACAGGCGCACAGCTCCATCATCCGAGGGACCCTACGGGGGGAATCGCACCACACAGGCGCACAGCTCCATCGTCCGACAGACCCTACGGGGGGAAGCACACCACAACAGGCGCACAGCTCCATCGTCCGACAGACCCTACGGGGGGAAGCGCAACACACAGGCGCACAGCTCCATCATCCGAGGGACCCTATGGGGGGAAGCACAACACACAGGCGCACAGCTCCATCATCCGAGGGACCCTACGGGGGGAAGCACACCACACAGGCGCACAGCTCCATCATCCGACAGACCCTACGGGGGGAAGCACACCACAACAGGCGCACAGCTCCATCGTCCGACAGACCCTACGGGGGGAAGCACACCACACAGGCGCACAGCTCCATCATCCGACAGACCCTACGGGGGGAAGCACACCACAACAGGCGCACAGCTCCATTATCTGAGGGACCCTACGGGGGGAAGCGCAACACACAGGCGCACAGCTCCATCATCCGAGGGACCCTACGGGGGGAAGCACACCACACAGGCGCACAGCTCCATCATCCGACAGACCCTACGGGGGGAAGCACACCACAACAGGCGCACAGCTCCATTATCTGAGGGACCCTACGGGGGGAAGCGCAACACACAGGCGCACAGCTCCATCATCCGAGGGACCCTACGGGGGGAAGCGCACCACACAGGCACACAGCTCCATCATCCGAGGGACCCTACGGGGGGAAGCGCAACACAGAGGCGCACAGCTCCATTATCCGAGGGACCCTACGGGGGGAATCGCAACACACAGGCGCACAGCTCCATCGTCCAACAGACCCTACGGGGGGAAGCACACCACAACAGGCGCACAGCTCCATCGTCCGACAGACCCTACGGGGGGAAGCACACCACAACAGGCGCACAGCTCCATCGTCCGACAGACCCTACGGGGGGAAGCACACCACAACAGGCGCACAGCTCCATCGTCCGACAGACCCTACGGGGGGAAGCGCACCACAACAGGCGCACAGCTCCATCGTCCGACAGACCCTACGGGGGGAAGCGCACCACAACAGGCGCACAGCTCCATCGTCCGACAGACCCTACGGGGGGAAGCGCACCACACAGGCGCACAGCTCCATCATCCGAGTGACCCTATGGGGGGAAGCGCACCACACAGGCGCACAGCTCCATCGTCCGACAGACCCTACGGGGGGAATCGCAACACACAGGCGCACAGCTCCATCATCCGAGGGACCCTACGCGGGGAAGCGCAACACACAGGCTCACAGCTCCATTATCTGAGGGACCCTACGGGGGGAATCGCAACACACAGGCGCACAGCTCCATCATCCGACAGACCCTACGGGGGGAAGCGCACCACACAGGCGCACAGCTCCATCATCCGAGGGACCCTATGGGGGGAAGCGCAACACACAGGCGCACAGCTCCATCATCCGAGGGACCCTACGGGGGGAAGCGCAACACACAGGCTCACAGCTCCATTATCTGAGGGACCCTACGGGGGGAAGCACACCACAACAGGCGCACAGCTCCATCGTCTGACAGACCCTACGGGGGGAAGCACACCACAACAGGCGCACAGCTCCATCATCCGAGTGACCCTATGGGGGGAAGCACACCACAACAGGCGCACAGCTCCATCGTCCGACAGACCCTACGGGGGGAAGCACACCACAACAGGCGCACAGCTCCATTATCTGAGGGACCCTACGGGGGGAAGCGCACCACACAGGCGCACAGCTCCATCATCCGAGGGACCCTACGGGGGGAATCGCACCACACAGGCGCACAGCTCCATCGTCCGACAGACCCTACGGGGGGAAGCACACCACAACAGGCGCACAGCTCCATCGTCCGACAGACCCTACGGGGGGAAGCGCAACACACAGGCGCACAGCTCCATCATCCGAGGGACCCTACGGGGGGAAGCACACCACACAGGCGCACAGCTCCATCATCCGACAGACCCTACGGGGGGAAGCACACCACAACAGGCGCACAGCTCCATTATCTGAGGGACCCTACGGGGGGAAGCGCAACACACAGGCGCACAGCTCCATCATCCGAGGGACCCTACGGGGGGAAGCGCACCACACAGGCGCACAGCTCCATCATCCGAGGGACCCTACGGGGGGAAGCGCAACACAGAGGCGCACAGCTCCATTATCCGAGGGACCCTACGGGGGGAATCGCACCACACAGGCGCACAGCTCCATCATCCGACAGACCCTACGGGGGGAAGCACACCACAACAGGCGCACAGCTCCATCGTCCGACAGACCCTACGGGGGGAAGCACACCACAACAGGCGCACAGCTCCATCGTCCGACAGACCCTACGGGGGGAAGCGCAACACACAGGCGCACAGCTCCATCATCCGAGGGACCCTATGGGGGGAAGCACAACACACAGGCGCACAGCTCCATCATCCGAGGGACCCTACGGGGGGAAGCACACCACACAGGCGCACAGCTCCATCATCCGACAGACCCTACGGGGGGAAGCACACCACAACAGGCGCACAGCTCCATTATCCGAGGGACCCTACGGGGGGAAGCGCACCACAGAGGCGCACAGCTCCATTATCTGAGGGACCCTACGGGGGGGGGGGGGGGAAGCGCACCGCGCAGGCGCACAGCTCCATCATCCGAGGGACCCTACGGGGGGGGGGGGAAGCGCACCGCGCAGGCGCACAGCTCCATCATCTGACCGACCGGGGGGGGTGGGGCGGGAAGAAGCGCAGGCGCAGAGTTCCATCATCCGGCCGACCCGGGGGGGCGGGGAGAAGCGCACCGCGCAGGCGCGCCCCCTAACGAACCCCCCCGAAACGTCCCTCTCCCCGCAGCAGAGCCCCCTCCGCAGCCAAGCCCCCCGTCAGCACGCGCTGCCCCGGCCAGACCCTGCCGAGCTGGGCGCTCCCGCTCCCGAGGCCCGCCGGGCCCAGCCCGCTCCGCTTACCCGGCGCCGGGGCGGCTTCAGCCCAGCGCTTCCGGCAGCTGCCTAGTCCGGGGGCCGGACTGTCCCACTGCGCGGCGGGATCCCCCTCCCCGGGAGACGCGCAGTGGTAGGTTCCTACGGCAGCCGACGCGGGAGGCGGCGAGACTAACCCATTACTGCGGGAGGGGCTCATCTAGCTATTCGGCAGCCCCCTGGTTTCCCGAGCTTGGTACTGCCCGTCCACAGTGCGGGCAAACCATCCCCGCCGGGGGGGGGCGCTGGAACGTACCATTTCCCGGGTGTTTAACCCGAGATTCCTTGTCGGCCGGGCGCCCAAACTGCCGTGCAGCGCGCGGCTCCTTGCGGGGGCGCCGGGCCTGTAGGGGGCGGTCAAGGGGTGGGGCAGTGCTGGGGGGTCAGTACTGATGGGAGGGAATGGGTCAGTGCCGGGGGTGGGAACGGTGCTGGGGGAGGGGTCAATGCTGGGCGGTGGGAACGGGGCTGGGGGGGATGGGAACGGGGCTGGGGGAGGGGTCAATGCTGGGGGGTGGGAACGGTGCTGGGGGGTCAGTGCTGGGGGGTGGGAACGGGGCTGGGGGGGATGGGAACGGGGCTGGGGGAGGGGTCAATGCTGGGGGGGTGGGAATGGTGCAGGGGGGTCAGTGCTGGGGGGTGGGAACGGTGCAGGGTGGGGTCAATGCTGGGGGGTGGGAACGGTGCTGGGGGGTCAGTGCTGGGGGGTGGGAACGGGGCTGGGGGGGGATGGGAACGGTGCTGGGGGAGGGGTCAATGCTGGGGGGGTGGGAATGGTGCAGGGGGGTCAGTGCTGGGGGGTGGGAACGGTGCAGGGTGGGGTCAATGCTGGGGGGAGGGGTCAATGCTGGGGGGGGTGGAAACAGTGCTGGGGGGTCAGTGCTGGGGGGAGGGAGTCAAGGCCCAGATGGCTCTGCTCCTGGGGAGGGAACAAAGCCTGGTGGGTCAGCACCTAGCAGGGAACCCCCAATACCATTTGTGATCTCAGGCCCTTTGTACTGGCCCCACCAGCCCCAAGGGCCTGGAGTGGGTGTCCCTGCCCCCCAACCTCTCCCTGCCTCAGGTCCACAGTCCAGGTGCTACAGCTGCCTCATGCCAAGCCCCGGGGAAGGGTGAGACAGTGACCAGCGTTCCCTGGGCCCAGGTGAACACAGGCGCGGGTAAGGGGCCCACCCCTCAGCTCAGGGCTTTGGTCTGCCAGGCCCACCCAAGGAAGCACTAATGGCTTCTCTGGGGGCCTGCACAGCTTGAGCAGAGCTGCAGCTGCCAGTGCTCACGGCGCTGCGCCTACCACTGTCTAAGCGCCAGCCCAATGAGGGGCCCAAGTGCTTGCTGTGACCCTCGTGGCCCGGAGCAGGCGTGGAGTGGCATATACAGGCCTGGGTATGTTTTCAGAGAGGAGACATGCAGCATCCAGCCTGGAAGGAGCAGGTTGGCAGCTTGGTTCAGTGACAGGACTATGACGTCACCTCTCCCCCGGGGAGAGGGGAGTTGTAGAGGAGCTAGACGGGGGTGTAACTAGGAGCGAGGGGCTGGAATCAGGCAATGGAGCTGTGGCTGAATAGCAGGAAAAAACTGCCCCTGCACTTGATCAGGCTCCTGCGGCACCAGCCTGTTTCAGCAAACGTTGGCCCAAGCCCTGTAGAACCCACTGCTGCCCTGGCCACACCAGCTGCATTCATGCTGCTCTTCCTCGTGCCCTAAGAAGAGAGCGTTGTGCTGGGGTGGGTTGGAAAGGGTTCCACAGGGTCCCTTGGGTTCAGTGATGGTGCTTGGGTCAAAGGGAGGTGGCAGCATGAGGGTGTCTGCACAGGCTAGAAGCATGTGGAGGAAGGTCTGTCGTAGCCTTAGGGTCCCAAGCAAGGGCCAGCTGCTGTGCCGTGCTTTTGGAGAAGGGCCCCTGCAGCACAGCAATGACAGCTACAGCCAGCTGGGCCCCCATCTCTCAGAGGGTGAATCAATGTTGTGGAATTCAGGAAACCGGTTTCACCACCAACCCAATCATCTAAACACTCGGTTCTTCCGGAGACGCCACGACTCTGCCCTGTGGCATCTGCGGCAGGAGCTTGGTTTCTGGCTTCCCTGCCAAGTTTTGGTGCCGCCCTCTCCTGGGTCCCACCTCACCTCCCCACGGCTCTAATTGTTGGGTGTAAACCTGCTGCAGGGATCAGAGCCCGGCCCCACAGAGCCCTGGCCTGATGTGGGCACCAGCAAACAAATGAGATTTCAACAGCCAGCTGGCCCAGAACAACAAACCTGCAGCAGATCCTGGGCTCCAGCTCCTGCTCCTCAGCGCCAAGCCCCACTGGGCGAGCAGCCGGAAGCCCTGCTCTGTGCGCCCAGCCGGCGAGCAGCCGGAAGCCCTGCTCTGTGCGCACAGCCAGGGCCAAGCCAGGTCTATGGCGTGGACAGGTGCCAGGCAGCTGGGAGAGGCGAGTGGCACTGCACCAGGACTGCTCGTGGGGGCTTGTGTCTGACCTTAAAGAGCAGCATGTCACTGCCAGCCCCTTAGAGACAAACCAGAGCCCCTGCTCCAGCAGGAACACGGACAATGGAGCAGGCAGCTCCTGTAGGTGGGGCCCAGCCCTGCTGCTAGCACTGGGCAGCCAGGGGCCAAGCCAAGTGGAGCCCTGTCTGCATCATCCTCAGAAACTGGGCCCATGGTCCCCACGCTGGGAGCACTGCTCCCGTTCCCAGACTCTGCTGCCGTTTGCTGAACCTCCCCGCTCAGCAGCAAATGGAGCTTTGTCTGCAGCAACCTCCTGGGGTGCAGAGCAAATACCCACTTCACTGCTGCCCTATACTGTCAGCTGGGAGGCCTGTAACTCACCCAACATGAGCACCCAGGGACAGCTGCTGGGGTCGCCCCCATGGAGGGAGAAAGAAGCAGCCACAGGAGCCAGAAGTACCAAATTCAGATTTATTCCAGGAGAGGCTGAGGAGAGCCTTGTCAGGCCTGGACCTTCATATCCAGATCCCGGACATATACAGAGCATCCAGCAGCCAGCCCCCCGCCTCACCCTATGGTGCTAGCCAGCCCCTGCCCACCCTCAGCACCAATCCACAGCCTACCTCCTGGTGAAAGAAGGCTCTGCTCCCCTGGGTGTTGCAGCTGAATGGGGGGAAAGCTGACCAGACCTTCCCCTCATTGCACTTGGGCCTGTGACCCCACCAGGTGCTCTCCTGTGGGCTCTCACTCTACACAGGCAGGTCCCCTCCCTCCCCTCACCCTGGGCTGGGCTGGGCTAGTGGGGGAAAAGGTTCTTCATCCATCTCATCTCACTAGGCAGGTGCTACTGCCTCACAGGCAAGCTTCATACCCAGACATCCGCTGGTCCAGAACGGGGGGCGGGGGGGCGAGGATAGGCCTGAGTGATGGTGCATGCTCTCTGGCGGGAACTGCTTTCCAGCTCCCCTTCTCTATGGCAGGATACTGACCCATCACCTCTCCATCTCCGAAGCAGCACGAGAAGCCCCAGCTTAGTGGCCACAGCCCTGGGTGGCATGCAAAGCCCCCGTGGCATGAGCCCTATAGTCACTCCCTTTCTGCTGCTACCGAGACTCCAGCAGAGCCAGGTGCCAGGGCAGCTCTAGCCCTGGCAGGACGTGCTCCACAGCGTCCATGTTTCACATTTCCCAGGCCTCAAGCCCAGGCTACCTGCACGGGCACAGCAGGGCAGGTTTACTCTGCCTGCCGCTCTCTGCTGGGCCAGTGCTGCCTCAGTGTGAAGGACATGGAGCGAGACTGGCAGGCATGCTGCTAGGACAGCGTAAGGAGAGGAAGTTGGGTATTTCCCGAGCTGGGGTAGGAAGCAGCAGGGGATGGGGGAGGAGGAACAGGAAATCCCACTTGATGCTGGGCTTCTGGTGCAAACTCGCCCTGCCAAAGGCAGCTGTTGGAGCACATGCTCCTGCTGCAGAGGCAGAAGTAACACTTGAGACTCCCCCAGGGATGGGCCTGCAGGAGTCACTGCATCCTCAGTCTGAGATGGAGAAGCCCCCTTGGCTAACCCAGTCAGTCCACGGTGCAGCCTGGGTACCATCCCAAGAGCTCTTGCCCCTTCCCAGGCCAGGCTGCTGGCTTCCCAGTCAGATTTTTGAAGACTCCACTCTCTCAATCCAGGGTGAGTCAGCGTCGGCGTCTCTGGGCTCAGCCCGCAGCTGCCGCAGCTCCCTTTCCAAAGCCTGGCTGCGGTGGTACATCTCCATGTAGCTCGCCTGGATCTCCCTCTGGTAGCGCAGCACTTTCTCCTTCTCCTCGTGCCAGGTCTTCCGCTCCAGCTCAAAGTTCACAGCCTGCAGCTGGCCCTGGCGCCGCTCACGCAGCAGCTCTGCCCACAGCCACTCCACCTGCCTCTCCGGGGGCTCCCCACTCTCACTGTGGAGACCCCAACACTTGGAGTCGTCAGTTTCACAGCCAGAGAAGTCCTGGCAGACTGGCATGGGAGCATCCCCCAAAGGGAGGGAGGAGCTGGGCTCTGGTGGGGCCTGGAAGGAGTCCCCTAGCTGGGCCAGCTGCGAGTCCTTGGCTTGCACCTCCGCCCGGGCCTCCCGCAGCTGGGTCTTCAAGCTGAAGATCTCACTGAGTTTCTGGGCCATCTCCTCCTGGGAGTCTCGAAGCTGCTGCTTGAGCAGTGAGATCTCAGCTGCCTTCTGACAAACCTGCAGGAGAGGCAGAGAAAGGGTGGGGAGGGACAGAGCAAGAATGAGATGCACAGGAAAAGGGCGGGTGGGGTTTAGAGTCATTGGGTGCATCTGGATAGGAAACCCCCATTCAATCCCAACTCTGCCAGGCAGGGGCGTAGAGCATTAAACCTGCCATGTGGCAGCCATAGCAGGTAGTACTCTCGGGATTCCCACAGGCAGCAAATGGAGGCTTTGCAGGGGTGTGAAGGATGAGAAGGGATGGGTTGGGAGGGGAGGAGGACATGGTGGGGTGGGGGGGTCACTAGGCTTTTGGCTCTAGAGCCGGGTCCACAGCTGCATTAAGCCACAGATGACAGTGACTCAGCCTCTCTCTGCCTCATCCTGAGCCAAAGTTCCTCCACAAAAACGCCGGCGCACGGTACACTGGGAGCCTGGGCCTGGGGCTGCGGGCTGAGGCTGCGGGCTGGGGCTGCGGGCTGGGGCTGCGGCCCGGGGCTGGGGCTGAGGCTCTGCTTTACTCACCTCCCACCTGGTCTCTTCTAGTTTGGGGCTGACACGTTCACACTGCTGCTGCCACTGCCTCAGCTCCTCGCACTGGCCCTGGTGCAGGCTCAGCTCCTCCTGCAGCCGCTTCTTCTCCTGCTGCGCTTTGTAGAGCTGCAGCTGCAGCGCCCGCTGGCTGCGCTGGGCTTGCTGGGTCACCTGCTGCAGCTTGGCGACATACATCTGCTTCAGCTCGTCCAATGCATCCATCCACAGATGCCGCTTGTCCTCAAAAACCTGCTGGCACAAGGAGAGGTCTCTGCCCAGCTTCTGGGGCGAAGTGCCAGGCAGCCCAGCCCCCTCCAGCAGCTCGAGGTCTAGGGTGAAGGATCCCATCACTCCTTACAGCCCCAGGGCCTCATGGGAGCAGCCTGGCCCCATGACACTGGAATGGGAGAGCCGCTCCCCAGCAACACACAATCCATCTCCAAGCAGGATTCAGCCAGGATGGCACGGGACCATTCTCACGCTAGTACGAGCTTCTGACACGTAGCCCAGAGACTAAATGTCTCCATTTTCTCAGCAGATAGAGGCTGGGCAGCTGCTCCTATGGGCCACCCCGGCCTCCTCCCACCACCACCTTCCCTTGGTGCAAGGGGGAAAAGGTTCCTCGTGCATGGAGATTTCCCAGTCCAATCTCTCTGGAGCAAGCCCGATGCTCTGGCACCGCGAGCAGCAGAGCCCAGGCTCCCCATTGTCACTGGATTCTGGAGGTGAACGTGCCCTTCCCCAGCCCTGCTCGCACCAGACACAGCACGCTGGCACACTACTGCCAGCACAGCACTCCAGGGAATCACGGACCACGCACAGACCCCAGCACGCAGTGAGCTCCAAGACAACAGCACGGGGGCAACGCATGAGACACTAGATCCCTGGTTGGGGGGGGAGGGGGCTGGGATGGGGTGGGAAGCAGGCCCAGGGCCCTGAACCCCCAGGCCAGCCCCACTGCACTCACCTGCGTGAAGGGGTCTTCAGTCTCGCTAAGGCTCCTCTTCAACTGCCACAGCTCCCCACTCTTCTCCTGCAGCCGGTCCTCCAGCTGCTTCACCACGTCCTCCAGGGAGTAGGTGAACTCGTAAGGGGGTGGGGGCTCCCCGGAGCTTTGCAGGCGGCTTAGCATGGCCATGCTCTTGCAGGACACAGGCGCTTTCTCCACGGCCAGGGGGTCTCTGGGGCCCCAGGAGGCTCTGTCAAGGGAGCCCCCAATGTGGTTGATGTGGCCCATGGAGGCGCTGAACTGGCCCTGGGCAGGTTTGAAGTGGGGAGGGTAGATGGGGAAGCTCTGGATGGAGTTGTGGCCAGAATTGGAGGCCTCGTCTAAGCTGATGGTGTGCAGCAGGTGGGTGCGCAGGGGGCCATGCTGGGAGGAGGCACCGGTGCTGGTGCTGCTCTGGGACAGGAGAGTGTGTAGGCTCCCATTGCTCTTCGACAGCTTCTGCCCTTTGGATGAGGCCAGGCCCTGCATGGACACCAGGCCTTTCCCAGCCACTGCCTTGAAGGCTGATGGCCTGATCCGACACTGAAAGACAAGGGAGCCAAGGATCAACTTGGTCTCAGCAGAGCCACCCAGCCCGGCTGCCCCTCCGCTCAGCAGGGAGAAGAGCTGGGGCACCCCAGTCCGTGTCCCCAGCAGCAGGATGGTTCAGGGCTGCCCCACCCCTTGGCCCGGGACACAGATATGAGGTTTATGCACCAGGACCTCCCAGCAGCTCCCAGCTCCCATCTGTCACAGCGGTTACACGGGCCCATCACCACCTGGCCTGCCAAGAACTAGGGGACTGTCTGTAGGGCCCCTCCTCACACATTCTGCGCCAGCACACTCCCATCTGCTGGCTGCACTCCCCTCTAGAGGGAACTGCATCTCAGGGGCGGTTGGTGCGACGCACTGGTGGGGAACATCCCTACAACTCGTCACGTGGCTCCCTAGCCACCCTGCCTGCCCCAGCCCAGCCCAGCCCCCAGGGGCCTCACCTTGTCAAAGCGGCCCCGCTCCGGCAGCGAGCTCTTGGAGAAGTCTGCCCCCCGGTGGTGCTCACGGGAGTAGCGGTCAGGGGACCGGTTCTCACGGTCGCTCTCGTAGTCCCGGTTGCAGGACGCCCCCAGCGCCTGGTGCTTCCTCTCGGCCCGTGGCTCCTTCCTGGCGCTGTGCAGGTAGCTGAAGAGCTCGCGCTGGCTCGGGCCCTTCCGGAGCAGGCCGTCCGGCTGCCGAAACCCCCGCGAGCCCCCCAGCACCGCCCTCAGCTCCACAGGCGTCAAGTCCTGCTTCTCCACCAGGCTGCCCACGCTGCCCATGCCGCAGCCGTAGCCACCAGGCGCAGAGGCTAGGGAAGAGTCAAGGAGGCAGTTGCCAGGGTCACAGGTCACATGAGGGGCCTGTGCTGTTGCCATGGAGAATTAGACCGTGTGGGACCAGCACTGCCAAAGGAGGGAACAAACAATCAGCAAAGGGGCCACCCTATGTCCACCAGCCCCACGCTGAGGGGGAGAGCAGGGCCCTCTCCCCATTGATGCCCAGCCAGCCAGAGGGGAGGCAGAGGCCACCTCTCCCTGTGTCATGCAGCACCCACTACTGCTCCCCTCTGACAAGTCCCTGATCACCCCAGCATTCACAGCAGGGCCCCAAAGAATTATCCAGGGTCCCCATGCAGGGAGGGGAGTCAGTCCCCATGTGACTGTAATCCTAGCCCACCCCACCCCCTGCTTACAAGCAGCCTCTGGTGGGCCTGGGTCTGTATCGAGCCCGCTGCTCCCGTCAGGCTTGCAAGCTGAGGACGCAGGTGCCTTCGTTCAGCCTCTGGAGCTGGGAACCCCCACAGGGGCCAACCGGACACCGGCATGTTCCCCAGAGATAAAGCAGGGTCCTCGGCCACTGACCTGCTCCCCCCAGGCAGCCGGAGCCGAGCCCCGGGGAGCAGCCCGCTGGGAGGATCCGGCTGGAAGTCGCTCTGCCCTGCCACCCAGCCAAGGCTGAACTGCTCACTCCTGTCTGACCGGGTGGTTCCCACACCCAGCTCCTCCTCCCGCCTGGGGGGCTGGGGAGGGAAACCAAAACAAGCACACGTCGCCCAGCCAGGCAGGCAGGCTCCAGAGCTCCTGTCGCCTGCCTGGGCTCCGTCCCCAGGCTGACTCCTGGACAATTGGTCCATACGTGGCTGTGGCTGCCCCCTCCCAGCTCAGAAAGGACCCTGGGCCAGCATCAGGCCAGCACCTCCTTTCCCTAGAGAGTAAAACCCAGAGCCCAGCTCAGGAGCTGGGGAAAGAAGCCCAGCAACTTTCAGCCTTGCGGTGTGAGGGCAAGGTCCCAGGGGAATCCCCTGCAGGGGAGACGTGGCCCTTTGCTGGAGGTAGGGCCACTGATCATGCCGAGTGCTGCCCTAACAAGGGCACAATGCCAGAGCCCCCAGGCAGCGGATGCAAGGTGCCCCCAGACAGTCCCTCAGGGCACTGCTGCTGCTGGGATGGAAAGTCTGGCTGGGGAGAAGCTCCCCGCGTGAGCAAGAAACTTTTTGATCCTGCTCCCACGGCACTCAATGGACAAACTCTTGCCAAGTCCCATGGGCTCAGGACAGGGTTCCTGCCCCACCTCGACCTTCTGGGCCTGACCAGCTGCACCAAGAGGACCAAGGCAAATGGCAGCCCAGACCCCACGGCCTGCATTTCCTGTCCCCACCCCCTCGAGGATGGACACAGGGGCGAGGAACAGCAGCAGAGGCTGAAGCCAGCATCCCGGCCCCAGCCCCAGGGAGGGGAATGGCTGAGACGCTCCATTCCAGGCAGCGAATGGAAGCAGATGCCGTGGCATGGGGGCTGCAAGGCACAGGCCAGATGGCACTAGCGGGGGAGGCAGGAACAGGAAGGACGTGAGGCAGGAAGTGGCAGGTTCCGGAGCAGGTTCCAGGCTGCACACTCTGGGCCCTGCTGGGCCTGGGAGGAAGCCCAGGAGGAAACTGACAATGCGGCTTAGTAACTGACAAGCCCCTCACCCTTCCCGTGAGGCGCAGCGGGCAGGAACAGCCCCTCCCTCCCCCCGAGTGCTACCCAGCCCAGAGCAGTGGTCAGACCTCCCCCGCAGGGCATAGGGCTACCGACCCCGGCATCATCCCCAACACAGTCCACTCCCCAGGCTGGCTCCACTGCCAAGGTAGCAGCTGCCTGTTCCCCTCTCAGTGTCCTGCTCCCTGCCCTTCCACCCTGGGCAGCAGCGGGTGCAGCGAGACCAGCCAGCTCTAGGCCCTGCTGCCGCACCAGGAGGGAGCACAGGTAACCCAGCCTGGCCTAAGAACCGGCATGATGCCCATGAACGCCCGGCTGGGAAAGCGCCTCGCTCTGGGCGGCATTTCCACCTGCCCTGGACTGCGGAACTCACCCCAATGCCCCCGAAGGCCACTGCCCACTCACTGCAGGCTCATGCTTTGCCTCGGGCACCCAAATCGGCAGTAGCATTTCCACTGGCAAAGGCAGTCTCCAGGGGCTTGCTCTCTGTGCCCTGCCTCCAACACCCTCCCTCTGCTCTTCGCCGGGGCAGAGCCAGCGGGGGCAGAGTTCGCTAGAGGCCCCATTTTACAGACGGGGAAAGTGAGACAAAGCAGTTAAATGACTTGGCCAGCAAAGACCAACCAGCCCTGGAATAACGTCACATGACAGCCAAAAATGAACAGGCTAAGCTGGGAGCGAAGGCTCCCACGGGAACAGCTCGGCTGTCAGGCTGCCCATGCGGCAGTACTGCCTGTGCCGGGAAAGCACAGCCTGTGCCATGATTCTCACCCCCGGGTTCTCGCACACTCAGCCCTGGATACCCGAGCATCCCGGCGGGGGGCACCTTCCCTTCACAGCCCCAGTGAGAACAGGACATCCAAGGGTGGGGGTGAGGAGGTGAAGCTGTTCAAGGCCCACAGCTGGGAACCTGTTACAAGTCTCAGCACCACCACAGCTTGGGGGACAGCAGTGCCCGACAGATCCCTGCTGGGGGCCCTGGTTCAGGAGCTGCCCTGGCCCAAGGGAGCTCCCAGCTCAGGTGTAATGCCCCAGCTCTCTGCACCAGGCACTGTGTAAACAAACAACTCCCCTTTAATCACTGCCACGCACAAACCTGCCTGACAGCTCAAGCCCTGCAAGGTCATCTCCCTCCTAGGGAACCCAGCATCTGCTCCCACGAGCCACCTGCATACGGCTTCCAACCTGGGGAGGAGGGAGCCACCCTGGATGCTGCTGGGAGCTCAGAGGGGTCTGCAAGGGCTCTTGCTCCTCAGAGGCTGGGCAGGGCTCCCTGCCCCTCAAGCACCAGATTCTCCAGCAGCAGACCCCACCCCCGAGAAAGCTGCTGGGACCAGACCCCACCCCCGAGAAAGCTGCTGGGACCAGACCCCACAGCCAATTCCCCCCAAGACCCCCAAGCACCCCAAGAAGGGGCAGACTGCCTCTGCGGGCCAGGGATGGCCCACGGAGCAACTCAGCTTGCAGGATCTCCTGAGCCCGATCTCCTCCCTGACACCTGTGCCCAGTGGGCATCTCCCTGCGAGTGCACAGCTCTGATCTGGGAGAGCAAGGCAAGTGGTACCAGCCCACTGCCTCCTCCCCTTCCCAGAAGGGGCTTTTTGGCTCCCTGAGGGGCACATGGCAGGGGCAGGCACCATGCAGTTCCAGGCCTCTCGGCCCACTGGCCTCTTGCTCCCTTCTGCAGCAGCCTCTCTGGGTAAGCCATGTCAGTGGGGTGGCCCACTGGAGGGGATGGGACCCGAGCTGGATTTCCAGGTGTATTGCACTGGAAAGCAACTCTCAGCCCCAGCCAGGACACAGCCACCCTCGGTAACCCTACACGCGTTCACACAGGAATAACACACTTCGGACTGAACACGGGGCACAAGGGAGGGGAATTAGCCATTGGCACAACTTGCAGGGTTAATTCTCCATCCTTGGAGGCTCTAAATGAAGACTGAGCCTCTCTCTGTAAAAGCCCCAATCTAGCTCAGCCAGTTCTGGGCTGGCCACAGGAACCACTGGGGGTTGCGTGGTCGGTGCTCCACCGGGGCTTCACCTGCATGGTCAGAATGGTCCCCCTGGCCTTAAACTCTACGAATCCCCCCGTCAGGCACTCTCCCCTCTACGGCTCCATGCGCTCCCAGGGCTGAGCCAGCGGCACTGGGCTACCCTCCGGGGACTCAGCCGAGCCCAGAACCCCAGAGGGGAGGCAGAGGCCAGGCTCTGTCCCTCGCACACACCACCTTGCGACGCCTTAGGACGGACAGCTGTAACCACAGCACCTGGGGCTGCGAGGAGCCCCCTGCTCCATGGGGCGGCTGGCCCGGAGGCAGCCCCCTTTTGCCAGGGGACGGACCGGCAACGCATCCTGTTCCTTCCTGGCTTCGCTCTATCCTGCAGCACGGAGAAGACTCAGGCTCGGAGATTTTCTGAGCCGGCTTTGTCCAGCCAGCTTGTGATGTTGTCTACGGATACAGTGATCCCAAGCGGTCAGGTGTCATTTGACATCACCCCTGGAAGAGCACTGCAGCAGCACATCACCACCTAAGGTCACACTGGGGGAGTGGGGTCAGCACTTACTGCAAGGGGAGAACATCCCTTCCTGCCCCGAAGCACCTGGCTGTTCCTGGGGGGTGAGCCACACAAGTCCTGCTTAGCACTGCAGAGATCACAGCTGCAGGAGGCCTGGCTGCAGACACAGACTGGGAGCAGCCTGACGGTATCATGACACACGGACCTGGGGAACGTCCTCACCTGGTCCAGGAGCTCCTGGGAACAGGTCATGCTCAGTGAGTGACTCCCCAGCCCCTTCCTTGGGTGGCAGCTGGTTAGTGAGGTTTGTCCATTCCTCATGACACTGTACAGCCATCAGAGGCCTGCCCTGGCAGCCACAAAGCTAGGATATCAGGTCCCTCCAGGTGCCAATGGGACACGCCCCAGCTCCTCTGGAGTCCACGGAGGCTTGCCAGGACCTGGGCCTGTATCCCAATCGGTCTGGAAGTTCCTTTCAAATCAGCCTCTGGCACCTGCCGGGCTCCAATCTCACTGGGCTGGAAGGGCCCTTCCGGACCGGGCAGGTCAGCGCCGTGGCTGCACACGCCTGGGGAAGGGCTCGGGCAGCGCAGCAGAGTTTGCAGGCTTGATTCAAGGGGAGCGTGGCCACCACTTCATCAGGAGCAGGCAGGCCCGTGTCGTCAGTAACAAAAGGGACAGGCACTGGGACTGCGGGAAAGACCCTGGGTGGAATTAAACCAGACACCTCCCCAGGGTCATGGCCACCCCACGGCTCACAGAGGGGCACTGAAGCTGGTGCTGCGTTCCGAGGGAAGGTGCCCATCCACCCAGCAGTGCTGTGCTCGCGAGGCAGGACAAACGGGGACCAGCCCCGTGATGACACAAGCTGCCCTGGAGCAGCAGGGGAGTGGGGTGGGAGGCGCTGAGGCAGGATGAGAAAGCAGCCCCATCCCACAGCCACACAGCTGGAACACGTCAGCCCAGTGGCATCTGCACAGGGAGCCTTTGAGCTGGGAAGATGCTGCCGAGGCCAGTACAATGTAGCCTGGGATTTAGAGCTGGCCAGCAAAGAGCCCAGAGCCAGGCCCAAGCAGTGGCTGTACCCGCGGGCTCTAAAACCCAGTTTTTGAAAATTAGATTCAGCTTTCAAGATTTAGGGGACTAGCCTGACATCCCCTCCCCCAGCTCTTCTCACAGTCCACCAAGCCTGCAGTCTGGGCTGCATTCATGCCAGCAACTTGGAAGGAAATGGCCTAATCCCCTGAGTCCAGCAGACCCCAGGGAGCTGGGCTTTGTTGGCTCCTGGAGACTGGCTTTGCCAGGCTTCCTCCCCATGCCCTTGAGCCACAATGAACAGCCAGAATCCAGCAGCCCCAGGGAGTCTGTCCCAGGCAGGGAGGCTGGGGGTTATTCTCCAAAACCTGGCAGGAATCTCAGCACTGGCTGGAAACACTAGACCAGGGGTTCTCAAACTGTGGGTCGCGACCCTGTTTTAATGGGGTCGCCAGGGCTGGCTTAGATTTACTGGGGCCCAGGACCGAAGCCCGAGCCCCACACCCAGGGCTATAGCCCGAGGGCTTCAGCACTGGGTGGCAAGACTCAGATTACAGGCCCCCTGCCTGAGACTGAAGCCCTTGGGCTTCCCACCAGCAGCAGCGGGGTTCAGGTGGGCTCAGGCTTCAGTCCCCTCTCCTGGGGTCATGCAGTAACTTTTGTTGTCAGAGGGGGTCTCGGTGCAATGAAGTTTGAGAACCCCTGTGCTAGACAATCGCCGCTCCAGCTCCCTGCCCCTGGCAAGCTCCCCAAGAGCCACGTGCTATTTACCACCCCCCGGTGCCGAGCGGTGGCAGGATGCTCAGCAGGGGGCCGCCCGTTCCCTCTTACTCCGACGGGAAGAACCAAGAACCCCCAAACATCAGCAACCCCTGAGGGAAGATGGGCACTTCCATGGGCAGTCACAAGATGCCTGTGGCAAGTGGAGGCAGTAGCTCCAGACCATGAAAATGGCAGGCGCTTCCTGGCTTCTTCTGCCAGATCTTGTGGGTTGTGAAATCCCCAGGGCAGGTGAACAGCACCGCTTGGGAACACCACCTAAGCTCCCCCACGGAGTCCCAAAGCACCCCACAGCCTAGGAACTGTTCCAGCTCTGGACAAGGCACTCAGCCACCCATACCCATAGTCCCACGGACGACTCCCACCGCTACCCTGCATCCCCCGCCCTTGCCAAGGTCTTGCTGTTAGACACCACTAGCAGGTTCTGTAACCCAAGTTCCACAGACACACCACTTCCCAATGGTGACGGGGAGACAACCCCAGGCTGATGGGGAATGCAGATCACCTGAGCTCTAAAATAACCAGCAGCGCTCAGAACGAGGGACACACCTGAGGGGACAGGTGGGGGATCTTCCAAGAGTAAAACCCTGGTAAAACCCAACACATGCTGTATAAGCCAAGAGCCCAAGTCAGCCAACCCTCACCGCCACCCAACACAATAAACCCTGAGCATCCCGTGTAAGGTGCCTGGTGCAAAGACCCCTGCAAAGAGGCGGAGGAGCTGAGATCAGCGTGGGGCAGAAAGGGCTGGTGTTGGTCCCTGGTTGCCCCGCACCACAGACAGGCAGGTATTTCTGTGAAAGCAATCCACACTGAAATACGGACACTTCTTGCTGAAGGGGGTCACCTTTAGCTCCAGAGCCACGCTCCTGTCTGAACACGGTTCGTGTCCTATTGCTGCAAGGAACAGCTCAGAACACAAGAACTGGAGGAGGAGGCATTCCTGTTGTGTTCTCTGGGTGTCTGACAGCACCGGGTACAGTCTCTTCACCTGTCTCCCCTGTGCAGTTGTTCTTTGCCCCCATCTGCAGGGTCTTTGCAGGGCCAGAGAGGCAAGAACCTGTTTTAAAAATCTAAGTCTTAAACTCCCGGCTGTGGCAGCGCTGAGGCCCCAGAGAACCTGAGCGGAACAGCGCGGCGCCGGCCGGGAGTGGGGGCCAGTCACAGCCCGGGGCTCGGGCACAGGAGAGCTGGGAGCCAGGTGGGGCCCTGGGGCCGCAGCTCAGGAATTCTCTGAGTCCGATCACGGGGACGGGTCTCTGGACAGAGCAGACACGCCTGGAAGGGAGGCGGGCGGCTGCCCCGCAGGAGCGGCTCCTGTCCGGGTCACGGGCACCAGCACTAGCGATGGAGAAGCGGCCCCGCTCCCGTCCAGCTCCCCGGCTCCGCGCAGGGACCCCGGGTGCAGAGCAAAGCGATTCCCGCGGGATCCCCGCGGGGGGGGGGCGAGTTCTCCCGGCTCAGGGCCGCTCTGGATCAGCCCCGAGACCCCCAGCGCCTGGGTACGCGAGCGAGACCCCCGGCCCGGCCCCCCGCCGCTGGGCAGCTGTTCCAGCCCCGCCCGGCTCCTCCCCGGGGCCGGGGCCAGCCCCACCCGCGCCCCGGCCGGGCCCGAGCTGGGGGGCAGGCGGGGGTCTGCGCACCCCGCACAGAGCCCGCCCCGGGCCGGGCCAGGCGCCGCACACCGGGCCCAGGCTCGGCGGGACACGTGCCCGGCGGGCGCCCCGGGACTCACCATGCTCCCGGCGCTGACTCCGCGCGGCTGCTGCAGCTCGGCCGGGGCAGAGACAAAACCCGACCTGGACGCGGCTCCCGCCCGCGGCCGCTCTGGGAACCCAACCCAGGGCGGCAAAGCCCGGCCTGGATCGCGGCCCGGGGGCGGGGCCCTGGCTGCCAGCCCCGCCCCGCGAGCCCACGGGGCCGCTGCCCGCCGCGGTTTGCAAAGGGGCGGGGCCGGGCCGGAAGGCGGCAGCTGGACCCCCCCGCGGGGAAGTGGCAGCTGGACCCCCCCGCGGGGAAGTAGCCGCTGGCCCCTGCAGCCGGGTAGCCCTGCAGGCAGGAGCAGATGAAGGAATTGCTAGAGCCCCAGCAGCTCAGGGGGCCCCCTTCGCTATGGGGGGGGGGGGTATTAGCGCCCCTCCCCGTTAGCACCGCCCCTGGGGAGGCCATGGAGGCTCCGAGCCACAGAGCCCTGCGCAGCCCCTTCTGCCCAACCTGGCCCTGCCAGCTAACTGTTAACTACCTCAGTCACTGGAGCCCCTGGGCTGGGGGAAACCCGCGCCTGACCCGTCCTTGCCAGGGTCTGCAGCGAGCTGCCTGCCCCAGAGCACCCGCTCCCTCCTTCCCGCTGCCGCACCACATCCAAGACAGCTGGAAATGCGCGGACGCTGGGCAGGGCCGGCTCTGCCAGCTAGCCGACTGCTGCTGTTGGCGCAAAGTGCTGGGTGGGCTTGACTGGGAGCAGGGGCAGCCCACGGGACACTGTCTGCAAAGTCTGCATCCACAGGTGCTCCAGGCTGTGAGCCCCTGGCCTAGATGTTAGGGAGCAAAACAAGTATTCAGCCTTCATGCCCCCTTGGCCTCTCTGCCAGCCCCCTGCTCACACCCTGCACCGGCTCTGTCATGGGGGGGGGGGGGTGCAGGTGGTGTGATTCCAGCTGGCTGATGGGGCCTGTTTGATTGTTGCCCTTTACAGCTGTCTAGGTCCCTGTGCCCCTTTCACAAACAGCACCAGGACTCAAGACAAGCTAAGGAGTAGGGCTCCAGCTGGACCTAGCTTGGGAATCCGGGAACAGGTCACCCAGAACACCCCCTTACAAACGTCTGATCCATTCCTCCATGCTGCTACTATTCCCAGAAAGGTGGTAGCTACAGGGGGTTCTGCCTCACCATGACTGCAAATGTCATCCCCTCCCCGTGCCTCAGTTTCCCCCTTTGCACAAAGGAGGTAACAAGCCTTCCCTCCGGGGGGGGGGGGAGAGGGAAGACGTGATTGTGAAGCTTTCCAAATAGACATTCCCACTGTGCTTGGAGCCCTTGGCTGGCAGGTGCTAGAGATGGGTAGAGGGCAAGTACTATTACTGGAGGAGTTAGACCAGGAGCGGGCAAACTTTTTGGCCCGAGCGCCATATCTGGGTGGGGAAATTGCTTGCAGGTCCATGAATGTAGGGCTGGGGAAGGGGGTTAGGGTGCAGGAGGGAGTGTGGGGTGGGAGGGGGTGTGGTGTGCAGGAAGGGGCTCAGGGCAAAGGGTTGGGGCAGAGGAGAGGTGCAGGGTGTATGAGAGGGCTCAAGGAAGGGGGTTGGGGTGCAGGGGGGCAAGGGGTGCAGGCAGGGGGCTAAGGGCAGGAAGTTTGCAGGGGGCAGGAGGGGTTTGGGCTCCGGGGTGGCAGCGGTGTGCACCGGGGCTAGGGCAGGCTCCCTGCCTACCTGCCCTGGCCCCGTGCTGCTCCAGGAAGCAGCCGGCACCACATCCCTGCGGCCCCTGGGGGGGAAGGGGGACAGAGAGCTCCGCGCACTGCCCTCACATCCAGGTACCTCCCCTGATCCCATTGGCCGCAGTTCCCCGTTCCCAGCCAATGGGAGTTTCAGGGGATGTACCCACAGGCGAGAGCAGTGCAGGGAGCCCTCTGCCCACCCCCTCCCCCAGGGACATGGTGTTGGCCACTTCTGGGTGCGGCGCGAGGCCCGCAGCGCCACGGGGGTGGTAATCCCGCGGGCCGGATCCAAAGCCCTGAGTGGCTGGATCCAGCCCTCGGGCCGTAGTTTGCCCACCCCTGAGTTAGACAGAACTGCTCCCATCCCCTCCGGGTGCTGGAATTTGTGCCATGAAGGGTACAGGCAGAGCTAGGCAGGGACACATACACTGCAGGCTGCTTCAAGCCATCCCACCAGCTGTTTACTGGGGCAGCGTCACCACATCCACTTGTGGGCAGTGTGTGTCCTTGCACATCTGTGTCCTTTATTACAGCCATAGCAGCAGGAGCCTGTGGCCCTGAGGGTCACAGGCTGTTCCAAGGTGAAATGATGCTTGGCCTCACCGCCCACTCCCTAAAGGAGAAAATCTGCAGCTTAAAAGGGGAAGGGAGCTCAAGAGCAGGAAACTGATCTGCTTCAGTAATCAGCAAGTGCCCCATCTCACAGCTAGGCAACCCAAAGAGCACACAGCACCTGGGGAGAGCCTGGCTCACCTTGCTGCAATACGAGCCACCTGCATGTGCGCTTGGCCCCGGCACAGCATGGTGACAGTTCCTGGCTCTCCGCAGAAGTGTACGGGAGGAGCTCAGTGCTGCCAGGACTTGTTCGCTGCACAGCCCTGGGGCTCGGCCCTGGACACGTATCATCGGGATTCACATTGTGAAACCCATTGAACAGGATGACAGGAAACTGAACTGGCCAGGGATGAAACATCTGATCGTATGAAGCATCCAGAATTTCCAGCCATGCACAGTTCAGCGCCTGGAAGCACACCTAGCATTCCTGAGCTCCAATGATAGGGTCTCGGTGGTAATGGAACGGCAGGGGCTCCCTCCAGGCCCTTTGCTCCGTTTATAAAGAACATGTTGTCAACACCAGACTAAGTGGCACCTCACTTCTCCATGGAAGTCTTGATTGCTGAGAATACGTGGGCGAGATCAGTGACAGCCCTTTAATCAGCAGCAGTAATTTTAGAATCTGGCCTTGCCTGAGAGGAGGCTGCATGCAGAGCCCTGATTGTACTGTGCTGGAGGGGGTGGGGTAGGAGCGGGGCAGCACAAGGGCTTTTTGCTAAACATTCTTCAGCGTGCAGCCAGTGCGGCTTGCTGGGTTTCACCAGCTCACAGGAGAGGGCCACTGAGGTGTTTCAAAGGAAATCCCAGGGAGCCTCTGCTGCTCCCATTGTCAGTTACACAGAGCACAGCACAGGGATGAGCTGTCTCCTTGCTGCACCTGCCTGCTTTAGTCATGAGATGGGACACAATCAATGCCCCTCAACCAGACCTGGTTTTGTTACTTTGCGTCCCCTCCCCAGCTGTCACCAGCTCAGCGAGTCGGGATTCTGGGGCGTGATGCTGGTTGCAGCAGAGACAAGGATGCAAGCACCAGCCGAGCTCATTCCAAAACAGGGACCCAAGCAAAGCACCAGCACCTTCTAACTCAGTAATTACACGCACTGCACAACACACGCACGCCTCCAGGCGGAGACCATGGCTACTGGTTCTGAGAAGCTCACCATTTTGAAGCCAAGAGCCAGATTTACTGGGGCATGACTCGGTTTTTAAACGGTTGGGGTTGTTAATGCTCAATTAGGCACCAGGGAGGGGCACATCAACATTGCCCTGCAGCAAGGGGCAAAATGAAGGCCTGAGCTTCCCTGAGGAATACCCCAGTCCCATAGGCTCTGAGCTGCCCTGCCACCAAGGTCCACAGCATCCCCCCATCCCCAGTGCAGGAAGCATCTGGGGTTGGAAGAGCCAGAGGAGGGAGGGATGGATCTGGGGTGGAAGGAGGACTGGCCAAAGTTGTTCTTACATCCTGCTGATTCTGCAGCCCTGAAATGGCCTGTAAGCCTCTTAACACACTCACTTGCAATCATGTGCACACACAATTTGCCTCAGCAACTCCCCATCACTTTTAAAATTTCCTCAGTAAAATGCGTCTTCCCTCCCCCCTCTGTGTGACTAGAGTTTTCTGGGGTTGATGCCATAACATGTTGAGAGACCCAGTTTGCACAAGAGCCTTTACACAGTTTAAAGCTGCACTAGGCAGTGCTCACAAACACACGCACTCCCACACCCCCGAGCTGATTACAGCTTGTGCAGACACCTGAGTAGCATGGCAGTTTGTCTGGAAAGCAGGGCAGTCTGTCCAATGCATCTTCTGGCCCAAAGCCCATCTCTTCCCCTCCCTGCCTTAATTAGTGGGCTGTCTATTTCAATTGTGATCCCTTGGGACATGGAGCTGCCTCCTTATGTGACATGCAGCCCCAGTTTGGGGTGTTGTAGGATCAATAATAGTAAAGTCTCATGTAGGTTAAATTCCCCTGGCAGCACAGTCTAGAGCCCCATGTGTGCACACTGAATGGGCATTAGTCATACACCCTCAGCTTGCCGGGCCAGGATGGATGAGTACGTACTGGAGCAAGTGGTAATGCCATCAGCCCCACTGTCTCAGCCTGCGCAGGTTTGGGGGACCCAGAGAGAAGGTGCTAGTGGTACTTGGGATCCTGCTGCTGCAGGTCCTCTTGGTCTCCTCTCTTGGAGGTTATTGAAGATGGCCTGGCTCGGGATAGTGTAAGCGTGGCTGGGGTGAATCAGTGAGATGGCTTTCACTACAACCTTGAAGTGCATGCTGAGGAGTGAAACTGGGTGCCAGTTCCTTAGCTCAGAGTTTCCCCATCTTAGGCAGCAGGGTGAGCACGGCCTGCCTGCACGACAGGGGGGCACCCTGCTCCCTAAGGACCCGGCCCAGACGGTGGCAAGGGCCAGGCTGAGGACGGCCCAGAATATGCAGAACTCCGCACTCAGCCCATCTCTTAGCTGCCAGGACTTTACCTGGCTGGTCCCTGAAGCTCTTGCAGCCTATTTCATTGGCACCTCAGCTCCCCCTGGGGGAAACCTGCGCTAGTGCAACAGCCACGGATTTGCTAAGGATGCTGCAAACTTACCCTGCCCTCCTGCAGTCAAACGGGAGTTTTCCCCAGGCAATAGGGAGCTGGATGGGCCTGACTGTCTCCCTGTCCCTGGCTCAGTCCATCCTTCTTCTGTCCAGGGCAGGGCTGAGGCATAAGAGCCCCTAATGCTGGGTTCCAATCAGCAGAGGATTCTACCTGCACCCCATGGAATGAGCCTCCCAAATACCCTGAGAGAACCTGCTTCAATACAGAACTAAAACCGCCTCCAGCTGCACCTCCAGAGTTGTCACCGACCACCCCACATGGAATCCACATGGGGTATCAAATAATTACACCCCATACTCAATGGGGACCCCATCCCAAAAGAAACCTTTCCCAAATCCCCTTTTCTGGCCTTCAAACAACTTCCCAAGCTCATCATCAGAAGCAAGCTGCCCACAGACCAGGACACCCCAAAACAGCACCAAACCCTTCCAGGCAACAGATGCAAAACCTGCAGACATGTCTCTACTGCTACCATGAGCAACACCCCCCCCCCCCAACTCAATATCCATGGGTCCTACACATGCCTATGACAACACGTGGTGTACCTCAGCCAGTGCCCTACATGCCCCAATAGCAACTATGAGAGTGCGATAGACAATCACTGTGCTGTCTGTGTACCTCACACAGGAAAATGATAAATAACAAACACCCCATCACCTCACAAAGCAATCACTCCACGTATGACCTCTCAGGCCTTGTGTAAGCGGGGGAATGGTCCCGCTACTGTGGGGAACTTTCCTGGCTTCTGCACTACTCCGGTGAGATGGGCTAGCGGAAGGATCTGAGTCCTCGCTCCCACTTCCTTTGCCCAGAGGCCTCCCTGCCCTCAAGGACTCCCCTTGCACTCTCCTGTCTGGCGGAGTCCTCGTAATCCCAACAAGGCTGGGCCCAGGATTCCTGGGGGGCTCGACCTACAGCAAGGTTGGGGTCACCTAGGACAGGAGCTAGGGTGTCCCCACTCCGGGGTGCTCTCTGCACTGAACACTTCCCTGACCCACTGATCATTACATATGATTTAAAGCAAATACAGTTTATTTAATCAACAATTAGTTTAAAAATGAATAAGGAAAAATGGGAAAGGTTAAAGGAAACACATCGCCCCGCTCTGTGGCAGGGAACATCCCAACAGTGTCTCTGCAATGTCAGGGCAGTTCAGAGTCTGTTCCTTGTAGGTCCCAGGCCCCTTCTCAGGCCCTGGCTGTGCTGCAGGGACGCTGTGGGTTGGACACTTGCTCTGGCGGTGGCCACACGCCCTCAGGCTCTAGGTGGCAGGACCCTTCTTCCCAGCGTCACCCCCACCCTGTCGGGGTTATGATTCCCTCCCCCAGTCTGGCCCACAGGGCCTCTTGACTGAGGCGTCTCCCTGCGCTGGGCCCACTGCCCAGGGTCCCCCTCGCTCTCCCCAGCTGCTCACCGCACCCGGCTCTGGACGGCTCCAGCCCCAGCTCCACCCTCTGCCTCAGCTCCGGCTCCTCTGCCTCAGCACGGCTGCCGCTGCTCTGCCTCCAGCTCCCTGGGCTGCTTCTCTGGCCCCTCTGGCTTTGGTTGCTACAGCTCTGCTCCCAGCACAGGTCTGCTCTGGGGGCTGCTTCTGTGACTCCGCTCCCAGCTCTGACCTGCTTTGTGGGCTGCTTTTCTGGCCCTGGTTGCTGCAGCTCTGCTCTCTCTGGGCTGCGCTCTGGCTTTAGGGCTGAAGCTCTGCTCCCCAGCTCAGCTCGGCCCCCTCTGTCTGACCCAGGCAATTCCCGCTCGCACGGAGGACAGGACCTCCTGACTCCTTGATTCACCTGCCCACCCCGTCAATCAGGCTGACCTGGAGCCAGTAGCGTAGCCAGGGGGGGAGCAGGGGGAGCGGCCGCTCCCCCTGTGAGGAGAAGCAGCACTAAGGCGCCGCCTGAGCCCGGCTGCGGGAGCCGGCTCCTGCCGCTGCGGGGAGCCGCTGGCCCTTTAAAGCGCCCCCCCCCCCCCAGCCCCGCTGCCGGAGCCGGGCTCAGGCAGGGATTTAAAAGGCCCGGGGGCTCCTGCCGCTGCGGGGAGCCGCTGGCCCTTTAAAGCGCCCCCCGAGCCCCGCTGCCGGAGCCGGGCTCAGGCAGGGATTTAAAAGGCCCGGGGGCTCCTGCCGCTGCGGGGAGCCGCTGGCCCTTTAAAGCGCCCCCCGAGCCCCGCTGCCGGAGCCGGGCTCAGGCAGGGATTTAAAAGGCCCGGGGGCTCCTGCCGCTGCGGGGAGCCGCTGGCCCTTTAAAGCGCCCCCCGAGCCCCGCTGCCGGAGCCGGGCTCAGGCAGGGATTTAAAAGGCCCGGGGGCTCCTGCCGCTGCGGGGAGCCGCTGGCCCTTTAAAGCGCCCCCCCCCCGCCCCGCTGCCGGAGCCGGGCTCAGGCAGGGATTTAAAAGGCCCGGGGGCTCCTGCCGCTGGCCCTTTAAAGCGCCCCCCCCCGCCCCGCTGCCGGAGCCGGGCTCAGGCAGGGATTTAAAAGGCCCGGGGGCTCCTGCCGCTGCGGGGAGCCGCTGGCCCTTTAAAGCGCCGCCGGGTGAGTACAGGGGGAGCCGGGAGGCGCCTTTTTATAGCGCCGCCCCCCCCCGTGCTCTAAACCTGGCTACCCCACTGCCTGGAGCGTTCGTTGGCCTCTCCCCATCACGCCGGGGACTGTCAGTCTCAGGGTCCTGATTTCTCACCAACCTTCTGGTACTGGGAGCCAGCAACCAACGCCCCCCCGCAATGTTGGTGAGGGGATAACAGTCCCCTTCACCTCTCCTCGAAGGAAACCTGCACAACACCTTCAAACCACAAGCCCGGGAGCTTGACCCGAGAACTTGCTAGACACGAACTCCTGGACTGAACAGGCACCGGATTCCTGGCTTATTGCACAGTCTGCGACCCACTAACAGCCCCGCCCCGGACTGGAGGCTGTTCCCAGGCCACGCCCCCTTGACCGGCCCCTTCCGCTAAACTCGGTCCCACCTTGGACTCAGCGGGGCCCCGAGGCCCTTCCCGCCCCGCAGAGCAGACACCGGACACCGCCCCCCCGCTCCGCCGGCCAAGCCCGGGGGCCGCGGCTGGGCTCGCGGCCGGGCGGGAGCAGGGGAGTCACCCCCGGACCCTGCCCGGGGAAGGGCAGCTGCTCCCAGCGCACCCGGGGCCAGCCCAGGCCCTGCGGGCCACGGCTCGGAGACCGCCCCTCTCCCGGGCCCCGCGAGCTCCGCCCCCGGCCTCCCAGGCCCCGCCCCCCTCCGGCTCTGACCCCGCCCCCTCCGCTCTGACCCCCCCCTAGGCCCCGCCCCAGCTCTCTCCCCGCCCCCCGCGGCAGGCCTCGCACAGGCTCAGGAGGTCCGTGGGCGGGGCCAATGGCCCCGCCTCCTGGAAGGCTCCGGCCCCAGGATCTTCCGGCCCGTGTAGGCCCCGCCTCCCGCCGCTCTGTGACGTAAGCATGAGGCGTGTCGGTGCCACGTGGGCGGGCCAGGGAGCCCCCATGGAGGCGGAGCACGAAGAAGCCCAGAGCCCCGCCCCGAGGTAAAGAGCCCCCGCCCCACCCCCTCAGTGACTAGCCCCCCCACTGCCCCCTCCAGGGCAGCTTGCCCCGCCCCCTCAGTGACTAGCCCCCCCACTGCCCCCTCCAGGGCAGCTTGCCCCGCCCCCTCAGTGACTAGCCCCCCCACTGCCCCCTCCAGGGCAGCTTGCCCCCCCACTGCCCCCTCCAGGGCAGCTTGCCCCACCCCCTCAGTGACTAGCCCCCCCACTGCCCCCTCCAGGGCAGCTTGCCCCGCCCCCTCAGTGACTAGCCCCCCCACTGCCCCCTCCAGGGCAGCTTGCCCCGCCCCCTCAGTGACTAGCCCCCCCACTGCCCCCTCCAGGGCAGCTTGCCCCCCCACTGCCCCCTCCAGGGCAGCTTGCCCCACCCCCTCAGTGACTAGCCCCCCCACTGCCCCCTCCAGGGCAGCTTGCCCCGCCCCCTCAGTGACTAGCCCCCCCACTGCCCCCTCCAGGGCAGCTTGCCCCGCCCCCTCAGTGACTAGCCCCCCCACTGCCCCCTCCAGGGCAGCTTGCCCCGCCCCCTCAGTGACTAGCCCCCCCACTGCCCCCTCCAGGGCAGCTTGCCCCCCCACTGCCTCCTCCAGGGCAGCTTGCCCCGCCCCCTCAGGGACTAGCCTCCCCACTGCCCCCTCCAGTACAGCTTGCCCCACCTCAGGGACTAGCCCCTTTCCCCAGGGCCACCCTACCCCCTTCAGGACAATCTGCCCTGCCCCTCATTGAATAGCCCCCCACACACACACCTCCAATCAACTTGCCTCTCCCCCTCACTGACTAGCCCCACTCTCCCCCCACCCCCACCCTGCACCAGGGTCTTTCCCTTCCCCACCTCCTGACACCAGTCTGTCTGCATTAGGGGCATGGGCAGGGGCTGTGGGGCCAGTCCCCCCACATCCCTGCTGGCTCATGGGGATTCTCGGCCCATGGTGGGCGAGAGGCCACCGGGGACTGACATGGGCTCGTGTCCTGCAGGGTGGCCAAGTCAGAGGAGTGGTATCCAACTCACCTCCGCGTGGCCGTCCTGAGCGCCCGGTCGCTGCGAGCCAAGGGGGGTGCCGGCTCCAGCAACCCCTACGTGGTCATCCAGCTGCAAAAGCAGAAATACATGACGTCAGTGGTGCCCGGCAGCCTGACCCCCGAGTGGAGGGAGGAGTGCACACTCCAGCTGCCCAGCCGGCTGGATGACACGGAGGAGCACAGTCTTGTCCTCACTGCCATGCACCACGCTCTCCATCGCCCCGACCAATTCCTGGGCCGGCTCTGCCTTCCCCTGGCACAGCTGTTCTGCAGCAAGGCAAGGAGGAATGAGTGAGTGTCACAGGCCCCCCCCCCTCCCCCATCCATGGGCTGAGACCTGGGGCCAGGGAATGAAGGTGTCCTGGGGAACCATGTACCTCCTGCCTTTCTGTGGTTGACCTATGAGCCAGACACATTACCAGGACTCAGTCACCTCTTCCTCCTGCCCTTTCTCCTGGGGTCTGTGTAGGGTGTGGCAGGGCTTCTCATGACCCCTGGTGCCCCAGAGCACAGAGCAGCTCTACGGGGAGCTTTACCTTGTAGGGATCGGGCTCTGTGCTGCGAGCATACAGCAGAATGAGGGGTCTGGAATCCCCTCTTTGGCAGGGTCCAAGAACTGATCCAGAGGAAGCCGCAGCCCCCCATAAATGCACCTGGCCAGGTGTGTGGTGGGTGGGGCCTTTCCAACTAGCTGGTAAAAGACCCCTAGAAAACGCTGTCTCAGCTCGGGGGCGGAAAGCCTGTGACCAGGGAAAGGGAGAAGGGCTGCTGGGAAAGGAGAGGGCAGAAGAAAGTGGCTCAGGGAGCTAGAGACCAGAACCAGGGGTGGGTGAGAGCAGAGCCGCTGCACCACACAGCCTGGGCTTTTCCAGCCCTAGTTCTGAAATGGGAGGATTCCATGCTGGCCCAGAAGTAAACAGCCCTCCAGGCGGGGACTTGGAAGGCACGTGACTGGGCGTGTGGCCAGGGCCAGGGTGCTTTTCCCCAGGGCAGTGAGGTATAGCCACAAGATATAACTTCTAAGAGCAGGACTCAGCACAATTTAGTTCCCTTTACCTCCAGCCCCAGTCCTTAGTGGGCAAGCCCTGTGTGTTCGGGACAAATAGAGCAGGGAAGGCTCGAGCAGCGTCCTCCACGGTTCATGGCATTGTCTGCCACAGATGGTTCAGGCTGCAATCCAGGCGTGGCAGACCTGACAAGGTGCGAGGGCAACTGCAGCTCGACTTCCAGTTCATACAGCTCCTGTCTCCTGGCAGCAAGCCAGCATTCAGCAACCAAGGACCACAGTCCCTCTTCACTAAGCTCCGCAGCAGCATGAAGGGCAGAAGAAACAAGGTTTATCCCGAGGTCCCATCACATCCCTTGCCTACGGTACGTGGCGTCTCTCTGGCCAGCCAGGCGTTTCACTCCCCTGATCCTGGGCCTCTTGAGCGTGGCTGTTTTTAGCAGCACAGTTGCTTACCCTGGAGGTAGCAGGTGGGCTCCGGGGGTGTTAAACAGCTCGCCTCAGTGCTGCATATCAGGGTCGGGGGCAGGATCTCAGCCTGGGGGACAGGAGCAACAGTCATTTTATCCTGGAACGTGTCCCTGGAGACTCTGACCTGTGGAGTCCAGCAAGTGGCTGTGGAGAAGAACAGAACTCCCTGCCTCCCTCTCAACTATGGGCACATCTCCTTGCAATCCTGGAGGCCACTGGGCTCCCAAGAGTGCCCCTGGCTCCCCCATGAGCTGCTCAGAGACAGCAATTTACCAGCACAATTTGAAATGGGCACTGAAATTATGGAGCCAGGAGGTGAGAGGGGTATGGGGGATAGTGCCCAGCCTGCCAGGACTGCACACAGCCATTGGACCAGGGCATGGAGGGTAGGGATAGGATACAGAGGGACCTAGACAAATTAGAGGATTGGGCCAAAAGAAATATGATGAGGTTCAACAAGGACAAGTGCAGGGTCCTGCACTTAGGACGGAAGAATCCCATGCACTGCTACAGACTAGGGACCGAATGGCTGGGCAGCAGTTCTGCAGAAAAGGACCTAGGGGTTACAGTGGACGAAAAGCTGAATATGAGTCAGCAGTGTGCCCTTGTTGCCAAGAAGGCTAACGGCATTTTGGGTTGTATAAGTAGGGGCATTTCCAGCAGAGCGAGGGAGGTGATCATTCCCCTCTATTCGGTACTGGTGAGGCCTCATTTGGAGTACTGTGTCCAGTTTTGGGCCTCACACTACAAGAAGGATGTGGATAAATTGGAAAGAGTCCAGCGGAGGGCAACAAAAATGATTAGGGGGCTGGAGCACATGACTTATGAGGAGAGGCTGAGGGAACTGGGATTGTTTAGCCTGCAGAAGAGAAGAATGAGGGGGGATTTGATAGCTGCTTTCAACTACCTGAAAGGGGGTTCCAAAGAGGATGGATCTAGACTGTTCTCAGTGGTAGAAGATGACACAACAAGGAGTAACGGTCTCAAGTTGCAGAGGGGGAGGTTTAGGTTGGATATTAGGAAAAACTTTTTCACTAGGAGGGTGGTGAAGAGCTGGAATGGGTTACCTAGGGAGGTGGTGGAATCTCCTTCCTTAGAGGTTTTTAAGGTCAGGCTTGACAAAGCCCTGGCTGGGATGACTTAGTTGGGGTTGGTCCTGCTTTGAGCAGGGGGTTGGACTAGATGACCTCCTGAGGTCCCTTCCAACCCTGAGATTCTATGATTCTATGGTGGCCACAGAAGCTTAGGGTCGTGTGGCCCCAGGGGCACAGCAGTGCTAAGAGCATTCCTCAAGGAACAGGCCTAGGGAGGCAAAGCACACGGCATTGGACTCCACTGTGCTGACCCTGTTTGTTCCCTCTGGGCAGACCAACGATGAGGACTCCTTCTCCAGCATTGCCATTGAACCGGATCCATCAGCACTGATAGCCAGGGGCAGCACTGCAGGCCCTGCACACGCAACTGGAGGTGAGTAGCTCCACGGGGGCAGGGAGGGGACAAGGGCTCAGGCTGATCCCGGTTGATATGGTCTCTCACCCTCACTGTCGGCTCAATAAACCCTGAGACGGGGATTTGGCTATGCCCAGAGCCAGACAACTACGTGAATGAGACACCCAATGGCTGTCTGATCTGGCGATGGGGAGACCCCCAAAGAACCTCCTTTCCCCAGATGTGGCAGCTGTGGGAGCAGCCCTGAGGATGGGCCTTCTCACTAGAACCAGCCTTAATCCCTCAGCTCCTTGGGTGATGCCAGGATGGGCCGATGAGAGCCCTGCAGACCTTTGTCCTCCTAACACATGTAGCACCGCCAGCACCGGGAGCTTCCCCTCTGCCAAACAACTTGCCCCCACACCAAGACAGAGGGGTTCAGCCCTGGGAACAAGGGGGCCAGTGGACACCTGCCCTCTGGGAACAGCCCCAAGATATTAGTTAATTCTGCACAGGTCCCAAAACCAACAGCAGAGGGTCAGAATTTGGGTCACTGCCAGATTTTTTCACAGGCAAGCACCTCTCTGGCTTGTCACCAGCCCCCTTGGAGCTCAGAGATTGAATTTGGCCTTGGGAATTGCATGGCTGATGGGAGCCTCTAGGCCGGACTCCTGCCCCCATGCTGCCTGTGCTCCCCCCGTTCCGCCCCGAGTGCTTTGGGAGAGCCTGACACTGCTGAAGGAGTGAGCTGGCTGATGGTGGGGTCAGGCAGCCCAAGACTTGGCTCCACAGGTGACTTGCTCCTGGGATCCTCAGGGGAAAGCCCCCTCTGTATTACTGTACTGCCTGGAGGCTCATGCTGAGCACCGTACACCCCCAGCACAGCCAGGGCAGGTTTGCACCTGTACAGGGATCTGTCCATGCGCTGGGTTCCTACCCTTTCTGTCACACCTCCATGGCTGCATTCATGGATTGCTGGGCAGCTTTTCCTTCGCTCATTTCCAACCCTTTGATCCTTGTCTCAGCTCCAGGTGCCCACGTAACTAATCCCTCTTCTCCCAAGGGGTTCACCCCCTTGTGAGGTGTGTAAATTTATCCCGCATCCCTCCCCCATTGCTATGCCAAGATGGGCTTCCAGTTCTGGGAATTGGTCTCTCCAGCACCCTGGCGCTGCCTCTAGTCATGGTAACGTGGTACTCAGATACCGCAGTGATGGGCACAGTATAATGACACAGAGGGAAAGGAGCGCAATATGCCAGGTACGGGCACAGCCCTATTGCAGGCTTTCCCTTCCCCCCGTCCAGTGCTTCTGCACATGCAGCTCCAAAACGCAGTGACCAGCTCGAGTCTCCTTCCCCTCTCTCCTCCCAGACACACACCCGATGTAACCCCTGGGTTCTCTCCTCTCCAGCAGCTCCTGCTGTGATGGCTCCCTCCCCATGCACTGAGCTGCAGACAAGGGCCTGCCTCTCTAAAGAGAGCGCCTACGAGGTCCCCTCTGCCGCAGCCAAGCACCCAGCTTCCTCCCGCAGCTCGCCTGACCCGTGGGTCGCCCTGCAGCAGCACAGCAGCGCAGTCACCCAGCACCCCAAGAAGAAATCCCAGCCGCTGAAGGAGGGGAACACAGAGTCATTGGGTGACTTCTCCAAGACACCTCAGGCCACTAGCCCACCCCTACACGGGACACAGGAGGGTGGCAGCTCCCCACAGAGGTCACGAACCCTGCACGCCTTCAGGAGGAGCCTATCCCACCCTACCGGCACTAAGTTGCTGGACACCGTTGCTGCAGGCTCTGGGCACAGCTACGCCCAGAGGTGCCAGCTACAGTTGCTCAGAGGCTGCCATGTCTGCTTGAGATGCTTTGGCTTGAGACCCAAGCCCTGACCCGGGTGCTGTGGCTTCCCTCCGTTCCCCTTCCTGGGAGCTTTACAAATTCATACTATTTGGAGCAGGAGGTGCTGGCAAGACTGGTGATTCCATAGCGCATGAGATACCCCCGCCCAAAGCTCTACCAATCAGTCACCCCAGCCCTCAGCACTGATGGCATGGGCCCAGGCAGGAGGCAGCTGCACTAGAGGAACTTGGAGGCTTTCTGCCCAGCCAGAGCCGACCCTCTGAGCCCTTAACTCCCTCCTGGACCCAGAGCTTTCCCCTCTATCCAACCTTCCCTCATCACCCCACCCCACCATCACCTGCCCCACGATTGTTATTCGTTCCTCAGGGTGGAGCTAAGCACTTCGCCCCATGATCTCTCCTCCCCCACCTGCCCCATCCCAGGGAGGGAACCCCACCCCCTCACAGCAACTACCCCCAGTGCCAGTTCAGATGCACAGAAAAAAACTTTTGTTTGCCATGAAGCGACAGGGCCGTCCTGTTCCCTGGGGCTGCTCTGCTCTTACCCTCATGCTGCTCCAGGGGATTGCAGGAGGGCAGCAGGTCCCTGCTTTAGGGATTATTACCAGGGGCCAATCCAGCTTGTGGGGGCCTGGCCCATGGGCTGAGCCTCGTAGTCCCAGCCCCCCACCATGTGCAGCTCCCACTCTGAGCAGAACATAGCCCATCTCTAAGGGCTGATATCAGGCCCTGAGCCGAGTGGGCTTTTCCACCAAAGCAGAGCCTGGCAGGAGGGTGGGCAGGCCCCACAGCAGGTCCAGGACCTCCAGCTGCAAGGTTGCTGTTACATTCAGCATCGCTGGGGGATGCAGCCGGTGAGCAGTGACATGACCTTACTCCACAGAAAGCAGGGATGGGCAGCGGGACCTAGAAGCCACATGAAGGGGAATGGGAAGGTCTGGACAGTATTGTAGCCAATACGTCCCATTCTCTGCTGAAATCCCAGCCCGTTAATGGGGTTCTGGGTCCCAGGGCCCCACTGCATCTACCAACCTCTCTTGTGAGCCTCCCGAGTGACTGGCCCCCTGCCCTGACTGCTGCAGTTCCAGTGGGCCTGCCAGGGAGCTGGGGCACTGGCAGACACTCACAGCCTGGTTTCCATCCCTGCTTCCTCTTGGAATCACAGAGCAGTAGGCGAGCGAGGAGCAGGAGGGGCAGGGATGGTGCTTGCCCGAGGCTGGCATATGGGCACTGGCATAGAAAGCAGGGCGTGGCTCAGTGCATTGACATCACATGGTCCGGATGGGTCTTTATTGTCCCCTTGGAGCACGGAGGCGGCTCTGCCACGGCCAGCGCAAGGGGGGAGCAGCCTTCCTGCGGTGACGCCAGCATCTGTGCTGGAGGCCGCGGCGTCTCGGTCTCAGTTCTGCCCTCCCAGCTGCACTGACTGAGGAGCTGGGCTGCTGCAGTCCCTGGGCATCTCAGCATGGCCAGCATGACTGGGGCCTAGGGCATGCTGCTCAGCTGAGTGTACACCAGGGGGTCTTGCTGGCATCACAGTCCAGCAGGATATTGAGGACAGTGCAGGGAGCTCCAGCCACACTCAGCGCCGTCCGCGACTCGATCCGGTACCTCACGTTGTTCAAGCCCCCATCCCGATCCACCTTGAACTGCTCCTGAGGAAGACGACACGGCATTCAGTTCCCACCCAGCAGAAAGGCCAGTGCGTAGAGCCAGCCGGGATGGGACCAGAGCACGGGAGAGGGCAGAGCCGGCAGGGACAGGGCTAGAGCAACAGGCTGGGCTGGCTCAGACCCTGCAGCTGCCTGCAGGTCACGGAGAGACACCATTTCCTGACAGCCCCTTCTCTTCTCCCCTCCCTCCAGTGTAGAGGGCAGCAGGGCCCCTGCTCCACCCCAAGAGAGCAGCTCACACCTGCTTCTGGGTAGCAATGCGCTTCTGGTCTCGCTTCCTCCAGGCTGGGTCATGCAGGTGCTGGAAGGTCTTGTATCCAGTCTTTATTCCCGCGGGGCGGAAAAGCTGGGGGGAGAGTGGAGCATGCATTAGTCACTGGAGTCCCTGCCCTAAGCCAGGTGCCCAGGCCTAAAGCTTCCTGCAGCCCATCACCCCCTCCCCTGGGCTCTGCAGGACCTAGGCAGAGGGTTTGGGAGGCTAGGCAGAGGGGCCAGCAGGGAGCTAGGCTGTCCTCTCCCAGGCACTGGCAAAGACCCTGGGGGTCAGGCCCGGGGAACAGGGTGTTTTCTCTGGCCAGGAACCTGGAGAGCATCCCTACCTGGAGGCCAGCTCCTTTGATCCGGCGATAGAACTCATCATCCTCTCGCCCCCAGCCCCAGAAGCGGTTGGACATCCCATTGCACTGAAATGAGAGGGTGTCACAGGGGTAGAAGCTTGTGATGTCCCCCTCCCCCAGCATCTGCCTGATGCACACACCCAGCCTAACCTCTGCAGCCAGGCAGGAGAGAGCCATGGCCAGACCCTGAGGCACAAGAAACCACAGACAGACCCCAACCAGCTCAGCCCATGAGCCCCCATTCCTGACACACCCTGTAGCTCCCTCCCCATCGTGTCGCCCCTTTCACATTTCCAGGGTGGAGAAAAGTGACTCATGAACAAGGAACCCTCCCCCAAACAGACGGGACTCACCCCACTCTGCGTGACTTACCATCTCGTAATGCTGCTTGGTGAGCAGGAGGATGCCGCCCACGTAGGTTTTGTAGTGGTACAGAGGGTGCAGCTCTGGGGATGCCACATGGAAGGGCCCTGCCTCCGGGAAGCCGTAGTCCAGCTCCTCGTTGCGGGGCAGGAGGTCGACATCATGCATGGCAATGTAATCGGTGTCATTGCCGCTCTCCAGGAAGCCGACGTTGATCAGAGATGCTCTGTTAAACCTGCTCAGGACACCAGGAAAATCTTGTCCCAGCACCAGGAGCATCAGGCCTCCCGTAGACGCAGCAGCAGCAGGAGGCTCAGTCGTCCTCCAGACAGGCTTAGTCACTGTTACATCATTACCCAGCCCACCGGACGCACCGGCAGTCTCCCCTGGCTTCACAGTTGGGATCTCAGGCCCCAGGTGCTGCAACTCAACACTGAAACCACACCCATGCAGGGGGGACAGTGGCACCCAGCCACTGTGGCTAGTAAGGGGCTAAAGCAACTAACATCATCAGTGCCTGTTCTAAGGGAAGCCCTTGGGGAAAGTGGGCTGGAGGCTGGACAGATGTTCAGCAAGGAGATGACATGTAAGAGGCAAAGCCTTGTCGTGGCTGGTATGTTGGGAGGGCCACCTGGAGGACAGGCAAGGCCAACATGGTGTGGCCAGCAGGGAAGGGCTAAGCACTGGTACCAGCATCCAGGTAAAGTGGGCTCTTGGAAGGGGTGACCCAGGTGAGTGGGCATACGGGGGAGCATTAAGGCTGTTCTGAGGACACGAGCGAATATTGTGTCTTGCAGTTTTCCCCTGGCTCTCAGAGCTCCAGCCTCACAGCGTTCGTAGTCGGGAAGAAAGTCTAGTGGCCTACAGTTACATTTCCTCTCCTGCTCCTGGGAAAGGAGGATGGAGAAGGAAAATAGCCCTTTACCTTTCTACAGGCCCTTCACCAACTACAAAACAGGGCCCAACACGACACCTCCAGGCTCAGAGTATCTGAAATTCCAGCTCTCCCCAATCCCCACACACTCAGCCCAGCAAAGAGAAAAGAAATGGACCTCACTAAGCCCCGAAGGTCAAACACCCCCATCCCAGGAGAGGAGGAGAGTGTGATCCCCATTTTACAGATGAGAAACCTGGGACATGGGTGCAAAGTGAGTTGCTCAGGGTCACAGAGCGAGTCTAGAACCCTCCGTAGCACAAAGAATGCCCTGGGGAAGGGGCTGCTCCAAGCCTGGTACCTTGAGCCTCCAGAGAGCCCTGGCGGCACAGGGAGAGCACCTGGGGCACAGCTTAGCTCTGTGGGTGGCAAGGGACCATACCTGTAATGATCCACCTGGTTGAGCACGAAGATGTGGTGGCGGATCCTCTTCCTGCTGAGGAAGCGATGCATGTGGGGCACGAAAGCCAACAGCTCCTCGAAGCGTTCCCGGAACGGGATCAGCAGCGCCAGGCGGTGGGGGCCCCACGACGGGTCCTCAGCCCATGAGGCCCGGGACTCCGGGGGGCAGGGCTTCAGGGGGTCAGGGGCCGCTGCCCCGTGGCCCCGACGGGCCACATCACCCGAGCAGCTGAGCTGCAGCCACAGAAGTGAGGCAAAGCCCAGAAGCAGCGCGACGAAGAAGAGCTGGAAAACGGAGCATTTCCGCGGCAGGAGGGCCAGCAGCCGGCGGGACCTGGGGTGCAGGCGAGTCAGGGCCCGGGCCCAGAGTGCGCTGCCCCCCGCCGCTCTCAGACCCCCGCCCGGCTCCCCACAGTCCCCTCCCTGCCCCCCAGAGCCAGCCGCGTCCCGCTCCCCCAACCCCCTCCATGCCTCCCGCCCCCCCGTCCTGCCCCCCAGAGCCAGCCGCGTCCCGCTCCCCCAACCCCCTCCATGCCTCCCGCCCCCCCGTCCTGCCCCCCAGAGCCAGCCGCGTCCCGCTCCCCCCAACCCCCTCCATGCCTCCCGCCCCCCCGTCCCGCTCCCCCAACCCCCTCCATGCCTCCCGCCCCCCCGTCCTGCCCCCCAGAGCCAGCCACGTCCCGCTCCCCCCAACCCCCTCCATGCCTCCCGCCCCCCCGTCCTGCCCCCCAGAGCCAGCCGCGTCCCGCTCCCCCAACCCCCTCCATGCCTCCCGCCCCCCCGTCCCGCTCCCCCAACCCCCTCCATGCCTCCCGCCCCCCCGTCCTGCCCCCCAGAGCCAGCCGCGTCCCGCTCCCCCCAACCCCCTCCATGCCTCCCGTCCCCCCGTCCTGCCCCCCAGAGCCAGCCGCGTCCCGCTCCCCCCAACCCCCTCCATGCCTCCCGCCCCCCCGTCCTGCCCCCCAGAGCCAGCCGCGTCCCGCTCCCCCAACCCCTTCCATGCCTCCCGCCCCCCCGTCCTGCCCCCCAGAGCCAGCCGCGTCCCGCTCCCCCCAACCCCCTCCATGCCTCCCGCCCCCCCGTCCTGCCCCCCAGAGCCAGCCGCGTCCCGCTCCCCCCAACCCCCTCCATGCCTCCCGCCCCCCCGTCCTGCCCCCCAGAGCCAGCCGCGTCCCGCTCCCCCAACCCCCTCCATGCCTCCCGCCCCCCCGTCCCGCTCCCCCAACCCCCTCCATGCCTCCCGCCCCCCCGTCCTGCCCCCCAGAGCCAGCCGCGTCCCGCTCCCCCCAACCCCCTCCATGCCTCCCGTCCCCCCGTCCTGCCCCCCAGAGCCAGCCGCGTCCCGCTCCCCCCAACCCCCTCCATGCCTCCCGCCCCCCCGTCCTGCCCCCCAGAGCCAGCCGCGTCCCGCTCCCCCCAACCCCCTCCATGCCTCCCGCCCCCACGTCCTGCCCCCCAGAGCCAGCCGCGTCCCGCTCCCCCGCCCCCCGCCCTGCCCCGCGGAGCCCGCCCCGCTCCCCCTGCCCGCTCTCACCCGGCTTCCTCCCGGACACACACCGCCGGCTTCCTCCGTGACGGGAACATGCTCCCAGGGGGCGGCTCCTGCCTCCGTCCCCCCGGGCCCGGGGCTAGCCGGACACGCTGGCTCAGACACCGGGTCCGGCGCCGAGCGCGGCCCCCCGGAAACACAGCCCCGCCCCGCCGTTCCGCCTACACGGGGGTTCCGGGGCAAGCCAGTCCGGGCGGAGCGGCCAGCGGGCACCAGCCGCTCCCCCAGCCTCGGCCCCGGGGGGGCGCGACCTGCCGCCATAGGCGGCTTAAAGCCACGTAAGCGGCTCGGCCGAGCACTCCCCCGAACAGCATCGGGCGGGCCCAGGCAGCCCCCAGCGCTCTCGGCCGCGAGGGGCAGATGTAGCTACAACGTGCACCCGAGAGAAGGGCTGCCCGCCCTACCCCAGCGTCACCGCTACCTCAGCCTCCAGGGCACAGGTCATCATTCGCCACCCCATGCACGGGGCAGCTTGCCAGCCAAGGCAAGGAAAGACTCCCCTCTCCCTCGCGCACCGCGCAGGCTCAGAAAGCAAGAATCGGGGGACACACCAGCCCGTCCTCACAGCGCTCTTTATTAGGAATCCACGATACAGGACAAAGTATCCAAAAGCCAGTAAGCAAGTTACCCAACACCCCCTTTGCCTCCCTGCTGTACAGAGAAAGGATGCATCAACCAAGCTCCTCCACTGCTGCACATGCAGCACATTGGGGCCAGGGATGCCCTGCAGCCCCATAGAAGGGGAAAGCTGGCTGCAGCATTGCGGAACAGGAAGCTATGACCCCTCACCCTGCCCCTAGTAGCAGCAGAAAATGGTGGTAAGTGGCACACTATTACACCACCTAGCAAAGGAATGACTGCTGAAGTGGGAAGATAGGACAGGTTTGCCTTGTGCCAAGATCCCTGCTAACCAAATAGGAAAACAAATGCTACACTAAAATATGCAACCACCCCTGCATAGAAACTTGTGGGGTTCTAATCCCACAGTACTCCTCTACCACAGTGATCAGCAGCTTGGAAATACACAACGCTGTTGCCTCAGCCCCCAGGCAGCTAGTTCCAATCCCTGTGCAGTCCCTTCACATTATGCATTTTATACAGATTAAATACAGACTCAGTGCTGGGACAGACCAGGAGCCTCAGGGCGGTGTGGTAGTGCAGAGCCCCTTGTGCCATCACAATCGGTTCTGTCCTCTTTAGGGTGATCCAATGGCAGCACAGAGCAGCCAGTTCAGGACACAGTCATGCAGATTTCAGCACCTGGCTGAAGGTTCTGTGTACAAGGGAGCTGTTTGCTCAAACTTCCTCCTCCCTTTATACCCGCTTCTTGGCATGAAGAAAATACTTGTGGTTCCAGCCTTCTTGGAAAGGAGACCACGGCTCATTGTAGGGAGTGAGCCTTGGGGCAGGAGGAAATCCACAGGCACAGACAGACTCCACCCACACTGCCGGAGAGTTCAAATGGTACTTAAAGGAAGGAAGGCCCAGAGTTCCTGGGAAAGGCCAGTGTACCTCAGAGGAATCCATGCAGAAGAACACTCTACCCCTTATTCCCAGGGAAGATGGTCCGGTGGTTAGGGGGCTAGCCTGAGACTTGGACTCAAGTTCCTGCTCTGCCACAGACTTCGTGCAGAACCTGAGGCAAGTAACTTAAGTCTCTGGGGCTCAGTTCCCATCTATAACATGACAACAATAGCCCTGCCTGCCTCCCAGGGGTGCTGAAGAGAAATGTATTGAAGACTCTGATAGTACACGGATGGGGCCATGTAAGCACCACCGATTGAATGTGAGTGACTGAAATGCCATAACAAACCAATACAAGGAAATCCCACCCAGACTGGGAGGGAGGGAAGTGGTGGAGGCAGGTGACACTTAGCCCAGGCAGCTGGAGGATTGGGGGAAGGTGGGCGTGACCAGTCCAGGCTGCTGAAACTCATGGAGTTCCTCAGTTAAGAGAGGGCTGTTTGCTCATGCTGTGTGCCCTCTTTATACCAGTTTCTTGGCTTCAAAGAAACTCTTGAGATGCCTCATCTGCCATAAGCCAATGGAAACAAGAATGAGGGTCTGGACAATGGACCACCAGAGAACTCGCTGGTTGGTGCTCTCACTGGTCTGGCGGAACCGCTCCTCTCGCCACTGCAGTAAGGAAACAGGTCAGAGAAGTAAATACAGACTGACCCTCCCAGGCCCTAGAGATCAGTGGCTTCCCATGGCCCTCAGAACTCTCTAATAGTCACTGTCCAGCTGGGTAGGTCCCCCCCCCAGAATCTCCTTTCCAAACCATGAACACAGCCCCTGCTGCATCTCCAGTGTGGAGCACAGGGCTGGCCAGACCACTTCAGGTTCCTTACCCGCTGGTAGTTCTGCTCCTTCTGGATTTGCTCCACCTGCTCAATGAGCTGCCGCACCCGGAGCTGTAGCTCACTCAGCTTGTCCTTGGCAGCAATCTCAGCATAGTCATTGGCATGTTCCCCCACCTGGATATCCAGATGTACCCTCTGCAGCAAGACAAGAGAACACAATCAGGTGTTCTGCTCCAGCACAATCCTACATGGACTGGGGCCCCCCTCCCCTCTCTGTCCCGCATGGGCCCCCCTTACCAGCATACCCCCTGCAAAGAGGGAGAATTTGGTGGAGTTAGAATGCAGGCAGATCTGATGCTCTCCAGGAGCGTGCGAAGTGAAGGTGAATCTGCCCTCAGAGCCGTACTGCCTCGACAAGATGACCTGGAAGAGAAGGACAGGGCAGTAATAGCAGGCTCCAGAGCACAGCCAATCCAGGATAATTTGAATGCAGTATGTCTGTGGGTCTGACAGCAGGGTGCATTAAGCTTTCTGGCAGATCACTTGGTACTACAGCTAGAGGGTCTGTCTGCCCAAAGCAAATTGTTTAATGGTGAGATCTAGGTAGCAAGGCAGATTTACAGGGGCTAGAGACCCTCTTCAAATCCCCTGTGCTATCTGCCCAGGTTGTTGTACTCAAAGTACTATGCAGGATGGTAATACAGGTATCAATCAATACTCTAGCATACGCATATATATTATATATCTATATCTATCACACTCATGCACTCACACACACACACAAACACACTCCATCTTGCTGTTACCAACTGGTTGCTCCCCTTAACTGCACTGGCCAGGTGAGTTAGATGGGGGAGGGGTGGAGCCGGGCTTCTGCCAATCTGGATCGATGCTCCCATGGCGACAAGACAAGACCCGGGGTCCTCTGCCAGACACCTCACTTTTATAGCAGCTTCCCTCTTATGCAAATCCACTCCAGATTCAAAATCTTGGTCTGTCTGTTGGCCTTTGTGCTGCTTTTTTCTGGGTGTTGTCCCAAGGCTGCTCAAAGAGGGTGTTTCCCAAAGGTGGTGCTTCTTTGATCTGGCTCCCATCCCCTCTCCAACTGTTGCAGTGTCTGGAGGTGGGTGTCTTCCAAGCCTCACTCATTCACACCTCATTCAGTCAACAGGGCAATTGATTACAGAGTGGGGGAAGATCTTATCCTACTCCTAGCAAAAAGGCACATGTTTCTTCTACTTTAACTATACTATCCTTAGGGGCTATAACATCTGATACAAAGTTTCCTACAAGTTTTCTATATAGGGATCTAATACAAAGTTCCCATATCAAATAGGGATCTAATACAAAATGGGGATCTAATACAAAGTTGTATGAAAATAGAGAGGCACAATGCCAAGTCATATAAATACAAAATAACACAATGCAACACACAATACAACATCATAAAGATTCATAGAGATACTTAATATAGAGATTTCTCTACAAGGTGACAGTTAAAAATTAGCAATTTCAAAACAAAAGGGGCTCCTACCAAATGCACTAGGGAGGGGGGAATGGGAACTGCCAGAGAAGGAGGGTTGGGCCTAGATGGAGCTCTATGTTCAGGACCAGATCATCAATAAGTCTAGGATCTTAGATCATGGAGTTTAACTAGACTGGGCAGGGATGGTGTCTCTAGACTCGGTTTGCCAGAAGCTGGGAATGGGCGACGGGGATGGATCACTTGATCATTCCCTGTTCTGTTCATTCCCTCTGGGGCACCTGGCACTGGTCACTGTCGGAAGACAGGATACTGGACTAGATGGACCTTTGGTCTGACCCAGTACGGCCGTTCTTATGACTGGAAGTGAGTGGGCACCATGTACCACAGGGGTCAGCAGTCACTGCACTGATTAGAGCAGCTGACTCCGCAGAGACAGCTGAAAAAAAATACATTTTTCTAATTTCAACATGTTGCTAAGAACCTCTCAGAATCAGGCAGCAACAGAAAAATCAGGAAGATCCACCTAACCCAGAGCCTGCCCACATGCCACAAAGACAGTTTGTTCCATGGAAGAATTGCCAGTATCTGTGGTGATTTCATACCAGGGCAGTCTGGTTTTCACGAGTCAATATGCTACATGGACAAACCCTTAATAGGCTGTGTGTGGCACCTGCCTAGGGAGGTTGTGGAATCTCCATCATTGGAGATTTTTAAGAGCAGGTTAGACAAACACCTGTCAGAAGTGGTCTAGATAATACTTAGTCCTGCCAGGAGTGCAGGAGACTGGACTAGATGACCTCAAAGTCCTTTCCAGTCTTATGATTCTATGAAACAGAGCAATCAAAGTTATATCTCAGGTAAGACAACTATGTGGAACTGCAAGCAGATGCAGAAGGGGTACCCCTCACCATGGGCACTGGTTCTGGGCTACTCAGTCCCATTACCCTGCTGCTGTAGCTTTCGGGCCCCATGGGATGGGTATGAGGGCAGATTCAGGTTGGGGAACCAGAGCACCTGTGCTGATCCTGGGCTGAGAGATGTGCCAGTATCTTCTCCCCCCCAAACCCAGTTACCTTATCATCAGGGTCCTTCACCTCCACGAACATGCCAAGCCCAGGTGTGGCAGGCATGTAATCCTCCCGCTGCTTATCGTAAAGCTGGGTACGGTAATTCCCTGCAGGGGAGAGCAACGCTATGAGAACCACCCTGGTCATCAAACACACAACAGCCCCCAGCACCATGCCCATCTACCCCCCGCCCCCGACTTTCCTTCTATTCCCCACTACAGGGTCCGCAGTAGTCTCCATACTCCCCCCCCCCCCCCGCTGCCCCCTCGCCGCTCGCCCCGCCGGCACCTCCCCCGCCGCCCCCTCGCCGCTCGCCCCGCCGGCACCTCCCCCGCCGCCCCCTCGCCGCTCGCCCCGCCGGCACCTCCCCCGCCGCCCCCTCGCCGCTCGCCCCGCCGGCACCTCCCCCGCCCCCTCGCCCCCCGCCCCGCCGGCACCTCCCCCGCCCCCTCGCCCCGCCGGCACCCCCCTCGCCCCCCGCCCCGCCGGCACCCCCCTCGCCCCCCTCGCCCCCCGCCCCGCCGGCACCTCCCCCGCCCCCTCGCCCCGCCGGCACCCCCCTCGCCCCTCGCCCCCCGCCCCGCCGGCACCTCCCCCGCCCCCTCGCCCCGCCGGCACCCCCCTCGCCCCCCGCCCCGCCGGCACCTCCCCCGCTACTCTCTCCCCGCACCTATCACCATGGTCTCGTCCGGGATCTCCTCAATGAAGCAGCGGCGCTCGGTCTCGCCCAGGTGGAAGTAGAGGCCGAAGCTGTGGGACACGGCGCCAACGAGGAGCAGCAGGACCAGGACCAGCAGTCCGCCGCGAGCCGCCATTTTGCCCGCCGAACGCCACGTAAGGCCGCGCGCAGCCTCACGGGAGAAACTACAACTCCCGGCAGCCTGTGCGCACTCAGCGCCCAGTCCCACGAAACGCCATATAAGGCCGCGCGCAGCTCAGGGGACGGGACTACAATTCCCGGCAGCCACGCCACGCCCGCAGAGGCAGACGGGCGGCGCGAGGCCTTTAACGCTCCCCGCGCGGCCACGGCCAGGAAGGGACCTTCATCCCCCCCTCCCGGGTCTCTGGCGGGGGCGGCGCCGGCCAGCACGGCACGAGCCAAGGGAAGCCCCTAGTCACGGGGAGGGGGAAGAGAGAACACCCTTCCCTTGTCTGTACTCCCCCTCGGCTCTGCCCCCCCCCCCCCCCCCCCCCCCCGGAGCCAGTGCTAGATCCACCCGGGGGGGGGGGCAGTGCTTGCTCACCCACTTCCTGCTTGTTTGACACAAGCTACCTCGGAGGAGCTAAGGCAGAAACAAGATACCAAAATACTCCTGTTATTTCTCCAAAAAAGAGGTTTTTTTAGAAACCAGAGTTTTGTACAATCCCCCATAGAAAAGATCCCATTTGGGGCCAGGGCTGGGCCCAGGCTAGCTCCTCCACTAGTAAAAACGTTTGTTCCTCTCCTGCCGTCTCTGGAAGACCACAGCCCCCACCACAGCACACACAATGATGCCCAGCAGGGCGCAGAGCAGCAGCAGGAACACCTTCCAGCCAGTCAGGGGCCCACTTCGGAAATTCCCTGTCGGATCATCCAAGTTGTCTGTGGGCAGGAAAGAACGAGGCTTAGAGCAGAGAGACTTACACACACCCCAGTCTCCTATTCCACTGTGAGCTTGGGATCTCCCATGGTTAACAAATGGACTAATGCTGACCTGCCAAATCCCCCTCCCAAGAGAGTGGCTTTTGGACAAGTCAATGTCACACATCTATCGTTATTGTGTTAAGAGCAGGCAGGGAGATGCCATTACTCAGGCTGGGGTAGCAAAATCCCCATACACCCCCAAGCTGTATGTGAGAAATGCCCTCCCACCAGTGATGCTATGTAGTGTTGGATCTCACACTGCTTGTGGCTGAGAGCTCAGCATTGGTCTATCTAGGTCCCTTCCAGGCCACCACTGTTCTGGAAGCTGAGCAGACCTGAAAGGATGACACAGGAACCCCCTATCATGGGTCCCCAGAGCCCAGAAGATTCACCTTTTGGTGACTTAAGGAGGTTGACGCTGGGCTCAATCTTTGTCCAGTCAATGTTCTCTTCCTCTGGTGGATGCTCTACCATCAGCTGAAATAGCTTCATTGAGATGATGTCATGATTGTCTAGGAAACAAGCATCAATTATTAGATGATGGTACAGCCCTTTCCAAGCCACATGCCCTCAAAGGCACATGAAAAGATTCCTCTTGTGCTCTGCCATGCCCTGGTCTCCCTCAGGCCCACCCTCCCTGACTCAGAGACCTGGCTTCCATTTGGGAGGCTTTCCCCAGGTGCCTAGCCACAGAGCCTGCTCTTTTTCCCAGGCTGCCCGTCTCCTCTCCTGCATGGTTAAGAACTCAAGTGCTCAGCCCACTGCAAGGCAGCACTGGAACGCCACTCCACCCACAGCACCATGCCCCAGACCCCAGAGCTGGCTTGGGTTGAGAACATATTCCAGTTCAAAAGGAGCTCTCACCAGATAGGTCCCCTGTGCCAGCAGAAGCCCCAAAGAAGTAGCCAGTGGGCAGTCGGACTCCTGCAATGTCGATGCAGTTCTTCCACTCATTCTTGTCCTCCACATCAGTCATCACCTGCCAGGAAAAGGCAACGTCACTTCAGGGCGCAGAAGCAAGGGCATCGGAGCCTTCTCAAAAGTGGGGGTGCCAGCCCCCCAAGCCAAGCCAGAAGCAGGAATGGGGCCAGGGAGCACAGCACAGCCCCCCACCCAGGGCGGAAAGCGGCCCCCCTGCCCGTGTCTAGGCTCCACATCCTGCCCAGTGCAGGCGAAGGTGGAGGCTCTGTATTGGCTCCCCACAGCCACCCGTGTGGCTCTCCCTGACCCAACTCTGGCCGGGGCCTTGGAGCTGCAGCCTGGTCATGATAAGAGCAGCGCAGGCAGTTGTGGGGAGCCACGGCACGGACCCTCCACCTGCCTGTGGTGTGAGGTGTCCCCGCCCCCCAGGGCAGGCGGAGGGTCCATGCTGCGGCCCCCCCACAGCTGCTTGTGCAGCTCTTACCATGGCTGGGCTGTAGCTCCGAGGCCTGCCCCGCCCCACACAGCCAGGTCGGGAAGAGCCACACGAGCAGCTGTGGTGAGCTGGCACTGATTCATGGCCCATCTACCTTCACCGGGCCAGGAGCCCAGGACACAGGCCAGGGGCTGCTGTCAGCCTCACCCACAATGCAGGCAGGTGGAGGGTCCACGTGCATGGCTCCCCTCCCTGCGTGGACTCCATGCCAGCCTGACTTGGGGGCGGGGGGTGCCCTCAGGGGGAAGAGGAGGGGAATGGGGTGGGTCTGCCCCAGTGAAAGTCCAGTTTGAAAAGGTGGGAGGGCCCTGGCCCCCTCTGTACTGGCGCAGAGTGCTGCCCAGCCCAGCCTCACCCTCTCTAGAGCCACAGTGGCAAGAGGGCAGGTTGGCTGATCCAGGTGTTGGGAGGACAGCCCTTTCTCAGCACATCACCCCTTGCCCTTGGCAGTGCTGCCATTCCCACCACTGTCCTGCCCAGCACAAACCCAACTGCACGGCTCAGAGAGCCTGCAACAGGCATGAAGCTCAGCGCCATCTCCCATCCCATCTCACCGTCAGCCGGCCCCTGGAGTAACGAACTGCCAGGAAAGTGTCATGGTTCCGATTTCGAAGATCAGCCGTGCAGCCCGCTAGCTCTGTCCAGCGCCCATCCTTACTGTGATCATAGGCCAGGGAGCCGTTGTTCACCATGGCAGAAATGTACGGGAACACACGCTGTAGGGGCAGAGAAGGAGAACATTACTCCGAGCCTTCCACAGGCTGGGAGAGATCTGCATTCTGCATGAGGGATAGATATGTCCCACAAGCCTGAGCCTCCATCTGACAGGGCCTATGTGATCCCCCATAGGGCTAGGCACCTTACCGGGGCACAGACCTACCAGCCCGTGGCACTGAAGCTATGGCTTTGCCTAAAGGGGCCCAATGAAGAAGAGCAGCAAATAATTCAAAGGTTCTTTTCAAGGTTGCCCTCATGATGTGTTTTGTTGAGGGAAACAGATGTAGAGACCCCCTTCTATCCAGTCCTTAGGCCACACTTGGGAAATGCATCTCAGTTGGAGCACACAAAACTATCAGATGAGCATGGAATTAGGAAGGCTCCAAGCAAGGACCAGTCACGCAACTCTGCCTGCTCATCCTGAGCTCAGACAATGACCAGCTTCATCAGGTTTGTAGTGAGAAATAAACCTCCCTTCTAGCATTTTCCTCCTCCCTAACATGCTTCTGACCCCTTTGATACAGGATGGGCTGCCTCAGATCTCGATTATTTTTATTCCAGTAGCACCTACGAGACCAGGATCACATTGTGCTAGGCACCGTCCAAGCACAGTTCCAAAGAGCTTACAATTGAAGTATAAAACAAGAGAACCAGATGGACATAGACAGATGTGGAAGTACAAGCAAACAATAAGACAATACTGGTTGGCATGAAAGGCTGCAGTCTCTGCACACAAGCGGCTTAACCATTGTCAAGCTTTTTTTGCAGGCATTACAGCAAAGGAGAGCCTTTGGGAGAATGCTGAAGAGCTTTGCAGATGCTCAGGGAAAGCTCCTCCCAAGTATGAGGGGCAGCATGGCAGAAAGCACAAAGGTGTTCATTTTAAAATGTAGACAAACGAGCAGTGGAAGCTGGCATCACGAATCAATCAGATGCGAGCATCCAAAGATCAATAGTGACTGACAGATGACATGTAGTGGGGAGAGGCCACGAAGGGCCTTGAAAGGGAAGACAAGCAGCTTGTGTTTGATGAGACAGAAGACGGAGCCAGTGGATCTTGTTAGATGAAAGTTACCATGGCAGCCAGAAGATGTAACGAGACTTGCACACACATGGGAGAAAGGAGGAGAATCAAGAACAAAGATACACCCCCTGGTGAGCACGTTTTGGATGGATTTCTGCTAAACTGAGCTGTGGGCTTAAGAGTTAGTACTGGAATGATAAGACAGAAGTTTTCCTTTTACTACTATTCTCCATTTCCATCGTGTGTGTTTGGAACCAAGGGCAGGACTAATCTGGCAGAATTAACCTATGATCTAGCAACAGACATTTACTAAATCATCATCATAAGGGCTGAAAGCTCCCTGAGAGACCTGGATGAAGTGAAGAACTCAGGGCAGGTTTTCTTTGATCTGCAATTTTAAGTTTTTCCTTTATATATTTAGTAAGTGGCATGAGGGTCATGTTTCTTCCTTGCATCTCTCCCCTAGGTCAGCAGGAATCAGAGACCATGAAAATAGGTTCTTTCTAGCTAGGAAAACTGGCCTGTGCTAGTGACTCAACATGTCCTAACCCTCCCCTTTTTCCTACTACATACATCTCTTCCTCTCTCTTCCACTGCCCCCCAGTACAGTCAGGCTAGCCCCAGCCCCTTGCCCACACAACAAGTGATGTGCCAAGACCACAAGCAAGAAAAGACAGCTCCTTGGTGCTAGTCACAATGAGCCCTGTCCATGCTGCCAGGAGCCTGAGGCCTCCCCAGGTTTCCTGTCACCACTTACCTCTGTTGCTTCATCATTGGGGTACGTATCCAGGAAAATGGCCAAGCCATGGAAGTTATCCTTGCTGCCAAAGACAGGGCCTAGAAAAGCAAAGCAGCACAGGGTTAATAGTGCTCTGACAAAGGGGCTATGGAGAACTTCAAATCACACCTACCCCCCACGATACACAAGGAAGATTCACTTTTCCAACTCAACATGAGATGGAGGAGAAAGGGTACTAAGGAACCCCCCAACTCTGCATTGCAGTGACCAGTTTCTGGTGAACATCTCATCCCATTGTTAGCCAAGATGTGTGTTACACATGTTACTGACACCATTGTGTATGAAGTGCATGGTATGAATACTGTATGTATAAGTGTTGGCTATTTATGCCAACTGACTTGTATTGTTTTTCCCCACAATGCTGTTCACTGGTATATTGCACAATACCTTTGAACAGGACAATTCGGCATTTGGCCTAAGTGGATAGGAACACAGTCAATGGCAAAATCCATTAATATTCTGCCCTGGTACAAGCTGGGTAGCTAACTTAATGGATCAATACCTGGAATGTTAATATCCGAAACAAAGATAAAATAAAGGTACAGAACAACAAGTTCAGGAACTGGTACAAATTGGTGGGTTGGATCTTGGGTGTCGTATAAAATGCTTTGTAACTTGTCAGCAACTGTTCTATACGTAGAAGTGGTTTTGGGGATGTACCCCTGAAGCACACAGTCTGTGTAAGGTGAACATGCTGCAAGACAAGAACTGCTTCCCAAAAGGAGGGAAATGTTTACTTTTCGTACTGTAATGCTTTGTCTTTAGACAATAAATTTGGCTAAGTTTATTTGGGATCTTGAACATTTTTAAGAACTATCAGCAAGTATAGGCAAACATTTGGCTATGCTTTTAATGAACAGACTAAGGCTGCTATCAAATCAGCTAGTGGGGTTTTATGAAATGCTCCCCCACAGAAAAATCACACACCTTTCAAGCCGCTTCAACCCAAGCAACGTGAATAAGTAGTCTTTAATTCATGACTACAAGTAACTTCTATAGAGGAAAGCGTTAATGGAGATCTTGGGTGCTAGAGACTAGTGAGACTTTGATACCAAGAAGAAGCTGTGAGAGTCACGGGTTATACGACAGGGACAAACCAGCTCAGCTTCTGTCAGGGTAAGTCATGGAGTGAGGCACACTCAGGGCTCAGAACCCTAGCCCACCACAGACACAGCAAATAGAGGCAAATCTCGACACACACTTTGGAGTTAGTTTCCCAGACCTGAAGAAGGGCTATGTGTAGCTTGAAAGCTTGTCTCTCTCACCAACAGAAGTGGGTTCAATACAAGATATTGCCTCACCCACCTTGTGTCTCTGACTTTGGATAGAGATATTCAGCAGAGTGGACTGGCAACCCCCACGCCTGCTCCCTAGAAGCAGACTCAAAAGGGGGCACCCCAGTGCTATGAGGCACACTAATTATATTTCCCTCTCCTGAGCTGCTGCTGGCAATGGGGGTTGAAGTGTAGAAGCCATGATGACAGGAACCTTGCCCACACCACCCCCACAGCGGGAGGGAGACCTCTCCTTTTATGAGTGCATGCACCATCCCCTACTATGTACCTGGCATGAGGCGCTCCCGGGTGTACCACAGGGCAAAGCCATCCCCGTGAAGGTTCTTCTTGCCTGCTCCGTGGATCTTGAAGTGGACATGGAGCTCCCAGTCCTTGAGGAAGCAGGGCTGAGAGAGAGGGAATCACACTCAGTACCATGGACAGCATTCCACGGACACCTCCCCTACCCATGGAGACTTCCACAGACAGAACTTCTTAGCCTCTGCACCCTCTCTCTTTCCTCTCAGGGACAACAGCTATAGTCCCCACAGAAGCTGCAGCATTCACCCTCATTCAGGGCTTCAGAACCAGGGCTCAGAACTCCAGCTCCCAAGCAAACCAAATGGAATCCCCTCCATCTCAACGCTGCACTCACCACACGGTTCCAGATGGAGCCCTCTCTGCTGCGCTCATCAGGAGTCAGGCGGACATACTGGCTGGTGAGCATTGTGCTCCCCTGGAAGTCCCAGAGGGGCATTGAACTGGAACCAACCCCTAGAGCAGAGAGAACGGGTACAGCTGAGATCACAAGCTAAGCTAAGCTAAGCGGAGGGGGAAGGGCTGCCAAGGTTCTGGGAGCCGCAGAGAATGACTATGCTGGGGACAGGCCACGCTGCACGAATGCCAGAGAAAGGCCTGTGGGGACCCAATGGGAAGGTGGGGCCAGCGAGTCTCCTAATGTCTCTGCCCTACTCCCGGAGGGGGAGAAGCGGCCAGAGCGGGGCAGGGCCTGTCGCTGAGGGGTGTCCCCAGCCCCGCTCCCCCCAGCCCCTCACCCTGGTAGGGTTTGATCAGCGAGTGCTCCCGCTTCAGGTGCTCGTTGTTCCCGTCGGTGAGCTCGGCGGCCCCGCGCCGCAGCCCGGACGCCAGCAGGAGCAGCGCCCCGGACAAGAGGCCGCGCACGGGGCAGCCCCGGCCCCACCGCCCGCGGCGCGCGCAGCCGCCTCCTCCCGGACCCGCCGCCATCCTGCTGCCCCTGCTTCCGGCCGGAACCGGAACCCACCAACCGCCCCGGAAACTCCGCCCAAGGGTCGCGCCAGCCCTCCAATTAGAGCCCGGCCTGAGGGGGCTTCCGGAGGAGACCCCGCCCCCACACTGCACAGCTAGAGCGAGAGCTACACGTCATTCTCCGTATCCATGGCAGCCAAGAGGCGGGGCTAACGAGGCTCATACCGCTCCCAGCATGCACTTGGGGCGAGACTAGGTTCTCCCAGCATGCACTAGCCCGGAGGACTACGACTCCCGGCATGCACTTGGGCAAGGCCTGTCGGACCACAGCATGCTGGGCCTTGTAGTTTGACCGCGTCTCGTTCGCGTCCGCTCGGCTCCCGCACCCCGCCATTGACACCGCCCGCTCCCCACGGACCTCGAGCCGCGCGTGATCCCGCCCCCCGCCCCTCCCCCCACGCAGCCGCGCCCCAGTAACTCAGGCGAAGCAGCAGCCGGAGCCCAGCCGGGTTTATTGGCGAGGCCAGACGGGGCCGGGGCCTGGGCCTGGGCCTGGGCCTGGCAGGCGGGGTCACGGGCCGAGGAGCAGCACCGCGGCCCGGGCTCAGAGACAGGCTGTGGCGGGGCTCGGCCCGTGCGAGGCGGCCGGCGCTGGAGCCGGGGATGAGCCAAAGGGCAGCATTGGGCATGGGGGATTGTCACAGCCGGGGGCAGGCGTGGGGGGGGTCCGTGCCCCTCGGCTCAGGCAGGGTGGCCAGGCTGGCCCCGAGGGCGCAACACCCTGTCGGGCGCCGGGCTACAGCCTTGGCCGGCCCTGTGGCCTGGAGCAGCAGCCTCCAGAGCTGAAAGTTCACATGGCTACAACTTGAGCTACAGTCCGGGGCAGGTATCAGACTAACCTCCCCTAGCTCCAGTGGGGACAGGTAACACCCACTCACCGGTGGATTCCATGTACAATGCACATGGGCGTAGGCTGCAGTGTCAGCATGCCCAGCGGGTGTAGTGTCAGTGTGCAGGCCCAGCGGGTACCGCATGTGACTGTTCAGTTTCAGGCTGCGTTCGGGGCTGGATTTTCAAAAGCACAGCTCCCTGGGATGCTCTGAACTGGCCAGTGTTTCAATAACTACTCTCAGGCAGCGTTAACTCAGGGGATTGGCTTGCAGGGGTACAGATAAGGAATGTAGCCGGGGGGTTAAGCCACTGCCGTAGTGTGCCGTCTATGTAACTAGGTGCTGACTCTGATTTCCTGACTGTCTGTGCCCGTGGGATGGTTCTGGCCACCCCCCAGAAATGCATGGAGGATGCCATCTCGCTCTACGAATTGGCATCCTCTGCCCTGTGACTTTGCATGCACCGTGTGTGCAAGGTTGCTTCGTGCATGCATGCGTAAATTCCTGTCCTAACAATTGCACAGCACACCACTGGGAGCTGGCTGGACTTTAGGTCTATCTCAGGGGTTCTCAAACTGCATTGCACCGCGACCCCCTTCTGACAACAAACATTACTACATGACCCCAAGAGGGGGGACTGAAGCCTGAGCCCACCCAACCCCCTCTGCCCTGCGTTGGGGGGGCCAAAGCCAAAGGACATCAACCCTGGCAGGGGGGCCTGTAACGAGAGCCCTGCCGCCCAAGGATGAAGCTGAAGCCTGAGGACACATGGGCTTCAGCTTTGGCCCCGGGCGGTGGGGCTGGGGCTTTGTTTTGGCCCCAGGCCCCAGCAAGCCTAATGCAAGTCCTGGTGACCCCATGAAAACAGGGTCGCGACCTGCTTTGGGAACTGCTGGTCTAGAGCGGTGGTTTTCAAACGTTTTTTCTGGAGACCCATTTGAAGAAAATTGTTGATGCCCGCGACCCAATGGAGCTGGGGATGAGGGGTTTGGGTGTGGGAGGGACTCAGGGCTGGGGCAGAGGTTTGGGGTCCAGGAGGGGGTCAGGGCTTTGGGCTGGGGGGTGCAGGCTCTGGGGTGAGGCTGGGGATGAGTATGGGGTGCAGGAGGGGCTCTGGGTTTGGGGGGATCAGGGCAGGGGGTTGGAGTGCAGGAGGGGGTCTGGGCTGGGGGTGGAGACTGGAGTGGGGCTGGGGATGAGGATTTTGGGGTGCAGGAGGGGCTCTGGGTTTGGGGGGGTCAGGGCTGGGGCAGGAGGTTGGGTACAGGAGGGGGTCAGGGCTTTGGGCTGGGGGGTGCAGGCTCTGGGGTGAGGCTGGGGATGAGGAGTTTGGGGTGCAGGAGGGGCTCTGGGTTTGGGGGTATCAGGGTTGGGGTGCAGGAGGGGGTCTGGGCTGGGGGTGGAGACTCTGGAGTGGGGCTGGGGATGAGGAGTTTGGGGTGCAGGAGGGGCTCTGGGTTTGGGGGGGTCAGGGCTGGGGCAGGAGGTTGGGTACAGGAGGGGGTCAGGGCTCTCAGCTGGGGGTGGAGACTCTGGAGTGGGGATGAGGGGTTTGGGGTGCAGGAGGGGGTTCCGGATTTTGGGAGGCGTGGCCTTAGCTCCGGCGGCTCTCGGTCAGCAGCACAGCTGGGGTGCAGAGGCAGCTTCCCACCTGTCCTGGCTCCATGGACTGTGCTGGGCCTGAAGCAGCCAACAGCAGGTCCGGCTCCTAGGCGGAGGCATGCAAGCAGCTCCCCGTGGCTCTCGCCCGCAGGCACTGCCCACCTCAGCTCCCATTGGCTGGGAACCGGCCAATGGGAGTACAGAGCCGGTGCTCGGGGCGGGGACAGCGTGTGGAGCCCCTGTGGCCCCCCTGCCTAGAAGCCGGACCTGCTGGCCGCTTCCGGGGTGCCGCGCGGTGTCGGGACAGGTAGGTACTAGCCTGCCTTCGCGGGGCAGCACTGCCAACGGGACTTTGAACATCACAGTCAGCGGTGCTGACCAGAGTAGGGTGACCAGACAGCAAGTGTGAAAAATCAGGACGGGGGTGGGGGGTAATAGGAGCCTATATAAAAGAGAGACCCAAAAATCAGGACTGTCCCTATAAAATCGAGACATCTGGTCACCCTAGACCAGAGCGACCTGAACTTTGAAAAACGCCGGTCTAGAGGCTTGCCAGTGCCCTGGCTCCACTGGAGCCCTTGCTGCTGCTCCCCCTCCACAATCCAGGAACTGCCGATACACCAGTGACCAAATTAAACCCAGGGGGGTGAGGAATTCCAGAGAAGCCGATGAGCAATGAGAGCTTTGCCGGGGAAAGGCCCTTTGAGCTCAGCAGCAGCGCTAGGGGCCCAGGGATGGCCTATTGCTGGGACTCTCTGGGCGCTGGTGAGTGTGGCTGTGCGAACTGCAGCTCGATTCAGTCACTTCTTCCGGCTTGTGATCTGGCTGCAAATCCAGTTCATCCCGTCCTATTAAAAACAAGAGACCGGTGTGAGCACTGGCCCCTCCCAGCATCCCCTGGCTTGATTTCATGCAGGGGTCTCTTTGCCAGATCACTGGTCTCTGGGCTTCTTCGCTGACCTCCCCAACCCTGGGACTTCCTCTGGCCCTCACCCCCATACCTGGACTCCTTCCCCAGACAGGGCTGAGCAGGCCTGGATTTGCCATTGGCGGTCCCGATACGTAGGTAGGTTCAGTCCCTCTGCGATCTCTGCAGCTGGTGCTGCACTTGCCAGATCCTGCTTGTTGGCAAACACCAGCAAAGGGACCCCGGTGAGACTCTCGTCCTCGATCAGCTCTGCCAGCTCCTGCCGAGAGACAGAGCGAGCAGTAGGCCTTGAGTGCAGACGGCTTCTGGGCTCCGCTGCCAGGGCCTCCATGGGTTGTGGGGACATCCCTCATCAAGTGTCACTGAGCCGGCACTTTCTCTGCAAGGATCCCCGGGACACTGCCCACCCAGCAGGATTCGGGGGTCAGAGGCCGAATCCCAAAGGGCCTCACCCTCCCTGAGGCACAGCCCTTCCTGGCATCAGTCTCCTTCCAAAGGGAAAGCCCAGCATGTGTAGCCTGTGGGTAGCCTTGACCCCAGCCTCTGACTATGGCCTGGGATGTGGGTTAAGCTCCTGGCTCTGCCCTGGACTCGGTGACATCAGGTGTGTTCTGCTTTGGGCCTCAGGTCCCATCGGTGTCATGGGGCTCACGAGCTGGGGAGGAAACATTCCTCACCACGAGCCCCTTTGCTGTCTGCCGGGCCTTCCTTCAGCTCAGGATACAACCAGCTGCCGGGGAAGTACATTTCCCAGCAATCCCTGTGCGGGGGATGGGGGGAGGTTCAGCAGGGGGTGGGGGTCCAGCCCAGCTTACTCTCAGAACGGAGTAGTTAACAACCCTGGTTCTCTCTGCACCCCATAGATATGCCCCCCTCGCCCCAGAAAAGGGTTTAATGGCCAGTACACAGTATTGTACTGGGCAAAGCAGCTGCTCCAGCAGCACAGCCAAGATTGGGTCCCAAAGACCCCAGAAGCACTCACATCTGTGACCTGTCTCAGCACATGCAATGTCAAGAGAAAACTGCCCACAAGTCAGTGTATTTTCGGGGAGGCCCATGAAATTGGATCGGGGGCACAGCCACATCGTACCTGCCCGGTCTCCTCAAAGCGTTTCTTGTCAGCGCTGTCAATGACATAAATCTGCCACAGGAACAAAAGGGAAAGTTATCCGTTCACTTCTTGCTCCCCATGGCACCCTGCCAGTCCCATCTTTATAGGCACCCAGCCCCCCAGGAACCCCTGGGTGGGCACCCACGAGTTCTCCCTTTGTGGGTGGGACAAAGGCTCCTGCTGTGGAACCCCAGTATTGGACCTCAGCCGATCCAGCTTCCAACACTGCCTCGTGAATGGGGCCGTTGGGCTCGCTCACCCCTTGGGCCATCCCTGCCCACCTGGGGGCTGGGCGCCATGCTCACCAGCATGTCTGTGTTGCCCAGGTACTTCTTCCAGTAGGGTCGGATGGCACGCTGCCCACCGATGTCCCAGACGTTCAGCTTGAAGCCATGCGAGTGCACACTTTTTATGTTGAACCCCTGCCCAGGGAAGCAAAGCAGGCGGTAAGTCCAGGCAGGGGAGGAGAGCCCACCTTGCCCGCTGGGTCTGGGGCTCTGCACCTACCTGCGTGGGGGTGATGGTGCTGACCTCCTCCGATGCCAAGCACTTCAGCAGCGTGGTTTTTCCAGCATTGTCAAGCCCCAGCAGGACGATCCGCAGTTCCTGCTCCACGGAGCCCTTGAGCTTTTGGATGACAGCGAGCAGCCCCTGCAAGGACAAGGGGACCCTGAGTGGCCAGGGCTGCATCCCGGAGCCCCCCAGGCATGCCTGGGGTGCTGCAAAACCCCTGGCTTGGGGGACGTGCTGGGGGGGCAGTCAGGGAGTTGACTGATATAACAGACAACCGAGAGCCATTGTTTCTGGGATCTATCACATGTGATGACACAGAACCTGCCTGGAGAGTGAAACTGAATATTTATGGCAAGACAATTGGACTTGAAAATTGACTGAAGAGCTGACATCAGCCATCTCAGAAGTGATTTACGATCACCTTCAACCCCACCCGGAGCTGAAGTCACCCAACCCACTCTGACTAGCCCTGCAGATATTCTGAGCTGCATGGGCCAGTTCACCACAGAAATAGCTTTCAAAGACACAAGATGAGCACTCAGCGTGCATGTGATGAAAGGACCACAGACCAACAGCCTCCTGAGCTGCATCATAGCAGCCATGACGGGCCTAGTAAGAAAGGTGGAAGAACTCGATGGAATATTTCATGATATTGGACTTTTGAAAGGAGATCCAGTACAGATAATCCTAACACACAATGCTGCACCATAGAGCGTACATACCTCTCACAGGATTCCTATCTGCTTACTTCGTAGAGTGGAAACTGAGTTAAACAGAATTAAACGGATTGGCATAACCGAGAAAAATCTCCGAGCCAACAGCATGGCGTGCCCCAATGGTACCAGCGATAAAGAAAAACAGGAAAATACAAATCTGTGTGAATCTTAAGACTCAGTGAAGCAGTTGTAAGAGAAAAAATATGTCCTCCCCGCACTGGCTGACTTCCTCCCCAAAGTGAAAGGAAGTACAGGATTCTCCAAGCTGGATGCCTCAAGGAGACTTCTGGCAAATTCCGGTAGCCAAAGAAAGTGTTAAACTGACTACATCTGTCACACCTTTTGGTAAATTTTGCTTTCCAAGATGACCTTTGGGATTACCAGTGTGCCTGAAAGTTTCCGAAGAAAGATGGCAGAACTGTTAATGAACACAAATGAAGTTGTCATTTGCATGGACAATATTCTGAACTATGGGTCTTTGAGGGAAGAACACACCAAAACTCTCAACGAGGCCCCAAGGCTAATCATTTAGTCTGGACTAAAGCTAAACAAGGAGAAGTTTGTTTTCTGCCTACCCCAAACTGAGACAATAAACAAAGATGGAATAAGTCCTAGACCTGAGAAAGAAAAGTAAATTGAGAATTGAATGTACCAGAACTGAGACGCCTCCTGGTGATGGTGAATTACCTTGGTTGGTATCCACACGACCTTTCTGTAGTGACAAAACCACTGAGTAAACTATTGAAGTCCAACACATCTTGGCTATGGGGCCAAATCAAGAGATTGTCTTCAAAAAGGTAAAAGAAATGACCTCAACAGCTCTCAAGTTCTATGTGAATAAACCCACAATGGGGGTCAGTGGAGACACAAGCAGCTCTGGCCTAGGTGGTGAATTGTTGCAGCAACGTGGCTCTGAGTAGAAGCCAGCTGCATTTTGCTCTTGCACATTCACAGAAGTGGACAAACGATCTGCACCGATTGAAAAGGAGCCTGGCAAACTTAGGGGCACGTGAGAACTTCACAGAGATCTGTGTGGATTGGATTCACTTACACTGATAACAGACCATAAACCACTTGTAACCCTCTGTGATGGGGCGACTGCCCCACACTGGCCAATGAGGGATTAATGGAGCCCTAGGGAGTCTATGCAGGAGGCAGCCAATTAGAGAGGAGCTGCGAGGAACAGCCAATCAGGGCCTGGTAGGCCCATATAAGAAGAGCTGCAGAGCAGAGCTGCTTCCGTAGCTGCCTGGAGCTTGAGGAGGAAGGTCAGGCCAGGCCCCTAGCAGAGGAAGGAGCGCTAGGACCCTGGACAGAGCAGCGCTACTAGCAGTGACCGGGGGGAGCTAAAGACGGCTCTGGGTTGGCTGGGGGAATTTGCAGGCTCATGCCCTGAGGGAAGGGCAAAGAGAGTGCTGGGGGCCTTGGGGAAATGGCCGTGGGAAAGGTACTGAGAGGTTGGAGGGGACGCAGCAGGTGGCTGCCATCTACAGGGTCCCTGGCTGGGACTCGGAGTAGTGGGTGGGCCCGGGTGTCTGTCCCTCCCCCCTGCAGATGGCCACTGAGGAAGTGGCCAGACAATTGGCTGCAGTAGCCACTGAGGGAAGTGGCTGCAGTTCCCCTGGAAGGAGGGAGAACAGAGTGTGACACGGCCAGAGGGCCACGCTCCTGGGAGTGACGTGGGTCCTGGAGCAGAAGTGACAGCAGCAAGACACCACCAGAAGAGGATGCACCAGCTGGCAGAGCTAATCCCCAGGACAGCCAGCAGGAGGCGCCGCAGTGATGAGTGAATTCTGTCTCACTCACATCAGTGGAAAAGACCTGGACAAGCACTGCTGAGATGCCAACGGCTCTTGCTAAGGTTAATACGATGTAACCCAGTTGCTGAATATGTTCCTGGGAAATCGGCTAGAGCAGACGTTGTGTGACAGAGCCAGATTGCACTCACCTAGCCGAGCTCACAGGTGCGGTAAAGGCAAATGTGGATGCTGTGCGCACATAGAGACCAGCATCGGAAAAGAGGCTACACCTGCTACAAAAAAGCAACCTCATCAGACATGCAACTTCAGGCAGTTCTACGTTCCATTCGGGCCGGCTGGCCCAAGTATCTAAAGGACACTAAGGAAATGACAAGACACTACTTTGTGGTACATGGACAATTAAAGCGAGTCAAATAGACTCATGATTAAAAGCAACTGCATTGTAATTCCAACAAAATGAGAGGAGAAATCCTAAACCTCACCCAGGAAGAACATCAAGGACTAACTAAACGCCATGAATGGGCCATCCAGTCGGTGTTGGCGCTGGGCATCAGCAAGGACATAAAGAATAGAGTATCGGCATGTGAACACTGCTCAACTAACAGACCAACACAAAGGATCTTTAACAACAGCACCCCTGCCAGACAGATCTTGGAAGAGACTAGCTGCAGATTTATGCCAATTCAGAGGACAGCATTTCCTTATTCTCATGGACAGTTTTTCCAGGTATACAGAAATCATGCACTTGAAAGACATAACATGTTGCAGTATTATCGAGAAACTGAAGTGCACTTTTGCTCATTTCCGTATCCAGAACAGCTAGTGACGGACGATGGGCCCCATCTCACTGCAGCAGAATTTAAGTCATTCTGTAGGAAATATGACTTTGATCTTATTACTAGCAGCCCACATTACTCACAAGCAAATGGAGAGGCTGAGAGAGCTGTACAGGCAGCCAAGAAAATCCTGCAGTAGGAAGATCCATTCCTTGCTCTTCCGAGTTACAGATCAACACCAATAGCAGCTCCTGGAGACAGAGCCCCACACAACTCCTGATGGGAAGACAACTCAGAGTGACAGGTTCCTTTCCCAAGTTGGAACAATCTCCAGCATAGCCAGACGTGAAGAGAGCAGCCCAACTGGATCAAAAGGCTAAAAAGCTTATGAACAGCTTTACAACAGACATCACTCCGAGAACTGCCGGGTCTAGCACCTGGGGACCAGGTTCTTGGCAAACTTGATGGAGGAAACAAAATTGACAACTCCAGCTCTTGTAAAGAAAAAGAATTCATTGCCCAGACCACAGGTGATCCAGATTGACTGGGGAGAGTTCAACAGAAACCATCAACAGCTACAGTTTGTTCCTTGGAAAGAGCCATCAGTGGAGCAAACTCTACAGATGGCGGGTGCAGAACAAGAAGACTCAGAGATTCCAAACCTACTACAGCCAGTCGGTGAAACTAATGGACAGGCAGATGACCAAGTTGTTACACATTCAGGTCACGTGATTAGAAAACCAGTACGCTACCTGGACACTTAACAGAGTGATCCATACAGCACATCAGAGACAGCGTGCCACTGTAAATCCCTTACTGTTCAGCTTTAAGGCACCTTTCTCAAGCTGCCCTCAGGCAGATGGGGCGGCACGTTAGAGGGTCTCATGAGTAGCACAGCGGCCGGCCGTTTTGTGCTAAGAAGGAAGCTCTGGAGCCAGGCCATAGCTGGCAGTAACGGGGGAGGGGAAGCTTGTAGGGAATTGTGGAGAGAATTGGGGCTGGCCCCAGAACTTCATGGGACCGGGCCAAGGGCTGCTGCTGCCCCCACCCCTTGGGACTGCTGTTCGCCAGGTTTTTCATCTGCATTTCAAGCCAGGCTCCATGAGAGCCCTGGGCTAATCTCAGCCTGATTCAGGCCCCCAGCCACCTGGCCCCATCCCAGCTCTCCGCCTCTGGCCCCATGGTGCATTTTGACTCCATCCTGGCCCCGCAGGGCGATCCCAGTTCCTGGCCTCCCACCACTTTGCTGATCCCAGCCCTGCCCCCCTTGCTGACTGAGCCAGGCTCTGCCCCCTTTTGCCTAGTCCCTGCCCTCCAGGTGCAGCTTTCCAGTGCCCCCCCCCCCCACACACTGACAGGTCCCGCTCTTGGGAGTGCCAGGCCCTGGCTCCACCATCTCAGGGGGGAGGGTTTGGGGTTCCCAGGTCCCAGTGCTGGGATAGTCACACTGAGCACCCACCCTCCTGTGAGGCGGCCCCACAGGGCCCTAGCTGGGAGCCGGCCCCACTTACCTTCTGTACTTCACCCATGGTCTGGGAGACTCTACATCCTCTGTAGGGTGCAGGGCGCTGGGAGCTCCTCTGGGCTCGGGGCCAGGTCCCAGCCCGCGGCTGCGTGCCTGACACACGTCCCTTCGCCAGCAGGGGCAAGAGGATTAAAACTCCAGAATTAGCTGCTGTTCCTCCATTTACCCACAGCATTAAATAGCTCCCTAGGTAAAACCCCCAGCCAGCTGTCGCCCGGCCTGCCAGCCCCTCCTACGGGTCCAGCCACAGGGGAAGGAGAACAGCCTGGGGCAAAAACCATTTCCCACCCTTGCAGGGTCCGTGGGGCTCAGAGCCCCCGTGGTGATACCATTGTGTCCCAGTTGAGGGGAGGAGCCAGCCCAGACCCACGGCAGGTGAACTCCCCCCAGCATCAAGGGGCCTTGGCTCCCCTGGACCAGCCTTCCAGGCGGGTCACCCAAGCCCATCTGCCACGCCCTATGGGACAGAGGTGAGAGCAGCAGCCACAGGCAGGGCCCATGCCAGCAGGGAGCAGGTGCACTGGCCTTGGTGCTGGCCGTGCCAGAGCCCCGGAAGGCAGTGGGGGCTGGAGGACAGGAGGCTGCGCCATGCTGGAGGCACTGAGGCGGGGAAGCAGGAGCCCAGTGTCAGGGGAAGAGTCGGGGGTGGAGGGAGCAGAGAGTTCAGGGCAGGCTGGAGAGGGACAGCAAAGACCAGCCCCAAGCAGGGGAAAAGGTCTGGCTCCTGTAGCAGCAACATGGGCGGGGGGTGTTACCCTGCGCTGAGAAACTGGTGGGGCAGAGCTGGGTAACTGGGAAAAGCCAGCCCCAGCCTCCCTACAAACCCACCCGCTCGGTGTCCTGCCACCGCTGTGGCTCCTGGGCCCGAGTGCAGGCAAGGGCGGGGGCCCAGCAGCAGAGGGAGATGGCTCAGTGGGAGCCTTGCCCCCTCTGGTACATCCCACCCCCCCAGCATTGACCCATTACCAGTCACCTGCTCCCTGGGGCTGGAGCTGCAGCTCATTCTGATGTGGGTGTTCTCTCTTCCCCTACAGGGCGCAGCCCCCCCACTTCTCCCAGGACCTCCAAGCCCTGCTGGCTGCATCGATCCCAAAGGGGTCGAGTCTCTCCCAGGGTTTCAACTCATCCAGACTCATTGTGGGTCACCAGGGGCCCCCACCTCAGAGCAGCGCCGTCACGGCCGGGGCTTGTCCTTGCAAAAAGTGGGGGCCCCAGACCTGGCACAGGAAAGGGGCGCTGCCAGATTGCAGAAAGGGGGGGGGGGAATAGAGCAGCCTGCCAACCCAGGACAGAGCCATAGGCTCAGAAGTGCTGTGTGGGAGTAGGGATGGCCCTCGATAAGGTTTCAGTGCTCTCCCTGGGGGCCAGATCAAAGCAGCCAGGCAGCACAGTGGCATGACCTTCCCTGGCGATCACCCGCCCCTAGGACAGGCCTCAGGAGGGGCAGACATGGCATCCCTCTCAGTCAGGCCCACCGACAGCAATTCTGGGCCCCAGGGCAGGACAGTCAATGGGCGCCCAGCCCGCAAGGATGGGGTCCGCCTGACATTGGGCTGTGCTGCCCAGCGAGCTGCCAGACGGTGCGCGTCGGTGCTACACAGCAGAGCACGGTGACGCTCCCGGTGAAGTGGTGGAGCCTCTGGACCAGCTGTCCATCCTGGGCCTAGACTGAGCCGGGCAGCAGCCTGCGAGAGAAGCCAGGAGGTTATGGTCCTGAACACCCATGACCTGCTGCCCGGGGCGACGGGGACGAGGGCCCAGCCCTGCTGCCCGGGGCATCGGGGGATTGACGGGGACGAGGGCCCAGCCCTGCTGCCCGGGGCATCGGGGCATTGACGGGGACGAGGGCCCAGCCCTGCTGCCCGGGGCATCGGGGGATTGACGGGGACGAGGGCCCAGCCCTGCTGCCCGGGGCATCGGGGGATTGACGGGGACGAGGGCCCAGCCCTGCTGCCCGGCGCGTTGGGGAATCGATGGGACGGGGACGAGGGCCCAGCCCTGCTGCCCGGTGCGTCGGGGGATTAACGGGGACGAGGGCCCAGCCCTGCTGCCCGGCGCGTCGGGGGCCGATGCGGTACTGGCTGTGAGGGGCTCAGACACTGCGGTGAGGGGCTCTGGCAGTGCCGTACCTTAGAGGGATCTGGTCTCTTCAGGTTCTCATCACTTGAGTAGCCCCCATGCCCATGGGCAGGATGTTCCCGTGAGCCCCGTGGCTTTGTCCTGCGTTTGTGGCTCTTCTTTCCTCGATTGCAGGAGCCTCGCCCGGGGCCAGCTGCCACCTCTGAGCGCCCAGGCCCCGTCTGCTGGGGGAGCGGTGGTGCTGGGGTTCAGAGCCAGACCCCGGGGCGTGCGGCCCAGCGCCCTGGGGCGGGGGGCTGGCCTCACTGGGGGGGGCTGTGCTGCAGGGAGGGAGGCTCCTCTGCAAACCCCCGTTCTAGCTGCGGTTTGGTTTCCATAGTGATACTTCCTGCGGTAGCGAAAAGAGGTAGTGAGCAGTCCTGCGAGCCTGGCACTGAGAGTGCCGTGCCGCTCCTCCCGCCGGGGCCGCCGCAGCCTGCTGGCCTGCGCGGGGCTTGCCCGCCGAGCCCCATGCCCCCTACCTGCTCAGCCCCCCACTGAGGCATGCCTGGGAGAGCAAAGCACCTGGGCGTTCAAAGCGGCCACATGGTGAGTGCCCGGCCTGCCGGGGGCGCGTGGGCGGGAGCGGAGTTCGGCTGCTCTGCAGGTGCGACCGAGCCGCACCCAGCCCTTGTGGTTCTTGGCTCCCCCAGTGACACGGGGGCTGCACCCCCTCCACCGGCGGATCTGCTCCTGGCTGGAGGCTGCTGGTGCTGAGTCACTAGGAGGCCCCAGCCCCAGGGTTCTGCCCCCACCGTGGGCCGCTCTGCTCCAGAGGGAGGGAACGGCGAGCCGGGACCCTGCCCCTTGGGGAGATGCTGGCTCGGGCTCCCCTGCCCCCAGGACGGCTCGGTGCAGCCCATCCTCCCTCCCCCACATCACTCTGCCTGCCTCAGAGGGCACTGAGCCACGGGCCCAGAGACACTCAGGTCCTAGGCCTGCCCGTGGGCTGGCTGGGGAGGCTGTTGGGACCTGTGGGGTCTGTGCCAGGTGCTGGGGGCCTTCCAGAGACGCCAGCAGCTCAGAGACCCGCTCCAGGCGGAAGCAGCATTGTCAGTCTGAGCCGGGTCCCGACCAGCCTGTTGCACAATTCGGCACGCTGGGTAGGAACTAGGCCAGGGCCATGGGGGCTGCAGCCCCGGTGGGAGGCCCTGGCAACACCGGGTGTGTGCGAAACCCAGGGCTGAAATAGGGAGGGGTGGGAGGAGTCTGTGGGTTGGGATTAAGGGGCATTAGCACAGTTGGGGGGGGCATGGAATATTAGGGGTGGGGGTGGCTGCTGGTTGGGATCACAGTGCATGAGCAGTCTGGGGTGGGGAGCCCAGGAGGGGGTAGCAAGGGGGCAGTGGCAGAGCTGGGTGGGGAGATGGGGACGGGGGTAGCAGGGGGGCAGAGCTGGGTGGGGAGATGGGGACGGGGGTAGCAGGGGGGCAGAGCTGGGTGGGGAGACGGGGACGGAGGTAGCAGGGGGGCAGAGCTGGGTGGGGAGATGGGGATGGGGGTAGCAGGGGGGCAGAGCTGGGTGGGGAGATGGGGACGGGGGTAGCAGGGGGGCAGTGGCAGAGCTGGGTGGGGAGATGGGGATGGGGGTAGCAGGCGGGCGGGGCAGAGCTGGGGGTCCAATGTCTAACATATACGTGAGTCATGTGCTAAGCCCCAGGAAGCCCTGGGTCTGCTGCCAACCTGGGACTGATTCCCTCGTCTCCGGGGAAGGGGACGCCGGGGTCTGAATTTTCAGGCCTAGGCCCTGATGTTGGTTTCTGGAGACGCTGGCTGGGCCGCGATGCGGCACCCCTAGCCTGTTGGGCAGCCGGGGCTAGGGGTTGTGGTGGGAGGAAACGCTCTCTGCCTCCCGGAGAGCCCGTCCCTCCAGCATCAGGGCAGCTGACACCCCACCACAGGCAGACCCCCATGCTCTGCAAAGTCCCTGCTCCTCAGCACCCAGGAGGGGAGCAGTTCTCTGTCGCTGCTGGGAGGTGAGCCCTGCTTTGGGAGGGGGGCCTGGTAGCCGTTTCCCCAGAGCTAGGAGCCCAGGGGTGCCCTGGGGCTGGCAGGGGTGTGGCTGGGCCTGGCCTGCTGGGGGCAGCATCCCCAGACGTTAGCCAGGAGAGAGTGTACTGCAGCCTCCCTGCCCTGTGCCATGAGCCCCCAGCTGGGAGCTCTCTGGGGCTGGGGGGTCTGCCCTAGCTGGGTGGCTTGGTGCGGCCCCATAGAAACGCCCGCACTAAGGGGTGTGGGGTCTCCCCCAGCCCAGAGCTGGGAGGTGGCCTGCAGCTGTTGGCCTGCTGGAGTCTGTGGCTTCCTCTCCCTTCCTGCCCTCCCTCCCCTTCCTGTGCCCTGGAGGCTGCTACACTTCTCCCCAGGCAGCTGCAGTGTCACAGCTGATAGCATCAGCCCTTTCTCAATCACCTCACTGAGCGAGCGAGGAGGGCAGCCCAGAGAGTGCCCAGCCTGCCAGCTGACTCCCGTCCCAGCCCTGCGGGAGCCCGGCTCCATGCCAGCGCTGAATGGCTCCTGCACACACCAAGCACCCTGGCGGGGAGACACCTGGCGGCTGGGGTCCTTGCCCTCCCCTTGGCTGACTCATCCCTCGCCCCAGGGGCTGCTCCCCATAACTGCAGGGTGCAGGGCCTGGGATCCTGGCTGACCTCTCTCCTCCTGTCCCTACAGGGCCTGGCTGTGTCAGATGGAGGTGAGTCACACCCCAGGGCCTGGGAGATATGGGGGTGGCGTTAGGAGGAGCCCGAGTAACCGGCTTGGCTCAGTGCCCAGCCCCAGTGGGACGGGACCAGGAGCCCTTAGGGCTGCTCAGCTGGACGGTGCAGAGCCCCTGCCTGGCCCACACACAGCACCGGGGGCCATGGGGGGTGAGGTGGGACTCCCTGTGCAGGGCATAGCAGCCTCCTACTTCCCCACCCACATCCCCCAGGAGCACTGGCCTGGCTGCTCCTCTGGCAGTGCCCAGCCCCCTGCCCGGTGCCTGCCTAGCTCCCTCTGGGCCCCTGGGCTGTTGGCAAAGGCTGGTGCCCCTCCCCTGACCGAGAGCCCCAGGGCCACGGCCCACTGAAGGTCAAGCTGTCCCAGGATCCCTGCAGCTGCCATGCTCCTGCTCATGGAAGAGTCTCTCGCCCTGTCTGCCGGCGCCTGCCGGTTCTCACGTGTCAGAGGGGTCCTGGGTGGCCCGTGGGCCCTAGGTCTGACGGCCCTGCTCCGGAGTGCCTGGCGTTAGGGCTTCCAGCCCTGCGCCACTTGGACAGCGCCTCCCCTGCGGCTGGGCGTGCTCCAGGCAGCGGGGCAGGGCCTGACCTCTCTCTCTGCATCTCAGAGTTAAACAGCTCCAGGGCCCGGGGCAGTAGCCACAGTGTGAACAGCCTGCCCGGTGCTCAGAACACCGGCTGCGCCGTGCCGCTGCCCGTGGCCAGTTGGGCCGAGTCCTTCGAGACGCTGCTGCAGGACCGGGTGGCTGTCACCTACTTCACCGTGAGTGCCAGGGTGTGCCAGAGCCTGCCGGGCCCAGCCCACCCCCTCAGCTCCCCCCATTCTCCATCTGCTCGCTTGTGCAGGGACAGCGTGAGGCTGGGGGGCAGAGGGTGGGGGCTGGGTTGGCACTCCTGGGTGGGCTGGGCTGGCCCCCTGGGCATGGGCTGGGCGGGCCCCCCTGGGCGGGGGTTGGGCTGGCACCCTGGGCGGGGGATGGGCTGGGATCCCGGGTGGGGGCTGGGCTAGCCCCCTGGGCATGGGCTGGGCGGGGGCTGGGCTGGCATCCCGGGTGGGGGCTGGGCTGGCCCCCCGGGCATGGGCTGAGCAGGCCCCCCTGGGCGGGGGTTGGGCTGGCACCCTGGGTGGGGGATGGGCTGGCACCCTGGGCAGGGGATGGGCTGGCATCCCGGGTGGGGGCTGGGCTGGCCCCCGGGGCTGGGCTGGCCCCCTGGGCATGGGCTGGGCGGGGGTTGGGCTGGCACCCCTGGGTGGGGGCTGGGCTGGCATCCCGGGTGGGGGCTGGGCTGGCACCCCTGGGCGGGGAAGTGTCACTGGTGAGGCTGATGCCACCGTGCTCCTCTCCTGCTCCCCAGGAGTTCCTGAAGAAGGAGTTCAGCGCTGAGAACGTTTACTTCTGGCAGGCGTGTGAGCGATTCCAGCAGATCCCATCCAGGAACACACAGCAGGTACTGGGCCCAGGGGAGGGATAGGGGCTTGGCTCAGTCTGCCTGTGCCCCACTCCTGACCCTGGGAGCAGAGCTAGCCAGGCACACACTGAGGCTCAGACCTGGGCTGCCCCCGTGGGGAAGCACATGCCAGGGCATCCGAAGGGACCTGGGCGCCAGTAGGAAGCTCAGTGGAGACCCTGCTCAGAGGGAGCTGCAGCCAATAGCTAACAGGGTGAGGGAATGGAGAATAGCATGGAGCTTCCTTGGCCATTGTGTGCTGCACCGGTCTCCCCTCGGGGCTGTGCAGAACTGACGGGCTCTAAGAGAAGGACAATGCCAATGATCAAGGGCTGGAGAGACGCAGAACAGATGGGGGTTGTTCTCTTAGCAAGATGAGGAAATGGGGCATAGTCTAGAGATGGAACCTCGGGACCGTCTGTCTGGCACACAAGAACAAGGGGAAATTCAAAACTGATAGAAGGTAATCCTCCCCGCAAGTGTCAATAACCAGTGGAACTCATTGCCACAGGATGTCAGTGAGGCCAAGAGCTAGCGAGAGCCAGAGAGGGGCTGGCCATGTGAATGGATAACGGGTATGCAGAGTTATAGCAGTGCAGATGGCATTTGAAAGGGCTAAAACCTCCTGCCTTGGGGCTTAGGCCAGCCTCTGACTGTGAGGGGTCAGGAGCAGGGTTCCTACACCTTCCTCTGAGCATCTGGTGCTGGGTGCTGCAGGCAAGGGCTGCTGGGGTGGAGGCCCACGGGACTGGCCCAGTCTGGCCGTTCCTGGGTGTGACGGGTTGGGTCACAGAAAACCCCTTGGGAACTGCCACCTGATGTGCTGGGACTACCTCTGAGCCCGTTTTCCCTGGCAGCTTGGGACTTCAGTGCTTTGCCTAGTTGTGCCAGACATGCTAGCCTGCTACAAACACAGACCCAGGTCTGAACCATGCCCCCAAAAGCTGCAGGCTTAACTGAAAACAGCTTGAGACGTGCTCCTGTCTCCAACACCCAGATACCCAGTTCCCAATGGGATCCAAAACCCAAATAAATCCTTTTTACTCTGCATAAAGCTTATACAGGGTAAACTCATGCATTGTTTGCCCTCTATAACACTGATAGAGAGATATGCACAGCTGTTTGCTCCCCCAGGAATTAATTATTTGCTCTAGGTTAATTAATAAGTAAAAAGTGATTTTATTAAATACAGAAAGTAGGATTTAAGTGGTTCCAAGTAATAGCAGACAGAACAAAGTGAATTACCAAGCAAAATAAAATAGAACATGCAAGTCTATGTCTAACAGAGTAAGAAAACTGAATACAGATAAAACCTCACCCTCTGAGGTGTTCCAGTAAGCTTCATTTTACAGACTAGTCTCCTTCTAGTCTGGGTCCAGCAATCACTCACACCCCTGTAGTTATTGTCCTTTGTTCCAGTTTCTTTCAGGCATCTCCCTGGGGTTAGAGTGACCAGATGTCCCTATTTTATAGGGACAGCCCCAATCTTTGGGGCATTTTTTCTATAGGCACCTATTACCCCTCACCCCCGTCCCGATTTTTCACACTTGCTGTCTGGTCACCCTACTTGGGGTGGAGAGGCTATCTCCTGTGCTAGCTGAAGACAAAATAGAGGGATTTCCAGGGGCTTATATAACCTCTCTCGTGGGTGGAAACGCCTCTCTCCCCCTGTGTAGAATCACAGCTACAAGATGGAGTTTTGGTGTCACATGGGCAAGTCACATGTCCATGCACGACTCAGTTCTCTACAGGCCGAACTATTGCCCACATGTTAGCTCGAATGTTCCCAGGAAAGCTCAGATGTGGATTGGCATCTATCAAGGTCCATTGTTAGCCAAGTACTTCCATTTACTTGAATAACCCCTTCACACTATATTGACCAAATCTGCCTTAGGTGCTTTCTACAGCAAACACTTTAAATACAAGCATAGAGCCAACGCTCATAACTCCAGATATAAAAATGATACATGCATACGATTAGGATGAATACATGCAGTAGAACACAACCTTTGCAGAGATATGTTACATGGCGTATCTAGCATAACACATATTCCAGTTATGTCATAGTTACACTCATGAGCATATTTCTGAAAAGCATGATGGGGTGCAAGGTCACACTGGGCTCCCAAGGTGTCGGCGCAAGGGGGTGCCAGCACTTGGAGACTGGCTGGTGACCCTGCTCTGCGTGTGCCCCCATGCGCACTGGCGAGGGGGCTCAGCCTCCCCGTGATAACTCTGTCTCCCCAGCTGGCCCAGGAGGCCCGGCGGATCTATGACGAGTTCCTGTCCAGCCACTCGGTCAGCCCCGTTAACATCGACCGGCAGGCCTGGATCGGGGAGGAAATGCTGGCCATGCCCACCCCCGACATGTTCCAAGTCCAACAGCTCCAGGTGAGCATTACCCCTGCCCAGCCCCCCTGGCCAGGTGAGAGGGGCCGTGGAGCCATCCCCCAAGAGCCAGGCTGGATGAGCTGGGCACATATCCCCTCCCCCAATTCTCATCTGGGAGTAGGGGGTGGGAATCCAGAGCTCCTGATTCGGGAACCTGTCCCTCTGCCTCTGAGAGTATGAAGGGGGCCCAGGCCGTGCCAGGCTCTGGGCGGGGGGGGGGGGCACTAACCAGGTCTGTGCCCAGGGGCCGTGCCAGGCTCTGGGCGGGGGGAGGGCGCTAACCAGGTCTGTGCCCAGGGGCCGTGCCAGGCTCTGGGCGGGGGGAGGGTGCTAACCAGGTCGGTGCCCAGGGGCCGTGCCAGGCTCTGGGTGGGGGGAGGGTGTTAACCAGGTCGGTGCCTGGGGGCCGTGCCAGGCTCTGGGCGGGGGGAGGGCGTTAACCAGGTCGGTGCCCAGGGGCCGTGCCAGGCTCTGGGCGGGGGGAGGGCGCTAACCAGGTCGGTGCCCAGGGGCCATGCCAGGCTCTGCGTGGGGGGAGGGCGCTAACCAGGTCTGTGCCCGGGGCCTTGCCAGGCTCTGGGCGGGGGGAGGGTGTTAACCAGGTCTGTGCCAGGGGCCGTGCCAGGCTCTGGGCGGGGGGAGGGCGTTAACCAGGTCTGTGCCCGGGGGCCGTGCTAGGCTCTGGGCGGGGGGAGGGCGCTAACCAGGTCGGTGCCCAGGGGCCATGCCAGGCTCTGCGTGGGGGGAGGGCGCTAACCAAGTCTGTGCCCGGGGCCTTGCCAGGCTCTGGGCGGGGGGAGGGTGTTAACCAGGTCTGTGCCAGGGGCCGTGCCAGGCTCTGGGCGGGGGGAGGGTGTTAACCAGGTCTGTGCCCGGGGGCCGTGCCAGGCTCTGGGCGGGGGGAGGGCGCTAACCAGGTCGGTGCCCAGGGGCCGTGCCAGGCTCTGGGCGGGGGGAGGGCGTTAACCAGGTCTGTGCCAGGGGCCGGGCCGGGCCGTGTTTCTGGGCACGGGACAGGCACAGCACTAACCGGGTCCTTCTCCTGGCTCAGATCTTTAACCTGATGAAGTTCGACAGCTACGCGCGCTTCGTGAAGTCCCCGCTGTACCAGGCATGTGTGAGGGCGGAGAACGAGGGGCAGCCTCTCCCCGACCTGCGGGCTCACTCCCGGAACAGCAGCCCCCCACCTGACCTCGGCAAGGTACCAGGTCCCGCTCCCCAGCCCCGGGGTGGGGTCCGGGGCGGGGCTGCTGGAAGGGCTGCAATCCTGGGCGCCAGGCAACCAAAATGGGCCAGATTTGAGTGGCAGTGTGACCTGGCGCCGGGGGTCATGACCCAGCGCCTGGGTCGCGACACCGGCTGCTCGTCCATCATGCCAGCAGGGAAGGGCTCCATCATTCCCCACCCCGCTCGGCTCAGGAGCCAAGGGGGGCTCCAAAGTGGGGAGGCAAAGCCCTCCCTGCAGAGGGATTCCCTTTCTCAGGGGGGCAGCCCCAGAAGCTCCCTGAGCTGAGATCTGCCTCTTGTCCCCTAGAAGGCGAAGCTGAAGCCGGGGAAGTCCCTGCCGCTGGGAGTGGAAGTGGCCGGAAGCTGTGCTGGCAGGAGCCCCCAGAGGTCCTTCAGGAGAGGGGAGCGGAGAGAGCCCTCGTGGACAGGTAAACGCGGTGCCGGGCCCTGCCTGGCTGCCATCTCACTAGCCCCTCAGGCCTGTGGCTGGCCCTTCCCAAAGGGCCCCTGAGCCCCGGAGCTGGCCCCTTGTCCTGACGTCCGTCCGTCCGTCTGTCTGTCTGTCCTAGAGGTGGGAGACGGCGATGGGGGCTCGTCCCTGTGGCGCGAGTCCCAGGGCTCCTTGAATTCCTCTGCGAGCCTGGACCTGGGCTTCCTCTCGTCATCCTGCAGCAGCAGCAGCGTGGCCAGCAGCTCCCGGGCGGAGGTAAGTGCCCTACCGCGGGGCCCGGGGCATAGCCCCGCCGCCCGCCGGGCTGACGCCGCCTCTTCCCCTGCAGAGCCACAGGAAGAGCCTGGGAGGCGCAGAGCCGGACCCGCAGGGCCGGCCCAGCAAGTACTGCTGTGTGTACTTGCCGGACGGCACGGCCTCGTTGGCCTCGGTGCGGGCTGGCGTCTCCATCCGCAACATGCTGGCAGGCCTCTGTGAGAAGCGCGGCTTCAGCCTCCCTGACATCAAGGTCTACCTGGTTGGCAACGAACAGGTAGGGACAGTCCTGGGGTGGGGAGGAGAGAGCTGGGCAGGCCGGGGACGGCCTGGGGGCTCCGTCAGGAGCAGGCCCTGGAGCCACCTGGCCCAAGGGACCCCAGGGCCCCACACTGACACCTCCCTGCCGACAGGAATTCCGTGAGACGGGGCTTTGGGGGGCCGTGCCAGAGCCGTGGGAGGGGCTGTGTCTCGGGTGGAGCCGTGTGCCTGGTTCTGACGTGTCTCCTCTTGGCGGGCTCTTCCCAGAAGGCGCTGGTGCTAGACCAGGACAGCATGGTTCTGATGGACCAGGAGGTGAAGCTGGAGAACAGAGTCAGCTTCGAGTGAGTGGGAGCTGCTGGAGAGACAGACACTGCTGTGCCCTGTGAGCCTGCAACGTCCCTGCCTCTCCCAACCCTTTGCTGTGCTCCACACCCCGGCTCCCCATGGCACCAGCACCGGGGCCGTGGGAATGAGGCAGCGGCTCCGGCGCTAAGTGCAGTGGGGCTCAGGCCACAAGCCAGCTGGGGCGGGCTCTCAGCAGAGCAGATGGGACCACGGCTCCGTCCTGTCCCTGCACACGCTGGCCTGGGTGCTGCTGGGCGCTGGCAGCGCTCTCCCTGACTGGCCAGCGAAGGCGGCTTCACCCCAGGATGAACACGAGTGCTCAGTGCAGCTCCACCCGGTTCACTCTGCCCTGCCCCACCCTGCTCGGCTCTGCCCCACACAGCCCCACCTCCTCAGCTCCTGCCTGCCCCACGCTGCCTTGGTCAGCCCGGCCCCACCCTGCCTTGCCAGCCTCAGTCCTGCCCCACCCCGCCTGGCCAGGCTCAGCTCGGCCCCACCCCGCCTGGCCACGCTCTGCTCGGCCCCACCCCGCCTGGCCAGGCTCAGTCGTTCCCCACCCCGCCTGGCCAGCTTCAGCCCGGCCCCACCCCGCCTGGCCAGGCTCAGCCCGGCCCCACCCCGCCTGGCCAGCCTCAGCCCGGCCCCACCCCGCCTGGCCAGCCTCAGCTCAGCCCCACCCCGTCTTGCCAGCCTCAGTCGTGCCCAACCCCGCCTGGCCAGGCTCAGCCCGGCCCCACCCCGCCTGGCCAGCCTCAGTCGTGCCCCACCCCGCCTGGCCAGGCTCAGCCCGGCCCCACCCCGCCTGGCCAGGCTCAGCCCGGCCCCACCCCGCCTGGCCACGCTCAGCCCGGCCCCACCGTTCCAGCTGCTGTCTCACCCCACCAGGTCTTTCCCCGCATGGCCCATCCTGCCCCATGTGTTTCCTTCATCTCTCTCTGCCTAGGTTGGAAATTTCCCCCCTCAGTAAAACTGTGCGAATCACCGCGAAGTCGACCAAGTGCCTGCGGGAGGCTCTGCAGCCCGTGCTGGGGAAGTACGGTGTGGATGTGGAGCGGGCGCTGCTGCGGCGGGTGAGAGCTGGCCCCAGCCTGGGCAGGGGGCTGCCTTCCCCGCTCTGGCGGAGTCCTAGAAACCTGCAGAAAGGGGGCTGCTCTCTCAATGCTGGGCATCAGCACCCACCTGGCGCTGCAGGGGCAGATCTTAGGGAGTCCTTTGCCCCCATGCCGAAGTCACCCCTGCTCAGGTAGGGTTAGCCAGACTGTGGCTTGTCCTGCAGGCGGTGCCCCACGCATGGAGCCTGGGGCTGGGGCTGGCTACATGGCTTTCCCCAGAGGTTGCCTGTTTGCCTTCCTGTGGGCAGAGCTCCTACCCTGAGGACTGGACTGCCTTCCTGTGGGCAGAGCTCCTACCCCGGGGCCTGGGCTGCCTGCCCGTGGGCAGAGCTCCTACCCCGGGGACTGGGCTGCCTTCCTGTGGGCAGAGCTCCTACCCCAGGGGCTGGGCTGCCTGCCCATGGGCAGAGCTCCTACCCTGGGGACTGGGCTGCCCGCCTGTGGGCAGAGCTCCTACCCCGGGGACTGGGCTGTCTGCCCGTGGGCAGAGCTCCTACCCCGGGGACTGGGCTGCCCGCCCGTGGGCAGAGCTCCTACCCTGGGGACTGGGCTGCCTGCCTGTGGGCAGAGCTCCTACCCCGGGGACTGGGCTGCCTTCCTGTGGGCAGAGCTCCTATCCCGGGGACTGGGCTGCCTGCCTGTGGGCAGAGCTCCTACCCCGGGGACTGGGCTGCCCGCCCGTGGGCAGAGCTGCTACCCCAGGGACTGGGCTGCCTGCCTGTGGGCAGAGCTCCTACCCCGGGGACTGGACTGCCTGCCTGTGGGCAGAGCTCCTATCCCGGGGACTGGGCTGCCTGCCTGTGGGCAGAGCTCCTATCCCGGGGACTGGGCTGCCCGCTGTGGGCAGAGCTCCTACCCCAGGGGACTGGGCTGCCTGCCCGTTGGCAGAGCTCCTAGCCTGGGGACTGGGCTGCCCGCCTGTGGGCAGAACTCCTACCCCGGGGACTGGGCTGCCCGCCTGTGGGCAGAGCTCCTACGCCGGGGACTGGGCTGCCTGCCTGTGGGCAGAGCTCCTACCCCGGGGACTGGGCTGCCTGCTGTGGGCAGAGCTCCTACCCCAGGGGACTGGGCTGCCTGCCCGTTGGCAGAGCTCCTAGCCTGGGGACTGGGCTGCCCGCCTGTGGGCAGAACTCCTACCCCGGGGACTGGGCTGCCCGCCTGTGGGCAGAACTCCTACCCCGGGGACTGGGCTGCCTGCCCGTGGGCAGAGCTCCTACGCCGGGGACTGGGCTGCCTGCCTGTGGGCAGAGCTCCTACCCCGGGGACTGGGCTGCCCGCTGTGGGCAGAGCTCCTACCCCAGGGGACCACACCTCCAGCCAGTGTGTGGCCTGTGCCCTTACTGCCCCTCGCACCGTGGCCACAGCCTGCTCTTGCTCCCCATGATGCACCATCCCATGCAAACCCCCCCACCCCAACTCTGTTCTGCTGCAGCAGGGGGAGCCGGGAGCCCTGGACCTGGAGAAGCTGGTCAGCACCGTGGCTGCACAGAAGCTCGTCCTGGAAGCTGCGACAGGTATGGTCTGCAGGGCAGAGCGGCCAGGCTGGAGCACGCCCGTGGTCCTGCCGCCTGCCCTGGCCAGCACTAAATCTGTGTCCGGCCCAGGGCCCCGTGGCAGTCGGGTATCTTCCTCCTCCCCAGTCAGCCCCAGCCTCTGCACCTGTGGGGTGCCATGTGCCTTGGCAGCTGGCCACTGTGAAATCCCACAGCAGTGAGTTCCACAGTTATCGTGGCACTGAGTCCTTCCCTGGTGGGCCTGGGCTCCTGCGATGGCAGGTGGTCTGCCCCTGGCCCGTCCCGCGGGCCGGAGGCGCTGGGCCTGACTTGCTGTGCTGCTTGTGTTGCAGAAGTGAAAGCGCCGGGCACCAGTGACACTGCTGTGGCCGCTTCCCCCCTTCGGGGCAAGGTGAGTCCTGGGCCCAGGCAGGGGGACTGAGGGGTGCCCCGGTGCAGGGGGGCAGCACTAGACTAGGCCTGGGCTGTCACTGGGGCTGGGCTGGGAGTCCCCGGGAGTGCAGCTCACTGGCTCACTTGGGGGATGAGGGGGCGGTGAGCCCCGTGGAGCCTTCGGGGAGCGCTGCAGCACGGAGCAGGGTTGGGGCACAGTGGGGACAGCGGCTCTGAGCCAGGCCGGCTTTGGGGCATCTCTGTGCCCGGAAGGGGAGGCAGGTCTCCCTGCCGGGCTGGGCTAGGGTTGCCAGCTCACTCTTCCTGCTCCTCACATGCTCTCTCCCCCACTCCCAGGAGGGCGCCCCCACAGGCACAGAGGTGGAAGCAGACATGCTGTCCGAGGGGCCCCCCTCCTTCGCCAGGTCCAGGCCAGCAGCCTCAAGGAGCATGAACCGGTGCACATATGACCTGGAAGGTGGGCAGCCCTGGCATCTGGCATGCTCTTAAACCAGCCCCATGTGTGGGGGACAGGGGCACAGGAGGCATATCTGGGGTGCTGGGGGCAGAGGGCGTCTGTGGTATGTTCGGAGTCAGAAGGAAACGTGGGGGGTGAGGAAGCGCAGGGGCAATGGGGACTGGGAGGGGGAGTCTGAGTGCGGGATGGGGGCTCTGGGTGGGGGAGGGGAGTCTGAGTGCGGGATGGGGGCTCTGGGTGGGGGAGGGGAGTCTGAGTGTGGGATGGGAGCTATGGGTGGGGGAGGGGAGTCTGAGTGCGGGATGGGGGCTATGGGGTGGGGGAGGGGAGTCTGAGTGTGGAATGGGGGCTATGGGGTGGGGGAGGGGAGTCTGAGTGCGGAATGGGCGCTATGGGGTGGGGGAGGGGAGTCTGAGTGCGGGATGGGGGCCCTGGGTGGGGGAAGGGTCTGGGGTGTTCTGGGGAAGTCTGGCTCTGACCAATGACTCCACTCTCCCCTCGTTCCCCCAGGGCTGGTGGAGCTGCTGAACCGGGCCCAGAGCTGCAGGGCGAACGACCAGCGTGGGCTGCTCTCTAAAGAGGTCCTGGTCCTGCCGGACTTCCTGCAGCTGCCGGGGCAGGACGCTGGCCCCGGCGAGAGCTCTGAGCGGCAGCACGGCCCCTGCGATGCCAGCCCCACCCCAAAGGGGGCCGGTGCCCCTTGCCCCCAGGATCCCGCACTGGCACACTCTGAACTGCACTGAGGCCCATGCTGCACTTTCTCCAGAGCCAGCCCTGAGGATGCCTGGCTCTGAGTTGGGGTCAGCCCCAGTGCCCTGGCCAAATCCCTAAACTGCCCCGGCGGGTTCAGGAAAGGACAGTATTCTCCACCTCCTGTTGTGTAGTGTTGCTGCGAGTTGTTGAACAGCGGCCACGTTCCGCCCTAGTGACGTGAGCCTGTATATAGTTTGTATGTCAGTTGTTTGTAAAGCACTTTGGGATGAGATATGTCTGATTAACAGCCTGCGTGACCCAGCGCCTCTGTGCTTCTGTCACCAGCCCTCGCCACGGGGACAGCAGGGGATGGGAGCCTGCAGCCCCAGACCAGCGCTGCCTCTGTCTGCGCAGAGGGGGCCGTGGAGCTGCCTGGGGGAGGGGCTCCCTGGGGCAACCTGCCAGTGGGAAGGGGGATGGCGGCTGATGGCGCGTCAAGAGGAGGATGGGGAGGCACGTTGGCGCGGTGTTGAGGGTAGGAGCGGCTCCCCGGGGTGGCCCTTAGATGCGTCTCACTGGGGTCTCTGCCAGACACCTGCTCCCATTTAGCTCCAGAAGTGCGGGCGAGCAAACCCCAAACCCTCAGCTGCCCCAGGGCTGCAGCAGGGCCTGGCTGCTCCCAGCAAGTGAGAGCCCCTGTGTCACGGAGTGTGGGGGAGTCCGCGCCTGCACCCCTCTTCCCCGGATTCACTGTAATGCTCAGCCAGCCAGTAGAACAGAAGGTTTATTAGAGATGCCAGGAGCACAGTCCAAACAGAGCTTGTCAGTACAAGCAGGACCCCTCAGTCGGTCCCTTCTGGGGGGCAGGGAGCTTAGACCCCAGCCTGGGGGCTCCCTGCATTTCACCCCACAGCTCCAAACGGGGCAGGGAGGCCAGACTCCATCTGCCCCTCCCCACTCTTCCCCAGCCGGCTGCAAAACTGCAACTCTCCAGCCCCTCCTCTCCCTTTGTCTCCTTCCCGGGCCAGCAGGTCACCTGATCCCTTTGTTCTAACACCTCCAGCTCGCACCTTTGCAGAGAAGGGGCCCAGACCATCAGTTGCCAGGAGACAGAGTGTCGGCCATTCTCTGTCATCACACTGGCCCTCTAGGGCTCTGCAATCACACACATTTATCCCACCCCCTAGAGACTTAGCACATGCCTCGGGGAAACTGAGGCATAGAAACATTACGAACAGTCCCATTCCGTCACACCCTGTGCTAGCCCCAGTACCCAGTCCGGCTGGATGGGCTGCATCTCCTGGGCGCCAGACTCTGTGCCCATTGGGCAGCTGGGGGCAGATATGGGGCTGCGTGTCCCCGCACCCCCCCATCCCCAGCTCCCGGTGCCCCTGTCAACCCCCAAATGCCCCCTGGAGCGCAGGGACCCAGAGCTGCGGCTGCTGCATTCCCATTCGTGCCAATGGCCGAGGGGGTTGTCCAGCAGGGAGCTGCAGGCAGCCCTGGCAGTGCCCGGGGCCCCGGGGGCCTTCTTCCTCTGGGCCCCCATGGCCAGGCAGTGTGCGCTCGTCCTAGCCCAGACCAGCTGCCCCCAATCCCCCATTTGGGCAAACCTCCTCCAATGTGTGGGGATGGGGGGGTCAGCTGGGCAGAATCTTGGGGCCCTTTCCTGCTGTGCTGTATCCCCAGTATCGCCCCCCCACTGGCCCCTCCCCCTCGGGTATCATCCCCCCTTTGCGCACCCCCGGTATCATCCCCCCACTGGGCCCCTCCCCCACCTCTTGGGTATCACCCCCAACTGGGCCCCTCCCCCTCGGGTATCGTCCCCCCACTGCTCTCCCCCAGAGTCATCCCCAACTGGGCCCCTCCCCCTTGGGTGTTGTCCCCCTATTATGCTCCCCCAGTATAATTCCCCTCACTGGGCCCCTCCCCCTGCTATCATTCTCTGGGCCCCTCCCCCACACCTCAGGATTTACCCCCCCTGCACTCCCCTCGGTATCATCCCCCCTCTGTAGCCCCCCAATCCCTCCCCTCGAGTATTGTTCCCCACCACCACCTGCTGTGCCCAGGCCCCAGTATCATCCTCCTGCTCTGCCCCTTCTCCCAGTATTGCCCCCCTTGGGGCTGGAGGTGCCCTGGGGGCAGGGGGCATGGCAAGACCTCCCGGCCCCTTTCAGTAGCGTAGCCAGTGGGGGAGCAGAGGGAGCGGCCGCTCCCGCTGTGAGGAGAAGTGCCGCCCGAGTCCCGCTGCCAGAGCCAGGCTGGGGGCGGGTGGGCGCTTTAAAAGGCCCGGCGGCTCCTGTGGCCGTGGGGAGCCCCAGGCCCTTTAAAGCGCCGCCGGGTGAGTACGGGGGAGCCTCGGGAGGCGCCTTTTTATAGCACCGCCCCCCCTGTGCTCCAGACCTGCCTACGCTACTGGCCCCTTTAAATGTTGGCAGCAAACTTCCTCCCCATTGCCGGCAGCTGCCTGGGCTGCAGCCAGTCCTGTCAGCCCCTCCCTCCGGTCCTGGGGCTGGGCCCGGGCTGCTCAGTGCTGGAGCAGCGCGCTGCCGGGCTCCACATGCCCGCTCTCCCCCGCAGGAGGGGATGGGAAGGAAGAGAGCAGCTGCCCCTGGGAGGACAGGCCATTCCAGCGCCTGGGTGAGACCCCCACCGGCTCTGCTGCGTGCTGGGACCATCCCCTCCCCCTGGGGCACTGGGGACATCTGACCGCGGCACCGTGCCATCTGGGCACCCAGGCCGGGCAAGGCAGGCAGCGGCGGGCTGGCCCCGCTCCTCTGGCGTACACGGGGCTGTCGGCAGGTGAGGACGCTGGGGCCTGCCAGGCGGGCATGGGCCGTGCTGCCCCCTCCCTCGGGCAGCTCCCTGAATGGAGGGTCCGGCCTGGCCTGGGAGTGTAGCTGGGATGGAGAAGGCCAGTGCCCCCCCTGCTCCCCTCAACGCGTCTGGAAACGGCAGCAGAGGGCATCCGGGGGTGGCCCCACACTCCCCCCTGGCCTCAGCGCTCATCCTGCTGGCCGTGCTCTCCGTCATCCTGGCCACGCTGCTGGGCAACGCGCTGGTGGTGGTGGCCGTCTTCACCAGCCGGGCCCTCAGGGCCCCGCAGAACCTCTTCCTGGTGTCCCTGGCTTCGGCCGACATCTTCGTGGCCACCCTCATCATCCCCTTCTCCTTGGCCAACGAGCTGCTGGGCTCCTGGGGCTTCGGCAGCCTCTGGTGCAGCCTCTACCTGGCGCTGGACGTGCTCTTCTGCACCTCCTCCAACCTGCATCTGTGCGCCATCAGCCTGGACCGCTACTGGGCCGTCACCAGGGCCGCCAGGCTCAACCTCCAGAGGAGCCCCGGCAGAGTCAAGGGCACAATCGGTGCCGTGTGGGCCATCGCTGGCCTGGTCTCCCTGCCAGCCCTGTTCACGGCCCAGCCGCAGGCCCAGGAGTGCCTGCTGAACAACGACACCTGGTACGTCCTGGCCTCCTGCACCGCCTCCTTCTTCGTCCCCTGCCTCATCATGCTCGCCGTGTACTGCAGGATTTACTACATCACCAAGCACAGGTGCTCCGGCTTCGTCTCCGCCAGGCCTGGCACGGCCCAGCGCCCCTCCCGCGCCAGCTCCTGCTGGCCCACTGCCACCCGGAGCCCTGCAGAGCAGGACGCAAGCACAGAGCAGGGCAGCCAGCGCACCCAGAAGCTGAGGCCGGCTCGTCTCTCCAGGCAGTGGCCAGAGGAGGAGGCCAACGGCGCCATGGCCAGCCCGAGAAGGCCCAGGAGGCCTTCCTGGGCACTGGCTCGAGGCCCCCGGCGGTGGAGTGAGCAGCAGAGCATGTCCATCTCCAGGAGCCGGCTGGTGCAGGCGCGGGAGCGCAGGTTCACCTTTGTCCTGGCCCTGGTGATCGGTGCCTTTGTCCTGTGCTGGTTCCCCTTCTTCTTCACCTACAGCCTGGGGTCGCTGTGCGGGGATGGCTGCCGCATCTCCAAGCCCCTCTTCAGCTTCTTCTTCTGGATTGGCTACTGCAACAGCTGCCTCAACCCAGTCATCTACACCGTCTTCAACAGGGACTTTCGCCGAGCCTTCCGCAGGCTCCTCTCCAAGGCCCCGCACTGCCACCGCCCTGGGCTGGACCCTGGCTCCGCTCCCCAGCCGGGCCAGACCCCAGCAAGGCCCCTGCGCCACTGCCCACTGCTGGGCTGAGCTCACTTCCAGCTGGGTACCAGACTGCTCTTAGCCTCCGGCCCCCGTGCTGGGGACGGGGTTCCCTGTCCTATATGACACAGGAGACAAGCCTGGGTGTGGGGCTTGGGTCCTGGCCTCGGGTTTAGGAGTCCTGGGATTACGGGTTGGGTGGCTCAGACTGTGAGCAGAGGGGGGCTGGAAACTCTAGCTGTGAATTTTAGTTTTCGGGTATTTTCAAAAATGCAGATTTTGGGTATTTTAATAAAAGAGACTGAATCACAGGTCAGGACCCAGTGTCTGGCTCTTGGGGTGGGCCCCAGCGTCCGGCTCTTGGGCCGGGCCAGGACTCCACCGTCTGGCTCTTGGGCAGAGCTGGGCCCCAGCGTCTGGCTCCTGGGCTGGGCCAGGACTCCACCGTCTGGCTCCTGGGCCGGGCCAGGACTCCACTGTCTGGCTCCTGGGCCGGGCCGGACTCCACCGTCTGGCTCCTGGGCTGGGCTGGGCCCCAGCGTCCGGCTCCTGGGTTGGGCCGGACTCCACCGTCTGGCTCCTGGGCCGGGCCAGGACTCCACCGTCTGGCTCCTGGGCCGGGCCGGACTCCACCGTCTGGCTCCTGGGCCGGGCTGGGCCCCACCGTCTGGCTCCTGGGCCGGGCTGGGCCCCACCGTCTGGCTCCTGGGCCGGGCTGGGCCCCAGCGTTTGGCTCCTGGGCCGGGCTGGGCCCCAGCGTTTGGCTCCTGGGTCGGGCCAGGCTGGGCCCATGGGCGCCCCAGGCCGCAGCTGAGCATTGGCATGAGCACCCCTGGGAGAATGGTGCCCCTGCCCAGCCTGGCATCTGGGGACACACAGGGAGAAGCCTGAGTCTGAGCCCTGGCGGGGAGGGTGCGGGGGTCTCACAGTCACAGGGTGGAGGTGTCTGGAACCAGCCAGGCCCTGGAGATCAGGCAGCAGACTGGTCCTGTGCTTGGCCTAGGGGACCGATGGCCCCTGCGGGTGCCCCCTCCATCTGCCCCGAGGCCCTGTTCTCTCTGCAGCAGGCTCTGTTCTGCAGAGAATGGCCGTGTGCTGGGACTCGGCCCGAGTGCCCTGCAGTGTGGGGAGGGCTTGGCGCAGGGAGGGACACGTCCAGTGGCTCGGGGAGTTCTGGGATGTCCAGCCCCTCCGGTCTGGGGAAATTAGCTCGACAGGTTGGAGCCAGGCCTGAGCCTCCCACAGGAGGGGGAGGGAGCCCCACACGCTAGGGATTCCTGCGGGCTGTTCCAGGGGGACACAGGAACACCTAGCCCCGGGTCCTGACGCTGACAGAGACCAGCGCCAGCTGCTGCAGAGGAAGGTGCCAGACCCCTGCAGCTGACAGGGAGGGGGAACCTGCCCACAGAGTTAGCAGCGGGCTTGTGCCGTGGAGCTGGAGGGCTCGTGGCCCTTCTGTTTTTACTCTCGAATGTCAATGGCTGTTCTCACTGGCCAGGGCAACAGCTGAGTCTGCCCTGAAGCCTTGATTTCTCTTGGCCCCAATGCTCTCTTGTGGCAGGGAGTTCCACAGGCTAATGGTGTGTGGTATAAACTGTGATGCCCCAGGTGGCCCCAATAGCTGTTCCCTGCCCATCTCATGGGCTTGGGCAGAGCTTAGCCCAAATAATCCAGCTGCCCAGAAGCAGGGTTACCCCACGTACGGGCTCCGGGACACTGACCCTTTTCTGAGCCTCTTTTCTCTGGCTGGCGGGTTTGTCAAATAACGGGCAGTGTCCGGCTTTCTACAGACCGGAGCACTGATTGGTCCCTCCCCTGCCCCTGGGGCTGATTGGTCCATTCCCCTGCCCACCCAGGCCCTGGCTCCCAGCCCTGGGGAGGGGGGGTTCCCTCAAGGAGGCGCTGACTGACAGCTGGTGCTGCACCAGCCGCCCTGCCGGAGTGACACTGGCCCCCGCCTCCAGCGAGTCACCCCCCAGCTATCCCCCCAACTCCCCCCTCCCCGAGGCAGTGCCTCTTTTGGGGAATCCGAATTCCAGGAACCCCAGGGCCCAGCTTGCTGTGCCGCAGCCTCTCTGCAGCAGTTCAGAGCTGCGAGGAGAGGCTGAGAGTGGGGGGCAGAAGGGGGGCTGCAGGCGTTGGGTCCAGCTCAGCCAGTCCCATCCAGCAATTTTTGCTCCTGGAACGGGGCCCACACCACAAGTGCCTCCAGAGCGGGAGCTGAGCTGGAGTGACGGGGCCACTGCTGGAACAACAAAGCACATGGGGCTCTCCTGAGACCCTAAATAGCGGCATGGGGCTGAGAGACCCTCCCTCCCCCATCTCTGAACAGCAGGAGGCCAGGTGACCCCCTCCCCAGCCCCCAAGTGGCAAGGGGCCAGCCACTCTGGCTCCATGGCTCTCTTGCCTGGGCTGTTTCCCATAGCGCAGCAGGGCAGCTTCCCCAAAGTGTGTGTGTGAGGCGGGGTGGGGGGCAGATAACCATGCCCCCAGGTCCCCTCTCTGGAAGGCCCTGTCGGGACGGGGATTCTGGCAATAGCTGAAACCTGTGTCCTGTTAACATCTCAAAGGGAAAGTCTCTGAGCAGGTGCCAGCGCCCGAGGCAGCCGGGGTGGGGTGCAGGGAGGGGTTACCCCAGGCAGGCCAGGGGAGCAGGGCCTGAGGAAGCTGGGGTAGTGACACCCGGGGCTGTGCCCGCCGGGGGCAGCATGTGACATCAGTGCAAGGTTTGCTCAGGAGATTGCTCTGTAGGACTTCCCTGCCCCCACCTCCCACATGCCAGCCCCATACCCCACCCCTACCACTCACCCCCCGGGTCTGAATGGGCCAGGACGGGGTCTGCACTAAGGCTACACTGTGCAGGCCAGGGATGAACCCATGGCTGGGATTGAAGCCAGGCTGGGTCAGCTGGGGGTTGGGCTGCAATTGTGGTTGGGCCAAGCTGGCTAGGGGCTCATCTGTGATTGGGGCCAGGCCGGTTGGGAGCTGGGCTGTGATCGTGGTCGGGCTGGGCTGGCAAGAGGCTCGTCTGTGATCGGGGCTGGGCCAAGCCAGTTGGGAGCTGGGCTGCGATCGGGGCCGGGCCGGGCTGGCTAGGGGCTGGTCTGTGATTGGGGCCAGGCCGGGCTGGCTAGGGGCTGGTCTGTGATCGGGGCCAGGCTGGCTAGGGGCTGGTCTGTGATTGGGGCCAGGCCGGTTGGGGGCTGGTCTGTGATCGGGGCCAGGCCGGGCTGGCTAGGGGCTGGTCTGTGATCGGGGCCAGGCCGGGCTGGCTAGGGGCTCGTCTGTGATCGGGGCCAGGCCGGGCTGGCTAGGGGCTCGTCTGTGATCGGGGCCGGGCCAAGCCAGTTGGGAGCTGGGCTGTGATCGGGGCCAGGCCGGGCTGGCTAGGGGCTGGTCTGCGATCAGGGCCAGGCCGGGCTGGCTAGGGGCTGGGCTGTGATCGGGGCCAGGCCGGGCTGGCTAGGGGCTGGGCTGTGATCGGGGCCGGGCCGGGCTGGCTAGGGGCTGGTCTGTGATCGGGGCTGGGCTGGGCTGGCTAGGGGCTGGTCTGTGATCGGGGCCAGGCCGGTTGGGGGCTGGTCTGTGATCGGGGCCGGACCGGGCTGGCTAGGGGCTGGTCTGTGATCGGGGCCAGGCCGGTTGGGAGCTGGGCTGTGATTGGGGCCGGGCCGGGCTGGCTAGGGGCTGGTCTGTGATCAGGGCCAGGCCGGTTGGGAGCTGGTCTGTGATTGGGGCCAGGCCGAGCCGGCTAGGGGCTCATCTGTGATCGGGGCCGGGTTGGGGGCTGGGCTGTGATCGGGGCCGGGCCGGGTCGCTCAGCTCAGACATGCAGGGGTCAGTCGCCTTCCAGCTTCGTGGCTCAAAATAGAAAATCCCCGAGCATCAAACCTTCCCCTGGCTAAAAACAGCTGCCGGTGCCTGGGCGTTTGGATCCTGTGGAACCGGGCCCAGCTCCAAGATCCCGGCCACTTCGGTTCCCAGGCCCTGTGGCGCGGCTGGGTGGGCTCGGCGCCAGGGAACAGTCCCTCGTCCCACGGGGAGCAGGATCAGCTTCCTCCACAGCCTCCAGCGTCCCCCCACGCTGCCCGCCCGGCCAGGCGCAGCCAGGGGGGTGGTGCAGGGAGGGGCACAGAGCCACCCCAAGGGCACAGGGCTGGGCCAGAGACCTCCCAGGCTGGGCGAGCATGGAGGGGCCGAGTCTCGATCCTGGCTGGAGCTTGGGGAACTTTGCACCCGTGCGCCCAGCTCCTCCCCCTTCCGCTCCCGAGAGCATCTGCCCGGTTGGGCCCGGCAGCCCCCCGAGTGTGAAGACTAAGCATCGGTTGGTCCCGCAGCCCCTGCTGCTCCGAAAGGGCACGGGTGGCTCCCTCGGGCTGCTCAGTCCCTCCCTGAGCTCCAGCTCCCAGCACCAGCTGCTCTAGGGCCCAGGCCCTGAGCGGGGAGCGAGTCGTCACCAGGCTCTGGCATCCGGGCAGCTGATGGGGTGCTCCCCAGAGACGCAGAGGGCAAGCGAGGGTGTGACAGGCCCCAGGCGGGGGGTTTATTGGGCGGGCATGGGGGGCAGATCCTGCTCTGGGCCCCACTAGCCCACGTGGCTCTGTATCCAGGCCAGGTAGCGGGCCACGTTGGTGTAGACGCCGGGCTTGTCCTGCTCTCCACAGCCCACGCCCCAGCTGACGATCCCGCGCAGCGTGGCCCGGCCCTGTTCCTCACACACCAAGGGCCCGCCAGAGTCTCCCTGTAGCACAAGGGGACTTTGTCAGAGGAGGCAGGCCCCGCTCCGTCACTCAGAGCAGCTGGCAGGCCTGGGGCTGGCCCCTCCCCATGGGCACCGTGCCCTTGGAGAACCCTGCAGTGCAGTCAAAGGGGGCTAATGGCCCTGGGGTGGGGGTGGCAGACGGGGGCCCCGCCAGCACTGGGGGTGGGCGCGGCAGAGGGGGGCTCTGCCAGCACTGGGGGGGGCGTGGCAGACGGGGGCCCCGCCGGCACTGGGGGGGGGCGGCAGAGGGGGGCCCCGCTGGCACTGGGGGGGGCGGCAGAGGGGGGCCCCGCTGGCACTGGGGGTGGGCGTGGCAGACGGGGGCCCCGCCAGCACTGGGGGTGGGCGCGGCAGAGGGGGGCTCTGCCGGCACTGGGGGTGGGCGTGGCAGACGGGGGCCCCGCCGGCACTGGGGGGGGCGCGGCAGACTGGGGCCCCACCGGCACTGGGGGGGGGGTGTCAGTGGCGTAGCCAGGTTTAGAGCACAGGGGGAGCAGAGCTAAAAAAAAGGCGCCTAGAGCAAAAAAAAAAGCTCTGCTCTGGCTGCAGCGCAGGAGCAAAAGGCTCCCCCTGCTCCCCCCCCACGGCTACACTACTGCTGGGTGTGCCAGATGGGGGCCCCTGATGGCTTTAGGGTGGGCACAGCAGGGAGACAGAAGGCACATCAGTGCCCTTGGGAAATTAGCCCCTGGCTCTCCCCTGTGGGGCGGATTCCCCAGGGATGAGCCAGCCCCAGCCCTGCCACACGCATTTGTGAATCAGGTGCAGAGGGTGTTCTGGCTCCTGGGGGTGCCCCAGGGGTGCTCCCCCTGGCATGGGGGTGCCCAGCACTGGGTGGGGGTGCCCAGGGTAGCGTGACAAAGCGGGGTCTCAGCTCACAAAGGGGCTGCTGGAGAGGCCGCCCCTTCCTGAACTGCAGCCAGACCAGAGCTGACCCACCCCGGCACCTCTTGCCCAGCTGTCTCACCTGGCAGGCGTCGGTGCCCCCCTCCAGGTAGCCGGCACACAGCATGTCCGCGGTGACCCTGGCCCCATGCAGCCCGGGGGAGCGGCACTGCTCCTGAGGGATAATGGGGAGCACCGCTTCCTGCAGGTACTCAGAGAGCTCCCCAGCCCCTGCCCGGAAGAGAGGGGACCAGTGTGAGCAAGGGACCCTGCTGTGCCACCGCAGCCCGGCACAGACACTTGGCACAGGGACATGCCAGCTGGTGCCAGGGATGCGCCCGGCCCCTCTTGGGCTGTCCTTGGGCTTGCGGGGGGCAAACGCAGCGTCCGTGTAACCAGGGAGGAAGCGCCAACCCTCGGGGAAGGTGTGACCGTGTCAGGCAGCCTGATGGAGAGAGCTCAGCACGGTGCATCTGCTCTGAGTGGGCGGGGCCATGTGGGTGGAGCTTGGTGTGTGGGCGGAGCATGGGAAAGCCCCACCCTTTTCCCTGCACAGTGCGTGGGGCACGGCTGCAGTACTGGGTGCCGCTGGGCCTGGGCCCAGCCCACTCTGCTTGCGCTGCGCTCCAAGGCCCCGCCAGCTCTGCTCTGCCCCTGGCCACTGCTCCCTGCTCGCTCCTGTTGGGTCACAGGCCACCCAAGGGCTCCTCTCTGCCCCCTGGCCCCACCCACGGGCTGGGCAGTGGGGGTCTGAGTGGGGGGCTGTGTGGTGGTGGGGGGCTGTGGGGAGTAGAGGGGTGGCTGTGGGGGGTGCTGGGCAGTGGGGGTCTGAGTGGGGGGCTGTGTGGTGGTGGGGGGCTGTGGGGAGTAGAGGGGTGGCTGTGGGGGGGTGCTGGGCAGTGGGGGTCTGAGTGGGGGGCTGTGGGGGGCTGCTGGGCAGGGGGGCGCTGTGTATTTCTGATGGGGGGTCTGTGGGGGGGTGCTGGGCAGGGGGGGTGGTGTGCAGGGCACTGTGTATTTCTGATGGGGGGTCTGTGGGGGGCTGCTGGGCGGGGGGCACTGTGTATTTCTGATGGGGGGTCTGTGGGGGGCTGCTGGGCGGGGGGGTGCTGTGTATTTCTGATGGGGGGTCTGTGGGGGGCTGCTGGGTGGGGGGGCGCTGTGTATTTCTGATGGGGGGTCTGTGGGGGGGTGCTGGGCAGGGGGGGGTAGTGTGCAGCGCACTGTGTATTTCTGATGGGGGTCTGTGGGGGGGCTGCTGGGCGGGGGGGGTCTGAGTGGGGGGCTGTGTGGTGGTGGGGGGCTGTGGGGAGTAGTGGGGTGGCTGTGGGGGGGTGCTGGGCAGTGGGGGTCTGAGTGGGGGGCTGTGTGGTGGTGGGGGGCTGTGGGGAGTAGAGGAGTGGCTGTGGGGGGGTGCTGGGCAGGGGGGCGCTGTGTATTTCTGATGGGGGGTCTGTGGGGGGGTGCTGGGCAGGGGGGGTCTGAGTGGGGGGCTGTGGGGGGATGCTGGGCAGGGGGGCGCTGTGTATTTCTGATGGGGGGTCTGTGGGGGGATGCTGGGCGGGGGGGTGGTGTGCAGGGCACTGTATTTCTGATGGGGGGTCTGTGGGGGGGCTGCTGGGCGGGGGGGCGCTGTGTATTTCTGATGGGGGGTCTGTGGGGGGCTGCTGGGCGGGGGGTGCTGTGTATTTCTGATGGGGGGTCTGTGGGGGGGTGCTGGGCAGGGGGGGCGCTGTGTATTTCTTATGGGGGGTCTGTGGGGGGTTGCTGGGCAGGGGGGGTAGTGTGCAGCGCACTGTGTATTTCTGATGGGGGTCTGTGGGGGGGCTGCTGGGCAGGGGGGGTCTGAGTGGGGGGCTGTGTGGTGGTGGGGGGCTGTGGGGAGTAGAGGGGTAGCTGTGGGGGGGTGCTGGGCAGTGGGGGTCTGAGTGGGGGGCTGTGTGGTGGTGGGGGGATGTGGGGAGTAGAGGGGTGGCTGTGGGGGGGGTGCTGGGCAGTGGGGGTCTGAGTGGGGGGCTGTGTGGTGGTGGGGGGCTGTGTGGTGGTGGGGGGCTGTGGGGAGTAGAGGGGTGGCTGTGGGGGGGTGCTGGGCAGTGGGGGTCTGAGTGGGGGGCTGTGTGGTGGTGGGGGGCTGTGGGGAGTAGTGGGGTGGCTGTGGGGGGTGCTGGGCAGGGGGGCGCTGTGTATTTCTGATGGGGGGTCTGTGGGGGGGTGCTGGGCAGGGGGGGTCTGAGTGGGGGGCTGTGGGGGGCTGCTGGGCAGGGGGGCGCTGTGTATTTCTGACGGGGGGGTCTGTGGGGGGGTGCTGGGCAGGGGTGGTGGTGTGCAGGGCACTGTGTATTTCTGATGGGGGGTCTGTGGGGGGGCTGCTGGGCGGGGGGGCGCTGTGTATTTCTGATGGGGGGTCTGTGGGGGGCTGCTGGGTGGGGGGGTGCTGTGTATTTCTGATGGGGGGTCTGTGGGGGGGTGCTGGGCAGGGGGGGTCTGAGTGGGGGGCTGTGGGGGGCTGCTGGGCAGGGGGGCACTGTGTATTTCTGACGGGGGGTCTGTGGGGGGGTGCTGGGCAGGGGGGGTGGTGTGCAGGGCACTGTGTATTTCTGATGGGGGGTCTGAGTGGGGGGCTGTGGGGGGCTGCTGGGCAGGGGGGCGCTGTGTATTTCTGATGGGGGGTCTGTGGGGGGGTGCTGGGCAGGGGGGGTCTGAGTGGGGGGCTGTGGGGGGCTGCTGGGCAGGGGGCGCTGTGTATTTCTGACGGGGGGTCTGTGGGGGGGTGCTGGGCAGGGTGGGTGGTGTGCAGGGCACTGTGTATTTCTGATGGGGGGTCTGTGGGGGGGCTGCTGGGCGAGGGGGCGCTGTGTATTTCTGATGGGGGGTCTGTGGGGGGGCTGCTGGGCGGGGGGGCGCTGTGTATTTCTGATGGGGGGTCTGTGGGGGGGTGCTGGGCAGGGGGGGCACTGTGTATTTCTGATGGGGGGTCAGGGGGATGCTGGGCATAGGGAGTTGGGGGCTGTGTGGCACGACATGGGCCCACCCCCGAGGGGAAGGGACACGCTGGCAGCACAGGGCCGGGCGCGCCAGTGTGCGTCTGGTGGCTCCCGGTTTGTATACGGTGCCCTGGCGCTGGGCTGGGCGGAGCAGGGCCACCCCCACCATGCCAGGCCCCATTGCCCCTGGCCAGCCCCTCGCTCCAGGGACCGACCTCCCCGCGCCCCCATGGGGCTCACGAACATGTCTGGCGCCCTGCCCACAAAAGGTTAATCCGGCATGGCACGGCTGGCCCCCACTCACCTTCGTACAGGTGCCCCCAGCCGGCGAGCTCGCAGGGCCTGCTGGCATTGAGCGGCTCCAAGGCGCTGGGCAGACAGGCGGGCAAGATGGAATGGGAGAACTCCGCACAGCGGCCCGTGGCCTGTGCCTTCAAGTGCACCAACGCTGGGACACCGGGGAAGCAGCCGGTGAGTGAGGGTCTGGGGGGGACAGGACTGGGGCAGTGGGACCAGGGGGGATGGCCGTTCCCCGGTGTCGTGGCTCTGGGTGGGGGGATGGGCGCTCCCCGGTGTCGTGGCTCTGGGTGGGGGGATGGCCGTTCCCCGGTGTCGAGGCTCTGGGTCGGGGGATGGGCGCTCCCCAGTGTCGTGGCTCTGGGTGGGGGGATGGGCACTGTGGGGGGATGGGCGCTCACCAATGTCGTGGCTCTGGCTGGCCTGGGAGTAGTTCTCATGGAGCACGTAGTCCTGCACGCGGAGCTCGGTGGAGCCCTGTGTGCTCTGGTTATAGTGGGTCTGCCCCAGCCCGACAGAGATGCGGGAGACGTTTGGCCTGCAGGGCGAGACCAGTCATGAGCCAGGGAAGCGCCGCTGGCCCCCCCCACAGCCCTGCTCCCTCCCCGGTGTGCCCGGCCCCGCCGGGCCGTGCGCGGCAACTTGCCTGTGCCGCAGACAGTGCGCAGCTGTCAGCACCCAGCAGGAGGCGATGAGGGTCCCCCCGCAGAAGTGCTCCCCCAGGTGGAGGGCTGCCAGGTAGGGGTGGGAGCCGGGCAGCGCCAGCATGCCGCCAACCACCCGGCTCCGCAGGGACAAGCTCTTCTTGTACCGCTGCCCACAGCCCTGAGCAGAGCCGTCGCTGGGGCTTGCGGGCTTGGCCTCCGGCCGGCCTCCTGCTTCCGCCGCGCCCACAGCACCTGTGCGGGGAGAGCCGGTTACGCGAGGCTCCGCTGCCCCCCCACCCGCTGAGAGCTCCTCGGGGCCTACCTGCTGCCTGCCGCTCGCATGGGGGGACACTGCAGAACTCCCAGCTGAGCTGCTCCTCCCTCAGCAAGTAGCACCAGGGCCGGCTGTCGTTATCGGGGTTCCTGCAACGGAGAACCCCCACTCCGTCAAGGGGCTCCAGCACAGAGCAGCTCCCAGCACCTTGCCCCATCTCACCCCGCCCTTGCCCTGGTGCCCCGCATCTCCTGCCTGCCAGCTCCCCGCTCTGGGGCTGGTGCACCTTGCTCACCTGCAGAAGGCGTGCCCGCCCAGGCCCAGGCTGAGTGCGTCTCGCAAGGCGCGGCTGGAGAACTCGTGGGACAGCAGGTCCGAGTCCCAGGGCAGGCACTGGGCCCCCGAGAGGGTGGTGTGGGCCATGCCCCTGTACAGGAGCCCGCTCCCGGTGTAACAGGCCTCCCTCTGGTCTGGTGAGTAAAGAGCCAGTCACTGGATGTGTCTCCATGGCTCCCTGCCCGCAATCCCCCAGCCCCTGGGCCGCGCTCAGCTCCGCGCTGGGCTGCCCTGCTCCTCCGTGGGCTCTGGGAGGCTGGATGCCGAGAGCTCCGATCCCAGCTCCGTGACCTCGGCCAGGCCCGGTCCCTCCGGAGGCCCAGGGATCCTGGCTCAGCCCGCGTCCCTGCCCTGGCGCAGGCTCTGGGTGGCAGTACCTATGTCACAGAACGGCCCCACGTAGCCACTCGGGCAGCTGCAGACCCACTCCCGCTTCACTTCCACGCAGTGCCCTCCGTTCAGACAGGGGTTCCTGGGACAAGCTGCAGAGCAGAGGCAGGTGTCAGGGCGGCCTCCATGGGGCCAGCAGCTGCCAGGGGCTGGCCCTGACCAGCTGTTTGGGGCCAGTCCGGCATACGGTGCCCAGCTCAGCCACCCCTGAGCGAGCAGCGCATCACCCGTGCCCAGTCCAGCACCTCCCGCTGCCCTGCCTCCCCCCCATTCGGCTCCTCTGTCTGCCCCCCCTCCCGCCGTGGGTAACCCACCCTCCTGTGGGGTGAACCCTCCCACTGTGGAATAGTGCCCTCTGCCCCCCGCTCTCACCCTTGCCGTGGGCTGGCCGGCACACAGCCTTCCCGCTGGCACAGTGGCACTCCTCGGCGCTGGGGGGCCGGTACCTCAGCCACCTCTCTCCGTCATGGAAATACGCCAGCTGCCGCTCCTCAAAACAGCTCTCTGCAAAAGGGGAATGAGCCTGGGCCTCCCTTCCCGCAGCCCAGACACAGCCCAGGCCACCTCGGCAGCTGCCCCCGCTCAGGCCAGTCGAGTTCCCGCCCGCTGTGAACCCAGTGCTTGTTCCCAGGGGCTGCTGCTGGCCCAGCCGGGTGGGGTGGGTGTGACCGACATCATGAAGCCAGCTGGGCTCAGTCGTGGGGCTCTGCGTGGCTCTGATCTGTGGGGAGCTCGGCCCCCCCAGCTGGGTCCTGCTGCAAGCAGCTGCCCCTGGCAAGGTGGTTCAGGAGACGTCCTCCCTTGGAGGTGAGTGTGCCATCCATCCCCCAGTCTTGGACACAGCCAGCGGCTGGCAGTCCAGGGGCAGGGTCCCAGGGGGATGGGGAGGCAGCAGGGTCAGGTTGGGAGGTCCCCAGGGTGGGGTGGGTGCTGGGCCCAGTCACCTTTCTGGCAGTGCCGGCCATGGAAGCGGGCAGGGCACACACAGCGGTAGCCATCCTGGCTGCTCTTGCAGGCAGCCCCGTTGTCACAGGGGTTCGGCTTGCAGGGGTCTGCAGACAGAGAGTGGAGTCAGCTGTGCTGGAGGCCCCAGCAGGTGCAGGGGCAAAGGCCCTAGGCTGGGGGGCACCAGCGCCAGGATCCCCCAGGCCCTGAGGCCTGGACGAGCGCCTGGGAGGGAGCTGGTCTGGGTAGAGCCGTGGGAGGGGCCGGTGGAGCCTGTTGTGAGTCCAGGGCTGTCTTTGGGCTGGGGGACCCCGGGGGACCGCCCAGGGGCGCTGTAGCCAAGGGGGCCCCGTGCGGCAGCGCAGAGATGCGCGCTGTCAGTGTAAGGACAGAGACTGCTCCCGGCTGGCAGGGGAGTGCCACGTGGGGGGGGGTGCCCAGATGTCTCCCTGCTTCCTCCCAGCAGAGGCACATGGGGGGGCGGGGGGGTTGATGCTCAGATACTGCTCGTGCCTCCCCTCGCCAACATTCCTTTCCCCCCCCCCGGGGGGCTGGGGGTGGGGAGGAGCAACACCAAGCGCTCTGGGCATCCAGCTCACGTTCTTCACCTGCACTGTGCTGAGGCATCAGGAGCTGCTGCTCTCTCCCCTGCCCTTGTGCAGCCCAGGCAGGGAAAGTGACCTGGCTGCAGGGAGCCCCGACCTCGCTCCTCACTCCCCCCAGGGGTGCACAGGGCGGAAGAGCAGCGTTCGGGGAGGGGCGGTGAGAGCAGCAATGCCAGGAGCTCCGTCTGTGCATCCAGGTCACTTTCCCCACATGAGTGCAGGGGTTAGGGGTCCAGGGGGGTGGGGAACCCCCAGGGGCCAGTGGCAATGGGGGCACCATGCCCTTGGGGGTGAGGGGCACAGTGGGGGGCACCATGCACTTTGGGGAAAGGGGCGCAGTGGGGTCACTATGCCCACAGGGGGGCAATGGGGGCACCATGCCCTTGGGGGCAGGGGCACCAAAATATAAGTTCACCCAAGATGCCATTTTCCCTAAGGCCGGCCCTGGGTGGTTAGCGAAGGGCAGTAGAACATGGGGTGCAGACCCCCCCCCACCGCATGGGGCTGGGGCTGGGGCAGGGAAATCTTATCCCGCCCCTGCAGGGGCCACTTGGGCTCGCATTGGCCGCCGCACCTGTCAGTCTCTTGTCCTCCCCACAGAGTCTCCACTTGTGGTCCCGGTCGTAGTTCTCGGTGGTGGCGCACCTGCCGCGGGAGGCGACAATGAGGGGGAGCGATGGTGTGCGGCCCCGGAGGCCATGGGGCCAGGGGGCAGTCGCAGGTGCTTGGCCTGGTCCCTGGCTAGACCAGAGCTCTCTGGGCATTGCGTGGAACGTGCTGGGGCCTGTGGTGGCACCAGGTGCTGTGCCCCCCCTGGGGCCCAAGCCCGACCCCAAGGGAGTGAATCCCGGCTCCCCAGAGGGCTCTGCTCTCCCTGCGTCTCCCAGCCGGGGCACGGAGAGGGCAGCCGTCCTGCCCTGCCCCGACACCTCTGCCCGAGCGCGCTCTGTCGGGCTGCCACCCTCCCCAGACGGGGGCCGAAGCAGGGCCCGTCCTTGGCGTTTGGGGTGCAAGGCTCTTACCAGGACCGGTGGCCATGCAGGCCGCCCCGGAGGCAGGAATGGTGCATCTTGCGCTGGTAGCGGAAGGGGAAGTGGCAGGGCTCTCCACTGGCTGCCGTCACTGCAAGGCAAGGGCAGAAGGGGAGCTGCCCTGAAACAGTCCCCCCTGGGGGGCTTCAGGCCCCTTTTCTCCCCCACCCCTGGCAGGAGGGAGGGATGGACAGTCTCCCCCTGCCCCATCTCACCTAGCGGACACTTCTTCTCTCCCCCACCCCTGGCAGGAGGGAGGGATGGACAGTCTCCCCCTGCCCCATCTCACCTAGCGGACACCAGTTCCCAGACCCTGCCCCAGCCCCGGGGGACCTGCTCCCAGGGGTACCTCTGCTGCCCTGTACTGCCCAGCTGGGCTCATGCCAGTGACCGTCCCCCCAGGACAGGCCCTCTAGCCCCCGGTGTGGCCAGGCCCAGGCAGCAGCGGGCACATGCTTTGCCATCCCCCGGCGCCAGGCTGGAGCTCCTCTCGCCCATGGCAGACACTCACCCTCGTCCTTCCTCCTTGGCGGGGGCTTGGCATGCCGGTCCTGCAGGACACAACCCAGTGAGCATGTGCAGCGAGCTCCCCGCTGGCCCCTGCCTTGGCCGTGGGGTCCCTGTCCTGTGTGCCCCTGGGGACAGGGCCTGGCACGTGTCTGGCTCTGAGGCACTGCTGCTCTCTGTGGCCATTCAGCCCTTCCCCCCCGGGGGCCTCGTGCCCCCTTCTCGGGGGCGAAGCAGGGGCCGTCCCTGGCCAGAGAGGAGTTGAGAGCAGGAGCCAGGGCCAGCGGCTGCCAGGACTGGGACTGTCCCTCTCTAGCTGGAGCCAGGTCAGAGCATCCCTCTGGGCTGGGCCCCACGTAGTGCAGGGTTGCCCCAGGGCCCCCAGTCTCGCAGGTGCGGGTGCTGCCAAGGAAGGAAGCCAGGGTCGGCATGCGGGGCCAGCCCTGGGGGGGGCCCAGCAGGGAGAGCTTGAGCAGGCGGCAGGCTCTGGGGTGCATCTGTGCTGGGAAGGGCAGGCCCAGGAGAGCAGCCTCCTGTCATGGCTGGGGGCCTGAGCGGGGGACGCGCCTTCTGTAGGGCGGTGCCTTGGCTCAGAGGGGCTGGGGGAGCTTCCCATGTGCATGCTCAGCAGGAGAGGGGAGGTCCTGTGGCCTCACACTTAGTAGGGGAAGGGAGGTCCCATGGGCTCGTACTTAGCAGGGGAGGGTCCCATGGGCTCACTTAGCGGGGGAGGGGAGGTTCCGTAGGCTCACACTTAGCGGGGGAGGGGAGGTTCCCGTGGGCTCGTACTTAGCAGGGGAGGGTCCCGTGGCTTTGCATTTAGCAGGGGAGGAGTCAGGGAGAGTCCCATGGGCACACACTTAGCAGGGGAGGGTCAGGTCCCGTGGGCACACACTTAGCAGGAGAGAGGGTCCCATGGGCTCGCACACTCAGTGTGCTACACTCAGTGGGGCGTCGCGGGGACTCGAACCCATGCCTGGCTCCTAGCCCTACACTCAGCTCTCCAGGCCACGGGCCTGACCCGGGCACTGTGAGCCAGGACCAGCCAGGGTCCGGTGGGACGCTTTGGGGATCAAGGGTGCATGGGGCAGGGAGGGACTGGGGTTCACGGTCGGAGGGGGCTGGGCGTGAGGGGGGGTTGAAGCCAGAGTGAATTGTTGTGATACTCGGGGGGGGGCTTACCGGGACGGTTGCCCCCGGACTGAGCAGCAGAACCAGCAGCAGCAGCAGGGACGTCATGGCGCTGTGCAGGGCAGGACTGCACCCGCTCCCAGGCAGAGCAAACAGTTCCCAATCGATCCAGCCCGAAGCAAAGGTCTTTGGGGTGGGATTTAACCAGGGCTGCTGGGGGAGGGCGGGCAGGGATGGCGGGGGCTGTGTCTGGGTGTGCTCCAGGGTACAGCAGGGGCCTGAGAGCCAGGAAGTCCTGAGCCCCAATCTCATTGCCCCCTGTGCGCTGCACCAGTCCCGTCCCCTTTTGCTGCCTCAGTTTCCCCACCTGTAAAATGAGAGTGCTGGGCCTGGGGGAGGAGCTGGTGAATATTCACGAAGGGCTGAGGAATGGTCCCAGCTTCCCCCCGGCCCGGTGTGAGAGAACAGTCTGCACCACACGGCCACAGAGGGCCAGCCCTGGGGCGCCGTGACCCCGTCTTTGCCCACTGCCCAGCAACCAAACAAGGACTTGCCCCACCAGAATAGCGAGGGGTTACCAGGCAACTGGCAGGGCCGGGTCGGGCCGGCCTTCCCCTCGCCCCGAGACCGGCTTGCTGCTCTTGGGGTGCTAGGGCACTGCCCTGCCCTGGCCAGGGCCGGCATCTGCCTGTCTCCTGCTCTCGCCCGGCTGGAATATCATAGGATCATAGAATATCAGGGTTGGAAGGGACCTTAGTAGGTCATCTAGTCCAACCCCCTGCTCAAAGCAGGACCAATCCCCAATTTTTGCCCCAGATCCCCAAATGGCCCCCTCAAGGATTGAACTCACAACCCTGGGTTTAGCAGGCCAATGCTCAAACCACTGAGCTATCCCTCCCCCCTCTGCTTCTATGGCTTCTATGGAGCCATAGAAGCAGACTCCAGTGCCAAGGCCCACCTGCCCCACAAGTGATGCCGGGGCGAGGCTCAGGGCATCTCCGACGTGCGCCAGGGTGAGTGAGAGCCTGTCCTTGGGGAGGCAGCTCCGCAAGCCACGGGACCTGCAGCCTCGCGCGGACAGTGGGGTCAGCAGCAAGGAGAGCCGGGGCTCCATTGCCCCAGGGAAGGAAGCCACTGCCCCTGGGCAACCAACGCAGGCCTAGGCTGTCCCATGTTGGGCTACCGCCTGGCTGCAGCCCGGCCCCGAGACCCATGGAGGCCCTGCGGGCTCTGCTCTGGCAGGGCAGCCGCCACTGGACGCTCCCCAGGCTTCTGCCCCTGCTTGCAGCCCACAGCCTCCTCCCCTGCGTGGCACTGGCGTGGCACCCTCCCTTCTGTGTAGCTGGACGAGCCTTGCTCGTTGGCCCCGTGTCAGAGCTGGCTCTGTGGTGCACTGCAGGGAGGGAGGGAGGCGCCTCCAGGAATTAACTCCCCTATCGGCCCTCGCCCCATTTCCCTTCGTGGCTGGTCTTTGGCAGTTCACAATTAAACAGCACTTTGCTTCTAAAAATACCCCCGGCAGCTGAGGGTGTGTGACGGGGGCATGGTGCAGAGCAGGCGCAGCCGAGCAAGGAGCGCTCCCTCCGCGGGTGGCCCGGCTTCCCCTCAGTCCCACTGATGCCAGCTCTCAGCTCCCAGGGGGACCAGGCACACTGCATGTGACCATCAGTGCAGGGCTCTTCTGGGGCACGGCTGACCTGGCTCCTACCTAGCACTGGAGCTATAGGGTCCCTGTGGGAACAGATGTTGCTCCCGCCTAGCCCCTGGGGGAGGCCAGTCAGACCGCGTGCTCTGGCCCCTGTCAGCCCCACGCAGACAGCAATTCCATGGGGCTGTCCCAGATTCATAGATTCATAGATTCTAGGGCTGGAAGGGACCTCGAGAGGTCATCAAGTCCAGCCCCCTGCCCTCATGGCAGGACCAATTACTGTCTAGACCATTGCAGATAGACATTTATCTAACCCACTCTTAAATATCTCCAGAGATGGAGATTCCACAACCTCCCTGGGCAGTTTATTCCAGCGTTTAACCACCCTGACAGTTAGGAACTTTTTCCTAATGTCCAACCTAAACCTCCCTTGCTGCAGTTTAAGCCCATTGCTTCTTGTTCTATCCTCAGATGCTAAGATGAACAAGTTTTCTCCCTCCTCCTTATGACACCCTTTTAGATACCTGAAGACCGCTATCATGTCCCCTCTCAGTCTTCTCTTTTCCCAACTAAACAAACCCAATTCCTTCAGCCTTCCTTCATAGGTCATGTTCTCTAGACCCTTAATCATTCTTGTTGCTCTTCTCTGGACCCTCTCCAATTTCTCCACATCTTTCTTGAAATGCGGTGCCCAGAACTGGACACAATACTCCAGTTGAGGCCTAACCAGCGCAGAGTAGAGCGGAAGAATGACTTCTCGTGTCTTGCTCACCACACACCTGTTAATGCAGCCCAGAATCAAGTTTGCTTTTTTTGCAACAGCATCACACTGTTGACTCATATTTAGCTTGTGGTCCACTATAACCCCTAGATCCCTTTCTGCCATACTCCTTCCTAGACAGTCTCCTCCCATTCTGTATGTGTGAAACGGATTGTTCCTACCTAAGTGGAGCACTTTGCATTTGTCTTTATTAAACTTCATCCTGTTTACCTCTGACCATTTCTCCAATTTGTCCAGATCATTTTGAATTATGATCCTATCCTCCAAAGCAGTTGCAATCCCTCCCAGTTTGGTATCATCTGCAAACTTAATAAGCGTACTTTCTATGCCAATATCCAAGTCGTTGATGAAGATATTGAACAGAGCCAGTCCCAAAACAGACCCTTGTGGAACCCCACTCGTTATACCTTTCCAGCAGGATTGGGAACCATTAATAACTACTGAGTACGGTTATCCAGCCAGTTGCGCACCCACCTTATAGTAGCCCCATCTAAGTTGTATTTCCCTAGTTTATTGATAAGAATATCATGCGAGACCGTATCAAATGCCTTACTAAAGTCTAGGTATACCACATCCACCGCTTCTCCCTTATCCACAAGACTCGTTATCCTATCAAAGAAAGCTATCAGATTGGTTTGACATGATTTGTTCTTTACAAATCCATGCTGGTTATTCCCTATCACCTTACCACCTTCCAAGTGTTTGCAGATGATTTCCTTAATTACTTGCTCCATTATTTTCCCTGGCACAGAAGTTAAACTAACTGGTCTGTAGTTTCCTGGGTTGTTTTTATTTCCCTTTTTATAGATGGGCACTATATTTGCCCTTTCCAGTGTTCTGGAATCTCTCCTGTCTCCCATGATTTACCAAAGATAATAGCTAGAGGCTCAGATACCTCCTCTATTAGCTCCTTGAGTATTCTAGGATGCATTTCATCAGGTCCTGGTGACTTGCAGGCATCTAACTTATCTAAGTGATTTTTAACTTGGTCTTTTTTTATTTTATCTTCTAAACCTTCCCCCTTCCCATTTGCATTCACTAGGTTAGGCATTCCCTCAGACTTCTCGGTGAAGACCGAAACAAAGAAGTCATTAAGCATCTCTGCCATTTCCAAGTTTCCTGTTACTGTTTCTCAGCTTGCAGAGCCGGCCTCACACTGACACTGCTTGTAGGGGCGCGGGCTGCTCTTCCCCCAGCCCTCTGCCCCCCCCCCAGCTCCCGGGTCTGGAAGTGGCTGCCAGAGGGTAATAGGAAGCACTCACATATAATCATGCAGAGCAGGCTGGAGGGCTGGGCAGCTGGTTCCTGAGGCCTAGATTAATTTGGGCCCATCCATCCCACAGCCTGGAAACCTGACTGGTCAGATTAAAGCTGCCACCGCATCTAATTTGTACAGCCGAGACGCCGAGCGATTCATGACGCGAAGAGCCAGTGGGGCAGGTGTCGGTGAAATGGAAGAGGAGGCGCCTGGCTGTGGCCTCTCAGCTGAAGTACCAGCCGGGGCCGCTCCAGTGCACGAGCCCCCTCGCCCCCTGGCATGGTCTGTCCAGTACCCTGTGGGGCACAGGAGGGAGGGGCTGGCCCCACCTTGGAACCCTGCAGGGTGCACAGGCCAGCCTATGCTGCACTGCAGGGAGGCTGGTCGACAGGCTAATGCAGGCAGGGAACGGGCTCCCTGGGGCTAGCCACTGCTGCCTCTGCAGGATGCCTGGCCCTGCTTTCCCCTTTCTGTGCCTCGGTTTCCTCAGCTGTCGCGCGAGGACAGCGACACTTCCCCCCTGCTGCCGGCGTTCTGTGGAAGTGCCCAGCGTTGCTCCAACTCCACCCCACGCTCCCTCCCTCCGCCCACAGCAGCCCCTGCAGCTGGTGCTATTCTGATGCCCATTCTGCCTGCTCTCCAGCGCCCAGCAGCCTCCCTTGTCTCCTAGCAAGTGTCTGGCCCACGGCATCCCTGCAGCACAGCCAGGGCCTGGGCTGGAGGCCTGGGCTGTGTGAGGGACAGACAGTGAACTTCCCTGACATTCCAGCCACGGCTGTTTGGGGTTCCCCTGTGCCCACAGAGTGGGGTGACGGGTTTTCCTTCAACTTTGCCCAGTTTGTCCTTTTCTTTTATTAGTTGCTGTTTAATAAATTGTATTTGCTTGAACTGTAGGTAATGATCAGTGGGGTCCAGTGCAGAGAGAGTACCCCGGAGTGGGGACACCCTCTCCCCTGCCCTAAGTGACCATGACAAGATTGGGGGTCGAGCCCCAGGAATCCTGGGCCCAGCCTTGTCGGGGGTACGAGGACTCTGCCACACAGGAGAGTGGAAGGGGAGCCCTCGAGGACAGGGAGGCCTCTGGGTAAAGGAAGGGGGAGCGAGGACTCAGATCCTTTCACTAGCCCGTTTCCCCGGGATCATGTATAAGCCAGGAAAGTTCCCCACAATAGCGGGACCATCCCCCGCTTACACTAGCTTGACACCCAGTACCATGGGCAGGTCGCTGCGACTGTCTCCTTCTGGGCAGGATCCAGCTTGTCCTTCCCAGGGCCTCGTCGCCTGGGGGTACATGCTGGCCTGTCAGCGGGAGCATCCCTGGGGCTACTTTGCTCCCGAGCAGCGAGGATGGAAAGGGGCGAGTTGGGTTCCTCTTGGGTTCGTTGCTGACTCGCCGGTGCTTGGCAGGGCCTCGCTGTTTGCTGCTGTTGCTGTGGAGGTGGCAGGAGTTGCACGTGCTGTTCTGCACTGGACAAGTGGGCAGACCTGGCCCATTCCTCAATGAGAGGGGGAACCGGCTCGGTTCTGCTCAGCGGCTGCTGGTGCCGAGCTCCCTGGACCCACGGCAGGTTGTTCAAAGAACCCATCCTGTGGGGGGTTCCATTGGGGGTTTCTCCCACGTAGCTGGCGCCATGGGCTCTGTCACTCACTGAGGCCTACATGTCACTGGGTTGGCCTATGCTGCTGAACGGTCACGGGCCCTGGGGGTGGGGGAGGGGACGGTTGTGAATTTGTCTCATGAAGCAGAAGCCCCAGCCTAGTGTCCTGGCAGCAGGGTCTGCTCCCAGCAGGGAACCCGGCGCCCTCATGAGCCGCTGAAAGCGCTTCTCTCAGCCAGGCTCCTGTCCATGGCCAGCTCTGTCCACATCTCCTCGTGCAGGGGAGACGCAGGAGCGGACCTGCAATCTCGGCGGGCGCTGGAAGGATGCCGGCTGGTCCATGTGGTGATGGGGCTGCAGATCCGAGGCCAGAGTCCCCTCCAGAGTGGTGCAGGGGGCGAGCCGGCAGGGAGGGACGAAGCTCAGTGCTTGGAGTTGGGGTGCAGCAATCTGACTCCTGAATGGATGCGCCTGACACCGCAGAACTGCCCAGCAAGGGGTGGGCTGAGCTTGCACAGGGGTGTGTTGTAGGTAATGATCAGTGGGGTCCAGTGCAGAGAGAGTACCCCGGAGTGGGGACACCCTCGCCCCTGCCCTAAGTGACCAGCCGAGTTGGGTGGCGAGAAGTGTGTGGGGAGGATCACACTGCATACGGAGATAAGATGGCCATACTGGATGTGACCAAGTGGGAATCTTTTGTAATATCACTATGGAGCATGCCTCAGTTTCCCCTACATGCTGCATTGTTACTCAGTGGGGGGGCGGGGTCTGTTTGCTTTTAGGACAGGCTAAGACACAAGTGTGAATAGTGCCCAGCTGGCTGGGCCTTAGTCCCGTATCAGGGGAGCATCCGAGAAGACAATGGCAGATCCAATGGCCTGGGCACTGACACCTAGCAACCAAGGCCCCAGAGGGATGTGGCCTGCCCCGCTTGTCAGCAGGGGGATGAGCTGCATCCCCCCAGCCCAGACTGAAGGACTGGGGGTGCGAGGGGGGGATGTGTGGGCTGCGGGAAGCAGCCAGAGCACAGGTCAGACAGAGAGGGAGCTTGAACTGAGGGGTTCAGTGCAGCTTGGCTGGGCTCTGGGCTGGCCAGAATGGACAATGCTTTATCCTTCATTCCTCTGGGCTGCCCCAGGCTGCCTGTGCCGTGCACCGCTTGGTTGCTAACCCCTGCTGCTTTGACAATGCTGCATGAATGTCACTGCAAATGCTTGGGGAAGTGCATGGACCAGTCTCTAGCAGGGTCTGTCTCTCTGGGACTCGCTGCCTGGAGCTCACGGCGTGGAGCAGGGGGGCTGCAGGCCCAGAGGTCCAGTCTAAGGAGGTGATGAAGCTGGGTGACTTACCTTAGTGGGTCTGGCACACAGAAGGGGTTTCTCCTAGAGACGGCTAAGCTGGGGCCATAACACCGACCCTCTGACACTGGGTCGACCAATGGGCTATCTTGCCCAGTATCCTGTCTGCTGACAGCAGCCAGTGCCAGGTGCTTCAGAGGGAATGAACAAGAGCAGGGCATTTTTGAGTGATCCATCCCCTGTCGTCCAGGCCCAGCTTCTGGCAGTCAGAGGTTTAGGGGCACCTGGAGTGTGGGGTTGTGTCCCTGCCCATCCTGGCTAATAGCCACTGATAGATCTCTCCTCCAGGAACTTACTCAATCCTTTTTTTGGCCCCAGTTATATGTTTGGCAAATTCCACAAGTTGACTGTGTGTTGTGTAAAGAACTAGGGTCTGTTTGTTTTAACTCTGTTGCCTTTTAATTTCACTGGGGGGAGCCCTGGTTCTTGTGTGATGGGAAGGGATAAATACCCCTTCCTTCGTCACATTCATTTTGGTACAACTCGGCTGAAAGATTTCATTTGGGTGCAGCTCTTCCCACAAATGGCAGAACTCTCCCCCGCTCCTAGCCACGGTTCCTTGGTTACAACCATTCATTGCCCACCATGACCTCCTGGCCTCAAAGGAGGAGCCCAGTGCATCTCTGGCCATGTTTCCCTGACCATGTGGGGCATTTCTCAGAGGTGCCCTTTCCAGACATTCAGAAAGTCTCTCCACCTGCTGCTCTACCCATCCTCGTGCACTCTCCTTGTTCTCGAGCTTGCTCAAAAGGAGTTTTGCAAACGTCCTTCTTGGGGATTCAGTCCTCAGAATTGAAAGAACATTTAAAGGGTGTGACGAACTAGGACTGTTGTTAATGTTTCTCTGAATACTGTGTGTGCCTCAGTTTCCCCTATGCATTTCTTAAGTCTCTAGGTGGTGGGAATAAGGGGGGATTGTTGCAGAGCCGGAGAGGGCCAGTGTGATGACAGAGACTGGCCGACACTCTGTCTCCTGGCAACTAATGGCCTGGGCCACTTCTCTGCAAAGGTGGGAGCTGAAGGGGTTGCAGAACAAAGGGATCAGGTGAAACTCCTGGCCTGGGAAGGAGACAAAGGCAGAGGAGGGGCTGGAGAGTTCAGTCGGGAGCTGGCTGGGGATATGGAGGGAGGTGCAGACAGGGTCTGGCCTCCCTGCCCCCGTTTGGAGCTGGGTGGTGAAACGCAGGGAGCCCCCAGGCTGGGGTCTAAGCTTCCTGCTCCCCAGAAGGGCCCGACTGAGGGGTCCTGTTTGTACTGACAAGCTCTGTTTGGACTGTGTTCCTGGCGTCCCTAATAAACCTTCTGTTCTACTGGCTGGCTGAGAGTCACAGTGAATCCCAGGAAGAGGGGTGCAGGCGCTGACTCCCCCACACTCCATGACACAGGGAAGGCCGAAAACTGAATGGTGCACTGCCTTCCTGGAGCCAAGACATGAGACATCACTCTAAGAGAGGACAGGCTTTAGAAATCGATGGGAAAGGATTCACTGGTGACGGTTCATATCTGCACTAATAACTCTGTGTCCCAGGATATCTCACAGACAGCAGATGACTTCAGGGAACTCGGAAGTGTGCTGAAGAAGAATAATATCCAAGCAGTCTTCTCTGAGACTCCCTGTCCCAGGAGCAAAGGGTGGCAGAAGGCAGAAGAGTCTGGAAATGAGCCGCTGGCTAGGAAAGGGGTGGAGGGATGTGATTTGGTGGAACATTGGTCCCCATTCTATGGGGCTGTATAGAGTGGGTGGCCTTCACCTCAGTAGGTGGGGACCAATATCACCGAGGACAGGCTGGCCAGAGTAGGCAGGAGGGGATTCAACCAGTAGCAAAAGGGGAGGGTAAAAAGAGGGAAGAGCTGAACCCTCAGCTAGCACAAAATTGAGGTGCTGAGAACAAAATGAATCCAGGTACCAAGGACGTGGAGAGAAGCAATTCTTGAATTGCCTCGACCCCAATGCTAGGAACCTGGGCAACAAACCAGAGGGATTGGAATTGCTCATTTATGAGCAAGAATTCGATCTAGTTGGTATTGCTGACACCTGGTGGGTTGAGTCACCCAACTGGACTGTTAAAATCAATGGTGATAACCTCGTCAGGAAGGACTGAATGGGCCAAAGGGGAGGAAGGGGCATTGCCTCTTTCTGAGTCACTGGTAACTCAGAAGAAAAGGAAGTGTTTGTGGCTCGGCGTCTAACAGATAAAGCACAGAATGGGGCATTGGTTGGTGTCTGCTAGAGACCCCAGGTCACACTAGGAACAGGATGAGCAGCTCCTTAAGAACTTAACTATACTGTGTAGGGGAAAAGCTGCCTGATCAGTACTTCAATCTGAGTGACACATGCTGGAGGTTTCATGCTACCAGGACTAAAATGTCCTTGGAATTTCTAAACATGATAGATGACAATTTCCTGATTCAAAAAGTGTTGCATCCAACCGAGGGGGAGGAGAATTCAATATTAGATCTTGTGACAGATAAAGAGGGACTGATCAAAGAACTAAAAATTAATGGTAACTTAGCTACACATGATCACGACTTGATCACATTTATAATGTGCAAACAGAATAAAGTCCAGATCAGTAAGATATATATATATTGTGCTTTAAAAAGGCCAGTTTCACAAAGCATCTGAGCCAAATCAGCTGGGAGGAAGAATTTAATCAGAAAAATGTGAATGGTAATTGGCAGTTGTCACTACGTGTCCCAAAAGCCACAATCCCACAATTGAGGAAGAAGGCCATATTGGTTAAAAACCAATCTGGTTTAGTGGGGAAGTGAAGGCAGCTATAAAAAGCAAAAACATGTATATAAAACAAATGGAAGAAAGGGGAAATTGATAGTAATATAACTCCAATGACAGGAATTGTAGCAAATTGATAAGGGAAGCAAAGGGACACAAGGAGAAATCTATGGCTAGCAGAGTTAAGGCCAATAAGAAGGAATTTTTTAAAGTAAATTAGGAACAAAAATAATCCAAACACTAGTATTGGTCCATTACTAGATGGAAATGGTAGAATTAGCAATAATAAAGCAGAAAAGGCAGAAGTGTTCAATAAATATTTCTGTTCAGTATTTGGGAAAAAAACAGATGCTGTAGTCATATCATATGATAATACTCTTTCCAGTCCATTGTTATTTCAGGAGGATGTTAAACAGCATCCCTGACATTTTTCAGTCAGGAGGTCCAGATAACTTGCATTCAAGAGTTTTAAAAGAGCTGGCTGAGGAGCTTGCTGGACTATTAATGTTGATTTTCAAGAAGTCTTGGAGCACCGTGAAAGTTGAAAAGGACTGGATGAAAGTGGATGCTGTGCCAATATTTAAAAAGGGTCAATGGTATCACCTCCATAATTATAGGCCTGTCAGCCTGACATTGATCCCAGGCAAGATAATGGAGCAGCTGAGCCAGGACTGGATGAATAAAGAATGAAAGGAGGGTGATGTAATTAATCCCAATCAACATGGGTTTATGGAAAATAGATGCTGTCAAACTAATTTGATATCTTTTTTAGATGAGATTACTAGTTTGGTTAATAAAGGTAATAGTTGATATAATAGGCTTGGACATTGCAAGGCATTCCACTTGGTACCACATGACATTGATTTAAACACTGGACATTAACAGGGCCCACATTCAATGGACTCAAAGCTGGCTAGCTGCGAGGTCTCAACATGTAATTGTGAATGGGGAATCAGCATGGAGCAGGTGCCTGCTAGTGGGGTCCCACAGGGATCAGTTCTTGGCCCTGTGCTATTGAACGTGTTTATTAATGACCTGAAAGAATCCATAAAATCAGCTCTGTTAAATGTAACCCCTCTGGCAGGGGTGCTCTGAGCCCCTGGACTACAGCGGTAATGGTGGCAGAGGCTCAGGACTCCATTTCCCAGAGTGCCTCAGGCCAAGGGCGGAGCTAGAACTGGCTGGCAGCACCACCAGAACCAATGATATGCCAGAACTTAGAGAGAAGAGTGTTTGGAGTGGAACAGGGAGGGAAGAGTCACAGCCCGGGAGGCCCTTCGGTCCATAACCCCCGAGCAGTGTCATCACAGCTGAGAGCAGACAACCAGGAGGCTGTGGAGTGAGTCCAGGCCATGGCCTAGCTGCCCATTGGAACCCGTCTGACCGTCGGGGCAGACGCTGTAAGAACACCCCTGGTTGTTTAGTTTGGTGCTGAGCTCACTCACTGCTTCCCCAGCCAGGCGCTGGGAGGGGGCACAGCCTACCAATGTTGGCAGGGGCAGAGTTTGTGTATTGTTCATTTTTTCTTTTATTGTCCTGGTCCCTTTGCTCATTGTCCCCTGCCCTGAGTCCCCCACACCTATTAAAGCCCCGTGTACTGGTCTGTTACTCTGGGCCTTGGGGTAGCTACTTGAGTTTGTTGTGCTCTGACTGACACGCCTCTGCATGAGATTGGGTGTTGGATATTTTCCCAAGGAACAAGCCCTCTGTGCTCTCTGCACGGGGAGGGGTTTCCTTGGGTGGAGGCACCAGGCACCCTTATAGTGAACCCAGGACCCAAACCCCGAGGAGAAACGGGAGAGGGCTGCAGCTACACTGCAAAACTGGGTTACATAAAGTTTGCAGATGACACAAAAACGGGGGGAGTGGTAAATAATGAAGAGCACAGGTCACTGATTTACAGTGATATGGACCACATGGTAAGCTGGGTGCAATCAAACACCAGGCATTTTAATTTGACTGCTTGTCAATGGGTGGGTACTCCTAGAATGTCGGCCATACTTACTGGGTGCAGGGGGGACTCTAGCTGGGGAAGCAGCAACTCTGAAAAAGATTTGGGGATAGTGGTGGCTAATCAGATGAACATGAGCTCTCAGTATCGTGCTGTAGCCAAGAGGGCTAATGCGATCCTGGGGTGCATAAATGGGAATCTCGGGTAGGAGCACAGAGGTGATTTTACCTCCGTATTTGGCACTGGTGCGACCACTGCTGGAACCCTGTGTCCAGTTCTGGTGTCTGCAGTCTGAGAAGGATGTGGCTACATTGGAGAGATTTAGTGAAGAGCTGCAAGAATGGTCAAAGGATTAGAAAAGATTCTTGTAGTGATAGATTCATGGAGCTCAGTCTCTAGAAGAGCCCCATTTATCTGATCTAATTGGGAATGGGGCCAGATCGAATCATCACAAATTTGGATAAGCCAGGAAATGTGAGGTTGCAGTGCCATCTAGTGGCCACAGGAGAGATCTCCTGCTTCAGTAGTGGCACCAAATCTTGTATAAAGGGGGTCAAATAAGGTGTCTAAGACCAGGTTATGGTTTTCTGGTTATGATTATGCTGTCTGGATGCATGTATCAGTTTTGTAGTTGAAGTTATGGATATTGGCTCTATGCTGTCTGTAGTTCAAATTTATGCTATGCTTCTGGGTGACACCCCAGACAAGTTGGTGTCAGCTCTGCCTAGCCTGCTTGATGACCTGTTAAGGACCATCAGATATACAATTGACCCACTGAGAGAAGGGAGACACACCTTGTGACTCAGCAAGGCATACAGGGACATGCCTATGGACAGAACTCTGAGGTGTTTCCATGCCATGTGAGGGACAGCTTGTCTTTGGAACAAAGAAAGAAAGACCACATGGCAAGAGAATATAAAAAGCTGCTGCAGCTCCTCCATCTTGTCTTCAATCCTGATTCTTACCTCTGGAGGGACTTTGTTACAAACTGAAGCTCTGAACAAAGGACTGAATGACCCATCCCAGCTGTGGATGTTCTCCAGAGACTTGATTTGAACCTGCAGTTTATTCTATCACTGCTGCAAGCCTGAACCAAGAACTTTGCCATTACTGTTGTGACGGTGTACCCCATAAAGCTTTATGGGGAGTGACTTATAAATGTATACATGATGTAACTGGAATATGTTTTATGCTACATGTGCCATGTAACATATCTCTGTGAAAGTTATGACCTACTGAATCTGTTCCTTCTGTTTGTATGCCTGTATCATTGTTGTAGTTGGAGTTATGAATATTGGTTTTATATTTGCTAGTTTTGTACATAGCCTTTGTGTCATGGAGTGTGGGGGAGTCAGCGCCTGCACCCCTCTTCCCCGGATTCACTGGGAGTCTCAGCCAGCCAGTAGAACAGAAGGTTTATTAGAGATGCCAGGAACACAGTCCAAACAGAGCTTGTAGTACCACCACGACCCCTCAGTTGGGCCCTTCCGGGGGGCAGGGAGCTTAGACCCCAGCTCGGGGCTCCCTGCATTTCACCCCACAGCTCCAAACGGGGCAGGGAGGCCAGACCCTGTCTGCCCCTCTCCCCTCCTCCCTGGGCCAGTTCCAAACTGAAACTGTCCAGCCCCTCCCCTCTCCTTTGTCTCCTTCCCGGGCCAGGAGGTCACCTGATCCCTTTGTTCCAACACCTTCAGCTCGCACCTTTGCAGGGGAGGGGCCGGGGCCATCAGTTGCTAGGATACAGAGTGTCGGCCCTTCTCTGTGTCCAGGCCCCTCTGTAACACTCATGCACCCTTGTCCCACCACCTAGATACTCAAGCACTGCATAGGGAAACTGAGGCACCCACACAGTACTCAGGGAAAACATTAACAACAGTCCTAGTTCGTCACACTTTGTAAGAGCATGGGATCACGTCTTGAGAAAGATATGTGCATGTAAAGAGACCAGTCAAGAAACCCTTACACAGACAATAGGCGTTGCAGACCCCAATCCACATTTGGGCCTGGTCAGGAATGCAACTGGCTGGACTGGTTAGGGTGCATGGACAGGTGACTTGCCCATGTGATCCCAAAACTCCAGGGTAAGATGATGCTACACAGGGAGTGGGGGAAAGGCTATAAAAGCCCTTGGAAGACCCCTCCATTTTGGTCTTCAGCTGGCTAAAGAGAGAGGCTCTCCACCCCCCAAGGACATACCTGAGAGAGACTGAACAAAGGACAAAGACACTAGGGGGTGTGAGCGATTGCTGGACCCAGGCTAGTTCTACAGCCTGTAAAAGGAAAAGACTTAAATCTGGTGAGGCTTTTATGTGTGTTAAGTTTGATTAGACATAGACGTGCCTGTTTTATTTTATTTTACTTAGTAATTCACTTTGTTCTGTCTGTCACTACTTGGAATCACTTAAATCCTACTTTCTGTACTTATTAAAATCACTTTTTACTTATTAAGTTACCTGGAATACGAGTTGGTACCTGGGGGGTGGAGCAAACAGCTGTGCATATCTTTCTATCTGTGAAATGGAAGGCGAACTATTTATGAGTTTGCCCTGTATAAGCTTTATACAGGGTAAAACGGATTTATTCAGGGTTTGAACCTCCTTGGGAGTTGGGCACCTGGGTGTCAAAGGCAAGCGCACTTCCTGAGCTGCTTCCAGGAGCCTTACAGTTGTTAGGAGACGTGGTTTGGACCTGGGTCTGTGTTTGCAGCCGATCAGCGGATCTGGCTCAAAACAGACAGGATTCGGGAGTCCCAAGCTGGAAAGGGCAGGGAAGCAGGGGCAGAAGTAGCCTTGGCACACCAGGTGGCAGCACCAAGGGAGGTTTCCGTGATCCCAACCCGTCACAACTGTATGTAATTGATTTCATTTAACCAATTCTAGCTCTCATCTATATCTTTTCCCTTTTATGAATGAACCTTTAGATTTTAGATTCTAAAGGATTGGCAACAGCGTGATTTGTGGGTAAGATCTGATTTGTATATTGACCTGAGACTGGGGCTTGGTCCTTTGGGATCAAGAGACCCTTTTTTTCTTTTACTGGGGTATTGGTTTTCATAACCATTTGTCCCCATAACGAGTGGCACCAGTGGTTATACTGGGAAACTGGAATGTCTAAGGGAATTGCTTGTGTGACTTGTGGTTAGCCAGTGGGGTAAAACCAAAGTCTTCTCTGTTTGGCTGGTTTGGTTTGCCTTGGTGTGCATAGAAACCCCAGCCTTGGGCTGTAACTGCCCTACTTTGAGCAATTTGTCCTGAATTGGCACTCTCAGTTGGGTCCCACCAGAACCAGCATCGTTACATCGGGTTCTACTGTATTTAGTCTAACAAAGATAAGGTTAAAGGGTGACTTGATTGCAGTCTATAAGTAACAACAAGGGGAACAAATGTTTCATAATGGGCTCTTAAATCTAGCAGAGAAATGGATAACACAATGGCGGGAAGTGGAAGCTAGATAAATTCAGACTAGAAATAAGATACACATTTTTAACAGTGAGAGGAATTAACCATTGGAACAACTTAGCAAGAGGTGTGGTGGATTCTCCATAACTGGCAATTTTTAACTGGAGATGGGATGTTTTTCTAAATGATTTGCTGTAGCAATTATTTGAGGAGGTTTTGTGGCCTGTGCTATGCAGGGGGTCAGACTAGATGATCACAATGATCCCTTCTGGCCTGAGAATCTATACATCTCACAGATGTTATGCAAAATACAGAAGGCACTTGTCACATGAGACCCATAATGAGAAACATCCAGTCTTGTCATGAGGCATCACCATCTTCCCTTCAGTCTTCAAACGCACACTCCACTGTCATTCTGCAGCTACTCTAGGTAAAATTTAACCTCTTTGCAAAGCATCCATTAAAAGGCTTCAGGAGCCAAGGAAGCAAAGGGTAAGCTCCGTCTTCCAGAATGACAGGAGGAATCATAACTCTGCTAATGTCCATAATGGTCTATGCAGCAAGTAAGCCCAAGTTTCTATAGATCCTGGTATCATGGATCTTTCCAGACACCCCACATTAACACTGGTGAATCTTCCATGGTGATCAGCATTACAACACCATGGAGAAACACCCCTTCCTGTTAATTGTTTTTGGCCTGGTGTAGGGGACGAAGAATGGGGGTGTCCCCTCAGTATCCCCAGACAGTTTGGGAACCCTATCTTTGCAGAACCAGCAATAGCTTCCTGTGCATTGTCAAGCTTTGACCCAGAACAACATAGCATCACAAACCTCCATGACAACAGCCCTGATAGTTGATCTACCAACACCCAGCCAGTTGCTGCAGCCAAACTATATTAACCATTTAAATCCACCAAGACTCAACAGGAGGTTTTTGACAAAAGTAGAGGCTTTTTCACGTTCTAGATCAAACCAGGCAAGAGTGCAGGATAGAAACTATGTCCAGATTGAATCTCACACATTCCAGCTACACCACCTGGGAAACGATTATGAGACTGCAGAGATTCTAGTCTGGGCAAGAGGGAATACCCAATCTGCAAACTCCATCACATCCCAGCTAGCCAATGGCAGGGCTCCTAATCAAGACGAAGCTTTCAGCCACGCAGCGGACATGGTGGTGGATGAGAGATGGCAGGCTCCGAGTGGAGACTGTGACGGGGCAAGGCCAGATGGCTATAGGAAAGTGGTGAGGAACCAGTATGTTAGCCCCAGGCTAAACAAATCCCTGATACCTTGTTAACCAAATGGCAGTTGCTCCAGGTTAATCAAGAAACCTGGGGCCAATTAAGATCCTTCTAGAAAAAGCAGTGGAGATGGCTAGATTGATTGGGACACCTGAAGCCAATCAAGGGCTGGCTGGAACTAGTTAAAAGCCTCCCAGTGAGTCAGTGAGGCACGGATGTCAGGAGTTGTGGAAGGAGGTTGTGTGTGAGGAGCTGGGAGCAAGAGGCACTAGGAGCTGAGAGTAAGAGGGCGTACTGCTGGAAGATCCTGTGGTGAGGATAAAGAAGGTGTTGGGAGGAATCCATGGGGAAGTAGCCCAGGGATTTGTAGATGTTGTGCAGTTGTTCCAGGAGGCACTCTAAACAGCTGCAATCCACAGGGCCCTGGGCTGGAACCTGGAGTAGAGGGCGGGCCAGGGTTCCCCCCAAACCTCCCAACTCCTGATCAGACACAGGAGGAGTTAACCTGGACTGTGGGTTCTACCAGAGGGGAAGATCTCTGAGGCAAGCAAAGTCCGCCAATAAGCGCAGGACCCACCAAGATAGAGGAGGAACTTTGTCACAAGACACAAACCTCATGGCTTCTTTCACTGACCAAGAGTTTGACCTAGTTATACATCAGCTGCAGCCGAACAAGGCTCCTGGGCTAGATAACATCCACAATGAGTTTCTCTCATTTGGGGCCAGTCACCAAAGCTGGTTATATCCAGGACTGCAGCATCCCAAAAGCCTGGCATAGAGCAAAGATCATAACTGTTCCAAAGCTGGGGAAACCATTGACAGACCTAATGCGCTACCGACTGATTTATCTGCTGTCTGTTTACCCAAGCACATGATTGTCTCTATTACGCTACGAATTCTATGGCTATCTCCACCCCATTCTCAGACAGGGAACACACGGTGCCAGCTCAAAGGGCTGCTTGTATTCAGGAGAGGCATCCACTCTTGTGGTCCAGCACGGGATGCTGAGGCTGATCTCTTGACACTCCTTTGCTACAGCCGCTCACACGCTCTCAGCCCTTTCCCATGCCTGGATGATCAGTGCCACCAGGGAACCGAAAATCAAGTCCCTACGGAATGGAAGCATTGGTGTCGATTCAGGAGTCCATCACTGCACCTGCCTCCTTGTCCACTTGATTGTAGATGCTGGACCAAGCTCAACAGGCTGCTCTCTGGCTCAACCGGAATTGCTGAGACCATGAACTCGCTTGGCCTGGTTTCCTCCCCATGCTGTGAGTATGGGGCAGCATCATAGACTATGACTGGAAAAGTGCCCAACCCGAGGTGACGTTACACCCCCTATTCTTTATGGAAATATGCGTATGATATGAATATGGCATAACAGATGTATTTGATGCAAGATGGGTCATGTGAGGTTTAATTGGAAAGGTGATGATTTACTGAATGTGATTATCCTATTTGTATGCATGTATCATTTCTGTATCTAACGTTAGGAATATTGACTATGTAACAATTACAACTGAGTGTGTATTTGGGAGACACCCACCAGACAACAGGCCTTCAGCCTTGATGGGCCATTAGGAAGAAACAATAAGACTTTTTGAATATACTAATCTCTCTCCTTACTGAGAGGGGTCCTGGGTTGTAGCTGTGACACTACTAGGTCAGGTGGTTCTGTTACCTGGTACTAAACACCACCTTGGACACTGCTGGCACTTTCCCACTGGAAACAAAGGCTTCCTGCCTTATGTCAATTCTATTTAAGGCTGGGGAGTAAGGCAAACAGGACTCTTCTCCACTGCTTTCCTGTCTAAGAAGAAAGACGCTGAAAGTACATGACGAGACAGAGGAACTGAGCTGAGGGAAAGGCAAGGGCTGAGTCCAGACTTGAGACAGGAGTCTAGTCTGTAAACAGAAATATCTGGAACTCTAAGCTACAGAAACTCTTCAACTGGCCGAAAACAACATTTTGGGTGAAAAATTACTTCTTGAAACCAGTCTTTTTAAGATCTTAAGCTTAGTATGTGTGTTTTGTTTTATTTGCTTGGTAATCTGCTCTGTTCTGTTTGCTATCCCTTATAATCACTTAAAATCTGCCTTTTATATTTAATAAACTTGTTTTTGTTTATTAGTAAACCCATTTTATGCAGTTTATAACGGGGTGGGGGGAAGAAGTTGTGCATATCTTCCTCCACACTGAGGGAGGGGGCAAATTTATGAGCTTACGTTGTATAGATTTCTCTACAGCGCAAGACAATATTATTTTGGGTGTACTTTCCAGAGGGGAACTGCACTTGGGTGCTGGGTAATTTCCTAGCTGGTTCTTCTCATAGAGAGCTGTTCACAGACTCTGTGTGACTCTACAGCTGGTGCATCCCTGCCTGTGTGTGTGCGCTGCCAGAGGCCGGAGAGCCTGATTCAGCAAAACAGGGTGAGGGAGCCCAGGCTAGGGATGGGGGGGCCTGCCAGTGCGTGCTGAGCACCCAGGATTATTTTTCCATGGTTGCTCCAGTCCCGGAGGATCCAGGGAGTTGGCACCTACGTCAGCTGCTCCATTATCTTGCACAGGATTGAGCTCAGGCTGACAGGCCTATAATTAGCAAGATACAATTTACCCTCTTTAAAAATTGGCAAATTGCTGTTCTCCCAGCCATCTGGCACTTCCCCAGTGCTCCAAGGCTCATTGCAAAGCAATGCTAGCCGTGCGGTGAGCTCTTCAGCCAGCTCTTTTAAAACTCTTGGATGCAAGTTACCGAAGCCTGCTGATTGAAAAGTGCCTAGCTTTAGTAGCATTAATTGTGATGCTAATTAAGATATTGTGAAATCACGAGAGGCATCCTGCAGGAAAACAACAAACAGCAGGGAGGATATTCTGTTTACAAATAAAGACAATGGATTCTGGGAGCAAAACTGGGGGTATTGAGGTATACCCTTGATTCCTCACTGAGTAGATAAACTGAGCGTGTTCCACCTTATGAAAGGAGGGTCACAACTAAGGCAGCTGGAAAATGCTGCAAAGACTGCGGGCAAGCCAAACTTCATTAGACAAGAAAATATCGTATTCATTCAATCTAGTCCCTCAAATGTATTATGATTTTATTTTACATATAACCATCTGTTCCCAAAACTTTTACTTGCTACTTCTTGAATCTGTTCTCTTTATTAATTTAGGTTTATAGTGAAACTAAGCCAATCTAATTGATATGCATTAAGCCGAGCTATGAGCAAAGGTGTGACTGGTACACCGGAGGGTACTGTTCCTTTGGGAGCAGCGAATCTGACAAGGGCTGGTTGCTCCAGGTAGACACTCAGGGGTTGGAGCTTGTTGATCGCTATCCTTTAGAGCAATGGCTCTCAACCCTTCCCGGAGGTACATCAACTCATCCAGGTATTTGCCTAGTTTTACAACAGGCTACATAAAAAGCACTAGCGAAGTCAGTACAAACTAAAATGTCATACAAACCATGGCTTGTTTATACAGCTCTCTATACTATACACTGAAATGTAAATATATTTATATTCCAATTGATTTGTTTCATAATGATATGGTAACAATGCGAAAGTCAGTCATATTCAGTAATCGTGTGCTGTGACACTTTTGTGTTTCTATGTCTGATTTTGCAAGCGTGCAGTTTAAGTGAGATGTAACTTGGGGGTATGAGAGACAAATCAGCCTCCTGCGAGGGGTACAGTACCCTGCAAAGATTGAGAGCCACTGCTGTAGAGTGACCACAGGGCCTGGAGAGGAGAACTCGTATTGCCTGAGGCTGGGGAATCAACCCATGGTAGGCACAGACATGGCTTCTTACGCTAAGAGCAGCTGGTAGCAAGGAGCCTGGCAGCCCTGGGCACCCTGCAGGCACTGTGAGCACAGCACCCCTCACCCTGCCCCCAGCTACCGCCTGCACTGGCCTTGCCCCCAACCCCACCTGCCCCCCAGCCACCACCCTGCCCCGCCCCACACCTACTGCCCTGCCTCATCCCTAGGGTATGGCGAAGTGGGGCAGCCACCCCAGCCCCCATGCTTTGGGGGGCCCTGCGGCGGCTGCCCCAAACAGCCATACCCTAGGGACTGCTCTGTGTGTGTGTTGTGTGGGGGGCACTAGGCCGGCCTGGGGGGCGGGGTTAGGGTGCAGGGGGCCAGGCTGGCAGCGGGGGTCAGGCTCGCACTCACCGGCAGGAAGCAGCGACCCCAGTCCACCCCGCTCCGCCAGCTCCTGGTGTCGCTCGGGGGAGGGGCTGGAAGCCGTAAAGAGGTAGGGCAGGAAGAGGTGGGACAGGGCCTGGGGGGGAAGGGAGGGGTTGTCCTGGGCCCCCCAGCTCATAGACTCATAGACTTGAGCTCCCTAAGGATGGCCCTGCCCCGCCCAACTACCACCTGCCCCTCCCCACACCCCAGCCCCCCCAACTACCTGCCCCTCCCCACACCCCAGCCCCACACCTACCACACCCCAGCCCCCCCAACTACCTGCCCCTCCCCACACCCCAGCCCCACACCTACCACACCCCAGCCCCCCAACTACCACCTGCCCCGCCCCACAGCTACCGCCCGCCTCCCCGCACCCCAGCCCCCCAACTACCTGCCCCTCCCCACACCCCAGCCCCACAGCTACCACACCCCAGCCCCCCCAACTACCACCTGCCCCTCCTCACACCCCAGCCCCCCCAACTACCTGCCCCTCCCCACACCCCAGCCCCCCAACTACCACCTGCCCCGCCCCACAGCTACCGCCCGCCTCCCCGCACCCCAGTTACCGCCCCCTCCCTTCGCGAGCCCCAGGCCCGACGCTGCCGAACGCGCTAAAGACGGGTCTCCCGGGGGTGTGTGACTCCTGGCCGCCCCTTCCTATCACAACCAGGATCGCGGCAGAGTGGCAGCTTGTCCACCAATCAGGTGTCTGCTCCGTTGGGTAGGCGGGTCTGTTCCTGACATAGCTCATGTCGGTCCAATCCGCTCTAGCGCTGAAATTGCGTTTTGCTGATTGGCAGCTCCCTGGCCTATCAGACACCTTTGACACTTCAGCTGCTAGGTTTAGCCAACCGCCGCGCGCTAACACATAACTCTCGATCCCCGCCCCTCCACACCTCCCTGACCTATGGGCCAATAGGAGTGGAGCAGCGCGGAGGGGGCGGGGCTCATGCGCCGTGCGGCCCAATGAGGGGGCGGCGCGGGAGGCGAGCGCGCGGGGATTGCAGCGCTCAGGTAAACAGGGGGCGGGGCGAGCGTCAGGGGCGGGGCCGGTGGCGGAGGCGGGCGCCGAGCCGGAGCCGGAGGCAGCGCGAGCCCGGCCGGGGAGGAGGCGGCGCCGCCCCGGGCCCCATGGAGCTGGAGAACATTGTCGCTAACACCGTCCTGCTCAAGGCGCGCGAAGGTGAGGCCGGGCCCCGCCCGCTGCCGTGGGGCCTCTCGGGCCGCGTGTGTGGGGGGCCGCCTGTGAAGGGGGGCAGGGGGTGGCGTGTGGGGGGGCCTGGGGCCGCCTGTGAAGGGGGGCAGGGGGTGGCGTGTGGGGGGGCCTGGGGCCGCCTGTGAAGGGGGGCAGGGGGTGGCGTGTGGGGGGGCCTGGGGCCGCCTGTGAAGGGGGGCAGGGGGTGGCGTGTGGGGGGGCCCGGGGCCGCCTGTGAAGGGGGGCAGGGGGTGGCGTGTGGGGGGGCCCGGGGCCGCCTGTGAAGGGGGGCAGGGGGTGGCGTGTGGGGGGCCGCCTGTGAAGGGGGGCGGCGTGTGGGGGGGCCTGGGGCCGCCTGTGAAGGGGGGCGGGGGGTGGGGGGTGAAGGGAGGGCAGGGGGTCGCCTGTGAAGGGGGGCGGGGGGTAGGGGGTGAAGGGAGGGCAGGGGGTGTGGGGTGAAGGGAGGGCAGGGGGTGTGGGGGAAGGGAGGGCAGGGGGTGTGGGGGAAGGGAGGGCAGGGGGTGTGGGGGTGGGCCCGGGGCCGCCTGGGGGTGGGGTGGGGGGCCCGGGGCCTCCTGTGAAGGGGGCAGTGGGTAAAAGGGGTGGTGGGTAGGGGAGATGGTGGGGATGGTTCGGGGTAGCATCGTTCACACCCTGAACATATGAATGCTGGGTGTTGGCCAAGCCATAGGGCACATACAGGAGCGGTGATCTCCAAGGCACAGCTAGGGCCTGGGCATGTGGCTGTGGCATGCGCGGGCGATGCGGTGGGGCTGGTGAGAAGCAGTGTTTCTGCTGCAGGAGATGTAGGGTGAGGGCTTGGGGTCAGTGACAGGGTTACTGATGGTGGAGGCGGCTGGGAGGCCTGAGTGGAGGAGGAAGGCAGAGTGGCTGGCCTGGGGGAAGCTCTTGTTGCACAAGTTTCTGCTATGAGATGCTACGCAGGAAGCTGAGCCATAGCCACAAGCTGATACGGTTGGGGCAGGTGGGGGCTGGGGGCATTTGAGGTCTCTGAAGAGAATCAGGGTGAGTTAGCTAAGGGAGTTATTGGGGGGCTCTAGGGCTGCACTGAGGTCAAGGATGTGCCTTGAATTAATCATCTCACTAGCAAAAAGAGGATAATTGTGCTGAGGGATCTGGGTCCTAGACCCAAAACCAGTCAGGGATGTTGAGGGGGAAAAACCTTTCCCACGGGTTGGTGAGAGGGTGGTGGTCATGCTGGGATATGAGGTGGATAGTGGCACATTTTAGAGAGCTGGAGAAGGTTCCAAAGGCAAAGGAATTGTTGAGAGTGGAGACAGTGTAGGGAGAGGGACATGTGTTTTAATGACAGAAGAAGGAAGGGAGTCTGGAGGATGGATTATGTTGGGTGTGGCTGAGCATGTCGAATAGATTGGAGTGTATATGGATAAACTGGGTGAGATTTACAGAGACATTTGAGTGAAGAACCCAAGTGTGGGTGTCAGCCTGGCACTTGTTACCTGGGTTTACAACCTGGCATCTCGTTGGATCCTTTGCTGCTGCTGGATGTCCAGGTGCCAGTTAAGAGAACCTTTCATCACTTTTGCCTGGAGTCTGGGTAAGGGACTTAGCAGCAGGTATCTAGGTCTGTCATCTCGGAGTTGGGTCACTGCAATGAGCTGTGCGTGGGCTACATCTTCAAAGGAGCCTGTTACGTTATGTTCAGCCCAAACTCTCCAGTGGGTAAACAAGGTTTTGTTAAGCCTGAGACAAGTAGGAATGTATGACATCTTAAAAGTCCAATGGAATACGTTTTAAAACAAATAACCCTTCTCCAGCAGCGTGTGCCACCCAAACACTGGAGCACTGAACTGGGACTATCATCGTACCAGCTGAGCAAGATGCATAAACCGTGTCCAGATGTGAACTGACTTCTAGAGGCTCTTTCCCTTCTGATAACTCTGAGTGCTGTTAATAACACAAGGAGAGGTTTATTTATATCATATGATTTTTGGTTGACTGTGCCTCATCTGGAGATTGCAACTTATCCAGAATGTGGACTTTCCCAGGGGAAGCATCTCTCACTGGTTTTCTGTGGCCTGCACTGGCTAGCAGCCCATTTCCATGGGATATTTATGATGTTGGCTTTGACCTATAAAGCCCTGGACAGTTTGGGTCTTGCCTTCTTTAGAGATTATCTTTGTCCTTGTATGATTCCACAGCAGCTGTGTTCACCAGGAGTGCACAAGCTCACGGGCCCATGGTTTAAGCAAAAGAAGCCAAGAGCGGGGCACTTTTGGTGAAAAGTCCTTGGCTCTTGACTTCCCTCTCCTTGGTCTGCCAGGTCCTGGATTGGATAGCCTGGCAGTGTTCAGCCCAGGATTGCCATTGGGGAGGCTTTAAGGTGGTGCTGTGCCTAGTTTATTATGTTGTCTTTCGTTTTTGTGTGTGTCCTAAAAAGGTTATAACTAAATGCCTCGAATGTCTGGGGTGGGTAAGGAAGGGAAAAGTATTAGGGATGCTCCGGTAGAGGAAATACCAACATGAATTAGATTTGTCAGTTTCAGAGAAGGAAGCCAACTCCTTACCCTACTTTTTCCTGGTCAGATGAATGTGGAGAAGAGGCTGTATGAGGTGGAAGAGGGCGCAAGAGTTGCCAGCACTCTTGGCAGTGCTCTTTCTAGTTTGAGCTTTTAGTCCTACAAGCAGAGAGGCCACTGGAAGCATGCATCTGCTCAGTCAGCATTGCAAACCTCCTGCTCTTTCTCCCTCACTGAACTCATGATAGCATTGTCAGGAGACCCCTTTCTAACCTGAGGTGTGAGGATCCTCTCCCCTCCCCTTCACTCTCCCAGTAAATTTTCTGCCCTGAGCAACTCTTCACAGGCCGTGCTACATGGTCTGAGGATGGCTGGGATGTCGGTGAGGACAAGTATGCAGGTCAAAGCTTCTGGGCTCACAGTGCCACTGTGGCCAAGCATGCGCTCAGTTGCCAAGGAGAAGCAATAGTGCTGCTTTCAATAGGTGGCACAGGAGAAGCTTACACGTAGTGCCTCGTGTTCACTCTTGCCTTTCCCACTGCTGCTCTTCACCACTTGTACCCTGATGGATGCACAAACCAGCTACACAGTGAAATTCTGGTGCTGGGTAGTCATCCTCAACCTTGTTGGCCTTATCCTTATTTAGTATGGATCCAGATCTCAACCTGCGTTCGGTGGTAACTGCGGAGACTCTCTCTTCATCCACTAGCTGCGCTATAGGAGCAGAATTACTCACTGAGGGTTTGCTGTGGGCTGGGCTTATTAGATTTCCTCGGATGTATTTTCAGTCCTGGAGGCCAGCTGGCTTTTGGTTTCTTCATCACAGTCTGAGATACTAGAGAGTCTGAATATCTTATGCTGCTGGATGCTCTGATTCTGGATTGCTGCCGTGACATGGTTACCGAAGGAGAGGTGCAGATAGGGCATCGTATCTGTTGATGCAGAGAAAAGGAAGAGCCGGATATGGCTAGCCATGTATATGGCTTACAAGAATATGTAGTTATAACAGCTAATGCAAACAGAGTTTGGAAGGGATAAAAACTCATGCTTTGAGGGTTAAACCTGTTAGGGATTAGCATGAGACCTACATGCTAGGTAGTTTACCTCACATCTGCTACTGCTGGGTTTCTTTTAACTTCCCGGAGGCGTCTGGTGTTGTCCTGTCAGAGGCAGGGTACTGGACTAGATGGACTGCAGGTGTGATCTGGCCTGGTGATGCCTTTGTTGCCAAAGATCAGCCTGGACCCAGGAATTTGAGTATGTCTTTCTTGTATGTCATTCTGAACCCTGAGGATTGTGGACTTCACTGATTAGGAGGCTGGTGAACTCTGGAGGGCTGGTAGGATAAACTTCTCCCTAAATGAAGCCCCAGAACTTGGTGTCCAGTCCTGCACTCAAGTGGCTGAGAGACTGGCGCACCTGTCTACTTGCCACTGTTCCTTACTATTGATGTTGCACCAGGAACTCAAGACCCTTTAAGGTTTCTGCATCTCTGGGCAGCAGTTTCTCTGTCAGCAAAACCATTTACACATTACGCTGTGGATCTCAGTGGTTCCAGAGCCTGTCCCAGAGGCTGCTGCTGTCATAAAGGTAAAGGAGCAAAGCCTGGCTCTGCAGTCTCTTGGGCAAAATGGTAGATTTCATCCTGACAATCCAACTACCTCTGTAGTGGCACTCCCCACCCCACTGCTGACCCCAAAACTTTACAGGTGCAGGTCCCACTCCTTTGCTGACTCCTATAGCGACCATGGGCCTCAGCCCTCTGCAAAACGGAGCAGGCTCTACCAGGTGCTGAGGCTGAATTCCAGGACTTCTGGGTTGGGTGGCAGGCTAGTAGCAACAGAATTGCATGAAATGTGAGCTGGCTAGAGGTGCAAGTTGACTGTGAGGGTGATTAGCCATTGGAACAGCTCACACTGGAAGTGGTGAATTCATTATCACGTGAAGCCACTAAATCAAGGCTGGTTGTCTTTCTAAAAGAGATCTAGTTCAACCACATGTTACTGAGCTCAATAGTGTCACTGAGTGAAGAAGAAGAATTCCCTTCACTGAAGGAATAGGGGGTGAAATTCTCTGGCCTCTGTTATATAGGAAGTCAGACTAAGTGAACAGAGAGTGGCCCCTGCTGGATTTAAAGTCTATGAAAAGGTTTTGAAGATGAGGGTTTTTGGGGAAAAACAAAAGCTGAATAGGGACATGGGCAGAGAAACTCCTCAAGCTACTTGAAAATCAGGTTTGGGGTAGAAACCCCAGGCAAGGTAGAAGACTCAGGCCAGGTAATCCCAGAGCTATGTGCCAATGACGTGGGAAGCTGAAATCCCTTCAGTGTTGAACTTGGATATGGAAGGATCCAGTGTCTGAAGGGAGATGCTATCAAAGCCTCCAGAGTAGTGGTGGGCAGCCTGCGCCCGTCAGGGTAATGCGCTGTCGGGCCGCGAGACAGTGTTTACATTGACCGTCCGCAGGCACGGCTGCCCGCAGCTCCCATTGGCCGGGAATGGCGAACCGCGGCCACTGGGAGCTGCAGGCGGCCGTGCCTGCGGACGGCCAATGTAAACACTGTCTCGCGGCCCGACAGCGCATTACCCTGACGGGCGCAGGTTGCCCACCGCTGTTCCGAGGGAAACTAGGTGCCAGCAATTATCTTGCTCCGAGACTCAAGAGATGTGAAAGGAACCCTGCTCCTGCACTGACTGCCATCAACTGCTGCCTTTCAGAGACTGGAGTCAGTTACTCACACATGGGGGAATGGTGGAGCCACAGCCTCTGTTCTGGGCAACTATCCAGCAAGGAGCTCAGCCGGCCTTTCTGCTTCTGCTATTAACGGTCCCTTTCCATGGGCGTCTGGGTGCAGTTAAGCACACCCACAGAGTTAATGTGCTGTGCAGTCTTTTGTGAGAACCATGGAAAGCACCACTCCAGAGTTTGCAATGGATGTGATTAGAGAATGGAAGGTGCTAGACTAGCTGCTTGGGTGTGCCGGAGCAGTACATGGCTATAGCACCTTTCCGCATTCCCCTATCCCGGGGGTCAAATTAGCAAAGCCCCCGTTGTGAGTGAGAGCAGCCTGTACTGGTGGACAGAACCGCTCTGCTGGCCAGGATTGCTAGCCAGTCCAGCCCTCCCTGGATCACCACTTACACTGATGCAGATGGGGTGGGGTGACGCTGCCCTACACCTCTGGAACAGTGCGCTCCAGGGAACCCTCAGCTGCTGCCTGAAGAGCACTCACCGCAAGTTTCCGTTGCACTGCTGCAGCGGGGCCAGGAGCCAAGAGGGGCTGAGGATCTGGCCCACTGATTAAAGCTGTTCCCTACAATATCAACCCCTCCCCCAAGTTAATTCCCCATCACTCACCCACTCTTTCCCCAGATGCCTCTGAAAATAGGCCAACTTGGCAGCGTGCCCTGGAGCTCAGCTCCTTCAGGCTTTGGGTGGGGAAGAGCTCATCCCGGAGCATGGCCTGCCCCTGGCTCCTTCCCCCTTAAGGCATGGGTTATTAGCTGAAGTGCCCCCACTTCTGGCTGCTGTGAGAGAGTTGTGCAGGGAGGGCAGCTAGAGCTCAGCCGGGCACCCAGCTGCTTGCTGTAACCAAGGGGAGAGCTTGCGGGGTGAATGCCTTGCTGCTACAGTTCCTTTTCTAAACAAACAAGTCAAAGGAAACATGAGTTCTGCAGCTCTTCTCTTCTCCCCTTGCTCCCTCCCCCCAGCATGAAGTGGGGTTCTGGGTCTGCCCTTCATCAAACCCTCTGCATGGCAGGCCCACACCCCCCTCCCTGCCTTGTCCTTGTCACGGATTTGTCCTTCACCTCCTGTCACTGCAGACTGTAGCTGAGAAGAAGGTGTCTGTGCTACTGGCTCCTTCCCACTCCTTTTTGCCCTGGGCATTGAGTCACTTCCTTCCTGGGTTTGTATAGTTAGTTGCACAGCAGAGCTGCTGAGATTGGGCAGATGCAATGCTGCTGTCCACAGAGCATGCAGCAAACTCTGGCACGTGCACCAGGTGCTCAGCTCCTAGGGCTCCAGCCTGCTGTAGCCTGCGTGGCTGCATGAGACACTCTGGGCTGGGATTTCGCTGTACCCAGGGCCCAAGTAGTGTGTTCAGCTGGTGGCTCATGCCCTAGTACCCGAGGCAGCAGTGTCTTCTCCGGATGTTTGCCTCTCTGAAGCTTTCAGTGTTGGGTGTATGTTGGACTGTGTGAAGTGAGCCTGGGGGAAGCTCTCTGCCCCAGAGAAGGCAAGCTGATTTAAACAGCCCTTGTTGAAATCAGCAATGCCAAGGGCTGGCCAGAGCTGGAGACACTTGGTCCTGCACTGTACCTGGGGATTTTCTGCTGGGTACAGTCCCTCCCCACACCCCTCTGCCAGGGCTCTTGTCTGTATATTTAGTATGTGCCCTGTCATGTCTAGATGGTCTCTTATAGGCCCTCCAGTGGTGGCTGCAGGAAATCTGGCTGGCGGGGGAAGTGCAAACTGGCCAGGATCAACGCTGGGGGTTGGCTCATGTGTTCAGCAGTTGTTGGTGTGCTGCAGCCAGCTGTTTTTTCACTAGCTGATCGATCAATCAGAATGAAACATCTTCCCCTTTTTTTTGGAAGAGTCCCATTTCTGTGGCTGAATCAGCTGGGTCTGGCTGAGGGGTTGAACACAGCCCAAGTGCACCGTGGCTGGCCTGGAGGAGAGGCAGGTGTGCTGTGGGCTAGTTTCCAGAGTGGATGTCATACCCTGCAGCATTTTAATACTTGCCATTTACATAAAGTATTGTATACACCATATTTAGAGAGCTTCCCAATCCTGTCCCACGGTGCTGGGCAATTAACCCTAAGAGACCAATCTGCTTTTAACTGTATTGATGCTGTAATGACACCTAGCACTTGGATCCTGCTTTCCAGACATTAACTAACTTTCCCTCCCTACCTAGGAGGGAGGGAGGAGTTAGTTCCATTTGCAGGTGGGGAGGCTGAAGCAACTTGCCCAAGACTACCCAGTGAGTTGGCTGCAGAGCTGAGATTAGAGCAGAAATTCTTGTCTCCCAGTCCCATGTGCATTTTTCGATAGCATGTTGCCTCCCTGTAGTGAATATATTTAGCCTTGAAAGACTAGGTAGCATGAACCTCTCTAATTGTGCTAGGCAGGAAGTTCTGCAGCTGCGGACTTCATACCTTTGCCGCATCGGGTAAACGTTACCCTTTAGCTTACTTTCAGAGATGGGTCTGAATACAGGCCTGGGAGCTAGAACTTCAGCTGATACACGTGCTCTTAGGCCTTCTCCAGTCTATGCCTTAGTTTCCCTATCTGTAAATGCAGATAACTCCTTTGAAATGCTTGGACAGAAGAGCTCATTCTTGTTGATTCAGTGACTTCCTGTTCCTCTCTAATGAGCTGGAGTGATTTATCTTTCCTTTAGCAGCAAGGTGGGGTCCTGTCACGCAGGGAGAAAGGCACCATGGCTGTCTAGATCCATAGCATGGTGCGCAGGTCCCCAAAGTGTGTAGTCTTGTGACTATTCCAGGCAGTCCATTCCCTGATTCCTGCTGGCTGGGTGTGGCTCAGAAGGTGGGGTGTCTCCTTCCCAGCTCTCTGTGCTGCCAGGTCAGACACTCTAGCTCGCTCTCGTTTGTGACTGCCTCATTGTGATGTCTGTTCTGTGTCCCCTGCAGGCGGTGGAGGGAACAGGAAGGGCAAGAGTAAGAAATGGCGCCAGATGCTGCAGTTCCCGCACATCAGCCTGTGTGAAGATTTCCGGCAAGCACTCGGTGAGGAATAGCTGTCTGTTGGATGTCAAGTGCTGTCCCCTGCCCTGTTTGCATGTGGGGCTGGCGGATATACATGGTTGGCTTCCTTGGGGTGACTCTTAGTTGCCTGGTGGGTAGTTGTTCATCCATTGTCCTGCAAGCTCTGCCTAATTGCATTTGTGAATCTCACTGTGTCATGGGAGAAACTTGGGGCACTGTGGTGTGTATGGGGCACAGATCTGCCAGACATGTGGTAAGAGTCTGGGTGCAGAGAAAGGGGGAATGCTGGTAAGTCATGCTTTCTCCAAGCCAGTTGGACACATCCACCAAGGTCCTCCAGGGTCCTCTAGACCAGTCCTCTCAACCTTTCCAGACTACTGTACCCCTTTCCAGGAGGCTGATTTGTCTTGCACACCCCCAAGTTACATCTCACTTAAAAACTACTTGCTTACAAAATCAGACAGAGAAATACAAGTGTCACAGCACACTATTACTGAAAAATGCTTACTTTCTCATTTTTACCATATTATAAAATAAATCTATTGCAATATAAATATTGTACTTACATTTCAGTGCATGGTATATAGAGCAGTAGAAACAAGTCATTGTATGAAATTTTAGTTTGTACTGACTTCACTAGTGCTCTTTATGTAACCTGTTGTAAAACTAGGCAAATACCGAGATGGGTCAATGTACCCCTGGAAGACCTCTGTGTACCCCTGGTTGAGCCACTGCTCTAAACCATTACAGGTTTCCCCAGAGACAGGAACTTTCTTTTTCATGTATACAGAGCCCAAAGGGTGTCGCTGAGCCCCAAACCACATTTCAGGGCTTCCCCTTACATAGATGGAGTAGTGGGTTCCTATGGCCAAGGTCCCATATACTCCCTGGCAAGTTGGGCCTAAATTCTTCACCACGGTCCCTGGGGATCTGGTGCAGCAGCTTCATTCTGGTTACCAGTGGAGCTTTTCAGTGAACTGCAGCTGAGATAGTCACAGTGGATGCAATAGCGCTGGGTTGTTTATTCTGATATTGAGTTCAGTTTATTGTATGCTGTCCCCATGTTTTCAGTGCCTGAGGTGCTTCGGTGTTTCGTTACTGACATTGCGTAACTGCATCATCAAAGCCATGGAGGAAGCTGGAGGTTTTGGCAGTTGAGTAGGGGGCAGCTGGAACTTTGGGCACCTGGGGTTCTTTGACACTGTGGGATAAAAGCCTCACAGATGAATAGTAGTGAAATAATGAAGTCACATTTTAAGTTGTCACCCTTAAGTTTCAGAGTTAACAGCCAATTGAGATTAATTATGTAGTTCACCCCCCTGAGCTATTGTTTCAGGCTGTCCGCAGACTAGGGCAGTTGTCACTGTATCAGGTGCATTCAGGTCACATTAGGAAGGTTCTGTGTAACCAAGAGGCCTGTAAACTTGGGCTGTGATTCTGCACTGTGTCTGAGCACACTGGATGGTGGTGGGCCACAGGGAGTGGGGTGTGGCTCCCTCATCCTGAGTGTGAGGCCCCACCAGAAGTTAGAGCAACAGGGGGCCTACTGTAACTTCCGTCCCGTGTGTGAGCTCCAAGCTTCTCCTAGCTCAGCTCCGTCGCACCCTGTCTCGCCCTGCCCTGTGTGACGCACTCCTGCTCTTCCCCACAACTCCCTTTCACTGGGAGTGGAGGGTGCCACTGGTGAACTTAGGGCCAAATTCTCCTGTTTGCTTTCTAAAAGAAAAGCTGAGATTTTGGAGCAGTTCTGCCCCCCATCGCTGAGGATGGTAGCTGCCTTAGTCTCTAGCCTCTTCCATAGCCATCCCAATGTTTGTTTGCATTTCTGACTGCTGTGCTCACTGAACAGAGCTTTCTCTTCAGCTGGCCTTGGTGCTCAGACCTCTGTTCAGTGGGCATTATGGGGCATTTTGTTAGCAGTGCATTTCCTCTGCTGTTGTGCTGCCTGCTCACTCAGGCTGGCTGTCAAAGTTTAATGTCCTTTCCACTGTCCTCTGGCACATCTGGCCAAGGCGTTGCCCTTGGGTTGCTTTGGAAGACCTGGTTCCTGTCCCCCCTGCTGGGTCGCTCCCCCTGCCCCCTCTACTCCCTTTGCTGGGCTCCAGCTTTGTGCTTTACTGGCTGTGGATCTGTTCCAAGTAGAGACTTCTTCTCATTTACAGTTAAAGGACTGAGGTACTGCTGCCCCTCTGGGGAGAGGTGAGGGGGATGGGCAGTCCATGTTCAGGATGGATCAGCATGTTTGTTTCCAGCAGCAGTTCCTGTATTTTCCCCCCTCACTAATGGCTTCAAGGCCAGGTGTGGGCATTCTTATTTTCCTCCCCTCACAACCCAAGGGGGTGGACAGGCCCCTCTACTGAGCTAAAAAACCCACTGCAGAAATCCAGCCTCTCTGCATGCGCTGGTAGTGCCAAGTCCTGCAAGCAGTGAGCCCTGTGCCACGCTGGGGCCAGTGATGGCAGCGAGGGAGTCTCTGACTTTGCCAGGCTGCAAACCTTTCACCTTCCTCATTGGAGTGAGCTCATTGCCCCACAGAAAAGGAAATAGTGGCGCTAGTGAGACAGCAGTGTGACCCCCTCCCCTGCGCTGGAGCTGTTGTTTCTGAGCTCTGCACCACTCAGGAAGCCACAGCTTCCTCAGGAGAAACTGCTGCATAGGGGAGGGGAACGCCTACAATATGCCTGCCATGAAGGAGGGCGGGGACTGGCATCCTATGGAGCAGTGTGGGGACCTGTGTCCTGGGGAGGGGCAGGGGGGTAGGTGCTGAATACAGTGAGATGCATTCTCCCCCTCCCCACAGTGCTTAGCGTGTCCCTTCCAGTGCCACCCCACTCACCCCTGTAGTGTGAGCAGAGTGAGGTCCTTCTGCTCTGCCTGGAGCAGGGATAGACTGCAAGGGCAAATGGAGCCCCCTGCAGGCTGGGGGTGGCCAGGTGTCCCGGTCCCTGATGGCTGAGTGAGGGCTCTAAAACATTAATGATTAATGGGAAATAAGCAACATTTCTAATGGGTCTTGCAGGAATCAGTTCTCAGTTCGTCCCTCAGTATTTTTACCAATGAGCTGAAAGAAAATATAAAGTCATTGCAGACTTAAAAAGAAATAACTAAAAAATTGCAGATGGCCCAAAGATTGATCGGGGTGGTAAATAAAGATGAGGACAGGTCAGATGAGGACAGATACTGAGTAATCTGGATTGCTTGGTAAGTGGGGCACGAACAAATGTGTTTTATTATGGCCAAATGCAAAGTCATACATCTAGGAATAAAGAACATAGACCCCTGGCTCTGAAAAGGGCTTGGTGGGCCGGGAAGAGGGGGGGCGGTATGGTAACCAGCTGAACATTATTCCCAGTTTAATGTGGTGGCTAAGAGAACAAATGTGATGCTTGGCTGTACAAGCAGGGGAATATCAAGCAGATGTGGAGAGGTGACATTACCATTGTATACAGCATTAGTCAGACCGTTACTGGAATAGCGTCCAGTTCTGGTGTCTGCACTTTAAGAAGGATGCTGAAAAATTGTGAAATGTTTATAGAATAGCTACAAGAGCGATTTGGGGTCTGGAAAACCTGCTGTACAGGGAAAGGGTTAAGGAGTTAAATAGATTGAACTTATCAAAGAGAGAGCTGTGGTGACTGGACCCTGGACAGTAAATATCTCCATGGGGAAAAGGTTTTTGATAGGAGGGCTCTGTAATGTAGAAGACGGAGGCAGACCAAGATCCTATGGCTGGATATTGATGTTCTCTAGATTAGATTAATGGGGGAAATAAGGCACAAAGTTCTAACAGTGAAGGGACTTGCCTGTTGGAACAGCTTTACCTAGGCTCATGTCAGCTGGAGTCTCTAACCAGGACTGGATGTCTTTCTAAATGCTACACTCTAGTTCAGCTGCAAGTTATGGGCTCCATAGAGGAATCACGGGGCGCGATTCTTTGGCCTCTATAAGAAGGGGGTCAAAGTAGATTGTTGCAGTGTATGTACCCTACTGGCCTGATCTGTGAATTCTCATTGGCTGTGGCTGAGATGGGCTTTGCTTATACCTACGTTTGAGGCAAGTGGCTCACTTCCTCCTTTGCATTTGCAGAGCGGGACTATCGCAGCCTGTGTGAGAAGCAGCCGATTGGGCGCCTGCTCTTCCGGCAGTTCTGCGAGACGCGGCCTGAGCTGTCACGCTGTGTCAAGTTCTTGGATGCTGTGGTAAGCACAGAGCTGCGTGAGAAATTCCTCCAGGACGCTGTCACCCACGTTCGGAGAGTTGGGGGTCAAGGCCAAATTGGCCTAGAGCTGCTTCTCTGCTTTATGCTGCAGCATTTCCCTGGGGAAAGCATCTGTTACCTGCTGTTCATTAAAGATCTCTGTAAAGGTTGGGGCTGTGCCCTGAGGTTGAGGGGGCAGTTTGCAGAAGCCCCATGTGCCAGTAATGGGGAGGGGAGTATTATTGATGGCAGGCAGCTAATTCATGCTGTTCTGTGGCACTCCCTCTGCACGCACTTCCTGCATGTCTCCATGCCCAGCAGGGGCACTCCTACCAGCCTCATTTTCTCTGTACAGGCAGAGTATGAAGTAACTCCAGATGAGAAGCGGAAGGAGTGTGGGCAGCACCTGATTGACAGCTACCTAAACCCCAAGGTAAGCGACCTGAGCAGGCTGCTCCAGAGGCTGAGCTGCTGGCTCCATGCCGGCATGTATAAGAGGGACGCTTGGGAAGCAGGTGGCTGCATAAGCACCCAGACTCTCACAGCGTGCTCGGGAAAGAGCACCAGCCACCCCCAATGCAGGGCATCCCCTTACAGTCAGGGAGGAGGGAGCAAAGAGTCCCTCCACTACCCCAGTAACAAATGTGCCTGAGTTCTAAGTGTCCTGGGGGCAGGCCGAGACCTGTGCTGGGCTCCTGCGGAATCCATTCCCCCTAGCGGCAGCCCATGGAGGACCCTGGGGCTCAGCTCCCTGTGTTTGACTCAGCCCCTCCTTTCCCAGAGTACGGATCATGTGCCTGAAGTTCCCTTGCAGCTGGTGAGCACCTGTTCTGAGAGGCTGGAGCAGGAGCCATGCAAGGAGCTCTTCAAGGAATCAACCAAGTAAGTTGGGCAGGAGCCCCGGGGCCTGGCTAGAGGTTACATTGGATAGTGTAAATATTCCCAAGGGAATGGACATTACAGGTAATTGGCTGAGTCCAGTGTGGCCATCAACATATGCCCTTTGCAGGAACAATTTGGGTTGCTCCTGGGGTTTGAGTCTTGCTCCCTAGCATTGATAGCTAACGGAATTTACATTTGCAATGAGCAGGCTGAGTCTAGCCAGCACTGATGGGGAAGGAAGTGTGAGTGCAGGCCAGCTTTTAAGTTTCCTGCATTTCAGGGGTCTCTGAAGGCCACAAGGTGGTGCAGGAATCTCTGTTCTCTTGTGTTCTGTCTTTCCTGGTGTTTGAGTCACCATCCTGAGTGGATCCTGTCCTATCTCCTGTGGTCAGCCCTGGACTTGCTGACCTCCTGCTTGTGGCCCTCGTTGGGCTCTCCAGCCCGTCTCTTTGGGCTGAGATTGAGACAGACCAAGTGTCAAATGCTCTGCTTGCCCTAACGTTGTCTGCATCTGGATGTGGCTGTTGTGAGCACATGGTAGCAACTGATAGTCCAGGGGACTCCAGGAGGTGGGGCGGGCAGGGGCCTGAGGCCTGCTTGCTCGGGAGGAACCACAGTGGTGGTGCCTGGCGTTCTGTACTGTGTAAGTATGTAAAGGAAACTGTGAAGCAAGCCAGCCCTTCTTCCCCTCCCCCTCTGTGCTCTCCAGCTCAGACGTTGCCTGGCTGAATACTGGGCCTAGCAGCAGGTGCCCCCGCTGCCTTACATGGAACATAACCAATGGCATTGTGTGAACAAGGAGTCTCCAGTCTGGGCCCTGCCATCTCTTGGCAGCCCCTGAAAAGGGACGAGCCCATCTGCTGCTCTTGATGTCATCCCCAGTCCAGACGCTTTCTGCAGGGCTCATCGCTCTGCGGGCTGGCCTTGGCACTAGCCTCAGGAGCCGGTAATGGTTCAGACAGGTCCCCGGAGTGACCCTGCTCTGATCTCTCCGCTTGCACGTAGCAACGGTGCCTCAGCAGCTGATTACAATGTCTGGGCGGGGGCCTTCTGCAAGGGGTACCGCTGCTGAGAACTCTTTCCCAAGGGGCAGACAGCACCACATCCTCCTTGTGTGCGTAGCACAGCCAGCGCCTGGTCACAGGGGCCATGCTTGGATCTGAGCAGTGCCAGCCCAGCTCCATAAGCTGCTTTCCCCACAGGGCGATGTCATTCCCAGTGTCAGCTTCCTCTTCCTACAGTGGCTGCAGATTACTGAATGTCAGGACCAAAGGGCTGGAGTTTGTGGAAAGGGCTCTCCTGGGGCAATGCCTGGCTGCCCTGCCAGGAGGGTGCAAGGGTCTCCTGTGTCTTGGGTGCAGCTGTGGGGAAGGCGAGCTACTGCTTAGATCAGAGGGGTCTTGGGCCCAAGTCCGGGCTGGCGAGCTGCTCCATCCTTCGGAAAGCATTTACAGTGTCCTCCTGCCCAGGAGGCGTCAGTGACTGGCTGCCCCTCTCTCCCAGGCTCATCCATGACTATCTGAGTGTAGCTCCCTTTGCCGATTACCTCGACAGCATCTACTTCAACCGCTTCCTGCAGTGGAAATGGATGGAAAGGTAACTCTGTCCCTGCTTCCCTCGGGGGGCACGGCAGCCCAGGGGCCCTGCAGGGTTGGGGCTAGGGGATGCTGCTCGAAGGGGACCTGCAGCCCCTCCTTGGGTTCTGGCTGAAGCCAGTCAAGTGGGAGCAGGTGTTCTGATACCTCCCATCAGTGAAGGGTGCTGTTCCCCTCAGCACCCACAGAGCTCTTCCCAGGCTTTAACTAAGGCTTTCCCTGTGGCTGCAGAGCCAGGATTGGCCCTTGAGTTCCTGACTCCGTCGGCTAGCTCGGGCCAGGTGTGCCGGCTACGCCAGGGTGGGTGGGGGACTGCCACGCAGCCTGGTACCTCACTGCTCCCCCTCCAATCTCACGCCAGCCTCTTCTGCTTTATTCACAGGCAGCCAGTGACTAAAAACACTTTCCGCCAGTATCGCGTACTGGGAAAGGGAGGCTTTGGTGAGGTGAGTGGCCTGCTTTCTGAGCAGGGAGATTCAGGGGCCAAAGCTTTGTCCTGCCAAAGGGCCCCACCTGCCCCTGAGGAGGGGACTGGGCCTTACTTTCTGACCCAGTCCCCACACTGGGCAATGATCAGAGACCAGCAGGCCAGGGAGAACCATGTAAGCCCCACACCAGGAAAGGAGTTGATCTGGTGGCTTGCTTGGCTGGCAGACCCAGAAGTGCATGGTACTAATATTAGCAGTTTGGGTGGGGTGGAGTCTAATCCCTCAGCCTGCATCAGCTGGGTTCAGGAGCAGGGTTTGGCCTGCATGCTGAGCCTGCTGGCTTCCTCCAGGTATGTGCATGCCAGGTGCGAGCCACCGGGAAGATGTATGCCTGCAAGAAGCTGGAGAAGAAGCGGATCAAAAAGCGGAAGGGAGAGTCCATGGCCCTGAACGAGAAGCAGATCCTGGAAAAAGTGAACAGTAGGTTTGTAGTAAGTACATAGGAATTGCTTTCACTTTGCATCAAGGGGCTGAGAGGCAGCTGACCCACCTGCGGCCCATGCTCTGCACTGCAGTGGGGCTGCACAAGGAGCCTGTGTGGGTCCTAATGCTGCATTTCCCCAATGGCTGGACTGTAAATGTGCCGTCTCCCTGGCTGGGCATGAGATGGCATGGCAGCAGTGCTCTGAGGAGGGTGCAGGCCTTGCCCGGGGGAACCCTAGGGTTGCCAAGTGTCCGGTTTTCGACCAAAACGCCCAGTCGAAAAGGGCCCCTGGCGGCTCCGGTCAGCACCGGTGACCGGGCCGTTAAAAGTCCGGTTGGTTTTTCAGTACCATGCACCAGGGCTAAGGCAGGCTCCCTGCCTGTCCTGGCTCCGCGTGACTCCCAGAAGCGGTGACATGTCCAGCCCCTAGGCTCAGGGGCGATCAGGGAAGCTCCACTTGCTGCCCCAGTTCCACATCTCCCATGGCCAGGAACCATGGCCAATGGGAGCTGTGGGGGCAGAGGCAGCGCACGGAGTCCCCTGCGCCTAGGGGTCGGAAATGCCAGCTGCTTCGAGGAGCAGAGTTTAGCTAGGACAGGCAGGGAGCCTGCCTTAGTCCCGGTGCACTGCTGACAGGGAGCTGCCGGAGGTAAGCACCACCGCCTGGCTGGAGCCTGCACCCCGAACCCTCTCCTGCACCCCAACCCTATGGCTCAGGTTGGAACTCCCCCGCACCCAAACTCCCTCCTGGACCCTGCAGCCCAACCCTAACCCTGAGCTCCCTCCCACACCCAAACTCCCTCCAAGAGCCTGCACCCCAGCCCTGAGCCCCCTCCTGAACCTTGAGCTCCTCATCCCTGGCCCCAACCAGAGCCCACACCCCTCCCACACCCTAACTCCCAACCCTGAGCCCCCTCCAGAACCCCAAACCCCCCATCCCTAGCTCCAGCTGGAGCCCACACCCTAACCACCAGTCCTGAGCCCGCTCCTGCACTCTGAACCCCTCGGCTCCTGCCCAGAGCCCCCTCCTGCACCCCAAAACCCTCATCCCTGGCCCCACCCAAGAGCCCACACCCCCAGCTGGAGCCCTCACCCCCTCCTGTACCCCAACCCCCTGCCCCAGCCTGGTGAAAGTGAGTGAGGGTGGTGGAGAGTGAGTGATGGAGGGAGGGGGATGGAGTGAGTGGGGGGGTCTCGGAGAAGGGGTGGGGCAGGCCGCGGGGCGAGGTTTTCTGTGATTAGGAAGTTGGCAACCCTGGAGAATCCAGAGGACCTGCCAATCTTCTCTCCTCCTGCTGTGGGCCAGGAGACCAGAATTCAGCCCTGTTTGCTGAACAGGGCACAGTGGTGAGCTCCCCCTACAGGCTGGATGGTGTCACAGCATTAGTCTGGTTACACTCCGCTCACTTTTTTTTTAAGGCTTTCTTCATAACCCAAAGGGCTGAAGTGTCCTTAGCTATAAGGGAAAGCTTGGCCTATGCAGGAGGCAAGCTGCAGCCAGCCCCACCTCTGAGCTGCTGCAGCTTGATGGGGGTGTGCAGCAGAGATCTACTGAGCAACTGTGGTGCTCGATCCTGTGCCTGGTGGAGCAGGCAATGCATGGTGTGGGGACTGCTGCTTCTGGCTATAGGGAGGTGTTGGCCACATAGCACTGAGCAGTGTGACAGTTCCCACCAGGTAGAACTTTGGGGTGAGGGCCCTGCATGAAATGCTTCCACCCAGCTGCTTCCTGTCCAGGTGTCTTGCTGTCCCAGCTGGGTAGCAGCTTCGGTTCTGATCTCTTCCCTGGAGACTTCCTAGCTCCTTGCACAGACAACGCAGCCAGTTCCCTTTCAGTGTGCAGTGAAGAGGGAATCTCCTGTGAGCTGGGGATCTGTCTGTGTCTGATAGGTGATGGGGATATGAAACAGCTCTAACCTTGCCACCCAGGCAGCTGTGTCCACGGCTGGCTCCCTGGGTGGGCATGGTGCCTGCCAGGGCCTCTATCTGCAGCAGCTCTGTTGTCTTGTAACAGCTTTTCTGCCCTGTCTTGCAGGTGAGCTTAGCCTATGCATACGAGACTAAAGATGCCCTCTGCCTGGTACTGACCCTCATGAATGGAGGGGACCTCAAGTTTCACATCTACCATATGGGTGAGGCTGGCTTTGAGGAGCCTCGGGCGGTGTTCTACGCAGCTGAGATCTGCTGCGGCCTGGAGGACCTGCACCAGGAGAGGATAGTGTACAGGTGAGTGAGCTTTCCCTGTGCTCCCAGGCAGGGGTATGGATCTCCCTTACACTGGCAGGGCTCGGGATTTGTACCCTGTGATGGTGGTGGGAGTAGAGGTTTACGGTTAGACACAGTATATCCTTTAGTGGGACTGGTTTTTTCATTAGCTGCAAAGGCAAGAGGGCTCTGGGGAGCTCTGCCTCTCCCAGCTAGTCCCCTCCCCAGCCTCCCTGAGGGTCACCCTGGAACCCAGGTTAGTGGGAGCGGGGAAGGCCTTAGAGGAAAGGCTGGCTGTAAGCCTGCTCTGAATGGGTTTGGATGAGCTCTCTACAAGAGAAGAGGGAAGCAGCCCAGTAGTTTTTCACTTCCCCTCTTTTCTTGAGACTTGGAGTCTGTGCTGTCAGCCATAGGGTGAACAGGAGCTGTGCTGAGCTCGCCTGGTGATGGGGATGTGACTGTAGGAAGGCTGTGCTCCTTGCCTGTGAGGTGGGCGCTGCATCCCATCTGCTCATGAGATGCAATATCTGCCCTTTGCACTGAGCTTGTACAGACAGACTGACGTAGCAGGCACAGCCCTGGTGGGATGTCGCCCGTAGGACTGTCCCAGGCTGAGCTGAGGGTTTTGCTGCTCCGGAGCATGTCTCATGGAATCTGCTCTCTCCCACTCTAGGGACTTGAAGCCAGAGAACATCTTGCTGGATGACCATGGTGAGTCGAGGGCCGCAGGTGGGAGAGGAGCCAGGAGTGTGTGGCAGTGCTCTGGCCCTGTGCCTGGACTGTGGGTGCCTCTCATTTCCTTGTGTGAATCGGGGCTTCTTTGTGCTCACCAGCAGCCGTGGCCTAGCCAGTCGGTTCCTGAGCTCCTAATGCTGTTATTCCCGTATTCCCGTACTCAGGTCACATCCGCATCTCGGATCTGGGGCTGGCTGTGCACGTGCCTGAGGGTCAGACGATCAAAGGCCGCGTGGGGACAGTTGGCTACATGGGTGAGTATCTCCTGTGTCGGGAAATCTGGAGGCTTTGTACCCTGATTTCCAGATTTGAAGTGTGTTAAATTTGGATAATACCTCCCTCTTCTTAAATTTGCCCTGCCCCCTACAATGTCCTTCCTGACCATAGAGACCCTGCTTAGAGTATGGCCTCCAACAACCTGCCTGTGGCCATAGAGAGATGGCTAGAGTGACTGCCTACACCAGTGGCTCTCAACCTTTCCACACTACTCTCCCTTTTCAGGAGGCTGATTTGTCTTGCACCCCCCCAAGTTACATCTCACTTAAAAACTACTTGCTTACAAAATAGACAGAAATACAAAAGTGTCACAGTGCACGAATACTGAAAAATGCTGACTTTCTCATTGTTACCATATCATTATAAAACAAATCAACTGGAATATAAATATTGCACTTACATGTCAGTGTATAGTATAGAGAGCTGTATAAACAAGTCATTCTATGAAATTTTAGTTTGTACTGACTTCGCTAGAACTTTTTATGTAACCTGTTGTAAAATTAGGCAAATCCTAGATGAGTTGATGTCAAACCCTGGAACACCTCTGCATACTCCCAGGGTACATGTACCCCCGGCTGAGAACCACTGGCCTATACAATGCCACTCTATTCATCACCCTGGGCTCCATTCTAGCCAGAGCTCCATGACTGGGGGCTGTGCTTTTGAGCTAGGTGTCTATGGACAGAGCCCTGGAAGACCCTTGGAATCTCTGATTTAGAATCTTAGCAGTCCTTGAGGATTGCGTATCCATAGGGACACGGTGCTTCGCGCACACAGCTCCCCTACATTCCCAATGAAAACAGGAGACCAAAGCAGGGGTGCCCAAAATTAGGAGTCTACTGACAGATCTTAATAGCTCTGGTATCCTCAGCAGGGTTCACAGTGAGGGGATGGTGTGCATGCTTACTGAAAATTAGACTGGAGACCTTAGAGCAGAACACTGTAAGAACTGGTTCTACATCCCTCCTGTGACCTGAGATGCCTAGGGTAGCCCACACTGAAAATGCCAAAGTCAGCGCAGGCTGCAAGAAGGAGAGCAGATTCTTCCAAAACTAGTGGTTAACGTTGTAGTTAGATTCACCAACCAGTCACAAACTGTGCTTCTGATCCCCCACACTGGTTATCAAGAAGCCAAAAAAAGAAACCACACAGTCCCCTTTATTGCATTCCAGTCTCTGGCTCCTAATCAGCAAATAGGTGCAGTAAAGTGAGAAGTTATTTAAAACTATTCACTATACAAAATGTTCTCCTGACCCCCCAGAGGGCCAGCCACATTCCCAGATCAATACTAGTTTGGATCCGACTCAAAATACCATGCTGCCAGCCAATCCCTTAGTATCTAAAACTAAAGGTTTATAATAAAAGAAAGGAAAGAGGAGAGAGCTTCAGCCATTTAACAACTATCAGATACATACATACGACTTCAGAGTCCATATATCGGGTTCTAAGCCGCATTGGTGAGTTTGCTGGCTTGTAAAGTCCCTCTGGCACACACCCAAACCTTGGATGGGTCTATCAGTTCTTTGTTCAAAGCTTCAGTTTGTAGAGAAGTTACTCCAGAGGTGGGAAGCAGGATTGAAGACAAAATGGAGAAGATGCAGCTGCCTTTTTATATCCTTTGCCATGTGGCTTGTACATCCTCTGTCCCAGACACAAGCACCCTGCACATGAGCATGGAAAAGCTTTTGGAGTCCCCTGTTCATAGTCACGTCCCTTCATGTCCTGCTGACTCACAGGCGTAGCTTCTGGCTTCTCTCAGTGGATTCATTGTACAGCTGATCGCCCTTGATGGGCCATCCAACAGGCTAGATAGTGCTGATGTCAAGTTGTCTAGGGGTGTCACCCAGACACACAACACAGGTTTCAGATGCAGGGATATTACACACACTTACAACTCATGATACAAAGATACAGACCTATAAACAAGATTATCATACTTTTCCACTGAGACCTTACATGGCTATCTGGTAAAATTCATTGCAATATTATAATATTGGTATCTTCTAATATAAATGAAAACAACGAGGAATCCTTGTGTCACCTTAGAGGCTAACAAATTTATTTGGGCATAAGCTTTCGTGTGCTAGAACCCACCCATATTCCATACAGCGTCCCACCTACTAAAGGCGATTGTAACATATAGCAGTTGAGCAGTGGCACGCAGCCATGGGCGGCAGGTGGAGCCACTTCAAGCCAGGGGTGCGGCAGCCCTTGTTCCAGCACCTGTGGATTGACCTGATAGTTCCAAGGGAGAAGAGCTGGGGAATTGCTAAGAGGTGGAGGAGGCTAGAAGCTGGCAGTCTGGAAGGAGCCCTTGCCCAGCTCCCCTGCCTGAGCCATTCCCAGCCCGTCTCTGACTAGGCTAGACTCGTCCTCTGCCCTCGTGGGTCACTGTGCTGCATTCCATGCTCATGTTGCACTCCTTTGCCCCGCCCCCTTGCAGCTCCTGAAGTAGTGAAGAATGAGCGCTACACGTTCAGTCCCGACTGGTGGGCTCTGGGCTGCCTTGTCTATGAGATGATCGAGGGCCAATCTCCCTTCCAGCAAAGGAAGAAGAAGATCAAGCGGGAGGAGGTGGAGCGGCTGGTGAAGGATGTAGAGGAGGAGTACTCAGAGAAGTTCTCGCCTGGCGCTCGCTCCCTCTGCTCCATGGTACCAATGCCAGGGCTGGAGCACCCACAGAAAAAAAAGAGTGGGTGCTCAGCACCCACCAGCCACAGCAGTTTTGCAGCTCAGGGAAAGGTCTGGGGGAGGGCAGAGAGCAGCAAGTGGGCAGGGGCCTTGAGGGAGAGGGTGGTGGGAGCAGGGCCTTGGTTGGAGCATCCCTGGGGAAAAATAGTCCACGCCTATGCCTGAGTTCCCCCATTGCCCCTGCAGATGGCAGAGCAGCAGCGTCCAGGCTCGCTGTCCTTGGCTCAGCTAACACTGCTCACGCACCTTTGGTTCCAGCCGAGTCGGGTGGACTTGGCGGGGGGTGGGGGAGTTGCACCCTGGCACCCAAAAACAAGGCATGCGGGGTGGCTGCAGGGTGCACTGACTCACCCAGCGCCTGCCTGGCTGGAGAGCCTGCCCTCTGGGAGGTCATTCCAAAGCCCAACCTAGCCCACTAAGTGCTGCTGTTCCAGGTGTCTTCCTCCCCAGGCTTCTGTGGGAGAGTCCTGCACTCTGCCTGCAGTTCTCCCCCTGCTGCGCTGTGTTGCAGCTGCTGTGCAAAGACCCTAGGGAACGGCTGGGGTGTCGAGGAGCTGGAGCCCAGGAAGTGAAGGAGCACCCTCTTTTCAGACACCTGAACTTCAAGAGGCTGGAAGCAGGCATGCTGGACCCCCCCTTCAAACCAGACGTAAGTGTCGTTCCTGGGCAGATCAGAGGCCGTGGCCCTATGGGGAGCTCTGCTCCCACATTACCTCTCTGTCCCATTTGTGAGGATCTTATCCCAGGTGAGCAGGGGCCCTGTAGCTACTTACTAACGGGGTGGTCCCCCTGCTGCCCACTCTGGCTGGGGTGTTTCTGGAGCAGCTTCCCCAGCCTCCCCAACATGAGGGATGCTGTTGGAATGAGTGGGATGGGAACTGCCTGGCAAATGGTGGGAGTTCTGGCAGGCCCCTGGGGCTCGGCTCTGCTGCTTTGTGACTGCTGCCTTCGCTTCTCTCCCAGCCCCAGGCCATCTACTGCAAGGACGTGCTGGACATTGAGCAGTTCTCCACGGTGAAGGGAGTGGAGCTGGAGCCCACAGACAATGACTTCTACCAGAAGTTTGCTACGGGGAGTGTGCCCATCCCGTGGCAGAATGAGGTAGGGGGGCTTCATGCACATAGGGCGTCTGTGCTGCAGGGGGTGCTGCCTTCCATAGCACAGCACTTGACTAGGTCCAGGCCTTGGAGAAGGGGCCAGCAGAGCCTTGACCCTGCTCCTCCGTGCAGGGACTGAATGAAGCGTTCTTGGCAGTCTCTTGTGCCCTGCGTGATCAGCCTTCGGGGGGGGGGGGCGGGGGCTTTTCTGGGCTGTTCCGGTCAGCGGGGCTCTAGCACCCAGGATCCGGTCTGCTGGGGCAGGTGTGTGAGTGTCATCTCCGTTCTCTCCTAGATGATTGAGAGCGAGTGTTTCAAGGAGCTGAATGTCTTTAGCCTGGATGGCACAGTGCCCCCTGACCTGGACTGGAAAGGACAGCCTTCTCCACAGCCCAAAAAGGGCTTGCTACAGCGCCTCTTCAGCAGACAGGTAAACCCCCGAGTGGGGAGCAGGCCCTCTGGGAATGGCACCCACCTTCCCTCTGCACTGAGACTGCCAGCACACTCAGCCCCTCCCCCACCCAGCAGAATCAATGGCAGGAGCCAGACACTAGGGGGCACCAGAGGATCAGTGTCTCACCCGGTCACCGGCATTGGGCCGGTTCTGGGGAGCGGCACTCTGAAATGCCCGCTGAGTGCCTCCCCTGGGCATTGAGCCTAACAGCTCCAATGGCCTCCCTGCCACGTTCCCCAAGGGCTGGAGTCCTCCGCCGGTGCCTGCAGCGCACTCTCCTTTCTCTGGATTGCCAGGCCTGCAGTTGAGGGAGCTTTGTCCCCCTCAGGAGTTACCAGCCCTGACATCTCCAAGCAAGCCACTGACCTGCACAGACATCCCTGTAGTGCACACGGCCCGATGGGGAGGGGGAAATTGTACTCCTGCAGCCTTCCTGATCACGTCAGCTCGTGCTGGGCTGATTGGGCTTGCATCTCACTAGGGGAGCTCCCAGGAAATGGTGATCTGGACTGGCAGGGGTCCAGCCCCATCTCTTCTCTCCTGAGCCCCGTTCTTCCTATGTTTCCCACTCGATCCTTGCTCCCTGGTCTGAGAACGATACGTGTCTGTAGCGTAGAGACTTGTCGCTTCCCTCTGCAAGAGGTGGCTCTGTACCTCCAGTCCTCTGAGACTGGCTCAGTCCTGGCACCTAGCCCTATGACATCTGTAAAGAAAATGCCAGCTGCAGCCAACTGCACTGTTGCCAAGTACTCTCCAAGCCCTGGGTCGGTGCAGTTAAGCTCATGTGAGGCCCTAGTTCAGATCTGCTCATGCGGACACAACCACTTGAACCCCTGAATCGGGGTGGGCAAACTTTTTGTCCCAAGGGCCACATCTGGGTATGAAAATTATATGGCGGGCCATGAATGCTCACAAAATTGGGGGTTGGGGTAAGGGAGTGGGTGAGGGCTCCAGCTGGGGGTGCGGGCTCTGGGGTGGGGCCGGAGATGAGGAGTTCAGGGTGTGGGAGGGGGCTCCGGGCTGGGACCAAGGGGTTGGAGGGCGGGAGAGGGATCATGGCTGGGGTAAGGGGTTGGGGTGTGGGAGGGGGTCAGGAGCGCAGGCTCCAGGCAGCACTTACCTCAAGCAGCTCCCGGAAGCAGCGGCATGTCCCCACTCTAGATCCTGCACGGAGGCGCAGCCAGGAGGCTCGGCGCGCTGCCCCGTCCTCAGGTGCCGCCCCTGCAGCTCCCATTAGCCATGGTTTCCAATCAAGGGGAACTGCAGGGGCGGCGCTTGGGGAGGGGGGACATGCCGCTGCTTCCGGGAGCTGTGTGGAGGCACACCATGTGGGGAAAGCCCCCAGCTGGAGCGCTGGAGCGGGGTAAGCCCCGGACCCCGCTCCCCAATGGGAGCTCGAGAACCGGATTAAAATGTCTGAAGGGCTGGCTGTGGCCCCTGGGCCGTAGTTTGCCCACCCCTGCTCTGAATGCTAGTGTGAACCTGTGGCTTTCCCGTGCTCTCCAGGTAGTCTGCACGAGCCATCGACCCCCACTTCCTGGGCTTTGCCTTTATTGGAAACTTGAGTAAAAGCAGGCTTTTCCCATAAGCCTGGCTCCTCTTCGGGCTTCCTTCAGGGCCTCTCTGCGTGCCTGGTTTACTCCAGGCTCTGGGACACACCCCTTCTGATCTGGGGGATGGGGAGGGGAAACTGGGGCAGCAGGACCCGGGCCCTGCGTGTATCTCTGCTGTCAAGTAGATCAACAAGAGCCTGCATCCCTCCCGAGGGTGGGAGATTGTTCGGCTCCTGCTGGAGACGCACACGCCCTCCCTGTGCAGCTCCAGCCTGTCTGCAGGACGCTACCTCTGCTGTGCTGGAGGATGACAGACTCCTCTCCACCCCCGTTGTTAGCTCTTCCCCTGCATGTGGCGGTGGTGCCCAAAGGCTGCGCATGGGCTCCATTGTGCTGGGTGCTGCCAGGGAGATGGGGATGCCGCCCTGAAGAGCTCAGTCTGGTCTGAAACACACGCCAAGCATGTGACGGTGGGGTGCCTTGCAGTCCTAGGGACGGGGGTGTTTCTAACTGCACTGGAATGCCTAATCTCCCCTCCTGCCTGTGTTGGCGGGGGCGGGGGGCTTGCAGACCAGCTCAGGGAGGGTGTCCCATGCAGAAGGGGGCAGTGGAGAAGGTGGAGAGAGGAGCAAGTAGGGGTCAAGGTAGCAAACCTGACCAGGGATGACACCAGAGAGAAGGCCAGATGGACATGGAGGAGCAGAGGTAGGCAGGGCCTGGATGGGTGAGGACAAGAAACTTGAAGTGGGTGTTGTGCAGGGCCAGGGGGGTGTCCCAGTCAAAGCCCCAGGCAGAGAGCTGATCTTGAATGGGTGGGAGGGGCTGCCATGAAAGCTGGGAAGGGAGCATCGTGTCGGAGGTGCCCAGGGACTGGACCAGCTGACTTTGGGAGGTGGAGGGGAGGAAGAAGTGGCCGGGTCAGATCTAGCTGTGTAGTTGGGGTCGGGGGATGAAGGGCTGAGGTGTGTGCCCTCATCCCAGGCAGAAGGAGTCGGTGCGCAGACTCCTGTCAGGCCAAGTCCTCTGCATTAGTGGGGCTCCTAGCATGGCTCAGCCTGGAGCAGGCAGAGATGCTGCTTGGTGCACAGCTCTCAGGTGACAGTGGGGGCAGAACCCCTGCAGACTTATGCCTCTATGCATGTTCTCTGGCATGGAGTAGCCTCGGTTTGTATCCGGGGACAGGCATAGCCCATCCTGCTGCCACTGAGCTCCTGCCTAGCAGCTGTGAGACCTGAACACAAGTACACGTCAGAGCAGCCTGGCCCAGACCCATTCCGAGCTACCTCTGCTGGTTCCTGCTTTCCCCTCGCAGGCTCTCAGCGTGGCTGTCCCTCTTTGGTGCTGTTCCATAAGAGCTTCCAGCTGGAGCCACTTACCCCACTGTCCTGGCACCGGAGTGCTCTGAGCCAGCTCTGGGACCTGGGTGTGCCTGCAGCTCCCTGTCCCTGGCAGGGGGGCGGGAGCTGCAGCAAACATGGGGCCCTGCCCGGTTGTGACTCACCGGCCTCTCATGCCACATCTTTTCTCTTTCCAGAGGTGAGCAGCCCCTCTCCTGGCTGCTCTGCTCAGGGAAATACCTGGTGGCCTAGACTCACCTGCGGACATGGCAAGACCTGGGGAAGAGGAGTCTTGTCCTTCAGTGCCTAACCCCCACCCTCCCCACCCTGTGTGTTAATCACCCCGTGAGCCACTAACCCCGCTTCCCTGCACTCTTGCTGCCTCACCCCAGTGTGAGAGGGGGCTTTGCCACTGCTGTCTGCTCAGTCAAAGCTTCCCTGCATTACTACTGCTGTGGGCCCTGCTCCCAGCGAGGGGCTCCAGGAAGCCGAAGGCTCCTGCTTGACCCCCTGACCTCCATCCTGGGCTCTGAGTCTCACCAGCCCAGGTGCTCTGTAGGGTTTGGTATATTTGTATAGGTCTGTATGTCCTGAGGGCACAAGGATTGATTGCGATGGGCTCGGAGAGCTGCCTTGCCCAGATCCCTGTCCTCTCCCTGCTGAGGGAGCTGGCTGCCTGTGGGCCCTCAGTGATCCAGGGGCCCTGTGCTATGTGGGGTGCAGACACTGGGTCAGACATGAGCTGGCTGCTGTGTCTCTCCTGCACCTCGATGGTTTTCAGTCTGGGCAAAGCCAATGAGGTCCCACCTCAAGCCGCTGAGCTGGCCACTGTAGGATTGTTCCTCCACTCAAGGGCATGTTCTCTGGGCGATGGTCCTGCTGGAAGGACTCCTCTGTCTGTTCCCCTCTCAAGGGTGTTAGCTCTCTTCCCCTGGCTCTTAGTCCCTTCCCTGGCAAGGCGGGGTGCCCCGCCCTGCTCAGGGCAGCTGGGGGTGTGTTGTTTTGTACCCATGCTCACCCTCTGCTTGCTGTGCTCCTCTCTCCCTCTCCTCCCTCCTGTTGCCCTTCTGACTTCAGGACTGTTGTGGAAACTGCAGCGACAGTGAGGAAGAACCCAGCCGGCTGTAGAGCCCAGCCTGTTCTCCGGGCCTGGACCCTCCTGCCTCTCCCAGGCACCCAGCTGTGCAGCACGCCAGCCTGATGGACAAGGTAGCAGCTGCCCTGCCACATGGGATTTGTTTACAGTTTTGCACATTTCTATTTTGAGACACTCAATGTACAGACCCAGAAAGATGCTCTGGGCTGTGAGCAGCAAGCCCCGCACCAGGGAGCACTGTGCGGCAGGGCCTCGCTGTGCTTGGGGAAAGCACATGGCTGGGAAGACCTGGATGCTTCCGAATCTGCTGCTTGGGATTGCTCTTCTGCCGCTGCTGCTGCCCTTCTCAGCCCCGCTGCTCCCCTCCACCGGGGAGGGAGGGATCCCCCAGCGCATGATGGGGCTGCCAGGGCGGGAGCTGGCAGGAGCAGGTCCAGGGACACATTCCAGTAGCTGGCCAGTCTCGTAAGCCCCAGGTTTGATATATTTATAGAGATCTGTCTGTATGTATGTATATATCATGCATAGGTTTTTTATTTCTTGGGGGAGGGGTCCTTCTGCATTACCCCTCCCCCTCCCATGGACTCTGGGCACAGTGCTCCCAAAGCAGGAGCTGTGCCTGCTCTGCCCTGGAAGTCTTGGGCAGGGGCCCCTTGGCCACTTCTGGCGCCTTAACGTGTCTAAAGCATCTTCCCTAGGACCCTCTGGGACTGCTCCCAAGGCAGCTTGTCCTCCTGGGGGCATGCAGCTGCTGTCTCCCGGCAGCACAGGCTAGAGGGCAGGTCCATTGTGCACGCATTCCCGCAGCTCTTTGGGCACAGGAAAGCACCATGCCAAAGCATTTACTACTAGAAAGCCCAGCTATGGAACCAGTCAATGCTTCGCCCCAGCCCCTTCGCCCTGCTGGGCACCTTTCCTCCTTGCCCACCCCGCCACTCGCTGCCTCTGGCCCCTCTGCTGGGGGCCAGGATCACCCCGGGTGTTTGAGGCTGCAGTTCAGCATCCGCTGCTCTCTGCGGCGAGGCGGGATGTGGCCTTTCCCAAATAAAGCCAGGCCAGCTTCTGGATTCTGCATGTCGGGTGGAGTAGCTGAGCAGCTGTCCTGGCGGCTGCTGAGAGCCATCGCGGAGGAGCTGCAGCAGGAGTCCAGCTGGCTGGCAGAGGCCATTGGTGCCCAACGTGTCTGTTGCCCTCATAGCTTTCGCTTTGTGCAGACTCCATAGGAACGTGCCTCTGCCCCCAGCTGTGGTGTCTGCAGCTCCGCCCTGCTCGGAGGTACTGAGCCGCTTTCAGTGGAACAGTCCCGCTCAGGCCCACCACCTCCAGGCTGGGCCGGCTGGCTGCTGAGCCCCAGGGACCTGTGCCAAAGGCTCACTGCACCTCACACTTTCTCCATGGGGATCTCTTCCATTAGCAGCCTGCAGCATCTGGAAATCTTGTGCCTTCAGGGGAATTAAAGGAGAGGGGCTCGGCGTCCCAGCTGGAGCCTTGCATGGCCCTAGGGGGCTGCTTCAGCCTGCGGACATGCTCTCGGGTCCATCCATTTGCTTGTGTCCTGTACAGTGCACACTTGTCCCTCGCGATAGTGGGACTCTTCCCCGTGCACTGGGCTGGCTGCTCCTCGGTCAGACCTGTGGTATCATTCGCTTGCATTGCACTGATGGTGGGAATATTTAAAGAATTTTTAACCTTTTTGTTAAATGTAAGTTCTGTCATGTCTGTTGCTGCCGTGAGAGGTGAATACAGTGAGCACAACACACCGCCCGCTGCCTGCTCCTTCTCCCGCCGTCTCTGTCTCGCAGCCTGGGGGACACACCTGCTCGGGGGAGCTATGCTGCTCTGCCCAGGAGACAGTTGCCAACTTTCACGGAGTAAATTAGCTCCCGACTTTCACAATAAGCCACAAATCAAGCTAATCCCATTTCAAAACGAGCCAATCCCTAAGAACCCAACACTGACTAGATCCCCCGAGGTGCAGTCTGGGACTGTGGTGGGCCCGCTGTGCACCCCTGACTCTCTCTCCCCCCCCCCCCCCCCCCCCCCCCGGCGCTGCCCTTGCCCCTGCTTGCCAGGAGCCAATCACAAGAAAGAAGCAACAAGCTAGAAGCCAAAAACTAGCCCACAAGCAACTCACAAGCCAATTAAGCCAAAAACAAGCCCAGTGTCTGGGTTTTTGTTGTGGGTTTGGCATGTCTGCTCAGGAGCCTAGGATCAGCCCAGCCACTAGGTTCTAGGCTGTCAGCTGAGCCATGGGCATGCGGAGGAGTGAAAGGTGCTCGCCTCTCCTCTGTAAATTCTGCACTTCCACAGGTCTGGGAACACAGAGAGCCCTCCCCTGGGCATCCACCTGCCAGTCACGTTCGTCTCCCTGCTGCACCCATGCTCCCCAGGAATCCTGGGTGTAGCTCTGCCGGTGGGGCCTGGCTCCCACTCTGTGCCCATCCCAAATGACAGGAGCCCCCTTCCTCCTCCATCTGAGCCAATCTCTAGCAGCTCATCTGCACCTTCCCCTCACTGGGGGCCTTGAGACTTGTTTTGGGGTGCTCTGGTGCTCCCAGCCAGCTTGTCTGAGCTGCATGCGGGGCTCTCAGGTGCTTAGTCCTGTCCAACCAGCAGGGAGCGTTGGCCACTCTAAGGAAAGGAAGGCAGCTGAAAGGGGGTAGCAGCTTGATCACCAGAGGGGTATGTGGGGCTGGCTCCCCTGGGGTTGTGGAGGGAGAACACCGCGGCTGGCTTACCCTCCGCACAGGGGCCTGCTCCAGCCCGAAACCACAGGGAGCCTGGCTGTGCAAACATGGTCCTATCCCTGGGGCAGAGCAGGGTCTTGCACACGGGCATCCGGGCGGAGAAAGTGTTTCGCCCTGGGAAGCCCCCTCCAGTAACCCCAGTCAAATCCTGCTGCTGGCCTAACTCCATCTGGACAACGGGGAGCAGCTCTCTGGGGAAGTAACTGGACGTAGGAGGCTGCTTGGGTTTGTGATAGGGCTGGTACTGCCTGGCTGGAAGGGGACTCGCCCCTGCTGAGGCCCTGGGAAAGGGAATCTAACCCGTGCCGTTCTAGTGTTGCTTTCCTCCCCAGCATGTTTGAGCAGCACAGGCTGGGGTGACAGCAAGGGGCGTCTTTTTTGGGGGTGGGGTAAGTTAAATCGGTTTTGCATGTCCAGCTGGAGTGGGCTGCTTTTGTCCCTTTTCTAGCTGGAGTCTGGACACTGGACTGAGCCACAAGCCTGTTCTGCTAGCCACTGCTCCAGCGTGTGCTCTCAGAGCGTTACTAGGCTCCTACTTGGAACCCCTGGCTAAAAGGACTGTTCCTCGGTGCTGGAACGAGACCTAGCAGCCGCTGCCCACCCCCTACAGGGCGCACTGATGGTGGGAGCCGCGGCTCTCCCCTCTGTTTGCTGGAGATCAACCCCTCTATTCCTTAGGAGAAATAGGCACTGTGGGTGGGTCCCAGCCCCACTCCAGGCTGTGATGAAGTGGCTCGGAGAGCTGCCTGGGCACACGGGGACCTCAGAGTCCCAGCTCCCCCCCTTCACACGTTACTGAGAGCTGGCCTTGGAGTCAGGAGGGTGGTTTCCAGTCCCAGGGGGCGTCACCAGGCCAGGTCAGAGTAGTTGATGTGAGCCTGAGCAGGAACTGCACCTGCCTGGTGAGAACAGACTGCCCCCACTGTCACTTGATAACTTAACCTGGGGTGGGCAAGCAACAGAGCCCTCTTGGAATGGCTTCCCCCACTTCCTCTGTGCCTCACACGGTGCCCGGGGGGGGAGAGGGGGGGAGGACCCTGCATGCCTCGGGCACCATGGCATGCCCCCTTTTCTGGCTGTTGGAGGGAGGGAGCCCAGCTCTTCTCTGGTCACTTCACCTGCTGTTGCTCTCCAACTTCAAGCCATAATTCTGGCTCTGACATCCCCTTGGTTGCTGGGGTGATGCGTGTGACATCACATGCAAAGGATGAGGGTTTCCTGTTGAGGGCTGTAAGCAGCAGGTGCTGGCAAATTAAGCAGCAAAGCTCCTGTTTCCAGGCATGTGCCCTGAGACCTACCGGTTGCTGTGATGTCTGATCTGGGAGGTGGCAGCAGGTTTTCAGTGCTGAAGCCAGAGTTTGAGGCTGTTCCCTGTGGGAATGGGCTGAGTGACTCCATTGTTGGAGCATGGATCTACCCATGCCAAGTGCCCTGTAACTTCACAACAGCTGCCTGCCTGCCTGCTGGGGAGTGGTTTTTTTGGGGGGCTCCTGCAAGCAGAGAGTTTGGGGCGAGCAAGGCTGCGTGGCTACAGCCCAGGGAAGGAAGGAGAGTTTGGGGGAGATGTGACTTTAATATCCTCTCTCATAACTCAGCTTGGTAATGGCACCTCTGGCTCCAGGCTGTTGCATTTAAGGTGGAGGAGTGGGGCTGGGTGTTTGGTGAGATGCAAGTATTGAAAGGCTGAGAAGTTAATTTTTGGAGCTACTTGCTAGCAACTTGGGAGCATGTGCAAATCTCCAGGCTCCTCGCAGCCTCCCTGAGCTTTGCCAGGGGGAGGCTGTGCTCAGTGAATTTTAAGAAGAGTTCAAGACCCAGTTTCTAAATTGTTGTTCAGCAGTAATAGCAAGGGAGAGAGCAAGAGTTTGGCTACCAAATGTGACACCTAGCAAGTCATTTCCTGTATGGAAAGGGGCTCTATCTGCCGAGAGCAGCACTGGTTTTCTTGGCAAATGTGTTCTTTTTTTTAAAGGAAATTCCCCAATAAAAACTTTGAAACACGGTTGCAAATTGCTCTTTCCCAAGAACTCCTTGTTCTTAGTTACACCTAAAAGCCCTGGGCTTACAAGTTGCAGTTACATTTAAAAACAAAAAACTGAGAACCATTTTAAACTCTTGGAAATGCTTCATTGAGGGACCAGCAACTGAATCGACCCTAGGTGGTGCCTATCTGCCAGCGAGCACTTCCCCACTGGCCACAGCAGGCTACCTCCTCCTGTGTGGACCCAAGTGGTTAGCCCGTTCTGTGCGCTGCAGGCCATTTCCCGTGGCCAGGAGATCGGTGACGGCATCAGGTGTTTGTTTATGATGTCCTGTTTCTCTAATACAGGAGGAATCAAGCGGGAGTTAGTTTCTTTGCTCACAGTTCAAAGCCTCTTTTAACTAGTACTCGGCCCAAAAACTTTTGCTCTTACAGGGCTATGCTGCTCATGCTGCTTTTCTGCCTTCTCTCAACTTCTCTGGGCTTTTTTGCTGTTTCTATCACAAACACACAAACCTTCACCAAATAGCTAGTGAAATTTCCTCTGCCTGTTGGTTCAGATCCTGGGTTACATAAAGGAGTTTAATGCTTTGTACAGCTATCTTAAATTGTTGATCCCAGGCTGTGAGAGAGAGAAGGTGGGTGAGGTAATACCTTTAATTAGTCCGACTTTGGTGGAAGGGACACGCTTTTGAGCCACACAGAGTTCTTCTCAGGTCCTTCTTTCTCCAGACCTGAGGAAGAGCGCTGTGAAGCTTGAAAGCTTGTCCCCTCCACCACCAAAAGCTAGTCCGATAAACGCTATTACTTCGCCTTCTATCTCACCTATCTTTACTGAAGGGGGCTGGTTACACCTCATGGTTTCAAACATGTTTAACCAAACCCATAACATCCATCCCCCACAAATCTTAGCTTCAACCATTGTCTCAAGGGAGTCCAAAATGGGGACGATCTAAATCAGTGGCTCTCAACCTTTCTAGATGACTGTCCCCCATTCAGCAGTCTGATTTGTCTTGTGTACCCCAGATTCATCTCACTTACAAACTTCTTGCTTACAAAATCAGACACAAAAATATAAAAGTGTCACAGCACTCCATTACTGAAAAATGCTGACTTTCTCATTTTTTACCATATAAAATAAATCAACTGGAATATAAATATTGTACTTACATTTCAGTGTATAGTACATAGAGCTGTATAAACAAGTCATTGTCGGTAGGAAATTTTAGTTTGTACTGACTTTGCTACTGCTTTTTATGTAGCCTGTTGTAAAACTAGGCAGATATCTAGATGAGTTGATGTGCCCCTTGGAAGACCTCTGGGTACCCCCAGGGGTATGTGTATCCCTGGTTGAGAAACACTGCTCTAACCAACTGCTCCCAGCCAGAAGAGAAAGAACTGAACAAATCACAAATGATTAGTTATGACTGTTGCACATTTAGAGTGGCTTTCTGTAAGGGTGTGTTCACATCACCAACCTGAAACCACTTTTCATAAGAAACCCTGTGATCTAGTCTGGCCCGTGTAACAGGCCATAGAACCTTCCAGAATTAATTCTTGTTTGAACTAGAGCAGATCTTTTAGAAAATCATCCAGTCTTGATTTTAAAATTGCCCGTGATGGAGAATCCACCGTGAGCCTTGGGCAATGCCAGTGGTTAATTACCCTCTGTAAACATTTGCATTTTACTTCCAGGTTTGTCTCGCTTCAACTTCCAGCTACTGGCTCTTGTTAGACCTTTGTCTGCCAGACCAAAAAGCCCGTTATGAAATTTTTGTTCCCCAGGTAGGTACTTGTAGATTGTGATGAAGTCACAGCAAGCCTTCTCTTTGGTAAAATAACTAGATTGAGATCCTTAGTGATCGAATTAACACGCATGTTTTCTAATCCTTTGAGCAATCTTGTGGCTCTTCTCTGAACCCTCTCCTTGAATGATGAACACCAGAACTGGACTTAGTACCAGCAGCAGTTGCTGGTGCCAAATACAGAGGTAAAATAACCTTGCTACTCCTACTTGAGATTTCCATGTTTATACATCCAAGGATTGCGTTAGCCCTTTTGGCCACAGCATTGCCCTGGGAGCTCAGGGTCAGCGTAATATCCACTATGTCCCCCAAATCTTTGTCAGAGTCGCTGCTTCCCAGGATAGAGTCCCCCCCCCCCCCTCCTGTAAGTACGGCCATCACTCTTTGTTCCTAGATATTTACATTTAGCCATATTACAATGCATATTGTTTGCTTGCACCCAGTTTACCATGGGATCCAGATCGCTCTGTCATTGACCTGTCATCTGCAAACTTTTATCAGGAATTATTTTGTTTTCTTCCAGGTCATTAATACAAAAAATTTAAATAGCGTCCGTCAAAGGCCCCTGCGCTGAGGCACGGCCAAGTAAACCTAGACCAGCCCTGACAGGTGTCTGTGTTAAAAGCCTGCAATGACAGGATTCCACAGCCTTCCCTGGAAGCCTGGTCCAGAGCTGAACTAGCCTTAGAGTTGAAAAGATTTTCCTAATATCTAATCTAACTCTTCCTTGCTGCAGATGAAGCCCATTGCTTCTCGTCCTACCTTCAGTGGACAATTGATCACCATCCTCTTTATAACAGCCCTTCACAGATTTGAAAGTCCCCCCTCAGTCACCTTTTCTCAAGGTTAAACAAACCAGGCACGTTTAATTTTTCTCATAGGTCAGGTTCATCTTCAAGTGTGTGCTCCACCTCTGGTGCTCATGTGCTCCATGTGTCTTCAATTGGAGATTTGTTAGCTGTGTCCTTTCAGTCCACATATGCACTATACACATCCTCATGCCCTTGACGAGGCTCTACAGGGCTGTGTGGGCAAAGCGCCATCAATTTCTTCTCAACCACCTTGGCCTGAGACAGAGCTGCAGCGTGTCCACTCCTAGCATGCCTTGTCTTTATAGTCTTTCTCTTAGTCTTAGTTTAGCAAGTAGTTAGTTTACTTTTTAGTGAGAGGAGTGCCTGTTTTCCTCTCTTCTCCCATTAGGGAGACTTGTCTTCCTCAGGAGAGCATGCCCAGTTCTCCAGGCTTCAAATGTTATGTCAGATTCTCCCGGTTAGCCATGGCTACTCCAAGTATCTCTGCTGCCTAGGGGAGCTGCCCATCCCAGAGAAGTGTAGCTTCTAGTTAGCTCTGAAATCTAGGGCCAGGAAAAACTAGGAGACCAAGTTGAGGCTTATGATGAAGTGCTCCCTTGGCCCTACATTGGAGCCAGGTCAGGAGAATCCCCCTGTACACCGTCTCCAGACGGAGCTAGTGCCCCTTTGATTTCGGTCCATCACTCCTCCAAGAAAGGGAACACTCCAGAGACCTGTTAAGGCCCCGGGAAGAGGAGCTCTGATTCACCTCATAAGGAGTTTGCTCCAAAGAGATCGCAGTCTCTCACTGAGTCAATGGTCTTGGAATCAACTTGTAGATCTGGTACCATGGAAGCTGCAGGTTCCTCAGATGCTGCCAGGGCTGGAAAACCAAGAAGCTCCTCCAAGAGCAAGCATGGTGTGAGTGAGCCGTGGTAACAACCAGGCATGACAGGAATGGCAAGGAGAGGTGTTCGTCCAGAGAGGTGCCATCAGACACACCTCTGCCACTGGTATCTCCCTCAATGGGTCCATTGGTACAATTTGAAGCGTCTGCATCTGGCACCCTATTGGAGCATTCTAAATCCTCTGTACCATCTACATCCAGAGAGACTGTCACGTCATAGTGATGCTACATTCAGTACCAGAAGAATTTCAGACTCAAAGGACTTAACTATAGCAGAGGAACCACCATCTCTGTTGATCATGGGCACAAAGGGTCCCTTGGTACCAAGACTAGTTTGGTCTCCAGACTCCGGTTTATCATGGGTACCACCTGTTTCACCATCATTTTCAGTTGGGGCTCTTCCAGTGTTCATGAGGAGGAGGATGAAAAGGACTTCTGTTCACCTCTTCGGTCTCGATACAGGGTTCTCCTCCCCACACCCCTCATAGGAACACTTTCTATATGGGCCACAGAGATAGGGAAGAATCCAGGACAAGACATCACAAGGGGTGGGAGCAACCCTAGGTGTCCCCCCCCCATGTAGGGTCCTCCTCACTGGGAACTCTGGGCTGCTTACCAACAGCAGTTTTCTAGGGCTCTGAGCCTAGCCCGCCAAGAGGAAAGGGAGATGCAGCCTCTACCACCTCAGCCCATTCCCCAGCAGGGGAGACATTTGAGGAACGTGAAGCTAGAGCAGATGAGGTGGCTACTCCTCATAGCTCATGCAAGATTGCACCTTTGCTGCTTTCAGGGGAGGCTCAGGACAGTCGTCTCACCAAACCGCTTGGACAAACAGGTGAAAGATTCCCTGGACTGGTGGGAGGACACCACAACAGTGGGGTCGGCAGTCCCTTCGGCCAGTGCCACTAGTTACCATAACGACGGATGCATTGCTGCTCAGATGAGGGCACACCTTGGTGTTCATACAGTCCAGGGCAGCCGGTCATCTCAAGGGACCAGTCTCCGCATCAACCTGCAGTCAGAAATGTCTGTCTCCACTTTCTCCCTCTCATCAGAGGGAAGTCTGGCAAGATCTTGCCAATGTGGCATGTTCACATCCACTGGCAGGGTGGCGCGGGATCCCCCTCTGGGTGGTGAAGCAATACAGTTATGGAATGGGTGCATAGCCCATCGTATCCACGTTTCAGCAATGTGCATTCCTGGAACGCACTCCACCACACCCATGTTCTCAGCAGATGCTTCTCCCTGGACAGCGAATGGGAGCTGAACCCCCCACAGACCCTAGACGACACATTGGAATGTGGGAATATCCAGAGGTGGATCTGTTTGCCTCAGCCACAACCAGGAAGTGTCACCTGTTCTGTTCCAGGGCACCTAGGCCTTCAGTCTTTGGATGATGCGTTTCTCCTTCCTTGGACGAAGGGCCTATATTACACGTTTCCCCCAGTATCTCTGATTCTAAAAGTGAGGAACAAGATCAGGCAAGACAAAGCCGGGGTTATCCTGAAAGTCCCTGCGTGGGAAGCCTGGTATCCTGACTTGTTTTGATTGTCTCCTTGTCCAGCAGTCAATCTTTCATGCTTCCCTCATCTTCTCTCTCAAGATGTGGGGTGAGCGCTTCATCCCAGCCTAGAGTCTCTGCCTCTAGACATGGCTAGTTCCTTAAGTATTCTAAATCGTCTGTAACGTGTTCTTGCCCTATGTTGTCTTGCATTCTCCCCTTGTCGTTGTTTACGGTGACCAGATACTCAGCTCAACTAACCTTTTTAGTGAAGACTGAATCAAAATAGGCATTAAACGCTGCAGCCTTCCTAAGCTTATCCGTTGTTAGTTCTTCTTCCCCACTAAGTAAAGGACCTATGCTTTGTCTTTCTCTTGCTCCTAATGCAGGCCTGCACAACTCGTAAAGCGGTGAGGGCCATATTACTCCAAAGAAAACAGCCGAGAGCCGAAACTCTTCTCCTGCCGCAAAAGTTGTTAAGAAAAAAAAAACAAAAACCCCTCTCCCGCCCGTCAAAGTTGTTGAGCAAAAAAAATAAAAAAATTTGGCCCCAAGAGGGCTGACCCGCGGGCCGTATGTTGTGCAGGCCTGTCCTAATGTATTTAAAGAACCTCTCCTTATTGCCTTTTATGTTCTTGGCTAGGTGTAACGCCTTTTGTGCCTTAGCCTTTCTGATTTTTTCCCTATATGCTTCTGCTATTCTTTGGTACTCCTCCTTAGCAATTTGCCCATGTTTCTGCTTTTTGTAGGATTTCTTTTTGATTTTCAGGTCATTAAAGAGCTCCTGGTGGTGCTATATTGGCCTCTTACTATTCTCCCTATGTTTCCTTTGCATTGGAATTGGTGGAATTGTGCATTTAATAATGATGATTCCCTGTTTAGAGTTACATGTTGAGACCTTTCACTTAGATGACTATATCATCTGCTTCCCCCTCCGATATAGAACAGCAGTATGTATTGCACACTTCTTTACTGCATCATTATTGACAATTCCACCATGGACCAATCCCAGTGTTAGGATTTTCGACATTTTGTTTCTAATATACTTTACAAGCTCCTTATTGACCGTAACTCTGCTGGCCTTAGATTTTTAACTTGTGTCCTTTGAGCCTCTTCTCAACTTCCTGCAGTTCCTAGCTTCTGATTTGTATTCATTACCCTCCACTTCCCCTTTCTCCCTTTTGTTCGAGATTGAGGGGTTTTTTAGGGCTGCTTTCACTTCCCCTATAAGCCAGATTTTTTTCTTTCTTTATCAGTTGAGACTTCTTTGGTTTTGGTTTTTAGGCATCTAGTGAAATCTAGTCCCATCCAAATCGGCTTAGAGTCGTCGCCCGCCCCCCAGGCTAATTTCCTTTCAACCACTGTGGAGGGTTTTTTTTAACCCAGCCCCTGAGGAATGCCAGTTGTCTTTTGTGAAATATGCTGGTTGACATGGACCCTTCCCTTTGTATTGTAAGGTGGAACTCATTAGTGTCACAACTCTTCCAGCCCCGGGAGGACACCTCTCAATTGCCTCCCTTTCCCTCTTATAAAGATAGACCTACTGCCCCGGTCAGTGGTACCCGGCCTTAGACAGATGGCAAAGCCCATGAGCCCATTTCTTCTTTATGCATTCTGGGAACAAGGCTGTCTTTAATGTATTCAGAACTGAGCAGCCCACTCTACCTCCCGAGGGCACCGTGGCTGTAATATTTCACACCACTTTCCTTGGTCATACCTGCTGTGGCAGGGGAGACATGGCTCCCTGGGGCAAGGCCATCTCTTCTGCCTGGAGTGAGGCCTGCAGCCCCTCTCCTGCTGCAGCTGTAGGCCTGCTACAGCCCTGTGGGGCCGGGGCAGATGTGATTTGACCCTTGCGCCTGTGGGTTCTAAGCTGGAATTTCTTCTCTTTCCAAAGTTTGCAGGAGCAGCACCTGCATGGCAGGTGTCCTCGCAGAGCCTGCACTGGGCTGGCCCCATTCCCTCAGCTTTGGCTGGGCGTGGGGGAAACAGGCCACCCACGGGAAGGCTCGGGAATCTGGTGCTGCTTGCAGCCTGCTGTGGCTTGCTTGCTTTAGCTGGTACTGGGTCCGGCTGGGGCGTGGGTGGACCCTCTCCCTGCTGCTGAGTTGAACTGGGCTGGTGCTGGCAGCTCTCCAGGGGCCTGCCCCTTCAGAGCCTCTTGCTGCTCTGCTCGGTCCCTGTCTTTCACAGCTGCCCATGCCTGAGAACGGCAAGCGCCGCTTGGTATCTTGGGAACCGTTGCCATGGGAACAGGCAAAGGTAGTGCCAGGAAAAGGAGCATCTTCGGCTAAAATCCCAGGAATTTTCTCTGCTGCAGCCTGAAGAATCAACCCCCCCAGTCCTGCAGGAGGGGCCCTGGCCCCTCGGGGCCACCTTCCCCAACAGCTGTCCAGCCTGAAGGGGTTTTCCGTGTGCCCTCCGCAGCACAGCGGGTACGTGCCCATTGAGGCTGGCAGTGGAGACAATGCCACCTTCATGTGAACCCAAGCCAGGGCTGGGGGTGGTTCTCCACCCCATCTCTCTGGCTCCTTGGGCAAGGCCGAGCGGGGCTCCCCCGGTCTCGGGCCCCCGCAGGGCTGCCTGGCCAATGTGTTTGGGCAGCCTGGGGGTTCACGGCTGAGCTGAGCACGAGGAGCAGCAGGCAGGAAAATGGGCTATTAGACTGCAGGCCTGTCCATGAGCTATTCCTCGTGGGGCAGTGCTGCGGGGGGACCCAGGCTCCTGCCTCTGCCCGCACTGGCCTAGGCTGCTAAGCGGCTAGCAGAGGTGCTGAATCCCATGCCAGCCACCCCTGTAAAACCAGGAGCCTGCTGGCTTGGAGCATGGGGCATGGATCAGAGCAAGCAGGCTCTACAGCTGCATCAGCAGAGGCAGGGCAGGGCTTTCCTCACCTCCAGGGGCCGGAGCCTGGGCTGAGCTAACAGTGTGTGTGGAGGGGACTGAACCCTAGAGCAGGGGCAACTGGCCAGTTCAGCTAGAGACATGAGCACCTGACTCCTCCAAGGTTGGCCTGGGCCCCCAGGGGGGTTCTGCCTTCACCTACCCGCTGTGCTCCCCTTCCCTTGCCATAAGCCAACACAGCAAAGCAATTTTCAGGGGTGAGTGACGCTCTCAGCTGTTGCTAGGATAACAGCTCCTCCCCCAACCCACTGTGTGGCTGGCAGCAGCTTTTTGACTCCTTCCACCCTCTGCTTTCTGGGCTTATTGCGGGGAGTTGGGTGCTGTGCTGTCACGCTGCCTTGCAGTCATGGGCGTGTTCTGGGCCTGGAGGCGTCTGGCCAGCTGTGGCCCGGATTTCGCCCTCTGGCCCAGCGCAGCCTTGGAGTAGGTGAATAACCCTGCCTGGAACAGAGGCGGTGAGCATCTCCCACCTTGCATCCCTGCTGGCTGGGCCATGCCGCAGCTCCAGGAAAGCCATGCTCGCTGGGAGCCTTGCCGCTGGGCCCGCATGGCCTCCAGCAGGGGCGACCGCTCTGAGATCCCGGACGGAACAGTCGCCCTGGCAGTGTGGGGTCAGGTCTTGGCACTTCCTGAGCAACCGTGGAACTTACACTCCAGCGCCGGGGCTGCCTCGGGGCCAGACGCTCTGGCCTGGCTGGGGGGTTGGTAGCTTACTGACAGGCCAACCCCACGGGGGTAGCAAGGGGCTGACCTAGGAAGGGAACAGCCAGGCAGCTGGAATGGCCTGGGGCAGGAGGGGCTCTGCCACTGGGGTGTTTAAAAGCTCTGGCCTGAGGCCAAGGGAGCTGTGGGGCCTGGGGCCGGGAGTCTCAGCCAGCTGGCTGTGGGCCAGTCTCTGTCTGACACCAGTGAGGCAGAGGCACTGGGGGCAGCTGGCGGAGAGCTGAGGTCTCCTGGAGAATCCCTCTGCTGCAGGGCAGCCCTGCACCATAGCTGGTCCCCAACGGGGCCTGCCGCGGAGGGTCACACACGGGCAGCAAGGGCACAGGGAGACCGAGCTGGCCCCACTCAGTCCCTAGGCCCGTGCCTCAGCACGCAGGCTTGGGCTCACAGGTGCGGGGCATGTGTCCGGCATTCCCGAGTCACTTGGCCTGTTTGCTTGTGAGTGCCAGTCTCTGGGGCTGCGTGACCTCCCTGGCTGGGATGAGCCCCCCCCCCCCTCCCTGAGCCCCCTCTACCACCATCCATGGGGGGCCATCTCTGCCCCCTTAGCTCGGGGGGGGCATCTCTGCCCTTCTTGCCTGCCTGGGGGTAATGCCTCTGGAATTTGAGTCCCACGTGGGCCAGTGAGAGGGGTGGGCATGTGTCCATTTAAATTACCCTGAGCTGACTCGGGGGCCTGTCCCTGCTCACTGCCGGGGCCCTGCCAGGGAAGAACGACACATGTAATTACGTGCCAGAGCGTGGCAGCTTTGTGTGTTTCTCCCGGCGCTGTCACCATGACAGCAGCGCGGAGTGGCTGCCGGTTGCATTGTTCCTGCCATTGGCAGCTCTGCAGTTGGGATTGGCAGCTGTCAGTCAGCGGTGAGCACATGGGGGGGCAGGGGGCAGCAGCAGGCTCTGCCCCCCCCCCGCCCCAGCAAAGCCTTGCCCAGGCAGCAAAGTAGCTGCTGAGAGAGGCTGTGCGATATGGGGCGGCAGCCCGGTGCCAGCTGCTGGGAGCCTGGCCTGACCTGGCATCACATCTGTGCCACCCCCATGGGCAGTGCATCCTCATGGCACATCCCCCCCTCCCGCCGGGTGACTCCACTGCCCCCCATTGCTGTCCTCACCCCAGGCCAAGCCCAGGCCTACCCCTCCCCGGAGCCTCTTGGGGGGGGGGGCAGAGTTTCCCCATAAGCCACTGGACGGACGGGACCTCTGTGCCCCACAGCCCGGCTCTCAAGCGGCACAGGGAGGGCTCTGAGTGGACAAAGCAGGTAGCAAATAATGGGGCAGGGGGAGGTCTGGGAGCCAGGACGCCTGGGTTCTATCCCCAGCTCTGGGAGGGGAGCGGTGCCCCCTGGGTTGGGGGGCGGGAGGGGGCTGGGAGCAGGACGCCTGGGTTCTATCCCCAGCTCTGGGAGGGGAGCGGTGCCCCCTGGGTTGGGGGGCGGGAGGGGGCTGGGAGCCAGGACGCCTGGGTTCTATCCCCAGCTCTGGGAGGGGAGCGGTGCCCCCTGGGTTGGGGGGCGGGAGGGGGCTGGGAGCAGGACGCCTGGGTTCTATCCCCAGCAGTGGGGTCCCTGGGACCGGCAGGAAATGCCAGGCAGGGGGCTCCCGGGCCGATTCCCGGGGGCGCAGCCCCAGCCGGTTCCACCCCCAGCAGCGCGGGGGGGGGGGGGGGGGCTGGCGGGGCGGCCGAGGGAGGGGCCAGCGGCGGGGCGGGGCCGGGCGAGCTCGCGAGCGAGAGCCGGGCAGAGCCGGGGAGCGCTCGGCAGACAAAGGGAGCCGGCCCGGGGCCTCCCTCCATGGCGGGGCGCGGGGAAAGGGGCGCCCGGAGGGGCCCGGCCTGAGCGCGGGGCTGGGCTCGGCGTGTCCCGGCGCTGCACGTGCGCGGCCGCCCGGCGCGGGATCGGGGCCGACAGACGCTGCGGATCGGCGCATCCGGTAACTCGGGGGGGGGCGGCAGCGGCGGGGGGGGGGACCTGTCTGCGCGCGTGCCCGGCTGCGGAGGCGTCTGCAGCCCCCGCGTGTGCCCGGCTCGGGCGCGCGCGGGGGCTGCACCATGCACGAGCCGGGGGCGAGCAGGGCTCGGACACAGACCCCCGACCCCCCCCCCCCCCCCCACCCGGCGCGGCGCGGCGAGCCCGGCCCCGCCACGTGCCCCGCTCGCGGCTCCGCGGGGCCTGGAGGGTCGGAGCCCGGGTCTGGCCCGGCCGGGGCGCGGAATAGGCGCTAAGCGCGGCCTCGGGGCTGCGCCCCCTCCCCGGCTGGGGCCCGCTGCGGCTCGCCCGGCGTCGGCAGGACCCGGGGCAGCAGCACCAGCGGCGGCCCCGCACCCCAGCCTGGAGCTGGCATCGGGAGAGCCACTGCAAAGACACCCCCCCCCAAATCCCGGGGCACCAGAGTCCCCCCCCCCCCCGCACGCCGAGTCCCAGGGTACCAGCTCCCCCCCCCAAATCCCGGGGGACCGGATCCCCCTCCCCCCCGCACGCCGAGTCCCAGGGTACCAGCTCCCCCCCCCAAATCCCGGGGGACCGGATCCCCCTCCCCCCCGCACGCCGAGTCCCAGGGTACCAGCTCCCCCCCCCCAAATCCCGGGGCACCAGAGTCCCCCCCCCCCCCGCACGCTGAGCCCCAGGGTACCAGCTCCCCCCCCCCAAATCCCGGGGGACCGGATCCCCCCCCCCCCGCACGCCGAGTCCCAGGGTACCAGCTCCCCCCCCCCCAAATCCCGGGGCACCAGAGTCCCCCCCCCCCCCGCACGCTGAGCCCCAGGGTACCAGCTCCCCCCCCCCAAATCCCGGGGGACCGGATCCCCCCCCCCCCCGCACGCCGAGTCCCAGGGTACCAGCTCCCCCCCCCAAATCCCAGGGCACCAGAGTTCCCCCCCCCCCCCCCGCAACGCCGAGTCCCAGGGTACCAGCTCCCCCCCCCCCCAAATCCCGGGGCACCAGAGTCCCCCCCCCCCCCCGCACGCTGAGCCCCAGGGTACCAGCTCCCCCCCCCCAAATCCCAGGGCACCAGAGGCCCCCCCCCCCGCACACTGAGCCCCAGGGTACCAGCTCCCCCCCCCCCCAAATCCCAGGGCACCCAACCTCAAGTCCCAGGGCACCAGCCCCCCCGCTTCCTTTGGCTTGCAGGCGCCTGGGTCCGTTTCGGGCTGTGCGGGCCCCGGTGCTAGTTAGAGGCTCCGTTGCCCGGCCCTTGCCCCAGGTGCCCGGCTCCTTTCGAGCCCAGCCCACTCCCGTCACCGTGCCCGTGAGACGCGCTGGAGCCTGGGAAGCGGCTCCGGCTTCCCCCCTTGGTTGTGTTTTGTGGCTTCCAGCCCAGCCCCGTTGGGGATGTGCCCTGCGGGGGAGGAGCTGGCTGGGCTGCATGCAGGGTATGAGGTTTGGCCTGTCCTGGGTCAGGCTTTGCCCAGGGCTACCCAGGGCTGGTTGCGTGTTGCTCCTTGGGTGCTGAGCCCCCCTGCCCCACGCCGGAGGGCTCTGGGCCCAGCGCGAAGGGGGAGTTGGCTCTTGGCATGGCTTCAGGTGCAGTTAAAACCTCCCCCCTGCTGCTGCCCTGAAGGTGGTGGCGCAGCTGGGCAGTTCCTGCTTCTTGGCCTGTAGCGGGCAGGATGAACAGGCCGGGGCTGTAGGGCAGCTCCCTGCCCCTGCTTTCTGGCCAGCACCCCACAACCTGTCAGGGCCAAGGGGGGGCCTCCTTCTGCAGCCACATCTGTGCCTGGTGGCAGAGTGCCCCCGAGCTCAGAGCCCAGCAGGGGCCTGACACGCTCAGGGGAGACTCCCTCTGGAAACGCCAGGGAACGATCCACAGGCCCTGGGGGTCTCCCCTCTCCGCTGCTTTCCTTGCAGGGGAAGGGAATCTCTTTCTTGCCCTGTGGTGGGCCTCAGCTGCTAGATAGAAAGTATCTGGCCCAGTCTCCATCCCACTGGCTGCAGCCGCTCCCCTGGGATCAGGGCAGGGGCCGGCTTGGCGGTGGCGGGCTGTTAGAGGAGGGTCTGCCATCGCTTGGCATCTGGCGCCGTGGGCAGGTCCCAGTGAGCCCCTCCTTCCCTGCAAGGACCTGCAGCCATGTGGCTTGTGGCTGTTTTCGATGCGCTGTCCCCCGGACTGGCTGGTCTAGAACCTTACCTGCCTTTGGGCTTTGGGGGAGGTTCCTTCCTCCATTGCTAGGGAGACTGCAATGCTTGAGCCTGGGGAGTGGATCGCCCCGTTCAGAGGCGTGCTGCCAGAGTGGACTGTTAGAACCAGTTGTGCTGAGCTCCGGCAGCGCACAGAGCAGCGAACTTCCTCAACTGCTCGTGGAGCTAGAGCAGAGAGAGGCCAGTCTTGCTGTGAAGCCCCCAAGGTCCCTGGGTGCACCCTGCAATGGGTAACCATTGACTGTAGTTGAAAGACAAACACCCTTAGTTCTAGTCTGATTTTTATTCAGCTTCCAGACGTTGGATCTTGTTCTGCCTTTGTCTCAGAGTAAACTCCCTCTCCTGTCAAATCTTTCTGCCATGTGGGAACTCTGACTGTGATCTATTCACCTCTTAGCTTTCTCTGGTCAGCTAAACAATTGATCCTCCAGCTCTCACTGTTGGGCCGGTTTCCAGACAGGGAATCCTGCTTCTGGCTCTTTGGAACCTTTCCACGGGTTCTCAGCATCCTTTTGGAAGTGCGGCCCCCAGAACTGGACACAGCGTCTAGTAACACTCTCACTCTGGCCGTCTACAGAGGTGACACCACCTCCCTCGTTCTGCTGATAGTTACTGATTAGAGATTATTTCGATGGATCCGAGTGGGCGGGGCCTGAGGAAGTTCATCCCAGGGAGCTAAGGAACGCCATCTCAGAACCATTAGCAATTAATTATCTTGGAGAACTCAGGGGGGTGAGGTCCCAGAAGACCGGAGAAGGGCAGACAGGGATCAAGGGGACCCAGGCAATTATAGACCAGTCAGCCTAACTTCAATACCTGGAAAGATCCTGGAACAAACTATTACACAATCCATTTGCGAGCACCTAGAGCAGGGATCTCAAATCACCACCAGGGCCGCATGAGGACTAGTACATTGGCCCGAGGGCCGCATCACTGACACCTTTTCATATAAAGGTACAAAAGCCCCCCGCACTGCCCCTGGCCCTGCCCCCACTCCACCCCTCCCATGAGGCCCCACCCCTGCCCTGCCCCCTCCCTGCCCCTATTCCAACCCCTTCCCCAAATCCTGGCACCGGGCCCCACCTCTTCTCTGACTCTTCCCCTGAGCGCGCGGCTTCCCGCTCCTCCCCCCTCCCTCCTGGAAAGCGCCAAGCGCCGGCAAACAGCGAAGCGCCTGGAGGTAGGCAGAGGAGCGGGGACGCGGCGCGCTGGAGGGGGACGGGGGGGCAGCACTGGAGGGGAGCTTGGCGGTCGCAGGAAATAACTCGGGGGGGGCACAGGGAGCTTGGCGGTCGCAGCAAATAACTCTGCAAACTAGGGAAGTGCGGGTAGATGGAATTACTATAAGACGGGTGCACAACTGGCTGAACAGCCATACTCCATGGGGAGAGTTATCAGTGGTTCGCTGTCAAACTGGGAGGGCCGAGCTAGTGCAGGCAGCAGTCCTGAGTCTAGTGCTAGTCCCTATTTTCGTTCATGACTTGGGTAATGGAGTGGAGAGGGCGCTTCTAAAATCCACATCTGACACCAAGCTAGGAGGGGTTGCAGGCACTTCGGAGGAGAGGATTAGAGTTCAAAATGAGCTTGACAAGTTAAAGAACTAGTCTAAAATCAGTCAGATTAAATTAAATAAAGACAAGTGCAAAGTACTACATTTAGGAAGGCAAAATCAAACGTCCAGCTACAAAACAGGGAATAACCGGCCAGGTGATACCTCTGCTGAAAAGGATCTGGGGTTACAGTGGATCACAAATCGAACATGAATGAACAATGTGATGCAGTTGCACAAAAAAGACGATCATCAACCTGGGGGTGTCTGAACGGGAGTGTCGTGTGTAAGCCGGGGCGCTAACTGTCCTGCTCTGCTCAGCACTGGTGAGGCCCCAGCTGGAGTGTCCAGTTCTGGGTGCTGCACATTAGGAAAAATGTGGATCAATAGGAAGGCGTCCAGAGGAGAGCAACAAAACCTATCAAAGGTTTAGAAACCCTGACTTATGAGAGAGGTTAAAACACTGGGTGTGTTTAGTCTTGACACAAGAAACTGACCAAGGGGTGGGCACCTGATAAGTTTCCAGTTCTGTGAAGGGCTGTTCGAAAGAGGACTGTGATCAGTTGTTCTCCATGTCACTGGAGGCAGGACAAGACGCAAGGGGCTTCATCTGCAGCCCGGGAGGTTGAGGTGCGATATTAGGAACTTCTCAGCGCTCAGGGTGGTTAATCTGTGGCACAGGCGTGTGGAGAGGTTGTGGAATCCCCGTCCTTGGAGGGTTTTAAGGCCAGGTTGGACACACACCTGCCAAGGAGGGTCCTGCTTCAGTGCCGGGGGCTGGGCTCGGTGCCATGTTGAGGTGGTTCCAGCCCTTGGTTTCTGTAGTAGTGATTCCTTGCTCAGCCAGCCAAGGATCACGTTCACCACTAGCACTGGGTCTCCCGTTCGGCCACGTCCGGGTCTGTCGCTGCTTTCCAAGAGCTGTCCCACAGCCTGGGAGTGCAGCCGGTGCTCTGGGTTCCTCTGTGTAGCCGGGTTAAAGGCATGGGCCTCAGCCCACTTCACCCTGGGATGCGCATCGCTCTGCAGAACTGACTGCTCAGCAGTTACCACGCCAACAACTTTTGTCCTCTGCAAACTTAGAGCAACCGCTTTATCTTCCGTCGGATCATGGAGGATGATACTGAACAGCCTCTGGCCAACCCCCCCCACGGGCCTCCTCTAGAAACGAGACTTATGTAAAGGGCAGGCCACATCCCACTGCCCCCTTCTGGCCAGGGGTGGCTCTGCAGCACCCAGCCTCAGTTTCCCCTTCACAGGTTCCTAGGAAGGAGACTTGCATGCAAATACCAACCCCCTTCCTTGGGTACTGGTTCATTGGAGTACTGTGTCCAGTTTTGGGCCCCACACTACAAGAAGGATGTGGATAAATTGGAAAGAGTCCAGCGGAGGGCAACAAACATGATTAGGGGGCTGGAGCACATGACTTATGAGGAGAGGCTGAGGGAACTGGGATTGTTTAGCCTGCAGAAGAGAAGAGTGAGGGGGGATTTGATAGCTGCTTTCAACTACCTAAAAGGGGGTTCCAAAGAGGATGGATCTAGACTGTTCTCAGTGGTAGAAGATGACAGAACAAGGAGTAATGGTCTCAAGTTGCAAAGGGGGAGGTTTAGGTTGGACATTAGGAAAAACTTTTTCACTAGTAGGGTGGTGAAGCACTGGAATGGGTTACCTAGGGAGGTGGTGGAATCTCCTTCCTTAGAGGTTTTTAAGGTCAGGCTTGACAAAGCCCTGGCTGGGATGATTTAGTTGGGATGGTCCTGCTTTGAGCAGGGGGTTGGACTAGATGACCTACTGAGGTCCCTTCCAACCCTGAGATTCTATGATTCTATGATTAACATAAAGCAAACCCAATGGCAAGTCTCTGCTCCACCAGCACCTCCTCCCTGAGCTCTGGCTGGCTCCCAGCCTCTCCACTCGGCCCCATTTTCAGCCCTTCCCAGGTTTTGCTCAGCCTGTGCCTGTGAGCTCGGGGGTTGCACAGGCCTCCTTGCTGGGCCTGAGTTACAGCTTCCCCAGCTGTGTCCTTCAGGCGCCTTTTCAGCAGCTCTCAGTCCTTCTCCCCTTCCCGCCCCGGGGTGAGAGGGCCACAGACAGCACCCCTCCCCCGCTGCTGGCTCCCCTTCATGGCCAGGGGCTTCCCATAAACAGCCAAGGGGCCAGTCACCCTGTGACAGCCTCTGGGGATGAAAACACCCAATTGCTCATTGGTTTTCGAGTCTGTCAGCGTTTCTAGTCCATTTAATCTGCTTCATTAAAAACTAGCACTATACAAACAACAATCAATCTAGTTGTAATGTAATCGAGGCCTGCGGGGCGACAGTGAAATGCCTTACAGAAATCTGTCATGTCAAGTTACCTTTACTAACTATGGTTGTAATCTCAAAACAAGACCAAGTTTGCTTGACAAGACCTGTTTGCTGTGAAACTACGTGGATTGGCATTAATTCTGCTGCTCTCCTGCTTATTCTTTACTGATTGCAGCGTGAGGCAGCTTTTCTATGATTAACATCAGACTAATTGGCCTATAGTTACCTGGCTCATCCCATGTACCCTTTTAGCTTATGTTGTGCCAATATTCTTTTTTCTCCTTCTCTGAGACTTACCCATTGTCCAAGAATTGTGAGATTTTACCAATTACTCAGCCGCTCCTCAGCCAATTCTTTTACAACTCTTGAGTGCAAATGATCCGTTCGTGTCCCTTTAGAAGTGTTTCACTGCAGCAGTGGCTGCTGCTCTCTGGCCTGGTCAGGACCAGGCTGGCAGGCCCTGTGGCATCATGGTGGCTCCTGGGGTCCAAGGAAGCTGTTTAACTCAGCTCCTTCCAGTTCCCTCGCCGCCCTGGCTCCTTCGGCGGCCCTTGAGAAGCAGAAGAAGGGGGGCGGAGCTCATCCCGTCCCCAAGCAGCCTGGGTCCGGGGCTGTCAGCTACAAGCAATGCCGCCCATTTCTAGAATCTTTCAGCTCGTTGCCATGCCAACCCCAGCCCTTCCCAGGAGACTGGCAAGCCCGGTCCCCCCTTCCCCTCACAATCCCCTTGGACCAGGTTCTGCTGGCTTCGGCAGACGGTCCATAGCCTGGGCTGAGCCTGGGTGTCTGGGACAGGGCATGCACCAGACATGGGACCCTGGCGATGGAGGGGGTGGGAACATGCACAGGGAAGCTGGGGGTGGGGAAGGGGGGCCTGGGTAATGGGTGGCGGTCGGTGGGGGGAGGAGGGAGGGAGCCAGCCAGAGGGAATCCACGTGGCGGGAGCCGGCCTGGCCACCCCGAGCTGGGCTCACGGACCTGTGGAGGAGTGGCTGTGGGGCAGTGGGGTGCCCCTCATGCTCAGGTCTGTCTGTCTCTCTGCAGGGGGTGCCGTCGGCTCAGGCCGCTGCTGGGCCCAGCGATGGGAAGGAGCTGGGCTGCGGGCTCTTGCTTCGGCCGGCGGCTCTGCAGATCCCTGTGGCGGACGAGCCCCTCCGGAGCACCCACCCCCCCGGCCGTCCCTGCCCGGTGCCTGGGGAGCAGACCCGGCCCCGAGCCTTGCCCCTGAGCCCCCACGGACCTCGCCCCCCCGGCTCTGCCGCCCATCCGTCCCCAGCGCTGGGAGCGGGCGCCATGGCAACAGCTGCAGGCCACGCGGGGGCCGCCCTGAGCGCGTGAGGAGACGCCGGCGCTGGCACCTGGGCACAGGCGATGGGCAGCGGGCGTGCCGTGCTCTGGGCCCTGCCTGCCTGCAGCTGAGGGGAGCCCCCGGCCCCCAGCCCAGCCACCATGGTGATGTCCCAGGGCACCTACACCTTCCTCACCTGCTTCGCCGGCTTCTGGCTCATCTGGGGGCTCATCGTGCTGCTCTGCTGCTTCTGCAGCTACCTGCGGCGCCGCCTGAAGAGGCAGCAGGAGGAGCGGCTGCGGGAGCAGAACCTGCGCGCGCTGGAGATGGAGCCGCTGCACTACGAGGGCTTCTCGGGCAGCCCCCCCGGCATGGCCATGGCCGTCCCCCCCCGGCTGCGCATGGAGCCGCGCCACCCCCCCGGCCCGCCCCCCCCGGCCCTGGAGCTACAGGCACGGTGAGGGCCGCTGGTGACCCATGGTGCCAATTCCCTCGGCCCGGCCCTCCCCCGCCAGGGCTTCCCAAGGCAGGGCAGCGGGCGCTGCTCGGGGACTGAGGCAGGGCCAGGCCTCTCAGAGCCTCTGTGGCTACAGCTGCCCCAATGGCCAACCCAGCAGAACCCCCGGCTGCCCGGCCCTGCTAGGGCCGCTGGGCCTGGCAGAGCAGAGTGCCAGAGGGAGACTGAGCCCCGCCCCACCCAAATGATCAGGGGGCTGGAGCACATGACTTACGAGGAGAGGCTGAGGGAACTGGGATTGTTTAGCCTGCAGAAGAGAAGAGAGGGGGGATTTGATAGCTGCTTTCAACAACCTGAAAGGGGGTTCCAAAGAGGATGGATCTAGACTGATCTCAGTGGTACCAGATGATAGAACAAGGAGTAATGGTCTCAAGTTGCAGTTGGGGAGGTCTAGGTCAGATACTAGTGAAATAGATTTTCCTAAGAGGGTGGTGAAGCACTGGAATGGGTTCCCTAGGGAGGTGGTGGAATCTCCTTCCTTAGAGGTTTTTAAGGTCAGGCTTGACAAAGCCCTGGCTGGGATGATTTAGTTGGGTTTGGTCCTGCTTTGAGCAGGGGGTTGGACTAGATGACCTCCTGAGGCCCCTTCCAACCCTGAGATTCTGTGATCCTGCTGCAGGGCACCCGTGGGGCTGGCTGGGGCCCTGCACCCCTCCTGGGGGCTAAGGGGGGGGAGGAACAGGCTGTGGTTTAGGCCCCATCTACACCTGGAAGACGGGGCAGAGCCTGGGCCCCAGGGCTGGTGCGGCCCCTGCACTCAGTGCTTGTCTCTGCTGCTTGCCTTGCAGAGTCGGACCTGTCCAAGCCCCCGTGCTACGAGGAGGCGCTGCTCATGGCTGAGCCGCCGCCGCCCTACAGCGAGGTGCTCATGGACACGCGGGGGCTGTACCGCAAGATCAATGCCCCACTCCTGAGCCACGAGCGCCCCGAGAAACAGGAACAGCCCCCCAGCTACAAGCCCCTCTTCCTGGACCGAGGCTACCTGCCCAGCGCTGCCAGCCAGGGCCCTGCCCTCTACCTGGAGGCTGAGCGCGCCCAGCGCATGTTCCCCAGCTGGATGGACTCAGAGCTCAGCAGCAGGGACACATATGAACCTGGGGCCTGGCACCTCCCTGTCTCCATGCCCTTGTTTGGCAGGACTACGGCGGTTTAGGGGCCTGCCGGGCCGAGCGCCGCCCTGGAGCCTGCATGGACTGGCCCAGCTGGGCTCACGCTGCCCGTTCTCCTTGGGAGCCGGCCCTGGCCCCACCCCCAGGGCTAGTGCAAACCCTGCCTGGACAATGTGAGGCTGCTGCCCGCTGCAGCCAGTGTGAGGGGCTGGTCCCCATGGGCGCTCCGTGGTGCTGACTGGGCTCCAAGCAGGCCCTGCACTTGGCTCTTTCCTAGTTTGTTTGTTACAGTTTGAGAATAAAAGTTTGTGGCACCAGATTCGCTGCAAGCAGGGCCAGGCTGCCTGGGCGGGGGGGGACTCGGGGCAGGCTCCACCCTGCCCTCCACAAGGGTGCCTGGAGCGTCCCTCTCAGTGGGTGAGCACAGCCCACAGGGCCTGGCCGCTCTGCCTGGACCCACGGCAGGGCACTGCTCCCTGTAGGCCTGTCACAGCACCATGCCCAGGCGCCCGCAAGGCCCAGAGCCCAGCTCCCCCGTGCCCGCACCAGCCCCACTCGTTGCCCGTCCCCCAGAAAGCAGCAGGCTCAGCCAGGCCAGGGTGGAGGCGATTTATTTATTAACATACATTAGCACGTTGCCAATACACAATTTGTGCTTTCAAAAAAACCAGTTACTGTACTTGAGAAGGGGACCAAGCAAGGGGGGGACAAAGCGGGTGGGGGCGCAGGGAGGCTCACCGTCTGGGGATTGCCACATGGTCTCCTACTGAGACTGGCAGGGTCCTTGCAGCTGAGACAGCCTCAGGCAGGGAGGGAGAGGCAGCCTGGCACTAGCTCTCTCCCACCCCCACCGTGGGGTGCTGCAGGGGGAACACCTTCCCCTCCGGGGGCGGGGCTCTGCTGCACAAGCACCTTGGGGCGCCGCTGAAGTGAGGGGCTGCAGCCAGCCAGAGCCGCACCCACACAGGGTCATTTTATTGCCATATTTATTTTAATTCGTGCAAAGTTCTCAGGGCTCTGGGCAGAGCCGGCGGGCGAGAGGCAAATGAGGCCCATGCACAGAGCACCAGCTGCCCAGCCTCCCTCAGGGCACCAGGGTAGGGGGAGCTGAGGGGCGCGGAGAAATATACAAGCTCAACGCAAAGAGGCAGGAGCGCGGGGTGGGGAGCAGGGAGCTACCAGGGAAGGGGGGCGGGCGGACCCACATGGCTCCTAGTGAGACAACTTTTAAAAAAGAGAGAGAGAGGAAAGCTGTAAAAGTTGCCCTGGGGGGGCAGGGGTGCCGCGGGGCTGGCCTGTCCAGCCAGGCCCAGGGGCACACGCAGACGGAGAGGGATGGGGCTGGGCCCCTCGCTGTGGCCGTCTTGCACTGCTGGGATCTCACGGTGGCGGTCCCGGGGGTCTGACGCGCACAGGGCCCAGCCTTAGACGCTGCCCCCAAAGCTCTCCTCGTCCTCAGGCACCGGGTCGGCGTCCCAGCAGGTGATGTCGATCTCTATGGGAGAGTCGGACGTGTTAGCACCATCGGACGTGTTAGCGCCAGGCAGCCCAGTGCGCCCCCCCCCCCCCCCCCCCCGAGGGAGAGCAAAGCAGGGCTCTGGGCTGCCCCACTCACCGGGGGGCTTGGCGTAGAACACAGCAGGAGGAGTTTTGGCAGAAGTCTCCACCGGGCCGAACTCTTCGTCCTGCGACTGGCTGAAGTAGCCCTCGCTGGCCTGGAAAGGAGAACGGAGCCGCCATCAGCAGCAGCCTCGGCGGAGCCCAGAGCAGAGCGAGTGGCCAGCAGGACAGGGCTTGCCAGCACCGGGAGCTGAGCAGGGTCCTGCGTGCAGCTCCAGGACACCCCTCCCGCTGGCTCTGTACCCGGGACGGCCCAGGAGCCCACCCGCCAAGGGGTCCGCAGGACCTGGAGGGCAGAGCCAGGGCCTCAGTGGGTATGGGGCAGGCGGGCCGGGTTGGGGAAGGGGCTCCAGGTGCAGCAGGACCCTGGCCCCAGCTCACCTGCACCCCTTCCTTCTGGGCCATCTCCCCGTTGGTCAGCAGCTGGGGCTCGGGGGCCTGCTTCCCGCCGGCGGCCTCCTGCAGGGCGTGCTGGTAGCTGAGCGTCATCTGGTGCGGCCCCTCCGTGGCAATGAGGCTGGCCGGCTCCTCGCCCTGCTCCGCGTCGCAGAAGGTGGCCGGTGGCTCGGGCAGCTCGTCGAAGTTCAGCAGGTTGCCGTCGGGGGGGGCGGGGGGCGGCTGGGGGGGGCCCCGGCGGCGCAGGTGTGGCCAGCTCCCAGGCGGCGGGCGGGCAGGTGGTGTCGTTCTGCCACAGGTCGATAAGGCTCTCGGGGCTGGCGCCGGGGGGCTGGGCGGGGGGCCGAGGACCCGCCCTCTGCGGGCAGCACGGCCACGGGGAACAGCAGCGGCTCTCTGGGCTCCAGGAACACAAGGTCCTCGGTGGGGCCCAGCACGCCCCCCTGCACCGCTGTCCACTCGGGGCCCCCAGGCGGCTCGTCTGCCGTCAGTGGCGCCGGCCCCTCGCTGCTGGGCCCGGGCGAGTCTGCACGGAGGGGGAGAGAGAGCGCATCAGAGTCCAGCCCCCGCTCCCGCCTGCCCCCGGGGGGCACCCTGGGCTCCCCTGCACCCCACCTTTCCGCGGGGCCTGCTGCGTCACTTCGTCCAGAGCCCTCTCGATCTGCTCCCCGACGGGTGTGGAGGCGGGGCTGGAGTCACAGGGGCTGCAGCCCACGGCCGAGGCCTTTCTGTGAGCGTCCGACTGGCTGCCTGCGAACGAGCGAGACGGAAGCTGAAGGGGCCCCAGGCCGACCCCTCGCCAGCCAGTGCGTTGGCACGTGTGCAAATAAGCAGGCCCCTCGTGTGCAAATGAATATGCATTGCCTCATTTGCATGCATAGCCCCTCCCACCACGAGCCCACCCTGGGGTTCCCACCCGCTGGCGCCCTGCTCGCCCACTGGGGCATGCAGCCGGGTGAAGGCCGGAGGCCGGCCAGAGCCCACGCCCCTCGGGGGCTGAGCACGGACGGGGGCCCCAGGGCGACGGGGGCCCCAGGGCGACGGGGCCAAGCCTTGGGGGTCACAGACACGAGCGGGGTTGCTCCCCCGTGCCCCAAGGCTCTCGCCGCACCCAGCA